>CM070718.1:14790382-15399236 GCA_036346275.1 Otatea glauca | reverse complement strand
GTGTTTGGTCTTGATTTTGGGGCATAATAATGTGACTGCTCGCGCTTATGTTCATTTGAGCCTCGCGTGGCTGGGCACTATCTATCAAGAGAGTTCAAGACAAGGAAACGGTGCAGGATTTTTATTCCGGAAGTTGCGGGCCGCCAGCCCAGCTGGGCGGCAACATACCTGTGCCGCGCGCAAAGGCACCTAGCAACCCCTGATCCGTGTACTGCTCATGGGCTGCTTAACGCACAGCGGCATGTTCGTGCGGCTGACCTTGCCGCCAAGGGCCATATTCCAGCTTTCTCCGCGCGGCTGGGTGGAGCCACCGCACTCGGCACAGGCCACTCCCAGTCAGCCCGCGCGCGGGCCGTGACAAACGCCCAAATCAAGGCACCAACTCTCACCACGCTGCCCCGGCGGACTGGCCCGGCACGCCCGCCCAACCCACCACCCGCGCCTTTCCCTGCTCCAAACTAGACTGTCCAAACGGGCGGGCCAAATGGACCGACACCGGTCGCATCGTGGCATCGGCCGGCATCGCACGACCTGGCCAGCTTAAACGTGGTCGCAGTCGCAAGACGCCCAAATCACCGTGGCCGGGCTTAATGGAGGGCATGCGACGGCGGGAAGCCTAAGACAAAGACGCAAGACTGCATGGTCCTACCGCTTAGGCACGCTAGGTCTGCTTAAAAAAATAGCCGCTTATAGCCGCTGTAGATTTAAAAATTCATAAAAATTCGTAAAAATCTCGATTTTTTCCCTATAAATAGGTGGTCATTTCTCCTCATTTCTACACCAAAGAACCTTGCATTCTTCTAATCATTCTCTCATGGAAATTCTTTTGCTCTTAGTGGTAATTTGGCAAAATTAAAATAGTTTTGTCAAAATCCAAATTCTGGGCTTATGTCAAGAAATCAAGGTGATAATTGTGATTTATTATTTTATTTTGTTGTGCCTGCTGCTTGAGCTACTGGCAAGTAAATTTGTAAGTCTAAGGGGTCGCGTGCCCACTCCCTCAATGGTTAGACTCAAGTCCAAGATGTATATCGTTCTATGTAAGATCCCTACCCGGCCAGGTGGTGGCGTTGTATATTCTTTAGCATGATGATCGCACAAGGTTTACAAGTTTAGATGTGTTTTATGGCGCTCTTTCTCTCTTTTCTCCTTCTTTCACGGAGTTCCCGCCTCCTTTATACTGGCAAGGGCGTGTTACATCGAGAATTGGAGATGACGAGATGACCTACACTAGGAGCTTCTGGCCTTCGCTCACCGACCGATCATCGCCGCCTTGCCCATGCCGGGTCTGTAGCTTAGTTGGTCAGCATGTTAGGTATTTCTCCGAAATGGCGACCGCCTCGCGAACCTTACGGTGTTGACGTTGTCGCTACCGACGTGGGTGTCGCCGAGAGGGCGGTTCGCATCAGATGCGACCGGTCGACGGGATCGAGCATGACTTCGGGTCACCATTTAAACCTCCGGGCGGAGCCACCGCCTTGTATAGTCACTTGATTGACTCCGCTCGGGGTACGGGCGTTGTCCGCGGAGGCTTCGACACGCGCCCTGGCAGGTGGTCTTGGCACGACGGAGTCGTGGATTCCGACCGCTACGAGGGTCGGGAGCCCGCTTGGCCCGAGCGGGGCCGCCTCGCCGAGGAGGCGGAGCCCGCTTTGGCCGAGACATTCCTTGGTCGGCGGGAAGGGAAGTCCCGTGGCTTTGCAGCGCCGGCCTGGTGGGTCGGAAGCGCTCGCTGGGCTTGAGCCGGCTTGAGGCCGCCGGCCGGTCACCTGGGCCGCTGGGTACCCCGCATTATTAGTATTCGCCAAGAGCCCCAACCTCGAGCGATTTCGGCATTCGCTGAGGTTGAGAATAGTGATCGCCTATGCGGCCACCCGACCGATCGGGTCAAGCGATTCTCGCCAGTGTACTCTAACGATCCGACGGCCGCCTTGGAATTTTGCCTGGCTATTCGAACCGCGGGCTTTGAATCACCACGCCGCTGCGCCGCCCGCCGCCTTCTCGACTACTTGGATTCTCGCGGCGCGCTTGCTTTTCCGACGCTTGCATTTATTCTCGAGACGCTCAACCTCCTTCGCCCGGTATATAAGGACGCCACGGCTTGTTTGAGTGATGAACCCTTAGACAAGAATCCTTTTGTTTTCTTGACTATGGCTTCGGGCACCTTTAGTCTTCGCTTGGCGATGGTGGTGACGGGCGGAAGAAGAGGACCTTTGGTCGAAGCTTTAAGCGAAGTTCGACCAGCGGCGGCCGAACCGGAGGAAGAAGCCGCAGCCCGTGATGCTACCGCCGCCGATGCGCGCTTGAGGTCGCCCCAGACTCGAGGTAGCAAGGAGGCCTCCTAGAGGCGATGGCGCGAGGACGCCGATCGTAGTTGGCGCGGGCGGCGCGATGTCGCCAACGGCAGGAGGTACATCGGCGCACCGCTTTCACATCCGCGGCGGCCGTCCCCGCCGACTGTGCAAGGGCCTACCAACATGTCGCTTCTGCACCGGTGTCCGCACGGATGTTAAAAGGCTTTAGAAATGCGAGGAGGTCCCGCCGTGAGTGTAGCGAACTATTTTTGTATCCGCGAGTACTATATCGCAGTTGTGTAAAGTTTGAGCTCGCGGCCTATAATGAAGTCTCTTTTTCTTTTTATGGGTGTCTTTGTTTTGAGTTGTCCGAGTTGCTACATCGTAGCTAGACTGCGGCCTTGGTCGGCAGGACGACCGCTGATGCCTCCGCCGAGGTTCGTGTCCGAGTGCTCGCTATCGTCGTCAGAGCTAGACCGCGGCCTTAGTCGGCAGGACGCACCGCGATGCCTCCGCGAGGTTCGGTGTCCGAAAGTGCTCGCTATCGTCAGAAGCTAGACCGCGCCTTGGTCGGGCAGGACGCACCGCGATGCCTCCGCGCGAGGTTCGTGTGTCCGAGTGCTCGCTTAACGTCAGAGCTAGACCGCGTTTTGGTCGGGCAGGACGACCGCCATGCCTCCGCGCGAGGTTCGGGTGTCCGAGTGCTCGCTTAACGTCAGAGCTAGACCGCGCCTTGGTCGGCAGGACGACCGCGATGCTCTCCGCCGCGAGGTTCGTGTCCGAGTGCTCGCTTAACGCCGTGAGCTAGACCGCGGCCTTAGCCGGCAGGACGACCGTGATGCCTCCGCGCGAGGTTCGTGTCCGAGTGCTCGCTACCGTCCGAGCTAGACCGCGGCCTTGGTCGGCAGGACGACCGCGATGCCTCGCCGCGAGGTTCGTGTCCGAGTGCTCGCCACCGTCAGAAGGACCGCGCCTTGGTCGGCAGGACGCACCGCGATGCCTCCGCGTGAGGTTCGTGTGTCCGAGTGCTCGCTTAACGTCCGTAGCTAGACGAGGCTCGTTTTACGCCGTGAGCCGGACGTAAGCTCGCTTTACGCCGTAGCCGACGGGCTCGCTTTACGCCGTAGTCAGACGTGGTCTCGCTTACGCCGAGCCGGACGTGGGGCATCCATCCCGAGTCTCGCCCGCAAGGGAGCCGCGAGAGGAGGGCCACCATCTATCCTACACGATACCCCATCCGCAGCGTGGACCTGGAGGGGGTGAGCGACGCGCTTATCCGCTGGTTTGAACGCCGTGCTCGTGGAGCTTATAATAGGTAGTCCGAGTGGGTCCCGGGAGGTCCCGCCTAAGGGGACCCTTCCGAGCGACGGTCCCAAAGTAGGGTGTCCTGCCCGCCGCCAGGCGACCCATAAAAACCTTTCTACTAATCCAGATGGGCCCCGGGTCGCTCACGACTGGGCATACGGCCGCCGCCATCGATGAGCTCCCGGAGAGTGTGAAGTATGGTCTCTGACGCGAGTAGAGGTGATTGGGTCGTCACCGACCTAACCGAGGCCCACCGTGGCTCACCTCATACTTGCCCTCGCCTGTTTCACTGGGCGCTTACGCCCATCCGCGGGTAGGCTTTTGAACCCACGTTTTTTAGTGGCTCCCTGCGCAAGCCACGGGCTTTTTCCCTGCTGGGCCGCAGCTGCCCAAGGCCTCTGGCTGTCCCGAGCAACTGGCCCGGCCTCAAGGCGAGACCGAGAGGTTAGGACGACCGCCTCGGGGCGACGGCTTTGGCTATTCGCCGCTTTGTCGATTAAATGCGGAGGGAATTGAAATCGGAGTTACTTGGTCGGGCGTGAGCTGGGCACGACGTCGCCGAGGGGGGCGCTCGTCGGCCGGCGCCGCCGTTTATATATACGCGCGGAGGGCGCTTTGAGTAGTTACGCTTGCGGCTTTCTCGCTCTCGTCCCTAAGACAAAAAGATCGACAAAGAACCAAGGAAAAGAAAACTCAACCTCTCTTCTCTCGCTTCACGCTTTCGCAAGGGATGTCGTGGGTGAGTGCTCCGCCCAGAGCAAATGTGGTGCTTGGCTTGGTGAAGAAGGGCTTCCCTCGCGCAAGATCTCTCCGGCTGGAGGATGCCGACGAGCGCGCCGCCGCCGAGGGACGACGAGGTCGTGGTGCTCACTCTTTTTCGAGCGCCGGCTTCGGCTTGCCGCTGCATCCGCTCGTCCGGGCTGCTCTTCCATTACAAGGCGGAGGCGCACCATCTTAACCCCAACGGGTCCTCCATATCGCCATATTCATCACCCTTGCGCAGGTTTTCTCGAAATCGAGCCGCATTGGGCGTTAGGAGGCATTTCTTCCAAGCGAGGCTCGAAGGATTCACGACCTGAGGCCACGGGCGCCCATTGGTGGCTCGCCTCCACTCGGTCCGCCGAGCACGGAGTATCTCGAGGTCGCCGCCGCTCTCACAGGGGTGGCGCCCGAGTGGTTCTACGCCGTAACGCCGGAGACAGCGCCCGCCTCTTCACCGCAATCTTCCCGTGGCGTGAGGAGTGGAACGGGCGCCAGAAGCGAGAGAAGAACAAGGTGGCCCCGATCGTGGAGCGATCGTGGCCCTAAGCGAGGCAGGCTCACCGGGACGTGGTCGCGGCGCGCCTTTATGGGGATGCGCGACAACCTTCAAGATGCACTCCCGCCTGCTCCGCAGACGGGGAGCGCCCGACTGATGAGGATGGCGGAGCCCGAATGGCCGCGATGGAGGTCGGGCCCGGGTGGCGCCGCCATGGGAGGAAGCACCACGGAGGCGGCAGCGCCACCCAGAGCCATTCTCGCGCCCACCTCCAACTGTAGGTCACGGCCTTCTTCCCCCGCTTTCTTTTGCGCTTAACACCGTCCGACCAAAGGCTCTTTATCTCTAGGACTTTGCATGTCCTCCGGCACCGCCTCCCGGAGACAAGGAGGTGAGGGCGGCCGCCGGGCGAGGTCACGATGGCCGACTCTCCCGCAAGAAGCTAAGGAGGAGAGGAAGAAGAAAAGAAAAGGAGCGCGCGGCGAGGACGTGTCCGAGGCCACCGGCCAGGTGCAACCTCCACCGACAAAGCAGTGGAAGCACCCCGCCACGCTGCATCGTGGTTTCTTTCGACCCGCGACCGGTGGTGATCCGGCCGTGGACCTCACCGGGGAACACCACAGCATCGCACCGAGGGGCCTCAGCGAGGGTGCGGTCATGCCGCCACTGTCGCGCCTTCGAGGCACTAGGGAAGCGACCGGTAGATATGCCCCTCGGAGGGGGACCGTGAAGAGCGCTGCCGCGCACCCGCCGCCTCGATAAGTACTTTTTTCTTTGTTCAAACACCTTGCAGAAGTCGCTCAACCGCTTTTTAGAGTTTTGCCATGTGCGCGCCTATACCGTGTCACCGTAGGCGCCTCGTGGCGGTTCCGAAGGGACAACGCCGCAGAAGTTCCAGAGGCGCCGATCGGTCGGCGCCGATCGTGGTGTCGGGCGACCGAGGGCACGCCACCACGAGGTCGAGGTCGGCGGCGAGCTTCCAACGCCTCGGTTGGGGACACCGCCGTCCGATGTGTGGCCCTCCGGAGGAAGAGATGGCGGTGACGCCGCGATCGGCCACCGAGACGGCCACTGGTCGTTCGTGCTCGACCTCGCCCCGGGAGGCGCCGATCGAGGTCCCGCAGCGAGGTCGCCGAGGGGACCCCGGGATCGATCCTACCATCGCTGCCGATGGTGCTTTGGACGGTAGCGCCCTTGGCAGCACGCATCAGGGGCCCGGCCGCCAGAGAGGCCCCGAGTCGGGTCGATGGGCGAATGTAAGAGAGCGAGTGGATCGCTTCTTCAAAGAAGACGCTCGACGCCAAAGCGAGATGGAGCTCGTCCGAAGGGCTCGACTTCTTTGTCCGAATCCTCCACCGAGCCGGACGCGATGGTCGGGAGCCGCCGATCACCGTAAGTTGGCGAAAGAACCCAACTTATAAAATTCGACGACGCTACCGCGGAGACTAATGGTTAGTCATCACTTTGCAAAGATTCGCGGCTTGCCTCGCACGACCCAACCGGCGTTGTCAAGGAAGAACGCGATCGCCGCGCTTTGAGTTGCGCTCGCTCAAGAGGCGCCGAGCGTGAGGCTATCTGAGGCGGCGGCGTCCGCCAGAGCTTGAGGGGGCCGCCTGCACTCTTTTCGATGAGCGCTGGGGCATGATCCCCGAGGATGAAGGTGGCGAGCTCGAGTCCTCCTGGCAGAGCCACCGCCGCTAGGGATGCCGCCACCATCGCCAGAGGCCGTGCAGGCGCAGCGAACCGTCTGCGAACCGAGCGAGACCAGCTCGGAAGGACGCCGACCGAGTCCGCCCGAAGGAGGCCGCCGGAAGGATCTGCCTCCTTGAAGACCTCCTACGAGGCGGTCGGTGTAAGAGGCTCGCAACTCGCGAACTCGCGCCGGTAAGGGTCTCGCTTTTATTTAATTCGGGACTTTTCGTGAATCGTGATCATCTAGGGCCGCTGCCATCCGCAGAGACGGAAGAACTTGGGCCTTGCGGTCGAGGAGCGGAAGGACGCCAGCAGCCCGCGACGGCGGCCACGCGCGCGGACGCGTCGCTCGCTACGGCGGAGGTTGCCGAAAACGACGGCCGAGCCGGCCGCGAGTCGAGGCTCTTCGCAGGCCGACCAGACGTCTGCGCTCGGTCCTTGAGCCGCAGCAGCCCGAAGTTCTCTAGCGCCTTGCTGCCCGAGTCCCGAGCGCATTGAGAAGGCGGTGATCGCGGCACGCGCTGGAGCTTCTTCCGCTGGTCAACACCATCTCGCATTACGATGGTATTGACCTTGCGGTGAGTAAAGTGGTGTCGCCGAGAACCGGACCGACGGAGAGTTCGACAGGTTCGAGCTCCTGGTGGAGCCGCATGCTCGGGAGGTCGCCAGCCACATCTCGCCGTAGGTCGCCCTCGAAGAAGGACGAAATAGTTAGACTTAATCTTTTTAATTTGAACAAGTTCCAGTACGCCCTTGCCCCCTTCTGTGTTTTTGGCAAACGTTTGACCGGCTATAGCCCTAAGGACAGCAAAGGTCACTTATGCGTAGGTCGGGTTGCTTCGAGAGGGGCTAAGAGGATAGGAATCTTGGTTACTCGCAGCTTATGCGCGCTTGTGAGGGATCGAGTGTTCTGACCGACAAAAGATCGCTCCACTTGGGCATTTCCTTCTTCCGCAAAGTATCGTAACCATAGCGCCGGGCGAGGCCATAGTACTTGGGTCGAGAGGATTACCGCAAGGGAGGACCTCGTGACCGGGTCACCGCCCGCATGAGCGCGTGAGCTAGCCGAAGTTTGGCGCTGGAGGAGTGTTCCTGATCGACTAAAAGGTCATTCCACTCGGCACTTCCTTCTTCCGCAAAGCGCTACTTAGCAACCATAGCCAGCCGGGCGAGGCCATAACGCTTGGGTCGAGAGGGTTACCGCGGGATCGACCTTGTGGTTAGTCAGTCACCGACCGCACAAACGCCGACTAGAGGCGGCTCAACGGGGCGCCAAGGCAGCCCCGAGTCGCCGCAGGCGACTGTGTGCTCGAAAGATAAAGGTAAAGAATACGCTCGGGAAAAAAGAGTTTAGGATAGAATCACCTTAACTTTTCTATGTTCCAAGCGTTCGGCGGTGCGACCGCTTGGCGCCCTTGAGTCGAAGGTGCCAGTCGAGTACCTCTACGACGGTGAAGGGCCTTCCTGTATGCGGTGATAGCTTGTGCTTGTCTTTGCTGGTTTGGACCCGAAGGACAAGGTCGCCATTAAAGGATCGCCTCGAACTGGCGGCCGTGGTAGCGCCGCAGAGCTTGTTGATATTTGGTCGATCGCAGATGGCCACGCCATGCGCCTCGCCGAGTGGGTTGATTCGCGTCTTGTTGCGAGATTTGAGCCCCGAGCCTCATCGGGCTTGTAGTCTTGGGGCGCCATACCTCGTGTCCGCTGGCAAAACGGCTTCGCTGGCCGAACACCATGAAGAACGGTGTAAACCCGGGCTTGCTCGGGTGGGCGTGGTTCGTAGGCTCCAAAAGACGGAGGGCAACTCGCCACCCACCGCCTCGCTGGTGCTTGAGCCGATCAAGATCCGTGGCTTGAGTCCTTGAAGGATCATTCCGCTTGCACGCTCGACCGGCCGTTAGTCCGCGGATGGGCCACTACCGCCTAATCGACACGGATGTTGAAGTCGTCGCAACTCGAGGAACTCCTTTCCCCGTGAATTGAGTTCCATTGTCGGTGACGATAGAGTTGGGGACTCAAACCAAAAATGATGTCGCGGAAGAAGATGGTCGCTTGTACCGACGTGACGCTCACGACCGGCTTGGCCTCTATCCACTTGGTGAATTTATCCACCGCGACTAGGAGATGAGTAAAGCCCCGGCGCTTTCTTGAAGGGCCCGACCAGATCAAGTCCCCAAACCGCAAACGCCAAGTGATGGGGATCGTCCGCAAGGCTTGAGCCGCGATGTGTCCGCCGCAAAGAATTGGCACTTCGCAGTGCGCACGATCCGCTTCGTGGCCGGACACGCGGTCGCCAATAAAACCTTGTCGAAAGGCTTTTCCAACGAGGATCGGGTGCAGCATGGTGGCCGCAAACCCCGCCATGGATATCGAAAGCAAAGAATGCTTCCTTGGTCGGCCGAACGCACTCGAGGACCCCGAGGACTCCTTTGTAAAGGTCCGGGCCGACCAGACGAAAGATTTTGCTCACCGAGCGAGGCGCCGGCCTCGGTCGGGCCGTGGGGAGCGACCCATCCATCAAACGATTGATGAAGAGCTTCCTCCACGGATTCACCGCCAAAGACGCGGCGCGGTTTGATCCAACCAAGTCTGCGCCCGACCGCGCGGCCGGGATGGCCGTGCTTAGGTGGATCGAGACCGCCGGCAACCAAGTCCAACGGATGGAAGGTTGCGAGGAGGTCGCAGACGAAGATCCCGGTGGGATTGAACCTTTCCGGAGGCAAGATTGGCTAGGCAATCGGCCTCACCGCTAGGCGTCAGAGCCGTGGTGGAGCTCGAAACCCTTGAACCGCTTCCTCGAGCTTGGCGCACTTCCCAACAAGATGCGACCATACGGGCGCCTCGCGACTCCCAAGCCTTCATGACTGGTCGACGACGAGCTTGAGTCCCAATGACGCAGAGTCGGCGAAAGTCCGAGGTCGGCAGCCGATCCGAGATCGTTGACGAGCCTCGTGCTTTCGGCTATGTTGTTGGTCGCGTCAAGAGCAACGATGGCGTATTGACAGTTTGTTCCCGAGTGGGAAATGATGGCGACTCCGCGCCGCGCGCCATTCTTGGTGTAGGATCCATCAAAGTACATTGTCCAGTACTCGGGGTCCTCGATCACCGGTGGCGCCTGGGCTTCGGTCCATTCGGCGATGAAGTCTGCAAGGACCTGCGACTTGATCGCCGTCCGAGGACGACGTTATCCAGAATCACGAGCTCGAGCGCCCACTTGGCTATCCTCCCGAGGCGTCGCGGTTGTGAACGATCTCGCCGAGCGGGATGCGTCACCACGTGATGGCGTCTCGGGTCGGGCGTAATGTACGAAGCTTTCTCTTGGCGGTGAGCACCGCGTGAGAGCGGCTCTCGTGACTGTGGGTACAGAGCCTTGACTCGAGAGAACCTCGCGATGAAGTAAATTGGCCGTTGTACCTTGAGTTCGCGCCTTCCTCCACTTCGTTCCACCACAAGGGCCGCGACCGACGACTTGAGCAGCGGGCGCGGCGTAGAGGAGCAGCGGTTCGCCTGTGCAGGCGACCAGGATTGGAGGAGGATAGGAAGGCCTTCAGCGTGGTGAGGGCTTCCGAGCCTCCCGGTCCAAATTGCGGTCGGATTTCTTGAGCAGCCTGTAGAGCGGCATTCCGCGCTCGCCGAGGCGAGACACGAAATGGCTCAAGGCGGCAAGGCACCCTGCTAGCCTCTGGACCCCTTTGAGATTAGGAATCGGGCCCATTCTTGCGATCGCCGAGATCTTCTCCTGATTGGCCTCGATTCCTCGCTCAGAGACGATGAAGCCGAGCAGCTTTCCCTTGGGGACCCCGAAGACGCATTTCTCGGGGTTGAGCTTTATACGGAACCGTCGGAAATTCGCAAAAGTCTCTTCCAGGTCGGCAATAAGGTCGTGCGCATTCCTGGTCTTCACGACGATGTCGTCAACATAGGCCTCAACGCTATGCGGTCGCTACTCCGTTGTTGAAGCACGCTTGCATACATCGGCGGTATGTAGCGCTCAAGTTCTTTAGGCCGAACGGCATTGTAACGTAGCAGAACGAGCCGAATGGCGTGATGAAGGAAGTTGCGAGTTGGTCGGACTCCTTCAGTGCTATTTGGTGGTAGCCTGAGTAGGCATCCAAAAAGGAAAGAGACTCGCACCCCGCGGTGGAGTCGACGACTTGGTCGATGCGGGGCAAGGGGAACGGGTCCTTGGGACACGCTTTGTTGAGACTTGTGTAGTCAACACACATTCTCCATTGCCCATTTTTCTTTTTACAGTAATCGGTTGGCCACCACTCGGGTGGCGGACCTCTTTATAAATCCTGCAACCAAAAGCTTGGCGATCTCCTCCTATGATCCTGCGCGCCTCGTCGAAGCGGCGCAGGCGTTGGGCGACCGGCTTTGAGCCTGTTCGGATGCTCAAGGAGTGCTCGGCGACTTCCCTTGGGATTCCTGGCATGTCGGAGGTCCTCCATGCGAAGACGTCATTGTTGGTGCGGAGGAAGTCGACGAGCGCGCTTTCCTATTTGGCGGGGAGAGTGGCTCCGACCCGAACGGTCTTGGTCGGATCGCAGGGATCGACCGCGACCTCCTTCGTGTCCTTGGCGGACTTGAAGGATCCCGCCCTCGACTTGCTGGACTCGGGGGCGGACTCGGAGGCTTCCCTCCTAAGGTTATCGAGCTCGGCAGACGCGATGACTGTCGAGGCGAAGCCTGGCAACTGCGCTTCGCAGATTGTAGGAAAATTGAAAAGATGATGCCACAGTGATGACTCCTCGCATCCGCATCTTCGCTTTGAGGTAGGCGAGGTGGGGCCGCCATGAACTTGGCGTAGCATGGCCGCCCAAGATGGCGTGATAGGAGCGGGAAATCCGCAACCTCGAAAGTGAGGGTCTCGGTGCGGAAATTCCTCGTTCCCCAAAGGTGACGCAGCGTTGATTTGCCCGAGCGGATGGGCTCGCGGCGTGGATGACGCCGTGGAAAGGAGCCTTGCTCGATCGGAGACTCGAGCGAGGAATCCCCATGGCGTCGGCGTCTCAACGAGGATGTTGAGGCCATTCCGCCATCCATGAGCGCCTTGGTGGCGCTTCTTCCCACGATAGGTCGACCACCAACGGGTATCTTCCCTGGGGGCGTGGTCAGTGATCGGCCCGATCAAAGGTGATCGAATTTCGACCACCGAGGTATTGAGGACGGCGGTGAAGCGGTGTGGACCTCACGGAGGCGAAGCTTGAGCCGGCGCTTGTCGCGTAGCACGCCCGTCCGCCAAAGATCATGAGAGGCGCGTCGGGTTCGGGAACTCGTCGTCGCTTTTCTTCTCCGCACGCTGGGTCGTGGTCGCTCTTTCCTTTGCCCGCGGTGTCGCGGGGCGCAGAAAGGAAGTGCCTCGAGACTTCGCATCCGGTACTTATGTTTGACGGGAACCCGTGGTTGCACGGGCCGCCCATCAATTTCTCGAAGTGGTCAGCGCGACGGTCGGTCGCGCTTCACGCTTGATAGGGCGGTCGGACGCTGGCGACCACCGAGCTCGCGGACCTGTTTTCCATGCCGCCCGCTTGCTCGGAGCGGTCGAAAGGATCCGATTCGGACGCCGGCTCTTGCTCGCCTTTCCTCCTTCGAAGATAGCCCCCAGCCTCCTGCCGAGGCGTGGTTGATGGCGATGTCGAGGAGTTCCTTAGTGGTCTGGGCTTGAGGCGGCCCGGTTTGTGCACCGAGGCTTTGCAGAGAAATCCAGATGAATGCTCCCACGACATCGGCGTCGGAAGTGTCGGGAGCTCGCGTTCAAGGGAAAACCACGGATATAATCCCGGAGGGTTTCACCTGGCTGCTGCTTGCAGCCCTTCAGGTCCCAGGAGTTGCCAGGGCGCTTGTAAGTGCCCTGGAAGTTGCCGACGAAGAGTGTCTTCAAGTCGGCCCAGTTCCTGATGGTTTTGGTGGGCAAGTACTCGAGCCAAGCTCGGGCCAAGTCCGCAAGGTAGATGGGGAGGTACTGGATGATGAAGAGATTATCCGTCGCTCCCCTCGCCCGGCATGCTAGCCGTTAGTCTTCAAGCCAGACACCTGGGTTCGTGGCCCCAGTGTACTTGGCGATGTTAGTGGGCGCCCGAAATCTGGCAGGGAAATCCGCCTGTCGGATCCCCTGGCAGAAAGCCCGTGGTCCGGGACCATCGGGGCTTGGGCTGCGGCGGTGGCGCCCGCCGTCCACTATACGCGAGTGGACGGCCTCCTCCGCCGCCTTTCTTCGCGCCTCGAGGGTGGCGCGAACGTCGTAGGCGTCCCCGAGGCGCTGGCGCACCGGGGTGCGCGAGGCCTGGGGCAGCTCGTGGTGTGGCACCGCCTTCGCCGGACCCAGCCGGCTTCGAGCGGCGGTGCGGGCCCGGTGGCCAGAGGTGGCGCTGATAGGGCCGAGGCTGCATGTGTTGCACGGCGCGCTCTACCACCCGGAGGTTACGGTATGTGGCCTTGGCCTCCGGTCGACCGTTCCGGAAGGCCTCGGCAAAGATCACACCGCGGCCACGCTTACGCTTGCATGGGGAAGAACCGAGGGCGCTCTGTTCTTCCGCCGGCTTGTGGTGTGCGCGCGCGTTGGCCGCGTGCGCACTCTGGCGAGTCGCTGGCTCATCCCGCTCGGGTTGGCCTCGAGTTGGTCGAGCTCACCCTTTGCCTATCCAACTCTTGGCGTTGTCGCTGGAGTTCGGCACGGCGGGCTTGAGCGTTGCTCAAAGATGATCGCTGTGTTCCCCTCTGCGCCTCGGTCGCGGGATAGGGCCCCAGAATCGCGGGTTACGATTAATCGATCAGGCCCGCCATGTTGCACTTGCGAGAGTCTGTCATGCGGCGGGTACTCGTGACGGAGCTGGAGTCGTGGTGGAAGAGTCTTCCAACAACGTGGATAGAGGCTCTGCATGTAGCCGCCATAGCCACAAGTCGCGAGCTCATGGGTGACACGGTCACCGTCCGTGCCCACGGAGCTTCGCCGGGCGTGGCGAAGCTCTCGGCTCCGGCCTGGGACTCGCAGGGCGCCTGCCGAGCCGGGCGGTCGCGGAGATGGCGCCAAAGCTTTCGGTGGCGCCGGAACTCCGGTGGCGGTGGGGATGAGCGTAAGCCCTCCGAGGTGACGGCAAAGTTGAGGAGCCGGCGGATCTGCTTCCTGGCCGGCCATGCCGTCGCAGGGAAAATGCCATCGAGAGGTGGCGGAATCCGAGATGGTGATGAAGACGCACGAAGACCCCTACCGCGCGCTGCCAACCGCCGGCGCTTTGAGCGCCGGCAAGTAAATTTGTAAGTCTAAGGGGTCGCGTTCCACTCCTGAATGGTTAGACTCGAAGTCCAAGATGTATCTTGTTGAGCGAAGATCCCTACTCGATTCGTGTGGTGGCGTTGTATATTCTTTAGCACGATGACGCACAAGGTTTACAAGCGAGATGTGTTTATGGCGCTCTCTTTCTCTCCTTTTCTCCTTCTTTCTCACGGGAGTTCCCGCCTCCTTTTATACGGAAGGAAGGGGCAGGTTACATCGAGAATTGGGAGATGACGAGATGACCTACACTAGGAGCTTCGGTCCTTCGCTTCTGTGGCCGATCATCGCTCGCCTTGCCCATCTTGGAGTCGGTAGCTTAGTTGGTCGCAGGCGGTTAGGTATTTCTCCGAAATGGCGTACCGCCCTCTGCGAACCTTACGTGTTGGCGTTCTGCGCTACCGACGTGGGTCTTGCCGGAGAGGGCGTGTCTTAAATCTTGTATGCGCATCCGTTGATGGATTGGGAGCATGACTTGGTTAGTCATTTAAACCCTCCGGGAAGGAGCCACCGCCCTTGTATAGTCACTTTGATTGACCCGTTAAGTAGAGTGCGTGGCGGTTGTCGGTGGAGGCTTCGACACGCGCCATTGGCGGGGTGGTCTTAGCACGATCGGTCGAGGATTCAGGCCGCCACGAGGGCTCGGAGCCTCGCTTGGTCGAGCCGGGGCCGTCTCACGAGGAGGTCGGGAGCTGCTCGGCCGAGACATTCCCTTGTCGGTTGGGAAGGAAGTCTGGGTGGCTTTGGCAGCGCTTGATCGGTAGTGAAAGTGGGCGGCTGTGTGGGCTTGAGTGGCTTGAGGGGTATTTGGTCACCTTGGGCCGTTGGGGTACCCCTGTTATTAGTATTCGTCAGTTAGTATTTTAAATCATATTTTAGTATTAATAGCGTCATTATTTCTTGTAGTTTGCTTTATGGAGCCCGGGGATTTTCCGTCGTTCCCAGCTTCTGATTTCGGTATTTCACCCGATGAGCTTCTTGCATCATATGTCGAAGAAGCTGCAGGAGCTGTGCCATCTTCAGGCTCTACAAGTGCTACTGCGTCGGCAAGCATCGGGGCGAAAAGAGCAAGACACAGTACATCGGGAGTTTGGGAAGATTTCGACCAGATTTTTGAGATATCAAACGACGTCCAAATCAGGTATGCTGTTTGTAAATATTGCAAGCATAAATTAACCTGCGAATCTTCAGGTAGAACGGGGCACTTGAAGAGGCATCTTGACGTTTGTGAGAAAAAGCGGGAATGGCTTCGAGGCGACGATCTGCGGTACAACCCGACAGTGCGATGATGTGGCTCGGGACTACAATCCTGAGGTAGCTCGTGAATCTCTTTGTCGTTTAATCGCTTCTCAAGATCTTCCTTTAAACTTTGGTGAGTCAGCTGCGTTTGAAAATTTTATTAGGACCGCTCATAATCCTAGATTTTCGGAGTTTCTAGACGGACAACAACTAGAGATTTGATTAAATATTATAATAATTGTCGTAATAAGCTAAAAGAAAAATTTAGTACTGTACTTTTTTTCGTGTCTTTGACATCCGATATATGGAGTGGTAGAGCTAAAGAGGATTACCTTAGTGTAGTTGCTCATTATGTAAACGATGATTGGCAACTAGAAAAGAGAATTATAGGATTCAAATTAATTGATGTAGCACATATCTTGGTGAAAATATTCTTCGATTGTATTGTAAAAGTTGTGGAAGATTTTGGACTTAATGATAAGATTTTTGCAATAACATTAGAAAATGCTTATAAATACTTCGCCATGAACATACTTACTCCGCTTTTCAATTCATATCTTTGAATCTTTCTTATTACATCGCCACAGCTTGCCATATTATTAATCTTATAGTTAAATCTGGTTTAAAGAGGTTAAATCAAGATATTGAACCTTTTAAATCTCGCAATATCTTTCTTAACTCATTCTAATCAACGAGTAGCAGCATATAAAACTTATTGTATTGCAATGAATGTACGTCCGCGTAAGTTTGGTTTGGATATGCCTGTTAGATGGAACACTACTTACTTGATGCTTAAGAATGTCATACCATATGAGAGCACATTTTCTGCTTTTATTAACACGCATTTATGCATACAGGATGGTCAACCGGTACTCACAGCGCAACATTGGTATGTTGCTAAATACTTGCTTTCATTTTTAGAACTTTTTTTTATTCCACTGTTGCTTTATCTGGAGTTTATTATTCAACCTCTCCTTTAATTGTGCATCATATTTTATAAATTGTGTAACAGCCTCAAAAATCATAAAATAAAGAAAAATGAAATAAAAATCTTTTGTGTATTATTTTCGAAATTTCTGAATTTTCTAGATTTTTTGAATATTCTTTTGGCTTTTCTTTAATGCAAGAAAGTGAAACAAAGAATATGGTAAATAGAAAATGGTAAAAAGTAAAAATATTAATTCAACAAAAATTTACCAAAGTTTCTAAAAATATCTGAGGGCTCTCCTCAGCTTGCTTAAGTCGGTGGGTAGCTGAATTAATAAAAATAAAAATTAATCAAAGATAATCATGAGTAAATATCTCAGGGTAAAATGGTAAAATAATTTGGTAAAAATATCTGTAAGTCATACTGACCCAAAATTTTTATCCTGCCGACATCAAAACAGTATCAACCTTCAGTAAAAATATCAAGAATTTATTAATTCATTTTATAATTTTAAAAATTCAAAAACTGTGAATAAATAATCTGGAAAACAGTAATGTCAGAATTTATAAAATTTAAATAATAATAATTAAAGTCTGTAATTTTTACAGAAGGTGTATAATATCATTAAAAACTACCATAAAAATTTTTGTGAAATAATCCCTTCATTTAAATCGCAAATTAAAAGAAAAACCGAATGGGCAATGCAGCAACTGTTGCAATGTCAGAATTTTATAAAACTCTTCATGCCTCATAAAATATCTAAAATTTTTCAGGAGGCTGATAATATCCTTGCCGACCTATGGTAAAAATTTTATAAAATTTCACGTCGTTTTGACCGTCAAAATCCCCGTTCTAATCCCGTTCGGTCGTGAGCCTTCGCCAGAGTTCTTTTTCTGTTTCACTGACATGTGGGCCCGGGCTGTCAGCGAGCCAACTCAGCCGACAGCCACTGCCATCTGGCCCCCGCGTGTCAGCCTCCCAGCCGCGTTCTTCTCCCCTCTCCCCGCTCTCTCTCGCGCGCAGAGACGCCGCCTCTCGGTTCTTCGCGCACCGCCCGCGCTAAACCGCCTTTGAGCCCATATAAAAACCCCTCCTCGCGTCGCCACCGACCCAGCTTGCTCCCGTGCAACCCATTCCGCTGCTATTGTCATCTTCTCAATTCAGCAAAAACCGCAAAGAGGCAAAACACCGTATCTTCCTCTCCTCGCCATTTCGCCCCGAACCACTTCACCCGAAGCTTCCTTGAGCCTCCAGGAACCCGTCCCAAGCCTCGGCCGAAACCCTTTCTTCCCCGGCGAGCTTCTCCGCCGTGTTTTTCTTCCGCCGCCACCGCGCACGGTGAGAGCCTTCCTCCTTCATTCATTCTTCAAAGCGATTGATGGAACTGGTTCCTTGAGTCGCGCAGGTGCTCATCCGAGTGAAAATGAAGCTTGGTTAGCTCTAGTTTTGCATCGTCGCCGCTCGCCATTGCCGCCGCCCTCGCGACGGTGGCATGCATTCAGAGCCCTCGAGCCACCGCGCGCCACCAAAGTGTGCGCCGGATGCCTGAACCTCGAGTGGAACCCATTCCACCGGAGGCTCGCTCCGCCGTCGGCGAACTCCGCCAGAGCCGCCGCCGCGGTGGAATCGCCTTCCGGCCGCCTCGGACCGCCGCGCGACCGTCCACAGGTTCGCACGGATCGCTGAAGCTTCGAGTGGAATCGATTCCATCGCTCGGCTCGGTTCGCCGGCGAAGCCGGCCGCGTACTGCTCTGGTCACCGCCAGCAGCGCCCGACTGTCGGCCGCGCTAAAGCGCCGAGATCGTCGTCGACCAGCCCGCCGACTGTCGATCTCATGCGCGTCGGCGGTCGGCCGCCATGTGGCTCTGGTCATCAATCGCTATGCGTACATCGTCGTCGACACGCCGACATCTTGACCAGCGCATCGACCTCGCGCGGCCGTCGAAGCAGCGTCGGCCATGCAGCGCATCGTCGCCGACCGATGGGCCTGACTGTCGGCGCCTCGGCGCTGTTCCGCCCGAAAAGGGAAAGCGCGTTTTCCCTGAAAGCGTACTTTCCATTTTCGGCAGTTTTCTGATTTTTAGTATTTATTCAAAACCTAGATATTCAAATAGCCATATCTTTTGAATAATTTAACCAAATTTGATGAAATAAATTTCTAAATTCATATAAAATTCAGTAGATTCAGAATATGCAAAAATATTTCGGAATTGAATTTGATTTGAAATTCGAATTCAAATTCAAAAGAAAGGTTAGAAATATGCCATTCATGAAAATTTTGCAAATAACCTCCAAATTTAGTAAAATAAATTTTATTAGAACCCTTATAATCTCAGGAACCAGAATCTGTAAAAATACTTAGGGTGTGTTGTAAGAAAAATCTAAGTTATAAAATGAGTAGAAAATAATGCAATAATGGTTTAAATAGATCAAATCTTTAAATTGCAAAAGAAAACAAATAACTCATGTAACCATTCCTGAAATTTGTGAAAACATTTTATTTGAATATTTCCATCTGATTTCTTTTTGGCTCTATTGAAATTTGGTATTTGTTATATGTTGCCATCGACGTGTAGAACCCGCGAATCCTGTACATTCGACGACCGGAGTTTGAAGTCGAGGATAGTCAACAAGGCAAGCAAACCCCTTTGATCATATTGATCCCAGTTTTATAAATGTTTTCATTAAATGTTTTACTGCATACTTTATTTTGTTAAAGTCTGCTATATTTCGGGTAATGGTAATTGTACCAGTAGACTTATATAACTTCCTTGATAAGTAGGAAATTGTGAACCTTGAAAACCCTAGAATAGCTTAGACAATATTGAATGTCAATCTGGGTTACTCACATTTAGTGAAATGCGTAGCCAAAGCTAAATGAAGTTAAAACTGTGAAATGATTAAAGACTTTGGATATGACATTTAAATGGGTATGACCATTTTTGTGGTTGGTATTTGGTTGGAAAATGAAAACAAAACTATGGTTTAGATGCGGGCAATTATTGGCAATAGCCGGTTGTGCATGTCTTTGCACGTAGTGTAGGGTGGAGATTATTGCCCGTGTCGGATTAAGGACCGAACTATGGGTTGTTTTCGGCCAAGAACATTCATACAACCACAAGTCTTTGGTATGGGACAGCTCTAACTTATTAAGTTGTTTAAAACTAGCTTTGCACTTGGAAGGCAAGTAGTACGAGCTGTTTCTTAATGAATTGCTCGACGGGCGTCCACACCGAGGTGATCATGGATTAAACGTCTACCAATATAACGGTGTATGCCATACGTGGGTAGTTCCATCATTTCTATGCTCGAGTTCTTACACCACGAATGGGTTATCGCCACCGTCTTTGGTGCAAAGTTAGGTTTAAATAATGTAACGGTTATAACATGACTCTGCGGCACACCAAAGCGGTGTGCAAATATCGATTGCTCAAAGAGTCACCATGTCTTGTGGGAAAGTTGTATACCTCTGCGAGTGTAAAACTAATCGATTAGCGCGTCATGATCATGGACACTTGTAAAGTCATCACATAGTTAGCGCTTTGCTTATTTTCATAAAAAGTGGTTTCTACCACGTGTTGGTCATTTCATTGTGTGCGGAAGGAAATAGTTTTAAGTATGATCGGTATACCCAAACATTCGTGATTTATTGATGCTTACATTCTATCACTTTCCATATTAAATTGCTTTTATTTAAATTCCATTTTGCAATCTATTATTCTCATTTACATTTCAAACCACTTTATGCAAATTAACCTTATTAGCCTTTCATTGAAATGGCTGCATGTATTTTAGGATTTGCATAAGTCTTGCGAGTGCGTAAGTACTCAACTTGCCAATGTTGATGTTTTTAGGTGAAAAACAGATTTCCCGACGATTCTTACGTTGATGCGAGGATACGGGAATTTATCGATGAATTTATCTAAGGATTTTCCTTGTCGCTTGCACGTGGAACAATGGATTAAAAGGCATACTACAAGAATTTGTCTCCACCGCAGATTTTACTTTTGGTATTGTAAAAATAATATGTAATCTTACTTCATTGTGTAATAAAGTTTGTGTATGATTGTGATATCAATTTGTATTCGTGCGTACTAGCTCGATCATGGGACTAATCTTGTATGCACATGGTATCCATTTTGGTATTTATTTATCAAAAATGGGGCCTTAAAGTTAGTATCGAGCCATCTTGACTTTAGGAAACCTTAGGTAGTATGAGAGTAATAAAACTTAAAACTTGATATTAGGATCCAAGTGAACTAAAATTTTGAATTAGGACATCTTACTGTCTATTCTTTATATGCATGAAACTCCTCTTTTGGTTATGCGATACTTGTTAATAACTCTTTCCTATTTTTAAATCTCTGCTAGAATCTTTTCTTCCAAAAATTACTTTCTTGTCTTACATTTAATCAGAATACTAATTCCTTGTTAAATGTGCAGATTAAGCGGATACACCCCATGTTATACTTCCACTAATAGGGAGAATTACGGCATGGCGAAATTCTTACTCGTTTGCTAGAATTACCCATTTCCCAAAATCCACGATATATAATATTCCACGCTGCGATTAGTTACTGTCTCTGTGGAATACATAGCTAAGTGGATATCCTTACCGAGATGAAGATAGTGAAGAGTTTTTGTCTTTTGAGGTCTGGATCTTCCCTTATGATGGCCATGAATGAAGCCGCCTATATGGCTATTGTCGGTTTACGCCACACCTTACAATCGGCGGTGGTATATAGGAGGATTCCTCTCGCCACCAAGTGGGAGAATAATTATATGGATGCCACCGGGTTACAAAATCCTACTCTGCGTAACCTAGTGGAATTCATAAATGCCTCGACCGATGTGCCGCCGGGCAATAATCGAATCTGAGGAGGCGTCGCCGTGTAGCATTCCTAGAGAATGCCATCGCTCCTTGTGTTGCCAGAGGTATTGTTCCTCGCTTAGTTCTGGGGCAATTCCCTCAGACACCTGCGCCCGACGACACCCAAGTACCACCTGTGTCGCCAGCAAGGATGTCGATGATAGGAGTCGCCTAGATTACCGAGCATCGAGTAGACCCCATAGTTTTCCTCCGCGGCATCCTCGGATACTGCAGAGCATCATTGTCGAGAGATCCCTTATCCTCCCGATGCGAGAGAGTTCTAGTCGTAGAGATAGTAATATCAGTGAGTTTGTCGGATGATGAGTAGTGTTAGGAGAGGTTTTGGTTTTGCCCTTTTATGTAGTAACGTTAAAAATAAATGTTATGTTTTGTTGTGAATATTATAAAGTTGAAATAAAGTTCTTGCTTGATATTGTTTTGTGTGCTTTTGGTTCCTACTCGTAAATATTTAACTTTCAGTTAATATTTTTACGACGTTGTGATCCGTAATAATAGTAATCAAGTTGTGCTTTTAAAACATTTGGTAACAACTGAGATTAAAATTAAAGTAGATCTTAATTCATTAATAATCCTGTTCCAGATGCCTGCAACCCGGTCCTTGGATGAGATTCTGGGGAGTGAGGAACCCCCGAAACTCACCTCGGCGAGTGACTTCGCCCTCCATTGACCTAATCCAGTCCATCCGTCGGCAGTTCGAGGATCTTCGTCGCGTCGTCCAAGCCGTCGAGATTCGCCGCCTCCTCAAGTCCAAGAAGAAGAAGTTCCGGAGGGGCAGTTGCCAGGGCCGCCAACCATGGCCCAAGTGCTTGCAATGATAGAACAGGGTCGCCAGACGAATACCCTGTTGCTCCAACAGTTGGTCCAAAATACGATTAACCTTGGTGCTGCAAGTTCTAGGCCCGGTGTTGGTGAAGCCTCCCATCAATCCAAGTTGGGAGAATTTTTGAAGACCCGGCCTCCAACCTTTTCTTCCTCATCAGATCCCCTGGACGCTGATGATTGGTTACGAGCTATTGGAAGCAAGCTGACCATTGATCAATGCAATGATCATGAGAAGGTCCTATATGCATCGTACCAACTCCAGGGAGCCGCTGCAGTCTGGTGGGAAAATTTCCAAGCGGCAAGGCCCCAAGATCAAGAAGTTACTTGGGATGTTTTCCGAGAAGCTTTTAGGAAGACGCATATTCCTTCGAGCTTGGTGAATTTAAAAAGACGGGAATTTCTTGACCTGCGTCAAGGAAATATGTTCGTAATGGAGTATCTTCACCGTTTCAATTACCTTGCTCGTTATGCGTCATCAGAAGTCAGTTCAGAAGCCCGAAGAATTGAGCACTTCCGGGACAATCTGAATAATGAAGTTAAGCATCTTCTCGCCATTCACGACTTCCACGACTTCCAAACACTCGTGGACAAGGCTATAATCGCCGAGCATAGTTCGCGCGATGTTATGGAAAGTCGAAAGAGGAAGTGGATGGCGCGAAAGTCGCGGCCAATTTGCCGAGGCGCGTTGGTCAGCCGACCAATGTTCGACCTCCCCTGCCTCGTCAGCAGCAGCAGCAGAGGCGTCAAGGTCAGGCACCCCGACCCCAGCAGTCTTCTATTCGTCCCTCGAGCAGCAATGAAGGAAGGACTTCTGGAGTTCAGAATCAAGCAGTTGGTGTGACCTGCTATCATTGCAAAGAGCGCGGGCATTATGCAAATGCCTGCCCTAAAAGAGGTCAAGCGTCAGGGCAGCAGTCGTCGCAGGGAGTTCAGAGACCCCCAGGTCGACCTTCAGGAGCTGGGAATTCTCAGGTTGTCAAGCCTGCTGCAGCTCTTAATCGCAGTGCGAGTAGCGGTCGCCTTCATCATGTGACCGCTGAAGAAGCAAACGAAGCGCCAGATGTGGTACTGGGTATGTTTCTTGTGCACTCGGTACCTACTTTGGTATTGTTTGATTACGAGCATCGCACTCGTTTATTTCTAAGAAATTTGCTTGATCGAATAACTTAGAAATTGATCTCCTCTCGCCAAAATGATAATCTATTCCCCTGGTTCACTCATGAATTCAATTAAGTTTTGTCCTAAGGTTAGCATTGAAATTAATGGAGTCATGTTTCATGCTGATCTTATCCTTATAGAAACCTCAGGGTTAGGAGTAATCCTTGGTATGGATTGGTTGTCTAAGTTTAAAGGATGCATAGACTGTGCCAATCGATCCATTTCCTTGGTTAGCCCTGAAGGAATTCTAGTTCATTTCTCTTCCATTCAAAGTTCTTCAAATTCTCAAGCTTCCCTTTGTTCAGCCATAGTAAAAGATTTTAGTCAGATTCCAATTGTCTCCGAGTTCTCTAATGTTTTTCCAGATGAGTTGCCAGGCCTGCCTCCAGATAGGGACATAGAGTTTGTTATAAACCTTGTTCCTGGAACAGCGCCTATATCCAAGCGCCCTTATCGAATGCCCCCATATGAGTTAGTTGAACTAAAGAATCAAATTCAAGAGCAGTTAAGAAAAGGCTTTATTCGACCTAGCTCTTCTCCTTGGGGTAGTCCATTCTTTTGTGCCTAAAAGGGCGGTGGAATACGCATGTCGTGGACTATCGTGCATTGAATGATGTCACAATTAAGAATAAATATCCTTTGCCTCGTATCGATGATCTGTTCGATCAATTGACCGGTGCTCAAATCTTTTCAAAATTGATTTAAGACATGGGTACTATCAATCAAGATCGGACGGAGATATTCCTAAAACCGCTTTTACCACTCGTTACGGTCTATATGAATATACCGTGATGTCTTTCGGACTTACAAATGCTCCTGCTAATTTTATGTGCCTCATGAATAAAGTTTTCATGGAGTATTTAGATAAGTTCGTAGTGGTATTCATTGATGATATTCTCGTCTATTCCAAATCTGAAGAAGATCATGCGCATCATTTGCGCATGGTTCTTGAAAAGCTTCGAGAGCATAAGCTTTATGCCAAGTTCGAAAGTGCGAATTTTGGCTAAAAGAAGTTGCTTTCTAGGTCATATTCTTTGAAAGGTGGTATTTCCGTTGATCCCAAAAAGTCAAAGCTGTTTTAGACCGAAGCCCCTCAGTCTGTTCCGAAAATTCGAAGTTTTCTCGGTCTAGCGGGATATTATCGCCGCTTTATCGAGAACTTCTCTAAAATCGCTCGTCCTTTGACCCAGCTTCTCAAGAAAGAAAAGAAGTTTGAATGGACACCTGAATGCGAAGAAAGTTTTCAGGAATTAAAGAAAAGGCTAACAACACCCTCATGCTAGTGTTACCTGATGTCCATAAAAGCTTTGATGTTTATTGTGATGCTTCTAAGAATGGGCTTGGGTGTGTGCTTATGCAAGAAGGAAAAGTCGTAGCTTACGCCTCTCGTCAGTTGCGACCTCATGAGCTCAATTATCCGACTCATGATCTGGAATTAGCTGCGGTAGTGCATGCTTTAAAAATTTGGCGTCATTACCTGATTGGAAACAAATGCAGTGTATTCACAGATCATAAGAGTCTGAAATATTTCTTCACCCAGCCTGATCTAAATTTAAGACAACGAAGATGGCTAGAGTTGATAAAAGACTACGACCTTAGCATTCAATACCATCCTGGCAAAGCCAATGTCGATAGCGTATGCTCTAAGTCGAAAGCTTCATTGTCTTTCTGTTTCATCTTTGACCGATCAATTCGATCTGGTAAAAGATTTCCAAAAGCTTAATTTGGGAGTTATCGAAAAGGTTATTTGGCGCCCTAGTGGTGCAACCAACCCTTAAGTTCCAGTTAAATCTGCTTTCGGCTCAAAGATGAAGCAATTATCAAAATCTGTGAAGAGTTGAAGCAAGGAAAGGAATCCAAATTCGTGAAAGTTCGGATGAAGTGCTTATGTTCGAAAATCGAATATATGTTCTGATGATCCGGAATTAAAGAGTTAATTCTCAAAGAAGCCCATGAGTCTCCTCTCAATTCACCTGGAAGTACAAAGATGTATCAAGATCTCCGCGGGATTATTGGTGGCCCGGTTTGAAAAAGGATATCGCGCATATGTCGCAACTGTGATGTATGCGGCGATGTCAAAGCCGAGCATCAACGTCCCGCAGACTTTTGCAGCCTTTGAAGATACCAGAGTGGAAATGGGAAGACATCAGCATGGATTTTATTACTGGTTTGCCAAGAACCAGGAAAGGGCATGATTCCATTTGGGTAATCGTTGATCGTCTGACTAAAGTGGCTCACTTTATTCCGGTCAAGACTACCCATTCTGGAGATAAGCTTGCCGAGTTGTATCCGGAGAATGTTGTCCGTCTTCATGGCGTCACAAGACAATTGTTTCGACCAAGGTTCCCGGTTTACTTCGTTTACGGGAAAGTTTGCACCGTCTTCTGGGTACTAAGTTGAATTTCAGTACAGCTTATCATCCTCAGACAGATGGACAAACGGAAAGGACCAATCAAATTTTGGAAGACTTGTTAAGAGCCTGTGTGTTGTCATACGGCTCTAATTGGGAGAAAAGTTTGGCCTTCGCCGAATTCTCTTATAATAACAGGTTTTCAATCTAGTCTGCAAGTGTCGCCTTTTGAAGCGCCAGATGGAAGGAAATGTCGAACCCTCTTTTACGTGCGAAGTTGGAGAAAGAAAATTCTTGGCCCGATCTTATTCAAGAAGCTCAAGAGCAAGTGGACATGATCGAAGCCGACTAAAAGAGGCTCGATCTCGTCAGAAGAGTTACGCCGACAATCGTCGTCATGAACTCAGTTTCGAAGTTGGTGACCATGTCTATCTCAAAGTCTCGCCTCTTCGTGGAATTCGTCGATTTCAAATCCGTGGGAAGTTGGCTCCTCGATTCATTGGACCGTTTCAGATCATTGGAAAGATGGGTGAGATGGCATATCGATTAAATTGCCACCTCAACTATCGGCGTTCTAACGTCTTCCATGTATCTCGGCTTAAGAAATGCCTTCGTGTTCCCTCGACCTCGATTTGGAAGGATAGATCTTGACCGATTTATCTTATCGAGAGCATCCATTCGTATTTTGGAAAAAGCGAACGCCAAACAAGAAACAAGACCATCAAGATGTTGAAAGTGCAATGGAGCAATCATCTTGAAGACGAAGCTACATGGGAAAGAAGATCATCTTGACAAGAGTTCCCGATTTCTTCTAGTCATCTCCAAATCTAGGGGCGAGATTTTTGTAAGGGGGGTAGATCTGTAACAACCTCAAAAATCATAAAATAAAGAAAAATGAAATAAAAATCTTTTGTGTATTATTTTCGAAATTTCTGAATTTTCTAGATTTTCTGAATATTCTTTTGGCTTTTCTTTAATGCAAGAAAGTGAAACAAAGAATATGGTAAATAGAAAATGGTAAAAAGTAAAAATGTTAATTCAACAAAAATTTACCAAAGTTTCTAAAAATATCTGAGGGCTCTCCTCAGCTTGCTTAAGTCGGTGGGTAAGCTGAATTAATAAAAATAAAAATTAATCAAAGATAATCATGAGTAAATATCTCAGGGTAAAATGGTAAAATAATTTGGTAAATATATCTGTAAGTCATCCTGACCCAAAATTTTTATCCTGCCGACATCAAAACAGTATCAACCTTCAGTAAAAATATCAAGAATTTATTAATTCATTTTATAATTTTAAAAATTAAAAAACAGTGAATAAATAATCTGGAAAACAGTAATGTCAGAATTTATAAAATTTAAATAATAATAATTAAAGTCTGTAATTTTTACAGAAGGTGTATAATATCATTTAAAACTACCATAAAAAGTTTTGTAAAATAATCCCTTCATTTAAATTGCAAATTAAAAGAAAACCGAATGGGCAATGCAAAGAATCGTTGCAATGTCGAATTTTATAAAACTCTTCATGCCTCATAAAATATCTAAATTTTTCAGGAGGCTGGTAATATCCTTGCCGACCTATGGTAAAAATTTTATAAAATTTCACGTCGTTTTGACCGTCAAAATCCCCGTTCTAATCCTGTTCGGTCGTGAGCCTTCGCGAGTTCTTTTTGTTTCAGCGACATGTGGGCCGGGTGTCGGCGAGCCAACTCAGCCGACGACCACGCCATCCGCCCCAGCGTGTCAGCCTCCCAGCCGCGTTCTTCTCCCTCTCCCGCTCTCTCTCTGCAGAGAGCCGCCTCTCGGTTCTTCACAGCCGCCCGCGCTTAAACCGCCTTTGAGCCCATATAAAACCCCTCCTCGCGTCGCCGACCCAGCTTGCTCCAGTGCAACCCATTCCGCCGCTGCTATTGTCATCTTCTCCAATTCGGGCAAAACCGCAAAGAGGGCAAAACACCGTATCTTCCTCTCCTCGCCATTTCGCCCGAACCACTTCACCCGGCTTCCTTGAGCCTCCAGGAACCCGTCCCAAGCCTCGTAAAACCCTTTCTTCCCGTGAGCTTCTCGCGTGTTTTCTTCCGCCACCACACACGGTGAAACCTTCCTCCTTCATTCATTCTTCAAAGCGATTGATGGGCCTGTTTCCTTGAGTCGCGCAGTGCTCATCCGAGTGAAAATGAAGCTTGGTTAGCTCTAGTTTTGCATCGCCGCCGCTCGCCATTGCCGCCGCCGCCTCGCCGCGGTGGCATGCGCATGCTGAGCCCCTCGAGCCACCGCGCGCCACCAAAGTGTGCGACGGATGCCTGAACCTCGGAGTGGAACCCATTCCACCGGAGGCTCGCTTCCGCCGTCGGCGAACTCCGCCAGCCGCCGCCGCCGCCGGTGGAATCGCCTTCCGGCCGCCTCGGACCGCCGCGACCGTCCCTGGTTCGCGCGGATCTGCTGGCTTCGAGTGGAATCGATTCCATCGCTCCGCTCGGTTCGCCGGCGAAGCCGAAGCCGCGTACTGCTGCTGGTCGCGCCAGCCGGCCCGACTGTCGGCCTTCGCGCCAAAGCCGAGATCGTCGGTGACCAGCGGGCCCGACTGTCGATCTCATCTTGCGTCGGCCGGTCGCTACCATGTGGTCTCGGTATCAATCGCTTACAGACGCGTCGTCGTCGTCGCCGACATCTTGACCAGCCTGTCGACCTCAGCTTGCGGCCGTCTTGAACCAGCAGCGTCGGTCGCCGCCATAGCATCGATCGGGTGACCGATGGGCCCGGCTGTCGGCGCCTCGGCGGTTCGCCGAAAAGGAAAGCGCGTTTTCCACGTGAAAGCGTACTTTCCATTTTCGCGAGTTTCGATTTTAGTATTTATTCAAAACCTAGATATTCAAATAGCCATATCTTTTGAATAATTTAACCAAATTTGATAAAATAAATTTCTAAATTCATATAAAATTCAGTAGATTCAGAATATGCAAAAATATTTCAGAATTGAATTTTATTTGAAATTCGAATTCAAATTCAAAAGAAAGGTTAGAAATATGCCATTCATGAAAATTTTGCAAATAACCTCCAAATTTAGTAAAATAAATTTTATTAGAACCCTTATAATCTCAGGAACCAGAATCTATAAAAATACTTAGGGTGTGTTGTAAGAAAAATCTAAGTTATAAAATGAGTAGAAAATAATGCAATAATGGTTTAAATAGATCAAATCTTTAAATTGCAAAAGAAAACAAATAACTCATGTAACCATTCCTGAAATTTGTGAAAACATTTTATTTGAATATTTCCATCTGATTTCTTTTTGGCTCTATTGAAATTTGGTATTTGTTATATGTTGCCATACGACGTGTAGAACCCGAATCCTAGTACATTCGACGACCGGAGTTTGAAGTCGAGGATAGTCAACAAGGCAAGCAAACCCCTTTGATCATATTGATCCCAGTTTATAAATGTTTTCATTAAATGTTTTATTGCATACTTTATTTTGTTAAAGTCTGCTATATTTGAGTAATGGTAATTGTACCAAGAGACTTATATAACTTCCTTGATAAGTAGGAAATTGTGAACCTTGAAAACCCTAGAATAGCTTAGACAATATTGAATGTCAATCTGGTTACTCACATTTAGTGAAATGCTTAGCCAAAGCTAAATGAAGTTAAAAGCGTGAAATGATTAAAGACTTTGGATATGACATTTAAATGGGTATGACCATTTTTGTGGTTGGTATTTGGTTGGAAAATGAAAACAAAACTATGGTTTAGATGCGGGCAATTATTGGCAATAGCCAGGTTGTGCATGTCTTTGCACGTAGTGTAGGGTGGAGATTATTGCCGTGTCGGATTAAGGACCGAACTATGGGTTGTTTTCGGGCCAAGAACATTCATACAACCACAAGTCTTTGGTATGGGACAGCTCTAACTTATTAAGTTGTTTAAAACTAGCTTTGCACTTGGAAGGCCAAGTAGTACGAGTTGTTTCTTAATGAATTGCTCGACGGGGCGTCCACACCGAGGTGATCATGGATTAAACGTCTACCAATATAACGGTGTATGCCATCACGTGGGTAGTTCCATCATTTCTATGCTCGAGTTCTTACACCACGAATGGGTTATCGCCACCGTCTTTGGTGCAAAGTTAGGTTTAAATAATGTAACGGTTATAACATGACTCTGCGGCACACCAAAGGCGGTGTGCAAATATCGATTGCTCAAAGAGTCACCATGTCTTGTGGGAAAGTCAGTATACCTCTGCAGTGTAAAACTAATCGATTAGCGCGTCATGATCATGGACACTTGTAAAGTCATCACATAGTTAGCGCTTTTGCTTATTTTCATAAAAGTGGTTTCTACCACGTGTTGGTCATTTCCGCTGTGTGCGGAAGGAAATAGTTTTAAGTATGATCAGTATACCCAAACATTCGTGATTTATTGATGCTTACATTCTATCACTTTCCATATTAAATTGCTTTTATTTAAATTCCATTTTGCAATCTATTATTCTGTATTTACATTTCAAACCAGCTTTATGCAAATTAACCTTATTAGCCTTTCATTGAAATGGCCTGCATGTATTTTAGGATTTGCATAAGTCTTGCGAGTACGTAAGTACTCAACTTGCCAATGTTGATGTTTTTAGGTGAAGAAACAGATTTCCCAGACGATTCTTACGTTGATGCAGGATACGGGGAATTTATCGATGAATTTATCTAAGGATTTTCCCTTGTCAGTTGCCTGTGGAACAATGGATTAAAAAGGCATACTACAAGAATTTGTCTCCACTGCAGTTTTACTTTTGGTATTGTAAAAATAATATGTAATCTTACTTCCGCTGTGTAATAAAGTTTGTGTATGACTGTGATATCAATTTGTATTCGTGCGTACTAACTACTGATCATGGGACTAGTACTGTATGCACATGGTATCCATTTTTGGTATTTATTTATCAAAAATTGGGGTCTTACAAATTGCTACCCACTTAAAGAGCCACGAAAATGATAATATATTGCGGGAAGCTGTTTGTGCTATGAAAACTAAAATTTTAAAATATTGGCAAGAAATTCCTATGTTATATGCATTTGCATTTATTTTAGATCCTAGAGCTAAAATTCGGGGATTCGGTAATGTTCTCTCACTTCTAAGTGATGCGGTAGGTACTGATTATTCTAGTTATTTTTCAACTGTTCGTGCTAACTTAATCAAGTTTATGATAAGTACGATCGGAAGTTTCTTTGGAGTTCGCATGCAATGACCTCCACCAAACCCTACAATGTAAGAAGAAAACCGCGTGGGAAAGATATGGGTGCAGGTGGCTCTTCCTCAAGGAGTTCAACTACATCAACGACAAGTGCGGACACATCAAGTGGTGGGGAGCTAGCTGCCTATCTTAACAGCGACACTGTCAACTACCAAGAGAAGGAAGAGGAGGACTTTAACATTTTGCAGTGGTGGCACGAGCACAAGATAACATATCCGGTGCTTTTCATACTAGCACGGGATGTGTTAACAGTTCCTGTCTCCACGGTTTCTTCGGAGTCTGCTTTCAGTCTATCCGGAAGAATAATCGAGGAGAGAAGAACAAGTTTGACTAGTGAGATGGTGGAAATACTTCTCACTGTGAAAGATTGGGAACAAGCTGATCAACGAGCTCAACATCTTTGCGAGAAAATCTTGAAATTTGGCGGAGACGTTCAAAATCTTTATCTAGATAATGAGGAGGAATAATTGTAATCTTCACTTTTTTATTGTTTCACTGAGCTATAGGCCGTACTCTTTTTTCTTTGCCAAGGTTTTCTCGTGTTGAGTTTTTACTTGGCAAAGTTTTTAATGAGGCAGGCAAACATCAATAAAGCTCATTATTTAATTCAAATTATTTGTCTTATTTTAGAATTTATCTTGTATTTTAGCTTTTTCTTAATTTATATATATATTTAAAAAGTTTTTATTCATCATTCGAGTTTTTCTAATTATTCTAAATTTTCCCATTTTTCTGATTTTTTTCACCATATTTTATCTATTTTTCTAATTTTTTTCTATTTTTTCAAATTTCACAGGCTAAGCGGGCTGTCAGGGCCGACTACCGCCCGTTTGGCTGAAGGATCGGTAAGACGCACGACGGCCCGAGGCTCAAACGGACCGTGCCTGGGCCGGAGGTTCGGCACGTGGGCCGGCATGACACGGCTCGTTTACTAGCCGAGTCTAAACGGACCGTGCCTAAATGGATCATGCCTATTTTTAAACGGGTCGTGCCGTACCGGGTGCCCGTTTGGACAGCTCTTTACTGTCCAAACAAAATCCCCCTCCGCCCCCGGCTCCGAGGCAAGGGCAGCTTCGCATTTCGCAACGCACACTGAACACTCGAGGCGTTATCCATGGCGGCCTCTTCTGCTGCTGCTGCTCTCCTCCTCCCCAACCCGCGAACTCCTGCCGCTGTAAAATCCCGCGCTTAGAACAGAAGCCCTCGCGTACTTAGAGACGGAGTTTGGTTTAGCCGTGTCGTATTGACTTGTTTCTTCTAGTTGTCGCAGAGGAGGTTTCCTGCGCCGGCTTCCGGGAGGAGCTCTCCATGTGCGGTTGTTGGGCTTGCGACGAGGAGAAGGGGATCGGCGGTTATCGTGAGAGCTTGCTTCAATCCTCTCGGGGACGAGCGCATCCTCAGGGAGGCCTTGAAGGTGAATTTTTTTTTGGATCTAGTATGGGGGGTATTTTGAGTTGTTTCGTTGTGTTGAGGTCAATGTAGAGTTGAGGATCCAGTTACTTCCTGGGCATTTTAGCTCTGTGGGATAGTGAATTAACCGTTGAATCCATGTACAGTCTGGTAGTTGTAGAACTGTAGATTTTGTAGTCCTCAAAGAACTAACTTTCTTGCCGTGCGTGTTTAAAGATGGGAGCTTATCCAACAGTCGAAATGCATATTGCTATTTCAATGTTCAGTGAGGGTAGAGAAGCTCAAAAGAATTGATTCATAGAGTTAACTCTTAATTGTAGTTGTTCACCATCTTCTCATCAGTACGAGGAAAGGGATAAAAAAGGAGAACTTTCATCTTCATATATAGGTGTGTTGTTAATATTGTTGCTTGTCAATCATAGAATCTTCCAACTCCTTGAAACTTTAAAATTGGAAGCTTAGCGGAAAATGAAAAGGAAATGCAGAGATTTTAGGAAGACTAGCTAGAACTTTAGGGACATTCATCAAATTGACACTGAAATTTATCGTGGTTGTTTGTAGATGCAGCCACATGTGTTGATGTTTAATTTGCCTTGCGTGTAGGAGCCAGTGGCATTCATGGGTGGTGTTTTTGCTGGTCTCTTGAGGCTTGACCTGAATGAGGATCCTCTCAAAGAATGGCTAACTGGAACGGTAGAGGCTTCTGGAATAGCTGAGGAGAACAGCACCGAGGAATCAAGTGATGGAGCTCAAAATGATGCACCCCGACAAATCGAGATTGAGTGAGGTGCATTAGTTGCCTTTTGCCCTCCTTTACGGCCTCACCTTGTAACTTATCCTCAATATTTGTAATAGCTAAGCAATAAAATGCTTATCCCAATTTTCATGTGTTTATATTGTAGCTTTAGTTCATACTATTGGCTCATCATCGATATTTTCAAACGGTGTCTGTTCTTAGTGGTAGGGCACTAACAATAGCTTACTTCGGAAAAAGTTGAGACTAATTTGAAAGAAAAAGAAAACCTTAACCCATGGAATGTATGTCTATATTTTTTTTGAATTGTGCTAAATGCTGAACTTTTAAGAATGTCAAAGCTTTTACCTTTCTGTCAATACTTCGCCTTTTGCTCCCTGATCTGATGACCTTTTTAGTTTACTTTGTGAATATTATCTGAAATGGAGTGGGGGCAGTTGCTTCTCTAAACAAAGAAGATAGCTTCATGAATATGGGCTGTCTAGCTTGCCCAGTACGTGTGATTCTGGCCCTGCTTTCATGCTATTTGTCAAGATGCTATCATTTCCAGACCCATGAAATGCAATAGTTTGTTCTTCGACATAAAGGAAAGGAGATAACTGCACAGGGTTCACAAAACCGAAACAGTGAAAAACCGCAAAAACCGAAACAATGAAAACCGCAAAAATCGCTCAAAAAAACCGCTTGAAAACCGTCAGAAATCGAAGGGTTAAGAAATAAAAAAAATGAAAAAAAATCGAAAACCGTTTGGTTTTCAACGGGTTTTCGCGAAAAACCAGCCGACCAATTAAATGTTCCTTAAAAACGGTTTTTTCGAGTGGTTTTTTGCGAAAACCGTGGCTTTTCAACGGTTTTCAAAAATAATTTTTTTCAAATTAGATCGGTTTATCAACGGTTTTGGATCTCGAGCCGACGCGGTAAGGTCGAAAATCGAGCGGTTTTTCGTGGTTTTGTGAACCCTGCATACCTACATGGACCTTAAGATTTAGATGATGCCCCGTCTCTTAACAAACATGTTTTGTGCAGTTTTTTTAAGCATAGTTATTGGATTTTCTATAAAGCCTTGTGAATCGTGAACCGGATTTGTCGAACTTGAACCGGTTTAGGGTACAGGTTGATGTTTGCAATGGAAATTGAAAGAAAAAGTGGTGAATTGTGAATCCGAATCCTGTACCGTGACTAGAATGAACCGCATTTCTGGTACCTATGTTGCTAAGCTAGAGTTTGCTTTCATTTGGCATGCCGTCAATAACCCGCTTCAGAATTATCATGTTAATGCAAAGTAATTTTGCGAAATTTTATGGTTAGTTGGAGAGTTGGTGCTGAAATTCACGAGTTGGTGGGTGCTCATTTGGATAATTGGCTGAAAGCAGGGACGTCTTTTCGTTACGAAAGCAGCAGACTTGGGTAGTTTCAAGCTTTGATAACTTTCACGATTGCATAGTAATTTACAGATTCAAGAGCTACGCACTCTTAAGTCTACACAGTCTGAAGCGACCAAAGGGTAACTTCGTGTTTTATTAGTTCTGAATCTTTTGACAAGGTATAGCAAGATCCCTTGGAGTATTATATTTAAAACATACAGCCAGAAATACCACATGAATTGATGTCATTTAGAATGTTCAGTTAAGTTAAATATGCACCAGTAGCGGCTGAAGAACTTGAAAATTCAACCAAAATTTACAAAATTTGTAAGCATTCTATGCTATAGCTACTGTCTTGAAGGAACAAAAACCGCTGTAGTTAATCTACAAACCATACCATAGACGGTAGCAACCTTCCATCTGAAGAAAGAAGTCGGTTCCTGGTTTCCCAAATCAACGAAAGGTTTGAAATCTCGTTTTCGAATGAGATCTTGGAGGTGGCCAAAATCCGAAATCTCTCTGAGATCTCAAAATTTTGGATAAATCCCCGATGAACAAAAACAAAAATTCGAATCCGATTTTTTTGCATCGAGAAAAGTGAAATTTCGGCCCGAATTCTTGAAATCTCGACGAGATTTGCCGTGATTTCGGTGAATTTGCACCGAGCGAAAAATACCTCAAACGACGTTGAAATTTTTTCAATTTTTTGTGGAGGTTTCTGACACATCAATGATGTTACCATAAAAATTTCAGATGACTATCACGTCTGAGGAATTTTCAAAAATTTGAACATTGCTACTGTCTTGACAAAACGTTGACCGGCAAGTTTGAATCAAATGAAAAATGTAACAAACCACGTTATAAAATTTTGAATATTTTTTGCATGGTTATGATGCATCACTAATGTTCCTATAAAAATTTCAGATGATGATAAAGCTTCATGAATTTTTAAAAATTCGGAGAGTGGTACTGTCCTGATAAAAGCCTTACCGGTAAATTTCAACCAAAAGAAAAATAGTTCAAACCACGTTAGAAATTTTTTGAATATTTTTGTGGATGGTCCTGATATATCATTAATATTTATTTAAAATTTTCATACGATGATCAAGCTTGAAGAATTTTCAAAAAATCTGACAGTGTTACATCCTGATAAAATCCTGATGACCAATACATAGATTTGCTTTAGCAATAAAAAAAGTTTTAGAATTTTTGAAATTTTTACAGAAGGGTGCTAAGGAAATGCTTAAGATCTCATAAATTTTTTGAATCATGACCCCACTTCAGTGAATTTATAAAATTCTTACAAGGGCACTGTACCATTTATGTTGTCTGTTTTTGATTTTTGAAATATAACAAATGAAGTTCAATGCTTACATAGATTTGATTGAGCAAACAAAAAAATTTAATTTTTTTAAAAAGTTTAAAGAAAGGTACGGAGGCAATTCTTAATCTCTCATAAAAATTTTGGATCATAATCACACTCGAAAAAATTTATAAAATTCTGATAAGGTTACCTCCCAATTATATTCATTCTGTTTTTGATTTTTTAAAGATAAAAAATGAATTTAAATTATTTTGATTTTTTTCTGTATGATCCTGCACTACTAAAGATAGTACCATAAATTTTTTAGATTACAATCAAACTTTTACAATTTTATAAAAATCTGACAGTATTTCTGTCGAAATTTTAAAACATCTCAGAAATTCGGTTTTTCAACAAATTTTCATTGGAGATGACTTTATTAACGGTTATCGGACCAAATCCGACAATAAAAAGTCAAAAACCGGTCAAAAAATACACGAGATTTCACGAAATCTCACTGAAATTTTTGAAATTATTGTAGTAATTTAATTTTGTTTATCCGGCCAAGATTTCGGATTCCGCGTCTCGGCCGAGATTTCTGAGATTTCGGCGGTTTTTTTGAACTTTGAATCAACGGTCCAAATCATCCTGAATCCCAACCAACGGCCCAGATCACGCCCCTAAGCCCGTTTTCTCTACGCCCACACACGCGAGGCACCCAACTACCCAAGTAACCCAACCCTCACCCTTTCTTCCCCAATCTCGCTCTCCCATCCCATCTATCGTCAAACCCTACCCAGCTCTTCCCGCGCCGCCGCGATGGACGCGATCGACGCGGAGCTGGTACGCGCGCAGGAGGAGCGCCGCAAGATGGAGGAGGCCCTCGCGGCCGGCGCGCCGATGGCCGTCTCCTCCGTCACCTTCGACACCGACCTCTACGGCGGCGGCGGCTCCGACCCCAACCGCTTCGCCGGCTATGACACCTCCATCCCGGCCTCCGAGGACGACGCGCCCGAAGACGACGCCGAGCCCGCCAACCCCGCCGCCCGCCGCCTCGCGTCCTACACCGGCCACGCCGTCGCCGCTGCCGACCTCCCCCGCGCGGACGACGACGGGCTCCCCGCCAAGAAGTCCCAGCGCATCATCGACCGCGAGGACGAATACCGCCGCAAACGCCTCGATCGCATCATCTCGCCGGAGCGCCACGACCCCTTTGCTTCCGGGGAGGCCACCCCGGACCCCTCCGTGCGGACCTATGCTGATGCCATGCGCGAGAACGCGCTGCAGCGGGAGAAGGATCGAGTGCTGCGCGAGATCGCTCAGAAGAAAAAGGAGGAGGAGGAGAAAGCGAAAGAGAAGAAGGCTGCGCCTGAGCAGCCAGCAGCCGCGACGAAACGGCGCAACAGGTGGGACCAGTCGCAGGACGGCGATGCTGCTTCTGGGACCAAGAAGGCAAAGTCTTCCTCAGATTGGGATGCCCCTGATGCAACTCCTGGGATCGGGCGCTGGGATGCCACCCCTGGACGTGTTGGAGATGCAACACCGTCAGTGAGAAGGAATAGATGGGATGAGACGCCAACTCCAGGGAGGATGGCTGATGCGGATGCAACCCCTGCAGCTGGTGGTGCTACTCCCGGAGCCACACCTTCCGGGGCATGGGACGCTACACCTAAGCTGCCTGGTGCGCTTGCCACACCAACGCCAAAGAAGCAGAGATCGAGGTGGGATGAGACTCCTGCAAGTATGGGGAGTGCAACACCTGGTGGTGCTGGGGCTGTGACGCCTGCAGGTTATACTCCTGGACCAACGCCATTTGGAGCGGAGAACCTTGCGACGCCAACACCTAGCCAGATTGCTCGTGGCCCAATGACTCCGGAGCAGTACCAGCTCTTGCGGTGGGAGCGGGACGTTGAGGAGCGGAACAGGCCTCTCACTGATGAAGAGCTTGATGCCATGTTCCCGCAGGAGGGGTACAAGATTCTTGAACCTCCGGCTTCATACCAGCCCATACGCACCCCAGCAAGGAAGCTTCTTGCTACTCCAACACCTCTGGGCACACCACTGTATGCTATTCCTGAGGAGAATCGTGGGCAGCAGTTTGATGTGCCTAAGGAGTTGCCTGGTGGGTTGCCACTTATGAAGCCAGAGGATTACCAGTACTTTGGAACATTGCTGAATGAGGAAGAGGAGGAGCAGCTATCGCCAGAGGAGCAGAAGGAGAGGAAGATCATGAAACTTTTGCTCAAGGTAAAGAATGGCACACCCCCACAGAGAAAGACAGCGCTTCGGCAGCTCACAGATAAAGCACGGGAATTTGGTGCGGGCCCACTGTTCAACAAGATCCTGCCCTTGCTCATGCAGCCAACACTCGAGGACCAGGAGCGGCATCTTCTGGTGAAGGTCATTGATAGGGTGCTGTATAAGCTGGATGAGCTGGTTCGTCCATTTGTGCATAAGATCCTTGTGGTTATTGAGCCACTTCTGATTGATGAGGATTACTATGCTCGTGTTGAGGGCCGGGAGATTATATCAAATCTTAGCAAAGCAGCTGGGCTTGCTACTATGATTGCTGCCATGAGACCAGACATTGATAACATTGATGAGTATGTGAGAAATACCACTGCTCGGGCATTCAGTGTGGTGGCTTCTGCTTTGGGTATCCCTGCCCTACTGCCATTCTTGAAAGCTGTCTGTCAGAGTAAGAAGTCCTGGCAGGCTCGGCACACTGGTATCAAGATTGTTCAGCAGATTGCTATTCTCATGGGCTGTGCTGTTCTGCCACACCTCAAGTCCCTAGTTGAGATCATTGAGCATGGTCTGAGTGATGAGAACCAGAAAGTGCGGACAATCACTGCACTTTCTCTTGCTGCACTTGCTGAGGCTGCTGCACCTTATGGTATAGAAAGTTTTGATACTGTGTTGAAGCCTCTGTGGAAGGGTATCAGATCTCACCGTGGAAAGGTCCTTGCTGCATTCTTGAAGGCCATTGGTTTCATCATCCCTCTTATGGATGCTCTGTATGCCAGTTACTACACAAAGGAGGTGATGCAAGTCCTGATTAGGGAGTTCCAGTCACCAGACGAAGAAATGAAGAAGATTGTCTTGAAGGTTGTTAAACAGTGTGTCAGTACAGAGGGTGTAGAGGCTGATTATATCCGGAATGACATCCTTCCAGAGTTCTTCCGTCACTTCTGGGTTAGGAGAATGGCTCTGGATCGTAGGAACTACAAGCAGCTTGTGGAAACAACTGTTGAGATGGCAAACAAGGTTGGAGTGGCTGATATCGTTGGGAGAATCGTTGAGGATCTGAAAGATGAAAGTGAGCCTTACCGGAGAATGGTGATGGAGACAATTGAGAAGGTGGTGGCTAACTTGGGTGCCTCGGATATTGATGCTCGTCTGGAGGAGCTGCTTATTGATGGCATCCTATATGCTTTCCAAGAGCAGACAAGTGATGATGCAAATGTCATGCTTAACGGTTTTGGAGCTGTTGTCAATGCACTTGGCCAAAGGGTCAAGCCTTACCTTCCTCAGATTTGTGGTACCATCAAGTGGCGGTTGAACAACAAGAGTGCAAAAGTTAGGCAGCAAGCTGCTGATCTGATCTCAAGGATTGCCATTGTGATGAAGCAGTGCCAGGAGGAGCAGCTTATGGGTCACTTGGGTGTTGTGCTGTATGAGTATTTGGGAGAGGAGTATCCTGAAGTGCTGGGTTCAATTCTTGGAGCTTTGAAGGCTATTGTGAATGTCATCGGTATGACTAAGATGACACCACCGATCAAGGATCTTCTACCTCGGCTGACCCCCATCTTGAAGAATAGGCATGAGAAGGTCCAAGAGAACTGCATTGATCTAGTTGGTAGGATTGCTGATCGTGGAGCAGAATTTGTGCCAGCCAGAGAGTGGATGAGGATTTGTTTTGAGCTGCTTGAAATGTTGAAGGCTCACAAGAAGGGTATTAGGAGAGCCACTGTAAACACATTTGGTTATATTGCAAAGGCTATTGGGCCTCAGGATGTGTTGGCCACTCTGTTGAATAATTTGAAGGTGCAGGAGCGGCAAAACCGCGTTTGCACTACTGTGGCGATTGCCATTGTTGCTGAAACTTGCTCGCCTTTCACAGTTTTGCCTGCCCTCATGAATGAGTACCGGGTCCCAGAGCTCAATGTCCAGAATGGTGTTCTGAAGTCTCTCTCTTTCCTCTTTGAGTATATTGGTGAGATGGGAAAAGATTACATATATGCTGTCACTCCCTTGCTTGAAGATGCTCTAATGGACAGAGATCTAGTTCACCGGCAGACTGCTGCATCAGCTGTCAAGCACATGGCTTTAGGCGTTGCTGGCTTGGGTTGTGAGGATGCTCTTGTCCATTTGCTTAACTATGTCTGGCCCAACGTATTTGAGACATCTCCCCATGTTATAAATGCTGTCATGGAGGCGATTGAGGGGATGAGAGTTGCTCTAGGTGCAGCTGTGATTTTGAATTATTGCCTCCAAGGCCTTTTCCATCCAGCCAGGAAAGTACGTGAAGTATATTGGAAGATCTACAACTCACTATATATTGGTGCACAAGATGCACTTGTTGCTGCTTATCCTGCGCTGGACGATGATGGGGACAATATCTACAGCCGTCCAGAGCTGGCCATGTTTGTGTGATTAAAGTTAGTCTTTCTTATTTCTTACTTCTCAACTTAAGGTGTGCAATGATTATTGAAAAATCTGCCGTTAGTTAAATAAGTTTGTAATCTTGGATCATACAGTTAGTATTTACTTGTTTAGGTGCTTTTTTAATCTAATAAGCAACTCTTGAATTCCTCTTATGTAATTCGTTTTAGTTAACTGCAATGCTTTTAAGTGTTTCCTCAGTTTTTACTGTCCCTCAACAATTGCGCATTCTCATCCTGGCTATGTCATTAGACCTTAGGGCGGTTATTGACCTGTTGGAGTGATGTTTACTCAAATACAAATGACAAATTTTGGACTTGCAGCTGTTCTTAAAACATTCTTCATTGTTATGTTAAGATTATATGATACCATTGGTTTCAATGAACCTTCCTTAAAGGCTATCTAGAGTAAAATGGGCTGGGTTCAGGGTTTAGGAATTGATAAATATTTGCACCACTAGCAGATTTGGCCGTCTTTGCCCCCCTTGTCAGTGAGTCCGGCCTTAGGTCATGTTAGCATTTGAGCAGTACAAGTGCTGGTTAATCTGTGTTGTCATGTTTCTTTCTTCATTTTGATGTATGTTCTTTTTTTCTCTCTACAAAGAAAGGATCTGATATGCAAATGCATTGGCAGGCAGGATGTACATGTCCATGTATCGTCATCCATATGCATGTGAAGCTTGAACTGGGGTGGTATTTGAATTAGAGCTCACATTTAATTTTTTGGTGTTACTTCTTGTGGTGTATGTTTTTATTGAAGTTGCATTTTTTGTATTTGCAGGCTTGCTCCTTCTGAAGGGGGTGCAATGTTTAAGAAATATTTTTTCCTGGTTTACTGTAATGCTAAATTGCTGCCATAATCTGTTGTACTAACCATTTTGGAATTGTTTTATTTTTCAGGGTATTTTGGTCCAAGTTTGCTGAAGAGTTCCCTTGGATTTAAGACCGATCATATGGATAGAATATCTTTCTCTGCAGTATGTTTAGTTTGTTGCAACTGAGGATATGTTAACCTATCATAATCCTAAAGGAACAAAGGCAATCCTGGTATTACTATTGTGTCGATATGTAATATTAGGCACGATGGTCAGTATTGTTCTTGAAACTTTCTATTAGCCGATGTTATAATAATGTCATAAACCATCGTGATTGGGAAGTCCTTTGTGTTTTGTTAGCCTCAGTGTACTGTCATGATGTCTGGAACATCAGTATGTTTCGAACAGTTGCTTAGCTTGTGTTCTTTCCTCCTCGTGTTATGACAAAGACCATGAGTATATATGTCGCTTAAGAGTAAAGAGTCTACCAGTCGCCTTGCTTGTGGGTTCTTTTCCGGCCGGTTCATCCCCTTTCATATTTCATCTCTTTGTACGCTGGTTATTTGGAACTTGGGACTTGGGAGCCTTGGGCCTGTTTGCTTAGCCCCCAAGACTGGCAGTCTTCTACAAGTTGCTGAAATGTTGAATGCCATATACTTGTCATTTCGTTTGCGGTAATGTCATAGTATCGTCTAAGATGGCCATCTTCTGATTTTTTCGGTTGTGACCGTGAAATCTGGATGTAACTTAGTCTCTTGGTAGTAGTAGCTGTAATCCAAACTTCAGGTCGAGTACATGCTTTATTAATGGAATAGTGGACTGGTCTGTGTGTAGCGAAAATCCTAGGATGTGCGTGTATAGTAAGTTTCTTTAGATAAGACTGATCCGATCAATCTGGGCGACGTTGAATCGCTTGAGGACTAGTCCCCCTGAATTCTTGGTTTGACTTTCAGCTTTAAACTTTGAAACCGTTCAAATCGGACCTCGAACTAATGAAACTATCCTCCTTAGAGCATCTCCGAGAGGCACCCTTTCCCACTCTCTATCATCAAATTATACAGATTCATAGCAAATAGCAGCCTCCAAGAGCCTCGCCAGCATCCTCTCCAAAATTTTCTGCAGCGAGTTCGCGCGTCTGCGGGGAAAAATCCAGCTCGAGAGGAGAGAGGAGGCAGTGGCGCGGCGGCGACGCAGCGCGGCTCGTCTCCCCTGGCAGCCTAGCGAGGCTTCGTCTCCCTCGGCCGCCCGGCACCGCTTCGTCTTCCCCAGCAGCCCGGCGCAGCTTCGTCTCCCCCGCCAAGCCCTGACGCCATGCATCTACCGGCGCCGCTCCCACCTGCCACCTCGCCGTCCTCACCTCCCGGTGCTAGCCGCTCGTCCCAATGGCCCGCCGCAGCAGTGGTCGTGCCCGCAGGCGCAAGCCGCCCTCCACTCTTGAGACCGAGCAGCCAGAGGCACTCGCCCGCATCCTCCGCACTGAGGCCACTGTCTCAGGCGTCTCCTGCAAAGCCGTGGCCTCGCGGCAGCAGTCCACCTGCCTCTGGCCTCGCACCGTCCTCAAGGTCCTCGACTCCACCGTCGCCTCCCGCCACTGGGAGTCTGCTCTAGAGGTTCCCTCCCTTGGCCACCGTAGATCAGATGAAAGGTGCCGCGGATTGCAAGACAGATGAGTACACATTCTCCGTTCTCATCAATTGTTGCAGTAAATTACACCGCTTTGATCGGATTCCTGCTATTCTAGATGATATGCAGAAGTCATTCCCTACAGTTCTTGAATCAGAGAGTGCAGTAGTGAAGAATGAGTGGTTATCAAGAACAAACACCAAGTGATTGGTCTTCTGATGTATGTTCTGAGATCAGTTGCTTTTTATGAAGTGTCTGAAGACAAGTTAGTCATCTCTGAGGTAGAATCTCCTTAGATCAATCTAAGATATCCAGAACACACAGATCACGTAATTGGCAAACTGTCACCAGATGTTCACAAAGTTGAAATGTCATTAGTGACTACTAGCTTGCGTATTGTCTATCCATGATAATTATCTTCTACGACCAGTCGCAACGACCATTTTTTAGCCCTGTTTATAGACAACGGTAAAATTTTGTTTATTTCCATATATTGACAAGAGTTGCTTTAAATTGAAGACTCAAATCAAAGCAATTGTAGCTAGAGGCTCCAGCAGTTTAGTATTAGAGTACCAGATAGTTGATCTTATCTGAACGTATATACAGACTTCATTTGATTTTACACAAGAACATCATGTAAAGCTTAATGAACAATGATTCAACAATGCGATCCAGTCTTTTCTGGCCTCGGAGACTCTTGAATTTTGTTTTTGTTCCACCGTCTGACTGTCAATTGAATTGTTCGACCATTTCTTATTGTCTTCCTTTTGGATTTATAGCTAGGAAACTGGAAAAGGCCTAGGTAGTCTGTCGTTTCACCTGTGGGATTCATTTTTGTAGTTATAATCAAGAAGAGGGAGTATCTCACTGGAGAGTTATCACGTGTTCTGATTCTGTCCCGTAGAATTCTAGTGAAATCCCTGTGTTCTGGAGGCGAGAGGTTACAATAATATGTACTTGTCAAGTTCTCGACACACTCATGGCCACTCAGAAAGTCAGAATCAAGCAATTCAGCCAAGGTAAGATATTGGAGGGAAACAAACTAGAAAAGAAGGTAGTTTATATCTTAGATATCTGTCTCTTGAGTTTGATTTCCTCCCATTCTCACGTTGGGTTACTGTCCCAGGGAACCATGGTAGGATGGATGAAATGGATGATGATGCTAAGTTGTTAGAGATAGAAGTGGAAAGATTCGATAATAAGTTTCTAGTATGTGTCTTCCATTTGTTTTAGTGAGCTTATATTTCCTGTGAACTAATGTTTGCATCAAACAGTTGATTATCCATGTTAATTCATGGTATTCATTGGTAATCTTGTTTTTGGATCAGGGATCAGTTCTCTAAGCAAACGGAAGACTGCCACTTCAGTTGAGGTGATTGTTCTTCCCTGAAAATTCAATAATGACTATTGGCCAACTGGTGCTTATTATCATTTTGCTCAATTGCAGGCTCTCTGTCGTGGATACCCTCCTGAATTTGCATCCTACTTCCCTTACTGTCGTTGACTATGTTTCTTGTCTTGTCCAAGTGCCAGGAAGAGGTCTCTTCAAAGTAAAGTACAAATTCTCTCTTGTTATCATCATGTTTATTATTTTGGGCTCATATTTTCCTGGTGCTATGAATAATCAGACTCATTTGGTTCTTTACCGTTCAGAATATCATGACATTGATGGTATTTTTTTGTTGGAGTTAGAGCTATTGTAAATCATGTGAATAGGTGTGATGGAACATGGAGAAAAGCTCTCTGGAATGACTCACTCAGTACAATATTTTTAATAATGACCATTACAACATTGACCGTTACAGAGAAAAATTCGAATTTAAAATTCCCGCGTTCAAATATAACCGTTCGAATTCACACGTTCAAAGATAACCGTTACAATGTGATCATCACAATAAATTTTAATTTTTAAATTCCCGCATTCAAATATAGCTGTTTGAATTTATCGATAAAAAATAGTTGTTGTTACGACGGTTATGTGGAATATGATTAGAATATAGGAGAGAGAAAACAGAGAGTGTGATATGGAGAGGGCTGTTGGAGAGGGAGGAGATATGGAGAGGCATTTTTTTGAAAAGTTCTCTAAATATGACTTTTGAAGAGTGAGATTTGGAGAGTATTGTTGGAGATGCTCTTACCCCCTCAAACAAAATCAGGGTAGATTTGATCTGACGAGGCATCCCAGCCAGGTCAATGCTCTCATGTGGTATGCATATAAAGCCAACCTGTTAGGGACATAAAGAGAGAAACAGAGAGAGATTGAGAGGAAACACAGAGCAAAATAGTGGAGCGGTGGCATAGCTCTGAGCGGCGATGGCGATGGCTAGCTGTGGCACGTGAGATGCACTGACGGGCAAAACAGGTTTTCACGGCCTCGGGGAAGCAATGGGAGATGGCGGCGTGGGCGGGGGAGCACAGCGGCGACGGTAGTGGCACCGGGGTGGTGGTCATGGTGTGCGTGTACGGTGGTAGTGGTGCTTCAGTGATGGCCTTCGGGGCATGATTCACGCACGAGCACAGTGACATCGAGGGGAGTCTAATGGTGAGGTTGGCGTAGGCAGTGATGGTTGGTAGTAGTGGGGCGATGGCACGCGACACTGGAGAAGAAGGTGGCACGACAATGCAACGACCAAATTGACGTTGGGGGGGGGGGAGTTAGGAGAGGTGATAGAGATGCTACCAGTGCGAGAAATTGTGGACAACTCAATGGGTGCGAAAAAAATCAGCGGCGGCGGCGATAGCGATGGACTTAGGCCAATTCTAGGGAAGATAATGGCGTGCGGTGCCCATGTGGAGAAAGACTGAAATTGATTGAGGGGAAGATGTCCTTAAGGGCTAGAACATGTCGTGACAAGGGTGATTTGGGGGAGAGCTTACCAGATTCGAGTGGGAACGTCATGTGGAGGCGACGGCCGCGAACGGAAAGGAGGAATAAGACGGTCACATTCCCTGTGATCCTGTGCGGGAGCTGAGAAAACGGAGATGATGAACGAGAAGAGAACATCGAGACAAGTTTGAAAGACAGCGACAAATACTCACCCGAGCGTTCAGAGCGGCAAGGCGGATACGGCGGCCGGAAGCAGAGGGCTCGAGCCCCTAAGCTCTCTCTCACTCTCTGCGGCTGGAAGGAGAGAGGAATGGAGGAAACATAGCTGATGGGCAGGTGAGCGTGATCCACAGTTGGGCGTGGCTTAAATAGGGCGAAAAGGTCGCGAGACGAAGTGAGTGAGGCAAGCGGCTATTGTGCGAGGCGATGGCGCAGCCGTGCGGCTTGGGTGCGCACGCGCTGGGCAATGGCAAGGCAACACACGTGAGAGAGTAGTTTATCGTGCGGGTGTTGGGCGAGGACAACGATAACGTGAGTGGCAGTGTTGCTGAAGTGCGGCGCCACACGACACACCGAGGTGCGGCCACCCTCCTTTTTCTCCAGCGTCGAGCACCGTCGCGCCACCACCTCCATCCATCCCAACCTCACTGTTGAACCCCAGTGAACAACATTGACCTGACTGGGATGGTCCGCATGATCGAAACTACCCCCAATTGAGTTAAGTGGGTAAAGAAAACAGTTTCTAGTTTGAGATACTAATTTAGCCGATTTCAGAGTTCAGGGTTGAAATCAAACCAAAGCCAGAGTTCAAAGTTGTAAATTGAACTTATTCTAAGATAAGTTCTCATGCAAAAATACTCCTGGTTTAATCTAGGATGATGCTATGTATATAAATAACTTCTATGTTTTTGCAATACGCGGATTCAATTTGTGCGCAGGTGTTGAGGGTAAAGTACTATCTAAATGGAAACGTGCTGAATGCAAAACCAATATAAGGTAGTATGTCTTACGCTTGGCAAAGTATTTTAGAAGACATACTCCAGCTAAGAAAAGGGGTGATTCGGAGAGTAGGGGATGGTTCCAATACTATATATATATATAATTACCTAGGGCGCCACAGTGGCTAGACACCATATTTTTTTATATTCTCTATGCATTTTTATGCGATTTTTTTTGAAATTTTTAGGATGTTGAGTTTAACCAATTTACTAACTAATTCAAATAAGTTTGAACTAAAATTCAAACTAGAGTTTCCCTTTTTGACGATAGTTTGGTTGTAGGTATATGCTGATTTTATATATAAACCAGCAAAGCATGTGATCCAAACTCTTTCAAAATCTTTGAATTCGAGTATATTTTTTCAAAGGTATGTGTTTCATTTGAATTGTTATAGATGGGTATATACCCTAAAACTGAAATTTTTAAAAAATATACTCAAATATGGCTTGAATTCTCGCATTTGAAATCATGATGCCCCATTTCGGCTTCCTATACATATAGACACGCACATATATATATACATACATATACATACATACATAGACATGCTATTCTGCACCTGCGTGTCATTTAACACAGACTGATCGAGCCACATGCAACCAAATAGTTAGTGGAAACACAACTAGTAAATGACGCAACCGAACAGTCAGTGCAACACAACTAGTAAATGATTAATAAATACTACTTTTAGTTTGTATACGAATCTTTCCTTCTTTATTTTAGTCATAACTTTCAAATGAAGATGATTTTTGTCTTCAAATTTTGCACGGTCGTAGAATATCACCTCCCCTAAGTATGGTATTTTTTTGAGAATTTTTGAAAATATGTACATCTAATTTTCATAGATTTTATGGTTCACACATGATATGTTGACTTTTACTATTTTGAAAATAACATATTACTCACTATTACACAAAATTTTACTGATTTTATAGTTCACATAGGATATGTTGATTTTTACTATCGAGAAAATAACATATTACTTACTATTATACAAGATGTTACTATATCCTGTGTAAACCAGCCTTATCGTGTAAAATACATTAAAACCAAATGTACAAGTTTTTAAAAATTCTCAAAAAATTATCATACGTAGAGGAGGTGAGATTCTACTTCCCTGTAAAATTTGAAGACCAAAATCAATTTCATTTCAAAGATATGAAATTAACAAGCGTTAATCAGTGATAAATAGTAAATTTGTTTTTTTTTCATATCTTTCAAATGCGACTGAGTTTGGTATTCAAATTTTACAAGCTATAGAAGCTTATATCCTCTACCTATGGTAATTTTTTGAGAAATTTTCAGAACTTTTACTTACAGTTTTCATGGACTTTACTGCTAAATGACCGATCTGTGCAAAATATGCCGTAGATGTAGTAATTTTATGTTGTACATATAGTAATTTTTGTTAACATACGTAGGTCAGTATGTAGTAATTTCTGTTACCAGTACGTATAGTATAATAGTAAATTCCAATTACTGATCCTACACAGATCAGTCATTTTGGCAGTAAAATTCTATGAAAACTATATGTATAAGTTCTGAAAAATTCTCAAAAAATTACCATAAGTAGGGGATATGAGATTTTATAGCTCTATAAAATTTGAATACCAAACTCAGTCGCATTTGAAAGATATGAAATTGACAAGCGCTAATCAGTGATGAATAGTAATTTGTCATTTTCATATATTTCAAATGCTACTGAGTTTGGTATTCAAATTTTACAGGACTGTATAAGCTCAAATATCGTACCTATGGTAATTTTTGACAATTTTTCAGAAGTTGTACATATAGTTTTCACGGACTTTTACTGCCAAATAACTAAAAAACTATATGTAAAAGTTTTGAAAAATTCTCAAAAAATTACCATACATAGAGAATATGAGCTTATATAACTTTGTAAAATATGAATACCAAACTCAGTCGCATTTGAAAGATATGAAATTGACAAGCACGAATCAATGATGAATAGTAAATTTGTTATTTTCATATCTTTAAAATGCGACTGAGTTTGGTATTCAAAATTTACAGGGCTATAAAAGCTTACATCTCCTACATATGTTAATGTTTTGAGAATTTTTTAGAACTTGTGCATATAGTTTTTATGTACTTTACTGCCGAATGACTGATCTGTACAGAATATGTTCTAAATGTAGTAATTTAATGTCGTAGATGTAATAATTTCATATTGTACATATAGTAATTTCTGTTACCAATCAGCAAAATTACTGTTTTAATAGCGAGGCTTATATCGTTCTGTTCCTCTCATCGTTAGCAAGCTACTGGTGAAAACCATTTACAAATCGGAGCTGCCAATAAAAAGATATGGCTAAAACAAAGAGAAAACAGATTCGTGTACAAACTACAAAATGCATTAACTAGTCGGTTTGACCACGTAACCGATTTGCCAGTAAATTCATCAGTTATTCTATAGTAAAATGTTTCGTGATTTATTACCAGGTTGCATTTACTGGCGTTCTTTGCAACACATTAACTCAGTATGATGTTGTTTGCACGTGTTTCTCCGGCCGGAGCGCAAATGTAACACCCCGGCACCCCACATGCCCTGGATGTCACACCATCAACAGCACCCAACATCCGATATGAAAAGAAAAATATTGCAAAGCAACTAACATACTAGTAGGTTGCCGAATCAACTAAAAAATTTCGACAGCACCTCCCTTAAAACTCGGACATCCACTCAGCAGACAAAAGACAAATTTCAATATATAAAATATACACATTGCCCAACATGATATTCAACTAAGCAACATATATATATCAAGGATGAGTAAGCCTACTAAAAAAACCACCATGAAGCAAAAGAGGAATTAAGAGTATAGCCACCCCATAACTAAAGATACAAGAATTTAAGCCATCATGCCACTTACAAGCTAACCATCCAAAAGAACAAGTTCTTTAATATAGTAGCATTTCTAAAAGTAGTATAGCAACTAATCTAACTACATGATGATCAATGTGAGTGAAGTGGTGCTAGCCCTTCTCCCCAAAATGCCGCTCTGGAGGTACTTAAAATAAAACAACACAAACAAGCGTGAGTTCAAAACTCAGCAAAGTGTATCATATCCACACATAATTATCCAATTAATAATTTCAAGCAATAGCATAAACATATTCCTTATACCAATCAACAAGTCCATAAACAATGATATCACCGGCGGTTACCACCTTCACTTCATTACTCATTTAATATACATACCTCATTAAACTCTTTGGATGAGACCACGACTCATACAAGCCTCATTAAATTCTTTCGATGAGTCCACGACTCTATCCCAACTCTACACGTTACCATTTAACACAAGAATCATCATTAAAGATGCAATGCAACATGTATGCTCAGAAATGCACCTTTCATAGCATATACCGGTATTGCCGAGTGCACACCCGTCGGTGTGCACCCTCTCATTCCCTTCCATCTCATGGAGGGGCCTACTCTTACTGTCTCGCTCCCATTCACCTCGGTGAATGGGACTACGAGGTAGGACTTTCGTGCTCACTACAGGTGAGCACAGAGACCCACATCAGCATGGGTCGCCTCTTCTCTTATGAATGCACAAATGCAATGAAATGAATGAATAAAAGGGCAAATGCATTCTATTTCAACATTCACATCTCCATCAACAAGAACATAAATATAACTATCATCATCAAGTCAACCAATAGCATTAATATAACCTTTAAATTCATAATCATTTAGCATTTCTCTTTTACCCATATAATGCAACATGCATTCACCACAAGCATTTCAAAATCTTTTAACATAAATATACTCATAATGCTTAGCAAGAAATCGATATCCTAGCATCATACTAGTGATACACTTGCCTCAACCGCGGGGAGGGGGTGGCGTGAGGATGATGTCACTCCTGAGGATACACCACCTGAAAATATCATTTGCAAATTCATTTTTATAAACTATATACTTCACACAACCTACCACACTTCTACACCCTAATTCAAAATAGCCCCCAAATTCCAACAATTAGGGATTTCTGGACAGCAAGCACGAAATTTTGAGTTCTTGTACTATAAACGATCAAAAGAGGATAAGCTAACTTTTATTCTACATCCAATCATTCAAAATATGCCTCAAACAGTCCCAGAATTGAAATAAACATTCAGTCTGGATACCGTTTACTAAAACAAGCATATCTTTTGATTGGTTTAACCAAAATGAGTGTTCTTGTGCTCTAATTGACCATAAAAGGATAAAATACCATTTCCCCATATCCATTCATTCAGAATATGTGCCAAAAATTCCCAGATTACAGATGAACAGAGACTGCACATTTTAAACCTAACTCAGGACAGTCTATACTAAAATGGGCATAAATTTTAATTGGCTAAGTTAAAAATTGAGTTCTTGGGCTCTAAATTACCACAAGAGGATAACCTACAATTACCCCCTAGACATTTATTCAGAAATTGAGCCTAAAGTCCTCAACTTGCACTTCTAGTTTCAGTTCAGATTCTGAATTTTTTAGCAGATTGCAGTTTTATGGTAGCAAATTCAAAATAGCATAACTTTTGATTTCTTAACACAAATCAAGCAAACAAGGACATTTTATTGATCTACAGGAAAATTTCTAACTTTCTCCAGGCAACCAAAGATTCTAATTCGACTTGGAAATAGCCCTAAGCAATGATTCAAAATCTCACTACCAACATGAACTAAATCGAGAAGCCCGCACTAAAAAGGTCATAACTTTTAATTGGTGAATGGAATTTTGTGTTCTTGAACTCTCTGAAACCTAAGAACACTAGATACAACTTTCTCCACATCCAACTACTCAGAAATAATTCTTTCTTGCCCAAAACACGATCAGAAGACTGGTCTCACATGACACTCGAAATCTGAACAGAGTTCCCTCCAACCCTAGAGCCATTACCCTCCAAAATCCCCAAATCCAAGAACCCTAGAACCATCCCCACCAGATAGGACCTCCATTAGCACAGCAAGAACCTCAAAAAACTTGAATCCGCTCACCACCAAGAGGGAGGAAGAAGGAAGAGGGGGTGCTGCAAGGAGGAGCTCGGCTGAGCTTGGAGCAGCAGCAGGGAGCTTCGGTTTTTGGAGAGGAGGAGCAGCCAGGGAGGAGAGGAGGCGCAGCCACCAGGGAGGAGAGGAGCCAGGGAAAAGTGAACCAAGTGGAAAAGAAAAGGAGGGGAGGGGAAAAGAGAAGGGTAGGTAGGGGAAAAAGAAACCCAGGCGTTTCCCCCACACGACTGCATTTTTTGCTTGCCAGATCACCATGAGTCCACCAGCTATCTGGCCACGAAATTTGATCTGTAATATTACATTCTCCCCCACTTACAGGAATTCGACCCCGAATTCCCAACACATCAACTATACGAAAAGGATAGATTGCCAAAGCTAAATCACAACACAAACATCACCTTGAACCCAACGCGCTAAAATTCACCTTGGTGAGAAGCTCAGCAAAATCCAATGGTCACTCATTTGCTTTTCCCAAGCCAAATATCAAAGCAAAACTCAATTCTCTTACATCACATAAGTCACTTTTTATCATTTTCCCATCAATATGATAAAATTTGCATCGGAGAGAACTCAAATTAAAAGAGGAACCCCACACAAAACCTTAACAGAAGCCCTCGTATTAACCAAAATAAATTGGCTCGCTCCCACCAAAGCAAAACCTCTCACGTTAACCAAAACCAACATTTTGGAAGAGAAAACCGATTCTTAAGTCAAACATCTGTGCACACGACCACCACCATTTTCTCTCAAGAGAAAAGAAAACTTATTCCCAACAAAAACCACTTCACCATCAAAAATCACTTATAAAACATTTATAATATTCGCACAATTTTTTTGAAACATTCGCAAATACCTTGCATATTTTCAATTAACTCCAACTCTAGCCAAAATAGAGTTACAAATAAAATTTTCAGCTCAAGAGCTTCCAACACAATGCCTCATGTCTATCTGTTTCCTTCACATATTAATTCCACAGTTAATCCGCTGTGTACGCTAATAAGCATGATCCAACCATACACTCTTAAGTGTAAATCTCACATTCCTGACTTAAGCTAAATAACTTAGCCAAGACAAAAAAAATTTGGCACGGTTCAATGAAGTAAAGTCGTCCAAAAACCATCAACCGATTACTTAATAATTACTTCTTTTTTTGTCCTCATTGTCAATCATCAAAGCCAACTCCGCAACTTGACAAAAATGCAACTAATCGGGGGAGTTCTATTGCACACCACTCGGAATGCCTTAACCAAAAGGCATGCATCCTAAAAGATCATACGAGCAATTGAATTTGTAAACCTTTAAAAGAAGGTTTACCTCGAATCCCACCATTCCTAATATTCCAATACCCTTGCCATTAAAGGTTTCATATTTATCAAAGGTATCCTGAAAAGCCCAACAGGTTTGAACATACTTTACAAAACCCTATCTTCCTTTAATTACCGTCTCCTATTCATATAATCATCACTGGTCATAGTATCATCACACCCTAACCAAGTCTATATCATGACAATCAACAAGGAGAACCACGTCATCACTTCTTCAACCAATTAACTTAACAGTTAATTCAACCTAAAACGCACGTCAACAATTTCTTTTGGTCTACTAACCTGGACGAACCATCATTTTAGTATCCCCAGTGCATTCAACCAATAACTAACTCCAACAATTAACTATCCCCCTCCACTAGACATATTTCACCAATAAGGCTCCAAGTCAAACCTTTGCCAAGGACTAACCCAAGCACCAATTCACACTTTTCATATGTCCTTATTCTTTGATTACACCTTTATTAAGTCATCTGATTGACACATAACAATAAATGATCCATAATCAATATAGGCCAACACCCTCATGACTTTACATCGTCACACTCCATTGTTTTACACCAACACCTAGTTATAGTAAGTCATCAAGTGGATCATTCTAGACATTTTCCATCATAATCAATACTAGCCTTACAGGAACACCATCCCCATACTTCCAATTAATTCCATGGCTCACAACGAATTGCAATAAATTCTCATCAACTTTTACTGTAGAATCACCTACCATCTCGATTAATCTTTCTCTACCAACACACTAAATTAGGTTGTCTTTAAACAATCAGCAAATTCATTTTAACCACATTGGTAGCTTACATCAACTCAATTTTCTAACTATGCATCACAGACTTAAAGTTTTAAACATCCTCGTGGGTCACCTATCCTTGGAATAATTGGTGTGATCCCAACAACAATTCTTAGCATAAACAACACCAATAAACATTTTCTTTTCAGAAAACCCAACCATAAATCACAAGAGAACTCGACTCTCAAATTCCCAAACTCCGGCATGGAACTACTCCTCAACCAACTCTCAATTTTTTTTCAACTTCCACGAAGGAAGATGGATGCAAAGGGGGAAAAACCAAATGATCAACCAATTCTTTTCTGATAAAGCCTTGACACCCAAAATCCACACGACTTAAGTTTTACATCAAAACTTCAATAACTTCTTTTAAATGAAGAGAATAGCAACCACATGCACAACACAATAATCTTCTTCACAAGGCAACCCACGATACCCAACGAAGCCCATTAACAAAAACCGTCGAAGGAATAACCAGTCAAGACTCATTACCAAAAACTTTTCCTTGGTCTCCAATCATCGAAAACGAACAAAAGAAACCAACCTTATCTTTTAAATGCGATTGAGTTTAGTATTCAAATTTTGTAGAGTTGTAGAAGCTCACGTATCCTACGTATGATAATTTTTTTGAGATTTTTTGAAAACTTATATATATGATTTTCGTAGACTTTATACCATTTGGCTGTTGTGTACATCATGTAGTAACAGATTGAGTAGGAGGCTGTAAAATGCAGCTTTCTTAATAGTAAAATGTAGTATATGCTTCTGTTCGGTATTTTGTTATTTTCATATCTCTCAAATCCCATTGATTTTGGTTTTGAAATTTTCCAGGGTTGTAGAATATTACCTCCCCTACGTGTGGTAAGTTTTTGAGAATATTTCACAGTAAAGTGTTATTTTTTTTATAGTAAAAGATAGTATACGCTGCTATTTGGCACTTTGTTATTTTTATATCTCTCAAATCCTATTGATTTTGGTCTTCAAATTTTGCAGGATTGTAGAAGCTCAACTCTTCTATGTGTGGTAATTTTTTGAGAATTTTCCAAATATTTTACTGCGGGTCCCACAAACAGAACTAAATTTTTATTTATGAAAACTAATGGTACACATTTTCAAAAATTCTAAAAAAATTACTATAGATATTGTAGGTGAGGTTATACAACGCTAAAAAATTTGAAAATCAAAATCAATACCAGCTGAAAGATATGAAAAAGACAAATTCGGTTGACTAGTGATTTTTCATTGTCTAGTGCTTTGTCAATTTCATATTTTTTAAATGCTAGAGTTGGTCTTCAAATTTTGTATATTTTTAGAAGCTCACGTATCCTACATATGGTAATTTTTCTGAGATTTTTTGAAAACTTATACATATGATTTTCATAGACTTTATACTATTTGGCTGCTGTGTTCAGCATGTAGTAACAGATTGAGTAGGAGGTAGTAAAATGCAGCTTTCTTGATAGTAAAATGTAGCATATGCTGCTGTTCGGTATTTTGTTATTTTCATATCTCTCAAACCCCATTGAGTTTGGTTTTGAAATTTTCCAGGGTTGTAGAATATTATCTCCCCTACGTGTGGTAATTTCTTGAGAATTTTTTTACAGTAAAGTGTTATTTTTTATAGTAAAAGATAGTATACGCTACTGTTTGATACTTTGTTATTTTCATATCTCTCAAATCCTATTAAGTTTGGTCTTCAAATTTTGCAGGATTGTAGAAGCTCAACTGCCCTACGTGTGGTAATTTTTTGAGAAATTTTCAAATATTTTACTGCAGATATAGCAAACAGAACTTTATTCTTATTCATGAAAATCATAATTACACGTTTTCAAAAATTCTCATAAAATTACTATAGATAGGGGAGGAGAGATTATACAACACTGTAAAATTTTAAGACCAAAATCAATATCAGCTGAAAGATATGAAAAAAACAAAGAAGAGACAGATTCATGTACAAACTACAATACGCATTAACTAGCTGGGTTGACCAACGCATGAACTAGTAAATGATTCGGTAGTAATTCAATCTGTTGTTCTATAGTAAAATGTATTTGTGATTTACTACCGAATTAGATTCAGGTGTGCTTTGCATGCGCTTCGGCAGTAAATTTATCAGTTGTTCTGTAGTAAAATATTTCATGATTTACTAGGCTACATTTACTAGTGTTGTTTGGAATGCATTAATTCACTACGTTTTGGCCGGCGCGGGGAATTTACTTCTTCGGCCAGAGCGCAGAATAGCTATTCTACGCTCGGGAGTAGAATAGCGCCACCGTGTGTGTGTGTGTGATATATATATATATATGGAGTGACCCTTGGTTGGGTTCGAGATGTGTCATAGGGGCATCTCTAATAGTATCGTGCTTCAGTTGTCTCTTAGCTATACCATATTACAAAAATCCTACGTGGAGGAGAGAGGAGATGAGGAAAGAGAACGTGTTGTCTCTTATGCAAGAGACAACCTAATTACGTAAACCAAAGCAAATAGTAATAGAGTGTGAGAGTAAAATATGATAAAAATAATATAAAATAGTTAGAGGAATGATTTTAGAGGCGAACTACTGGAGATGTTATCTCTAGTGCTGTTTCTAGGTGAATTTGAGTCCTTAGAGACAATCTTAGAGAAATTATTGTACATGTCCTAACAAGGCGTAATGGAAATCTATTGACAAAGGTCAGTGAGTTAATTAACCCAGCCTCTGGACAGTGGGATGAGACATTGGTGGATGTAACTTTCTGCCCTGAAGATGATCAATACATCAAATGCATTCCGATTGGAGACAATACGGAGGATTGCATTGCCTGGCACTATGATCAGAAGGTGAGATTTTCAGTTAAATCAGCCTACAAACTGTATATGATGGAAAAAGAAATCCAAGAAGGCATGCAAGGTACTCCCTCCAATCACAAGTGAATGTTGTTTTGGGTTGCGTGCAGTCAAACTTTGCTATTGATATTTTGTTAATATTTAAGTTGAACATATGAAAATGGTATATATATATTTGTCTCAAAGAATTTTCATAAAAGTATAATTTTGTTAGGTTTTATAAATCAATTACAGTATAAATTAGTGGTCAAAGTTGGGTGTTAAGGACTGTCTCGATATCCAAAATGATATTCTTTTGTGATTGGAGGGGGCAACACTAATATGGGAAGTAGTTGTTTTCTGTGGAACCGATTGTGGGAGGTGAGAGTTCCAAATAAAATTAAACATTTTCTCTAGCGATTTCAACATTGAGGATGAACGTTAAAAGAAAGGGTGTGCACATTGATACAAGATGCGCAATGTGTAGCAGATTAGATGAGGATGGAGACCAACTTTTTCTAAAATGCAAAAAGAGTCAGCTTTGCTGGAGATCAATGCAGTTAGAAGATGTAAGGCAAAAGCTTGTCCAAAGCACCTTTCCGACACGTCTCGGAAGAAATATGGCTTCTGCAGGAAGAGGTAAGAATAATGGTGATTACCTTTTTGTGGTGCTGATGGTATTCTCGGAACAGAGTCAACTCGGGTGAAAGCACTCCAACCTGTGAAGAGGTAATTCATCTTGTATCTTCTTTTATCAATGATTTTAAGGAATTGTTATGCCCAAACAGAAGTGCTGTAAGGCCAAAGTGTATTAGTAAATGGAGCCCGGCAAGGGTGATTTTCTGAAAATAAATATAGATGGCTCTTTGAGCTGAGACTAGAACTGGGGGTTGGGGAGCAATTGTAAGAAACCATTAGGGACAGCCTCTAAAGGAGACTTGATAATCTACCAGATGCTTTTTAGGTGTGCAGGCTCTGAAGAAAATAAGTTTCTGGCATGGGACGGATCATTTTAGAAAGTGATGCACAAACTGTCAAGAACTGACTGAGGAGCTGGACAATGGGATGAATGCAACTATTATCCGTGAACCTAGAGATTTGTTGTGACTGATATTATTATTGAGTTGGATGTACCAGCCAATTCATTCAAAAGTGTAGGCTCCTTCACGCCTAAGACGTGGAATAGAAGTGAGCTTTGCTCTTATACCATATTGAGTTGCATGCACCAACCAGTTCACTCAAAAACTTAAGCTTATGAGGAAGGATAGTCAATTCACTTATACTTCAACAATTATGTACTGCCCTAGAGAATGTAATAGTGTTGCACATGAACTTGCATAGTTTGGTGCTGCTTTGGCGACCTCTCAGTCAGCTGTTTGGCTAGAGGAGTTCCCTCAGCTCGTCTCTAACTTGGTGAGCAGCGATTTGGCTGCTTCACCTGAGTAATGGAAGTTTATCTCTCTCCCTCTAAAAAAAACGCATCTGCTTTCGGTGCTTGATTCCTATTGCCCCTATGTTGGTTCAATTGCTAAGTTTATCCAAAAGACTCACGCTGTGCTCAAGTCGTGCTATTCCCTTGCATTATTGTTGGTGCAGCAGAAATTAGGGATTTCTGGGTTTGGGAGCCGAACTTTCCTCTTGTTGGACCTTAAATGAGAAGTTTATCCTTTGCAATATCTGTCCAGAACGGTTCTATATGAACTCTGCCTTTCATATCTCCTTTTTCTTATGTATATGCCTGAACTGGGAATTAGGTGACCAAATTTCCCTCTATAACATCCTGTTGAGAGGTGCTTCCATGCTGTTTGGGCTTTCTCGTCAATGGTTTTGTCATGTGTACAGGAGCTCTTACGTATTTACACCATTATTCATTGACTAAGACAGTATGACTAATAACCAGCTTCGGTACAGAGGAGTTTTTTCAGTGTCTGTTGGGAGATTTGTGGCTACTAATTAAATGCGCCATGCCTTGTGACAGTTAACATGAAGGTTGGACAGGTTGCTTTTTAATGTACAGATGCCCCACATGCAACTCTCTAGGACAGAACATCATCGGGATTGCCGAGGCCAATACAAACTCGTAACACTAACATGTAATTTATAATAAGATTATCATATGCTTATATACTCGGCCCATATATTGTAGATCCACCCTGTCTCTGATATAAGCTTGATCAAGTAGCCAGTAGACTTCCCTTTCCATTAATAGGCCCTTGTTCTAGTCCAGACTTCAGTCTGAACTTTGACCTACTTACTCAGAACCGGGTGTTTGTGGCTGACGTCTCTTCTTTCCTTCCTCCCAACCGTCCGTTCAGGGCTAAGCAGGTTGTTGGGCGGTGCTTTCCAACTAATTTCATCTAATCATGGACAAGGATCTAGCAGGACTGGGCTCGCAGAATATCCTTCGCTTGTAAGTTTCGGCCGGCTCCAAGTTGCGAGCTGTTAGTTATGGTATGGAATGGCTGGCACTCCAGAACCAGAAGCTGTTATTGTTGATTTAAGTCTGAAGCCACTGACGTGAAGACAGGTGATGAATCAATGCAACTGCTAACTACTTGATGATGACTTGACTTTATTTTTTCTCCCGTAGTTCTTTTGTGTTTCTTGTTGGAAAAGGATCATATCTCCCTTGAATGCTGACGAAGAAATGCTGCGAATTTACATCCAGAACCATTTCCTGCAAAAAAAAAAGGGAATTTGCGTATGAACTCCATTTAGTAACAATAAACAATCTGGAGAATTATATGGATTTAAGTGGTGAAAATAATAGTATTATTTTGCCATGGAGAAACTTGTACAGGTAAAATCAAGCACATTGCACACATCGTGATTTAAGTGGCGAAGAATTTGCTTCTTGACTCTGCATGTACCAACCTTGTGTAGATTGAAACTGCAATTATATTTTTTGTCTTGTACTGCTGTATATGGAGTATGATTGAAAGCTCTGCTACATCAGGGTGCATAAACTATTGTTCTGCGCTGCTTCACATTTGACATTTCGCTGGTTATACGTACAGAACCACACTAGCTACTATATGACAGGCACCTGGCTCATGATAGATGAAATATTAAGTTTTTTTTTAAAAAAAAACTATGTAGACATGAAAGAGGTGGCCTGAGAGCCCCTGTCAGAACACCTGTCTTATTTGGCATGTCAGTACAATGCACCATTCTCGACGTCAACTGAAGTTTGAAGCGCCACCTACCATCCCGGAAATTTAGCAAGGAAATTCAGGTTGAATCTGAAACTTTAGAAGTTACCAGTGTGCTGCCTTCGCTGTTTACTCATGTCATGGTCCATGGCTCACACTTCACACCCGCTTGTTCAGGATCACCACGCATTTGATGTTCACTGCAATTAGGTAGCTCATGCAGATGCTTCCATGGCGTCCATACTTATGACTTGCCTATTTAAGAGAACAGTATTAAGTATTAACATGGACTCATCTGTTATGGTAACCGGTGTAACATCGACCACCAAGTGACGGTGTCGCACAAGCTGAAAGCCATGAAGAGGTCTTTCTTCCTGATAGTGCTTGTGCTCGCCATTGCCATGGGAAGCAGGCTCTCGCTCGCCGCCCGCGAGAACAGCAGCATTCCGGCCGGCCTAGGCAGCGAGCTTCGGGAGCTCATCGCCAAGGCCGGCAACTTTCTCAGCTCGGCGGGGCGGGCGGAAGCGGGCGGCTGGCACTCCGCGGCGGCCACGAACGTCGACGCCAAGGTGAGGCCACTGAGGAGCACGGCGGGGCGGAAGCGGCTGAGGAAGGCTGCCATGAACTGCATCCCCGCCGACATGTGCCGGAAGAAGAAGGTGCTCTGCGGCAAGAGGTGCTACAGGTCGCGCTCCAGCCTCAGCCACGTCCCGTCCAGCAAGTGCATCGTCAAGTGCAAGAAGTGCGCGCCAACCTGCTAGGTTTCCTCTTCTTCTCGCAGTGGATTCGAGCCCTGGGGCTTGTTTCATTCGTGTTCGGTTCCGTGTCGTGTGGGTTCGTCCTTCGTGATGTTCACTTCCTTTACTTCTCGTAGGTTCAGCTGAATAAACAGGCAAGCCTCATGCATGCATGCAGTAGCTAGGTAGTGAATTCTAGGATGCAATACTCTCGTCTTGTCGATCTCAAGTATGGATGTGATTTTCCCCTTAATACTTATACAGTGCGTTCTTTCTTCCACGTGACAATGGCCACTATATTGATCTAGAGAAATCATCAACTGCAAAAGCAATGCTCTTTTGTTTTGAGCTCTTTTACAGTGGATTAAAATCAATATAAACCGTCCATTCATTTGAATCTAATGGTTGAAATCAATTTAGATCTAGTTATACCACTACATGTAGTATTGATAGTAAAATTCAGATAGGGGTAAAAGGGTAAAAAATTCCGTCATACTATTTGTCCTCTATGGTAAAACACGTCATGTGATCCTGATGAATGGCGGATGAATGGATAAAAAGCCTCTGAAGATCACCAGGTATTCGGTGAATCAAAAACTGTGAACGAATTAGGAAAAATCTAAAATACCCCTGATAAATAGATAGGAAAAGTCTAAAATACACTTCAGAAATGAATGGTTAGATTTGATTTCTACTACCACTACTTACTGACTATGTTATCCTCCGTAAAATTTCTCTCTTTTTAATCTATTTTGAGTACTAACTGTTTAACTCTAATTAACTAAAGGATCATCACGTGTCATGGACGGTGTCAGCTTATCATGATAGATCTCGCTCGATCAGTACTCAGGTCGATTTTGGCACCGAGTTTCCTCGTTAGCTAGCTTAATTGTCTACCAATAAATAGGTAACGTTTGCGCTGCCAAAAGAAAGGCCTTCGCTGTTACCATCGTTATGCCACATTAACTAAAACAATGTACTCCTAGTTTGCAGTTGAGGGTTCGAGCTAGCTTTGAATGTCATTCTTTTTCCGAGTGGTATGCGGATCCGTACCATAAAACTTGCCACTTTCAAGTGGAATCCCCGTTTCATCCATGATCACATCGTTCACGTGAACGTCTCCACCGAACATACTCCGCTTTAGCTTAATTGGTGCCCGCTGAACCTTGGACATGAGAAATATCTCGCACGTCCATCTTGCTATCATGCAATTATTCAGCGACCCATGCATGCTCGGCCATTGCTCGCGCGAATTGTGGCTCGAATTAGCCTATTTATGTAGGTTAATTCTGGGCACGCCGATCGGGATCACTTGAGATTTGAGGCTACGTGTTCTGTCAGTAACTGCTACGAAATTTTCGCCGAGATCGTCGTACGTGCAGCCATTTCTACAACAAATTTAAATAAAGCGGAAAATTTATAAACACCCCATTAATTGGCCACCCGCCTTGTTTGCCCCCATATTGCATTTTCGTCTAGTTTACCCTCCCTATAAGTTAAGTTAGTTCGCAAATGCCTCCTAGTTCACATGTTCGCACTATTTTCTCTTCGTGTTAATTATCTTCGGTATGTGTTTCAATGATTTTGGTACTTATTTAAATGATTTGAGTCATTTCCGTATTTATAATACACGATTTCATCGTTGAAATATTAGTAATGAAATGGCGTATTACAAGTATATTGAAATAACCGAAGCAAGTATTAATAACATCGATACAAGTATTAACACTGTTGGAAAAATTAGGAATTTTCTCGATATTTTAATCCACAGAATTATGTAAATCATGATTAAACAAAGATGCAATTTTTGTTCAAAGCCAAAGGTACTAGATAACAAATTATCTATCTCATACGCAAAGACTAATGAACAAGAAATCAGCATGATTAAAACACGGTATAAGTTAATATACCCTTGAGCCGGTGCCACCGTTGGCACAGGCAGAACATTCTCGTTCGCCATGACGGTCGAAGTAGACGATCACAGGTTGTCGCAGTGAAGCCTTGGTGCAGTGAAGCGGTTGATGCAGTGCAGACGCGTTGCGATGCGTATGCGCTTCAGAACACTTTTCGAGCGATCGCGTGGTCGCTCCCAAAACCTTATCGGCCTTCTATCTCGAGCAAGACCTCAAGAAGGGCGAGGTTCCGAGGCTCGCTCCTCTCGCTACTTGTGCGCGCAAGAAAACAGAGGCGAAAATGCAAAGGACAAAGAGAACAAAGGAGTATGCGGAAGAGTCAAGCAGGTGAAGAAAAGCACAGCCGTGGCTCTCCTTATATAGCCTCGCGACATGCAACCGGCAGGAGCAGGAGTTACCAGCCATCAACTCATGTAGCCGTTACGAGAATCGACGATCATTATGCGACCATCAACCACGTCATTACGGTAATCGGCGGCGGCGGTCGGTCACATTGATCACTGCGGTTACTGGTCATATTGACTACTGAAACGGCAAAACAAACCGCCCCCGCCCATCACATCACGTCCGGGCGGGCTCGGCTCGCTCGCTGCGCAAGACGCGCGTGCGTCGTCGTCGTCTCGTCTCGCGTCGCCTCGTCTCGTCTCGTCTCGTCTCGACTCGACTCGACTCGACTCGACTCGCACTCGCACACGCACACGCACACGCCACGCCACGCCACGCCACGCCACGCCACGCCACGCCTCGGCTCGGCTCGGCTCGACGCGCGCGCACGCGCTCGTGTGGCACAGCCTTTACCCTTTTCTACCTTGCTAATTAAGAGACACACAACTCAACTATTTAAGTTGGTCAAACCTTCTCTCAATTACCCATATGGTACTAAACCAATTTCATGACTCCTAGTATTCTAATGGACCTTTTGGAATTTCTATTAAATCGATTATGGGCCATCCCATAATAATCTAACAATCCCCACCAAATTTCAAAGGCACATTTGAAATACTCTCAGTTCCAATGTAGTTTGATATACCAGTTTTTCGATGGAGACTGCTAAGTTGAACTTCCATCTAGAACAAAGGTTACGCTCATCCACAACTGAACAATGGACTATGCCTTGAATTGACAGTTTTGTGCGAACAAGTTTAGTCCTTTACTGATACTAGGCTGCTAAATGCATCCCCTCGGTTTGGAGCTTATAAGTCATACTCCTTAGCCTTTCATGAGCCTCTAGAGATCACCCAATCTCATAAACTGTGACTAGCAGTCGAACTCATATAGGTGTATTCCTCATAAGATGTTCTGTAGGACAACATCTCTGCTTATCAAAGCCACTCGGAATACATTAAGGTATAACCAACCTGCCATACGAATAGGAGAGTTATTGCATCTCAAACGGAGTGGGCCAAGTCTGTATACTCTCCTCTCGGCCACCACTAGCTTGTCTCAACATCCTAATTCACGGATCTCGATCAAATAGGATGAGTTACCACTAAGACATGACTTTATGTGGGTCTCAAGCCCATCTCCTCGATGCTTCATCTATCACATTCCGTGATAGTCCCTTTGTAAAAGGATCGCTAAGTTTTTAGCCGTCTGGACATAGTCCAACGCTATAACTCCGGAGTTTCTCATTTTCCTGACAGACTTCAACCGCCTCTTAACGTGCCTTGATGACTTCATATTATCCTTAGAACTGTTTACCTTGACAATCACCGTCTGATTGTCACAGTTCAAAAGAATAGCAGGCACCGGCTTCTCAACTACCGATAAGTCCTTCACAAGTTCACGCAGCCAATCGGCTTCCACAGAGGCGGTATCTAATGCTGTGAGTTCTGCTTCCATTGTAGACCTCGTTAAGATGGTCTGCTTGCAAGACTTCCAGGAAACAGCTCCACCACCCAATATGAACACATATCCACTTGTGGCTTTTATTTCATCAAACATCGATATCCAATTTGAATCACTATAACCCTCAAGTACCCTAGGGTACCCGGTGTAGTGAATTCCATAACTTGATGTCCCTTTTAGATAGCGCATTACTCTCTCAAGAGCATGCCAATGATTATCTCCCGGGTTTGAAACAAATCGGCTTAGTTTGCTCACAGCAAACGAGATATCAGGCCTTGTTGCACTAGCTAAATACATCAATTAACCAATGATTTGGGAATATCTCAATTGATCCTTTGCTATTCGTTGGTTCTTTCGTAATAGCACACTTGGATCATACGACGTTGGAGCAGTTTGCAATCGCTATAGCCAAAGCGACTCAACACCTTTTCCACATAATGGGACCGCTCAAGAGTAATCCCACCGCCACCTTCTCTTAACAATTTAATGTTTAAGATGACATCCGCTACTCCCAAATCTTTCATTTCAAAGTTTTGGACAAGAAGTCCTTGACTTCCTTAATCACATTAAGGTTCGTCCCAAAGATCGTATGTCATCAACATACGGACACATAATCACTCCTTCACCCCACCATAGCGGTAATACACACATTTGTCGACTTCATTCACAACAAAGCGGCAGATGTTAAAGTTCTGTCGAACTTCTCGTACATTGCTAGGTGCTTGCTTAAGGCCATACAAAGACTTCAACAACCTACACACTTTTCCTTCATGACCCTTTACTACAAATCCATCAGCCGATCCATATAGATTTCCTCTTCCAACTCTCCATTAAGGAAAGCCGTCTTTACATCCATCGATGGATGATCGGACCGTAGGAGGCAGCCAAAGACAGTGAGTACTCTAATAGTGGTCAATCGGCAACAGTGAGTAAGTATCAAAGAAGTCCTCGCCTTCTTTCTCGGTATAACCCTTGGCCATAAGCCTTGCCTTGTACTTTTCAATCGTACCATCAGGCCTCGGCTTTTCTTGAACACCCACTTACATCCTACTGTGTTTACACCCATATGGACGTTCAACAACTTCCCAAGTTCCATTGCTCAAGATGGAATTCATCTCACTCTGGACCGCTTCCTTCCAATAGTCAGCGTCCTGAGATGAATAAGCCTCCTCAATGGTTCTTGGAGTATCATCCACTAGATATACAATGAAGTCATCACCAAAAGACTTTGTAGTCCTTAGTCTCTTACTCTTACGAGTTACTTCATTGCCCTCATCTATTGGATTCTCCTCAAAAATGGGCTCAATTTGTATAGGAGTGGAAGGTTTAGGAGAGAAGATAGATTCTTGGCCAGATGAGCTAAGTGTCTCTTTCATAGGAAATAAGTCCTCAAAGAATGTGGCATCATTGGACTCAAAAATTGTACCTTCATTCATATCGGTACTCAGATTTCACTATTAAGAATCTATATCCAACGCTGTGAAAAGCATAACCAATAAAGACACAATCAACGGTTTTTGATCCAAGTTTACGCTTCTTTGGGACAGGCACATTCACTTTAGCCAAACAGCCCAAGTACGTAAATAGGAGAAATTTAATCTTTTCTCTCCCATTCCTCGAATGGTGTGATTTCTTTATTCTTTGTAGGAACCTGTTTAGGACATGACATGCAATCAATATAGCCTCACCCCACCATCCCTTGGAAAGTCCCATTGTTTCTAACATGGCGTTAACCATCTCGCTTAGAGTACGGTTCTTTCTTTCGGCAACCCGTTTGATTGGGGCGAATAGGAGGCGCCCACTCATGGATTATTCCATGTTCCTCGCAGAATAAATTAAACTCATTAGAAAAGTATTCTCCACCACGATCGACCTAACCCGCTTGATTTTTCTCTCAAGTTGGTTCTCGACTTGACTTTATAGATCTTAAAATAGTGAAAAGCCTCATCTTTTGACTTTAATAAATACACATAGCAATATCTAGTAGAATCATCAATCAAAGTCATGAAATACCTCTTACCACCCTTTGTCAACTCCCGCTCATCTCGCATAAATCGGTATGAACTAGTTCTAACGGTGCCAAATTTCTCGCCTCACCGCCTTGTGAGGCTTGCGGTTGCTTAGATTGCACACACACTTGACACTCGGAACCTTTGACTTGGGTAAATTTTGGGATTAAATTCATCTTCGCTAACCGCATCATGCAACCAAGATTAATATGACAAAGTCGTGAATGCCAAACATCGCCTCATGATTACAAACATGATTCACAATTTTATTCATGTCCACAAAGACAAGCGGAACAAGCCTCCGCTCTCATAGCCTTTTCCAATAAAAGTTCCAATTTTAGAAACAACACATTTATTGGATTCAAAACTAGCTTAAAACCGTCTCTACACAATAGAGACCGATAAGGTTTTTATTTATCACGGCACGTGATGCACGCCTCGATCGCACGACTTTTCCTGAAGTAAACTTCAAGTCAATCGTGCCGACTCCACGTACAAGTGCTCGCGACCCATTCCCCATCAACACGAGGTAGCCCTGCGACCGGTAAGAAGAGAATAAGGATCACAAGGCAAACATGTATATTGGCCCCGTGTCAATCCACCAATCAGTGAACGACATACGATAGAACGGTAGGTATTGAAACATACCCGGATGTTCCTCCTCAAGATTACCAATAACAACGTTATGCACTTTTTCGCTTATTGTCTTTGCGATCGGGGCAATCCTTTGCCCAATGATCGCACCATTACTGACAAAGCAGTTTCCTTTCCTTTATTCTTCTTCTTCTTGAAGCTAGTAGTTTGAGCGGCCTTGTTCTTGTTCTCAGGCTTTTCAGACTTATTTTTATTCTTCTTGTTGAATTGAAAGATTTTCTTTTGTACCACATTGGCACTAGAACTTTCTTTCCCACGTATATCTTTTGCCCTCGCTTTCTCCTCAACATTTAGAGACCCAATGAGACCAAAGAACGCTGAACTCTTGTCTCTTGTGTTTTAGAGTAGTGGCAAAATCCTCCAAGAAGGTGGCACTTCGCAATGATGCATCCCGCCACAAACTTGTCTGGGTAATGCACATATAAAATTCTCAAGTTCTTTCGCAAAGCTTGAACCTCATGAGCTGTTCTACTACAGAGTGGTCATCAACCATCTTGTAGTCATGAAATTGCTCCATGACATAGAGTTCATTTGCTGCGTCGAGACTCGAATTTTGCCTCAAGTGCATCCCACATTTCTTTACCACTTGGCAAAATCATGTACACATCAACAAGATTTTCTCCAAGAACACTAATCACGGCGCCTTTGAACAAGTTATCCGCAGCCGTGAAGGCACTCTCCTGCTCATGAGAGAGCCCACCCTCAGGCTGTGGCTTGCCTTGCGCAACGTGATACACGTTCATGGCAGTCAACCACAAAATCATCTTGGCGCGCCAACGCTTGTAATTTGCGCCACAAATCTGATTGGCTTAAGCGCAATAAACCATGAGTTGTAAAATTCCTAGCATAAGGTTTTTGGATTGTTGGAAAAATTAGGAGTTTTCTCAATATTTTAATCCACAGAATTATGTAAATCATGATTAAACAAAGATGCAATTTGTGTTCAAAGCCAAAGGTGCTAGATAACAAATTATCTATCTCATACGCAAAGACTAATGAACAAGAAATCAGCATGATTAAAACACGGTATAAGTTAATATACCCTTGAGCCGGTGCCACCGTTGGCACAGGCAGAACATTCTCGTTCGCCATGACGGTCGAAGTAGACGATCACAGGTTGTCGCAGTGAAGCCTTGGTGCGATGAAGCGGTTGATGCGGTCGGAACACGCTTCCAGAACACTTTTCGGCGATCGCGTGGTCGCTCTCCAAAAACCTTATCGTCCTTCTATCTCGAGCAAGATCTCAAGAAGGGCGAGGTTCCGGAGGCCTGCTCCCTCTGCTACTTGTGCGCGCAAGAAAACAGAGGCGGAAATGCAAAGGAAGCCTCGCGACATGCAACGGGCAGGAGCAGGAGTTACCAGCCATCAACTCATGTAGCCGTTACCAGTAACCGACGATCATTATGCCAGCCATCAACCACGTCCGTTACGTAACTGACGGCAGTTGGCCTGGGCACGTGCACGTGCACGACTCGCACACGCACACGCACACGCCTCGGCTCGGCTCGGCTCGGCGCGCGCGCGTGTGTGGCACAGCCTTTACCCTTTTCTACCTTGCTAATTGAGAGACACACAACTCAACTATTTAAGTTGGTCAAACCTTCTCTCAATTACCTATATGGTACTAAACCAATTTCATGACTCCTAGTATTCTAATGGGCCTTTTGGAATTTCTATTAAATTAATTATGGACCATCCCATAATAATCTAACAATCTATGGACCATCCCATAATAATCTAACAATCACCACTAAAGCAAGTGACAAAGCTAATGAAAATCACGAGAAATAGTGCTAACGTGCAGTGCAGTCTAGGGGTATTTATATGTTAACTTTACTTGCGAGGGGCAAAGTAAATGATAATGAGTTATGGAGGTAACTTAAAAAAGCAGGTGACTTTAGTGGGTGTTTATGTATTTTTTTCCTAAATAAAACTGCTGAAAGTACTGTATACTTTTCAGTCAAATCATATGACTGGCTAATTGTGGTCAAGGGGGCAGGACTCGGCGGGAACCCAGTCACAGAACAGGTGCTAGCACTGTGCCAGAAAGCAGTGCGTGCAAAGCAGTTGCAAAGAGCGAAAAAAATCCCCACAACGACGGCCTCAGATGCCGCTGCGCATCGCTCCTACACTGGGCACGCGACCGAACGCTCGTTCTACACGCATCGCTCGACCGGCTATTCGACGCGTCGCCATCGCGCGCGGTTCCGCATCTTTTCAGAGGGATTTAAGCCGGGCCGGGTGCATCATGGATTGGTGCAGCGCGCGGTTGGAGCTGCACACGGCTGGCGGAGCTCATTACGGCCAAAATTGACGTCCAACGATTTCTAGCGGAGAGGACCTAGCGCCTCAACTAACTACGCCACCTGCCTGCGATGGAAAGAATGATGCAGATTTTTCCACCTTTGCCTGCGGCATGCACCGAGGTTTCGCACCTCGGAGGCTCGATCCCAACGTCAATAACTCTGTTTGATATATGGAGTACTCGCACGTACGCGTGTTGTATGAGCTCTCCGCCAGAAGGCAGTCAAACGTTGACCTTCGTCTTGTTGGGAGGATGGTACGTAGGTGTTAGGTTCATCACAGATCGTTTTGGAAGAGCTTTACTACCGAATGGGCTCGAATGCTCGATGCTGCGACAGCATGGTACTGCAGACTCGCCACGCGCTTCATGGATGCAAATCACTAACAGTGAGACACCGACTTTTGGAGGCATGCAGCAGCCGAGCAGCCTGCAGTGACGCTTGCTGCCTGAACGCTGCCACGGCCAAAGGCGAAACGAATTTGACAAGGAGAAGCAACGCAGCTGCTAGTGGCTGGCTAGCCGCTGGTTGGGCTAGCAACGCATGTCAAGATCGAGTTGGAGGCAAATCTTCTCCTCTCTCGTCAACTTGCCATCCGTGGTCGATGATCTCCGGTGCTGGTGGCAGATAGCAGTATATAGCACACCGACCGGCCGGGAGTTTAATTGGCTAATTAGACAGATTGCACTGTTGCCGCTGCGGCTGAGTCCTTGTCCTTTCACCATTCGGAAAACGTCGATCGCGTATTATTGGGACGTCCGTTCTACTACGTAGCATTAGTTGGATACAGCTAAACGTAGCTTTTTCATCATTTATCAAGATATATATACCATCCAAGCATTACAAATTACTGTACTCCAAGAGTAATATCGCGAGGATCGTAAAAGTAAATTAACACGAGTCCTAGGTACGATCATGAACAAACCTTTAATAATCCTGCGCATATATTTTTGGCATATGCATGCTCGGTTTTATTGCAGTAAATTGCACCAAAATAACTGACACTACTCGATCCAAGTAGCAAGCAGTACCATGGCTCGCTCGATCGTCTGCAAACTGCATCCACTGTTCCAGAAAGCAAGTTTAAAGACGGGGCGGAACGATTGAATGGATGAATCTACGCAGGAAGCAAATAATTATGGGGATAAAGGGGGCGAGGCAGGAGAAGGCCTGACGCGGACGGTGGGCAGCCAATAAAATTAAGTCCTCCATCTAATCATAAATAGTTATTATTTTAGATATCAATATAGTCTCAGAATACAATTTTAACCGCTAATTTTTATTATAATATATTATAAAACACAACAAAATTACAATAGAATAAAAGTATTTTATAGACAAATATATATATATATATATATAATTTTTATATATTAATTTAAATATTTAAAAATACATTTACAGTCAACAAACCTTTGTCCAAGATAACAAATATCTGTTACCGAAGGGAGTACAACACCAACGCCTACCAGTACCCTATTAATGCACCTAGATCTCATCTCCTCTCTTCACGTGGTTGCGTGGACTGTGCCACGCCGTAACGTGCTTTTGCTTGGCCAGCGCCTTGACTTGCTTTGCCTCCGCTCTAATTCGTCAACACGTACCCGCTTTCAGGTGTAACCAACATGTACAATCATGAGTCATGCCCCGGGGGGGCATGGGTATAAGTTATAACCATGTAGGGTTTTGTGCAATCCACGTAGGACTTGTAATTTGGCCGGCATTGCGTTCCACGGCGACCACGGATCATACCAGTATTGGCTCCATGTCACATACATACATACATACACATAAAACAATTACTTAAGGCACTATGGTGCCTGCACAACATGATCTAAAACGGGTATTTTATTATGTGTTTATATGCGATTTTTTTGAAATTTTTAAGATGTTGAGTTTAACCAGTTTACTATATAGTTCCAAAAAATTTGAACTGAAATTCAAACTAGAGTTTCCTTTTTTTTATGATAGTTTGATTGTAGGTATGTGTTGATTTTATATATAAATCAGCAAAGCATGTGATCTAAAATTCGTTCAAAATTTTGAATTCGAGTATATTTTTTCAAAGGTAAGTGTTTCATTTGAATTGTTATAAATAGGTATATACCCTAAAACTGAAAGTTTCAAAAAATCACCGGGACCGCTCCAGTTGACCGAGTCATGCATCAGGGCTAACAACCTAGTAAATGTGGTTCATTGTTTGTACACATAAATCAAATTTTACAGTCAAATGAACATCAAATTACTAATGCATGATAGTTATATATATGTATATGCACATACATATATATGTGCATATATATATATGTGTGTATATGTATATATATAAGTGCTATTCTACGCGTGTGCGCCGCTACGCGCTGGTCGTAACTCAACATCATGCAAAACCAAGGCAGAAACGTGTTCAAATCATTCATGTAAGCCAATTAGTAACGTCTCCTACCAACAGAACAGTAAATGACTAATAAATGCTACTTCTTATTTGTACATGATTCTTTCTTTTTTTGATTTGGCCATAAATTTCAAATGAGGATGATTTTTGTCTAAAATTTTACACGGTTGTAGAATATCACCTCCCCTACGTATATTATTTTTTTTTGAGAATTTTTGAAAATATTTATATGTGATTTTCATGAATTTTATAAAATACTAGATATGTTGCATTTTACTATACAGAAAATAATATATAACTCGCTATTACACGGTTTGTTACTGTGTAAACAATCTTTTTCGTGTAAAATCCATAAAACTCACATGTAAATTTTTTAAAAAAATCTAAAAAATTGCCATACGTAAGAGAGGTGAGCTTCTACAACCCTGTAAAATTTTAAGACCAAACTCAATTGCATTTGAAAGATATGAAATTAACAAAACGCTAAACAGTGAAAAATCACTATTCAACCAAATTTGTCTTTTTTAATATCTTTCAGCTGAGATGATTTTGGTCTTTAAATTTCACAGGGTTGTAGAATATCACCTCCCCAATGTATGGTAATTTTTTGAGAATTTTTGAAAACTTGCACGTGTGATTTTCATAAATAAGAATTTAGTTCTATTTGTCGGACCTGCAGTAAAATGTTTGAAAAATTCTCAAAAAAGTACTATACATAGGGGAGGTGAGCTTCTACAATCCTGTAAAATTTGAAGATCAAACTCAATCATATTTTAAAGATATTAAATTGCCAAAATGCTAAACAGTAGGATATATTGTCTTTTACTATCAAGAAAAAAACATTTTAATACATATTACTCAAGGTGTTACTATATCCTGTGTAAAGCACTCTTATAGTGTAAAGTCCATAAAAATCATATGTAAAAGTTTTCATAAAATTTAAAAAAATTACCATATGTCGGGGAGGTGAGCTTCTACAACCTTGTAAAATTTGAAAACCAAACTCTATCACATTTGAAAGATATGAAATTGACAAAAACACTAAACAGTGAAAAATCGCTAGTCAGCCGAATTTGTCTTTTTGATATCTTTCAGCTGAGATGTGTTTTGGTCTTCAAATTTTATTATGTTGTCGAATCTCACCTTCACTGTGTATGGTAATGTTTTGAGAATTTTTGAAAACATGTACATGTGGTATTCATGAACAAGAATTAAGTTCTGTTGGTCAGCCCTGTATTAAATTATTTAAAAATTCTCAAAACTTTACCATACATATGCATTTGAAAGATATGAAATTGACAAAGCGCTAAACAGTGAAAATCACTATTTAGCCGAATTTGTCTTTTTCATATCTTTCAACTGATATTGATTTTGGTTTTCAAATTTTATAGAGTTGTAGAATCTCACCTACCATATTTATGGTAATTTTTTTAGAATTTTTGAAAACTTGTACATGGAGTTTTCATGAATAAGAATTTTGTTCTGTTTGTTGGACATGTAGTAAATTATTTGAAAAATTCTCAAAAAATTACCACATATAGGGGATGTGAACTTATACGACCCTATAAAATTTGAAGACCAAACTCAATTATATTTGAAAGATATGAAATTGATAAAGTGCTAAACAACAGGATAACTATCTTTTACTATCAAGAAAATAACATTTTACTGTCTATTACTTATGTGTTACTATATCCTATGTAAAACACTCTTATAGTGTAAAATTTATAAAATCATATGTGCCAGCTTTCACAAATTCTAAAAAAAGTACCATATATAGGGGAGGTGAGCTTCTACAACTCTGTAAAATTTGAAGACCAAACTCAATCGCATTTGAAAGATATAAAATTGACAAAACACTAAACAGTGATAAATCACTAGTCAACCGAATTTGTCTTTTTCATATATTTCAACTGATATTAATTTTGGTCTTCAAATTTTGCAAGGTTGTATAATCTCACCTCCCCTATGTATGATAAATTTTGAAAACTTGTACATGTGGTTTCATGAATAAGAATTTAGTTCTTTTGTCGAAACTACTGTAAAATATTTGAAACATTCTCAAAAAATTACCATACGTAGGGGAGATGAGCTTCTACAACCCTGTAAAATTTTAGGACCGAACTCAATCTCATTTAAAAGATATGAAATTGACAAAACGCTAAACAATGAAAATCACTATTTAGATGAATTTGCATTTTTCATATCTTTCAGCTTATATTGATTTTGTTATTCAAATTTTACAGGGTTGTAGAATCTTATCTCCCCTATGTATGATAATTTTTTAGAATGTTTGAACCTGTACGTATGGTTTTCATGAATTTTAAATGGTAGAAGTGGTTTTGTTTGTACACTTTGTTTCAGTATGGTAACATCTTGTGTAATAGCTAGTAACATGTCATTTGTTTGAATAGTAAAAGGCAACATATCCAATGTTTTTAAAAGTTCATGAAAAACTCATCCACATATTTTTAAAAATTCTCAAAAAAATCACCATACGTAGAGGTGAGATTCTACAATTCTATAAAATTTGAAGACCAAAATCATTCTCATTTGAAAGTTATGGCTAAATCAAAAAAAGAAAGATTCATGTACAAACAAGAAGTAACATTTATTAGTCATTTACTTGTTGGGAGACAGTCTGTGTTAAATGGCATGGTTCGGTCGGTCTGCGACTGGCGTGTAGACTACGCGTAGCTGTAGAATAGCATATCTATATATATACACATACACGTATACATATACACACATATACACACACATATATATATAGTCTGCAGAAGACTCATCAATCAATCATACATCATTGGCACAAAATCCACAAGCATTTAGAAGGAGGGGATGCAAATCCAAATGAGCTGAAAGTAAATTACAAGAATGTAAATTGCGGAATTTAAAGACTGGATTTAATGGATAAGGTAAATGCGAAAAGTAAATTCAGAATTGAGAAAATTAGATTTTCATTTCTGAAAGGGAGGTTTACAAAACCTCACAACAAAGTGGGCAAAACTCAAAGGAGCACAAAAACCTCAAAACCTTCAAAGAGGGGAAGGCCACCTCTACCCCTCTATTTATACTACTCTTGAGTCATCCTCTATCCTTGGATGAGTTCCTTCAACCCTAAGGAACACCATCAAAGGTTAGGATTGACTCACTCACTTATACATGGGCTAACCTGAAACCCACAACCATAACGGGTTTTGCACGCTTCTCAAAGCATACTAACTAGACCCGCTACTCTATCACTTACACAACTATCCAACGACCCTCCTTGATCCGAGCAGCTCCTAGCTAGCATCTCAACCATTCCTTATCTTCTAGGTTCGCAGCGACTCCGTCTCCGATTATCCTCCGACGATCTTCGACCGTTTGGACCTCCAGCGCTCCTTTCCTGGTCTCGGTCATCCTTCGCCTCACCATGATCTAGCACCGTCATCCTGCAACCATCAAAAACAAGGAAAACCCATCACATAGCATTGCCCAAAACGATATGCAATAAATCTTAAGCAATTTCAAAATTCAAATCTCAACAATCGCTCAAAAGTCGGCACTACCGCCTCCTTGGGTTGGTAGTATCGCTCGATCGGCACTACCGTCCTAGCATGGCCGATAGTGCCACCCCCTGGCCAGTAGTACCACCCTCCTGAGGCCGATAGTGCCGCTCCTGGCAGACACAACTTAAATTGCTTCAATTTAAAATTTTAATTCAAATCAAACTCAAACCAGAGCATACTAACCTCAAATTTAATCAAATACTCATCACAAACATGGGTAAACTTCTACATGGTCTTTCACTTTTACTCTTCTAATCGATTAACACTCGTGTTCAAGCTGTTGTGTGCTATCTATGGATAGAGTTATGCTAAGAAAAAAACAAGGAAAAACAGTGAGACAGACAAAGCATACATCGATCAAATTAATAGAACAAAACTCTCCTCATAAAACAGGATGCGTTACATGTTTCATATGTTAGCTTCCTGCTTGATTCCTCATGAAACAAAAAAACACAAAAAACCATAATATTACCTTCAAAACCTTTTACAACGATTACATATAGACATTTTTTTTAAATGGCAGCCCCGAAGGTTCCAGAATCATTTTTTTTTAAATAACCCGTTTCTTTGGCGGCTAAGCCGTACAAACTTCTGTAATTTGTTTTTTTTTCTAAATCTTTTTTTTGCACACGGTTACTCAGAAATAACATTTTAATACGTTTTTTTAGCGGGAAAACCTCTTAGATTTCAGAAGGTTTTCCTTGTTTATCGCGTGCAGATTTTTTCGCCTAAACACGTTTTTTCCTCGATAGGATCACACAAAATTAAAAAAAAAATAATCTCTTTCTATTTCAAACCCTTTACCCACCGCAAAGGTCCCTAATAGTTCTAAAACCAACTCATTGTTTTCCCGATGTGTCCCTCCGAATACATTTAGATGCTGTTTTACGCAAAACAATTCTCCGAGCTTCCTACATTTCTCTTTCTTCTCATGGTTCTTTCGTGCAATAGAAAAAATTTCTTCTCGCAGCCATTGTGCACCTGGGCGTTGATTATTCCCCACCCCCCTCCTGCGGCAATTCAATCCAAAGACCAAATCAGTTTCTTTTGCCGATACGCCTCACGCGATACGTCTAACCACAGTTTTTTAAAGACAATCTCTCCGGTCTTCTTAGATATATTTTTTCCACACACTTCTTTTATTAAATAAAAAAAACACATTTTCATATCGTCACATATCTACGCAGCGCGGCGGGCATGTCGTGCTGACGCATCTGGTATATACAAAACCGTGGGGGAAACACAGCAATGTACACTACCCGTTCCAAGTACCGGTAGCATTACCATTTCTAAGACATTGAAAAACCAGTAATCCAGAACAAGACATATGGGTACACAACGCTGTATAGGTAGTGTTTGAGGAAGAAGCTTTACTATACTAGTAGTACTACTCCAGCTCCAGCAAGTCGATCAGTACTGTGTAGAACAGGAGTAGTGATCGAGTAGGACCTCGGCTGTCAGCCAAAGCCTAAAGAAGACGATTGGTTGGCAGTTTGTTAACTGGTGGCCTCCCCTCGCTGCTCTCTGATTGCTCCGTTCATCCATTAACTCCCTACTTTATTATGCATGCATGCTTTTCACCTTTATAACTCCTGCCTAGCTCGCTGCCCCTCTCCCCCTAGCTAATTAAACAACTCCATCTCTCTTGCCATCGCGTCCCATCGACCGCGCGATCCCTCCCTCTCCCTCCCAGGAGGCTAGGAGAGCTCCGTCGCTCCGACTGCGAGCGGGCGAGCCATGAGTGGAGGAGAGGACATGAGGAGGACGGCGGCCGGGCAGGCCATGGTGGAGCTGCAGGCCAACGCCGCCACCGCGTCGTCGGCCGGCGGCGCCATGGTGGTGGGGCTGAGCCCGCTCAGCGAGACGCTGTGGCGGGACAGCAAGGCGCTGCCCGGGGCTGCCGCGCTCGTCGGCGACGTGTCGGCGAGGCTCACGTGGAAGGACCTCTCGGTCACCGTGGCGCTGGGCCCCGGCAAGACGCAGACCGTGCTCGACGAGCTCACCGGCTACGCGGAGCCCGGCACGCTCACCGCGCTCATGGGCCCCTCCGGCTCCGGCAAGTCCACCCTCCTCGACGCCCTCGCCGGCCGCCTAGCCGCCAACGCCTTCCTCTCCGGCAACGTCCTCCTCAACGGCCGCAAGGCCAAGCTCTCCTTCGGTGCCGCGGTAAACATATGCATCTTCCTACCGAGCTTCTTGCTTCACTTGTTTTATCCAACCAAGTCACCATTTTTGGGCATTAAACTGTTACTTTCACATCCATATATGTAGAACCGTGTTACGGTTTCTTAGGCAATTTCAGTCATCCATAGGTTTTTTAGATAATAGAAGATGAACTCCGGGACCTCTGTATCATGAGATGCATGTAGCCAAATCATTATTACAAAGTTATAGTCAACCAGGTGTTTAAATAATGAGACAAACCGGTCATAAAAAAAATTACAATAAGCAAAAGACAACATAAAACAAATGATCTCAATCCAAACTAAGTCTGGCATTAAATCTCCACCCATACTTGATGAAAAAATATCTGATCACCATCTCCACCAAAATACATCCCGATAACACCACCTCTCGATAGTGTTCATAAGTATTCATGCCATTTCAGAGCATAGCGGCGTTTGCTCGATGGTGTGCATAATAATGCTACATCAAGTGGCTTAAATTTTGTTTCGTGTAGACGTCTACCGTTCGACCGACAAGTTTACACCGTCGCACGGTGTGATTATTGATACCATCAAACCCGCTCGGCGTACGCGCGCGCCCACTTCTTGATTCGGCTAGTTTATTTCGCATCTGTCCCAGATGATGAAAGCTGTGCATACATATCTACGGCCATCTATCCCTACAAGCATATAATGTGTAGTAGTTGGGTACAGCAATTAAGATCCTACCGCTACTACTTTCAATTCATTCATATAGATCTCGTACGCAACGTTGCTTTTCTCTTTTTGAAGGTCAAAATTATCGTTCTGATTTCAAAGGAAAAAACAAAAGGTCCTGCTGCGACCTACATGGCATAATACAGACAGTTGGATTTGTTATCGTGATCCTGATGCGAATTTATGATGATATGCACCGTTCAGCTGTAGCGTCGATCTGCGTCTGTCCTACCACCAATTATATCATTTATACGGGACGGGACGCCATTCTGTATTTGCAAATTACTTCTTTCGTTCATTTTTGTAAGATTTATTTTTAAATGATCTTACTCACAAATATAAAATTTATATGTAGATTTAATAAAGCATTTCCTTCTATACCTCTATTTATTCTCTCTCAACCATATACATTTATTCATTACCACCTACACAAAATGTATCTTTCATCTTCCAAGACAATTAAATGAGGGCATCTAAGTTATTTTCTCTTATACTTTTCTCAATTTCAACGTAATTGGGCCTGTTTGTTTTAGCTTTTGATTCTGGATTCTGGCCCCAAAAGTAGAATAAAAAACAAACAGCCCGATTCTAAAATCCGATTCTCACAATCCAGCTCACCATATACATTAGAATCCACAATCCACTTCATATGTGCTTTTGAATTCTAGCCTTTTGAGAATCAGCTTATTTACCACCATAATCCAGAATCAGTTTTTAGAGAATTCAAAGCTAAAATAAACATGCCTTTAATCCTTGTGCAAAGTCAGAATACGCCTTATAAAAATGAACGGAAGGAATAGCTAGTTTTTACTCGACGAATTTGGCAGTTTTTGGTTGGTTACGGTAGATTCTTGCAGTTCAATACAGTAACCGATTGCTAAGTTCTCCCAGCATGGAAAAAGTCCGGTTCTCGTCTGAAAAACTCAGAATTTATCTGGCCTTGTTTCCGGCTGGTTATTAGCCGACTTGCGGTACTAGTACAACTTTAGCTGCAACGACGATAGCACCAAAATACTACTTTTTAGATCATCCAAACGTGAACAAATCCCATGCTTGTTTTTCCCTGAACGATCGAAGCATGCATGTACTTGCGTGGTGCACTTTACATACAGAGCTGTAGCGACGTACGTTCTGAAGAAAATACTAGCTAGTAGCGGTAGTAGAAGCAGAATGTGTTATACGGTGTGTTCGCCTTGGCGCATGCAGGCGTACGTGACGCAGGACGACAACCTGATCGGGACGCTGACGGTGCGCGAGACGATCGGGTACTCGGCGCTGCTACGGCTGCCGGACAAGATGCCGCGGGAGGACAAGCGCGCGCTGGTGGAGGGCACCATCGTGGAGATGGGCCTCCAGGACTGCGCCGACACCGTCATCGGCAACTGGCACCTCCGCGGCGTCAGCGGCGGCGAGAAGCGCCGCGTCAGCATCGCCCTCGAGCTCCTCATGCGCCCCCGCCTCCTCTTCCTCGACGAGCCCACCAGCGGCCTCGACAGGTACGCGTGACCGTCTCGACTCTCCAACGACGACACATCACTAGTAGCACCATACATGTCGACGTCTTCCGCGTCGCCCGTTCGGCGAGACGCTAGCTGCGCCGTTGGGGAGTTAATTGATGGCGAGTTGCCGTGTGTGTGTGGTTGGGCAGTTCGTCGGCGTTCTTCGTGACGCAGACGCTGCGGGGCCTGGCCAGGGATGGCAGGACAGTGATTGCCTCCATCCACCAGCCCAGCAGCGAGGTCTTCGAGCTGTTCGACATGCTCTTCCTGCTGTCCGGGGGCAAAAACGTCTACTTCGGCCAAGCGTCGCAAGCATGTGAGGTAATTAAATTCCTCGCAGAGTTACGTGCAGAAAGCGAGATGGATGGATCGGTTAATCATGCATGCTTCTATTCTAGAACACATACGACGACTGGATTAACGATCCTTACTTGTGCTTGCAGTTCTTTGCTCAAGCCGGTTTCCCTTGCCCGCCTCTGAGGAATCCGTCGGATCATTTCCTGAGGTGCGTGAACTCCGACTTCGACAAGGTGAAGGCCACCCTGAAAGGGTCACTCAAAGCAAGGGTAAGAAAGAACCGGATCGATCGGTGGCCTAACAATTCATAAGCTTCGCCAATTTGTGATCTAATTTTGACACATTCATAAAGGTCGAGAGGTCTGACGATCCTCTGGATAGGATGACCACATCAGAAGCCATCAGGAAGTTGGTTGCAACCTACAGCAGGTCCCAGTACTACTACGCTGCTAGGGAGAAAGTTAATGACATCTCACGAATCGTACGTTCTCTCAGGAGTCCCCAAACGCAGCATATATTGTTCTCTCTCTACTTTTTGTGTCCTCGTAATTGAGATTGCATCCGGGACAGGAAATGACCAGAAGAAATACCTATGTTATTCGTTGCAGAAAGGAACAGTGGTGGATTCAGGTGGCAGCCAGGCCAGCTTCTTGATGCAGGCTGGTACCCTGACCAAGCGCTCATTTATCAACATGTCACGTGACTTCGGGTATTACTGGCTCAGGCTCGTGATTTATCTCCTAGTGACCGTCTGCATTGGCACAATCTACCTTGACGTCGGCACCAAATATACATCCATCCTGGTAAGCATGAAGGAATCGATCAGCATGAGGAATCACATATGTAATAACATATAGTCACATGAGAAATCAAGTGAAACCAATAACTAGTTTTAATGCATTTACTCCCTGTTCTCTACAGGCCAGGGCTGCCTGTGCCGCGTTCGTCTTCGGATTCGTCACGTTCATGTCCATTGGAGGATTCCCTTCCTTCGTTGAAGAAATGAAGGTGAAATTTCAGACCATATCATTTCATCTGGAAGCTGAAACTGCTATGTAAAATTTGCTCACTTGTCCATTGATTCATTCACACAGGTTTTCCAGCGGGAGAGGCTGAACGGGCACTACGGTGTCGCGGCGTTTGTCATCAGCAACACCATCTCAGCGCTGCCATTCCTGATTCTGATATGCTTCTTGTCCGGAACCATATGCTACTTCATGGTACGCCTTCATACTGGTTTCTCGCACTACATCTTCTTCGTCCTGAACCTCTACGCCAGCGTCACCGTGGTTGAGAGCTTGATGATGGCGATTGCAAGTGTCATTCCCAATTTCCTCATGGGTATCATCATAGGAGCTGGAATTCAGGTACGTTTTTGCCCATTTTTTCATTTAGTTTTTATATGTAGTTGTATGTGTTCAAATAAATTTTTTTTAAGTGTCTAGCCTTCATCAGGATGTTTTGTTTCTTACAAACATCCAAATTTTAAACCTTTAGATCAAAGTATCAAACCATCCATCAAAACACAATCCCACTTCCCTTCACGTCTTACGGATCTCACCGCAGATACAATACTCCAAAATTTGGATGTTTTTTTGCTAAGAAAACATCCAGGTGATGTTTATCAAAACCCTTTTTTTAAGGAAAGTATGTGTTCGAACAATGAACATCCTCTGGTGTCTATATCTTTAAAATATGGTGATTACGGATGGCTGTAAATACACATGCTGATAACAACTTAATTGCTTTCCATCTAGTGCAGTTCTCTTTACAGAGAGGATTAACGCACCTTCCATAATCAAAGAAAAAAAATAAAAGGAAGCTTGTTGTTTCTGTTTGGTACAATTGTTAAGCCTGCATTTGTTAGGGTACAAAATTGTCCTGGAGGAGGACCATGTAATGTTTATGTCATGTTCATCAATGAGACTATGAGAGAACTTCCAAAACTTGCAAAGGTTCTCTGGGACCAGAATACATCAAAAGACTGGGTAAAATGTACCGATCCAATAAATCATCAAGTTTGACAAATAAACCGGTACTGAACAGCATTGCAGCTTTACTATATACCAACCAGCGTTGAAGTATAATTTCAGCATACTTTTAAGACAGTATGAGATCATTAAAGATCTTAATTGTTTTAGTACCTACTGCAGAAAATAGTTCATTATGATCCAATTTTTTAGTTACTGTGCTATCTTACTGCCCCACAAAAGAAATGTAGATGCACTTTCCTTTTTTCCAACTTATGAGCTCATCAAGAAGTTGTCTCACAATTTTCCTTGGACAGGGAATATTTATGCTTGTTTCTGGATACTTCAGACTTCCATACGACATCCCAAAGCCTGTTTGGAGATACCCCATGCAGTACATCAGTTTCCATTACTGGGCACTGCAGGTAAATTTGGTTCCACTCTCGACTAGACTAACACACTAAATTCCAACTCGAAATTTGACATCATACTGTATTCATCTAACAGGGCCAATGCCAGAATGACCTGAAAGGTCTTGTATTCGACAACCAGTACCCAGACCAACCAAAAATCCCTGGGGACTTCATCCTGAAGTACATCTTCGAGATCAACGTGAACCGGTCAAAGTGGATTGATCTATCAGTCATTTTCAGCATGATCATCATCTACCGCATCTTGTTCTTCCTCATGATCAAGGTAAACGAGGACGTGTTGCCATGGATTCGGGGGTACATTGCGAGGAAAAGGCTTCAGAAGAAGGGACCTGCCGTCGGCAAGACGCCTTCTCTGAGAGGCTATGTTGTGGATCCGGAGCTTGGTCCCAACGAAAGCTAGAAGATAAGCTGGTTGTTGGGTAGCAGAAATAGGCCATTTCTTGCCGGTTCTTGGTGTAATATGTATCTACGATCAGAGAAACTGGTATTTATACGTTTTGAAACTTAAGCTGATTTGAGTACAGGTATATACATACATGTAATGTGTGCAGAATGGCATCAGAGATGCAGTGACACAGACAGAACTGGTGGTTCAAAATTTATTGTTCTCTTGAAAGACAGTAGTAATAGACAAAGAAATGGTTGGAGCACGAAAGGCCGAAAAGAATGGCTCAGATGACTGCACTGTATCATCACATGTGCCCTGTTTGGGATACTTAAAGTCACCTTCTGCTTCAGAAAAGCTAGTAAGCGTTCCTAAACATGTTAGCTTTTAAACGGCTTTTGATATAAGCTAGAAACCACGTATAACTAGCAAAAGTTAAAAGCAGGGCAAGATGTGATTCTGCAACTTATTATGGAGAGAAATTAGCTATTTATCAAACAATCTCTCATAAAAAGCATAGTTTTTTTTTTAGAAAAGCTATAGCTCCTCCAAATAGGCACCGATTCTGCTCGCTTGCAGATTACTGAAGTAAGTATTGAAGGAACAATAAAGGCCCCACTTGCAGTGAACAACAAGATCAATACCATAATTACGATTAGATAGATTGACAGGTTTCAAACATTCCACATGGAATCCTTCAAGTCGTGTTTGTAACAACCGGCCCTTTTTTAAAAAAGAAGAAGAAGCTATATTAGGAGTAATACTAAGTTACTGACCAAACTTAATGCAGTGCAGTGAGTAGCACCACGAAGTCACGAACTATAGGTTTGAAGCCAGATCGAGGATGTCAGTACAGGACGCGTATACAGGAAGATTCATGGTGCTAATGATTTACTATGGTCCCCCTTATGCCAGGCCAAGGACATGGGTTCAATGCCTGTATATGTCCAAGCTATCATTGCTAACAATTGTCGCTCTGTTCTTTTCCTCTAAAATCTGTCCCAATCACCTACTTCCTTTTTGGAGTGCACATAACAGCAGAAAGGTCATAAAAGATGAAACTAATGTGTTTTTTCATTTTCAGACAGTAAAAAAGGGGTAACATTTAACCAAGCTTTTGAAACGAGGGCAGGATCTCTGCCTCATTACATTGGTAGAAGAGGATACAACATCATCCCAAGACCTCCAGTACACTAGGAATGGAGAGGTTACCTTTGAACATCGAAACAAATGGAAACAACAACACCTACCGACGTTCTAAAACACCTAACCAAGCATTTGCCATAGATGAGAAAAAAATATAGATGAACCTGAAATAGAGGTGTTGTTCAGATAGTGTAACATCCTAAAATTTGCATATTTTTGTTTGAACTATTTAAATCTGAATTTCTGAGATTTTTCCTAAATTTTGTAGATTCTATAAATGCTTTTTCCTATTATCATATTTATAAAATAACTAGCAGGGTGGCCCGCACATTTGCGCGGATAGATTAAAAAAAAATAATAGTATAAAATAATATAACTTATATGCTTGAGAATATATTAACGTATTTTGTAGGCTATTTAGATTTTTTAGACATCATAAACGTTAGAAATGATAATAGAATCTTGAAGAAAATTCAACTTAAGTAATGTAATTAAAGTATAAGTTTTGATAAAAAAAGTCATTGAGAATAATAAGTTGGTGGGCTTCTTAGAAACGTAGCAACCCTTTATCTTGCACAGATCATGTTGCTATATACCCCTATTCTTTCTCCATCAGTAACTCTTTTTTGAAAATATATACATCAATGTACATTTATTTAATCTCAAATAATACACTGATTATTTTACATAGTATTAGAGCACATTGCTCACATATACACCGATGCATTATAGGCGACTTACTTTGAATTTATCTTCCTCATACGTTGGCTACCCCACCAAACCGTATGTCTTTTATCTCTTATTGATCACCCCACAACTTTTCTGCTTCAACTTTCAATAGCAAGCCTAATTCTTGATAGATCCCTCTCGGCTGCTACCCTTTTGTCGACGATCGGGACTAGCTGTCGACGATCGGGACCGTCGACCGCAAAGAAAGAGGGGGAAGGATCGTACGGAGGGCGAGGCCCAGAGCTTCGCTCGTCCGGGTGGCACCCTCGGCGGGCGCACTAAGCAGGGCAACCTGCGCAACCAAACAGGGGACACGAGGTTTATACTGGTTCGGGACGAACGTCCCTACTCTAGTTCGGGTGATGATACTGTATTGCTCTGGGTGCAGATGACTGCGCGATGTTTACAGATGAGAAGCTAGGGGTGTTGTGTGCGAAAGAAGAGAAAAAAGTCCCCGACGCAGAGGGCCCTGCCCCTCCCTTATATGACCGAAAGGGGCAGGTTACATTGGGAATTGGGAGCCGAGAGGATAAAAAGGGGGCGTGTCAGAAGGCCTTCGTTTTGGTGACTGGTCTTGTCTGGCCTCGCCCACGCCGGGTTGGTAGGCTCTCCGAGCAAAGCGGGTCGTCGCTTCTTCGGGAAACAGCGAACCCACTCTCTGTAACCTGTCAGATGATGATGTTGCCATCCGTGGTCCCATCGCTGCCTGGGGTGAGCTGACTCCCATGCTGCACATGACTGGACGATGGGACTGAGGTTTTGGACTTTGGTGGCCTTCTTACTGCTTTGGGAAGGAGCTACACGCCTCGGCGGTCGCTGGCGGTCGTGATCACCGGCACGTGGTAAGCGGTCGTGGGAACCCGATGCTCGATCCTCAACGGAGGCCGGGGTCGGGCTGGTCGGAGGTCGGGGAAGCCCGACCTGTGCCGAAGGTCGAGCGCTCTGCTAGGTCGAGAAAGAGCTCGGGGCGGTTGGCTAGGTCGGGAAAGAGCTCCTTTATGGCCTTGCGGGACCCTTGGTCGGAGCCTGGCTCGGAACAGTTCGATTGGTGCTCTGAGCTGGAGGTCCGGGGATGTCTCCGCCCGAGCTAGGGAACAGTCCCCCGATTTCTAGAGAAGGGCAGCACGAGGGCCCCCCGGGGGGGCCACGTGTCGTGGTGGCCGATCCCCGACAACCAACCCCCAAGGCTCAAGAAGCGGTCTGAGAATTCCAGGCGCTCTTGAGTCTGAGGTATTCTTAGGGAGGGATCGCCCCTCCTTCGGCCGGGCCCGAGGTTTCTTGGGCTCATCTTCAGGCCCAGAAAAGGCTTCCTCGGGGGGCACGCTTGGATCCCGACATCTTGTTTTCCCAGGTGGGCTCAGAAGGACCGAAAGCCTCGCAGATAGGGACGTTGGGGGCGTGATCCGGCGGATCGTGGATCGAGCGCCCGCACGGGGTTTTGAAGGGCCCCTGGTGCCTCGGCTACCGCCCGTCGACTACGGGCGCGCCTTTTGAGGCGAAGGTGACGCCGGCAGACGAGGCGTCTTTAAAAGCCGGAGGGGTCTCTTCCCTTGGGGTTTTGCTTCTCATTGCTCACGTTATTGCCTTCTTCTCCCTTGTCCTACTGTGACCACGCCTCCTAGCCTTCGCTCGCGATTCTGCTCCCCCCCCTCGACCTCGACTTCATGGCGAAGTTCGGAGAACACGCTCACTCTGAGCGGATGAAGGAGATGGAAACCTTGGGGCTTCTGGACCCGTTCACCTGGCGGCTTCCATCCGGGGAGAGCGTGCCGCGACCTCGGGACGACGAGATCGTGAGCACGGAGCAGTACATGCTTTTCGGGCTGCGAACCCCGGAGAGCGATTTCTTGGCTACGGTCCTTGCGCAGTGCGAGATCGAGCTCGTGAATCTGGTACCGAACTCCCTTCTTCTCCTTTCCATTTTCGCACATCTTTGCGAGGGGTTCTTGGGCACCCTTCCCACCCCTCGTTTTCTTCGCTTTACTCTCATCCTTTGCGAGGATCCGTCGTCGGGTGCTTTTACTTCCGGCTGCGGGCAGGGCTCCCTTGCTCCTTCCTCCAAATCCCGACCCGGGACTCGCTCGGGCCGTGGGCGGAGAAATGGTTCTATCTGAAGAAGGGCGAGGGGAGCGGGCTCGCCTACAACGGCATCGCGGTTAAGGGAAAGCGGGAGATCCCGGAGCCTGAGGACTCGGTGACCGACCAGGCGGCGGTCGCCTTTATCCATATCTGCGCCATGCGGGGCCTCAAGGGGCAGGCAGTCGTTCACGACTTCTTGCGGAATCGGGTGCTTCCTCTCCGGAGGAGGTTGCACCCCTTTTTTGAGATCACTGGGAGGTGCGACGCCACCCGGGAAAGCCACGAGGGTAAGTGTCGTCTGACCTTAAGTACATTTGGGGTCTTGGTTGAGGTTCCCCCACCTCTTGATGCTCTCTTTCTGACCTTGCAGCACCGAAGGCGGCTTGGATCGCCTCGAGGATGCAGGAGGTCTTTGGGAAGGCCGCCACCGCCTTCGACCTCGGCGGGAACGTCCCTAAGAACGTCCTGGGGCGCAGCAGCGAGGTAATGGCCTTCCGCTTTGATTCCTCCCTTGGGGGTTCGGACCCAGACGCTTATTGTGATGAGCTCGCGCAGGCGACCAGGGAGCTCTGGGACACGGCGAAGCAGCTGCTACCGCTCCCCGGACCGAACAAAGGCAAAAAGGGCGGTAAGAGGCCGACTCTTGACGCCCGGCAAGTCGCCAAGAAGCCTCACGCCGAGTGGGCGACCGGTCGTAGTAAGTCCGAATGCCCGAGTTCGGGAACATCCGAAAACGAGTTCGCTTCTTCGTCCGCTTTTTGATTCTTTCACTAATTCTTGCTTTTACGCCCGAAGAATGGGGCGACTTCGCGCAAGGGCCCTGAACACGCAGCCGGAGCCACGGGCTCCGGCGTTGAGCCCCCGGGGAGGGAGTCCTCCTGCCGCCGCCGCCGAGGAACCATCACGCCAGGTACGGGCTCCGTACGTTTTCCGCCGACCCGCCTCGCCGCGGCGTTCGAACGTCCGAGGGGCACCGACCTTTCCCGTGGTTTAGGGCGAGGCCGGGGAGGACGACTACGTAGACGATTATTGCCTTGTGCCGCGACCCCGGACGCGGCGGATGTTGCTTGCCCCGTCCTCCGAGGAGGGCGAAGCGGTCGGGGGAGGAGCGGTTGAGAGCGCCGCGGCAGATGGCGTTTTCACCGTCGCGCCCCAGGCGGGGGCGTCGCCGAGGGTGGAGCCCTCAGAGAAATGGTCGGCCGAATCGTGCCCGGGGGGAGGTCCGACCAAAAAAGCAAGGTTGCCGCGCATCCGCTCGGCGCAGTAAGTATCCCGTTCTGCTTCTTGACTTTGTGGTAGTAGGGTCGACCGAGCACCCCTTCATGGTTTGTTGCGCGCAGCACCTATACCGGGGTGGCCGTGGCTGCAATCCATCGTCCGCCCCCGGTGCCCCCGACCAGGGCGGCCCCGACCCTGCGCCCTCGACCGAGGGTGGTAACGTCGCCGTACCCCAAGCGGAGGTGTCCCTGACAGAGTCGGTCGCCAAGAAGCGGCGACGACTTCCGAGCGGCCGGCCGGGCTACTTTTGTGGTGAGGCGCCGGGGAATCTCAGCCGCTCGCCGCCCGGAAGGTCCGGCGGCCGTTGTTCTGCCGGCGGACCCGGCCTTCGGGGCCGATACTACTGATGGCGAGGCCGCCGGGGCATGACAATGGACAAGCCGCCGGGGTCCCGACGGCGCCGTCGACCTGGCTTTCTTTGGAGGCCGGTTGGTGGATGTAAATCGGTCGCGGCGACCTCTCCTTCTTTTCTCCCTTCTCCTCGTGGTCGTAGTAAGCTTTCCTTTGACCTTGTAGGGCTTACGGCTGGTTGGTCGGGGGTACAACGCCGCGTGCCACCATGTGCTCGCCTTCTGGTCCCTATGTCGCGCCCTCAAAACCAATCAGGAGGACGCCGCTGAGCTCGAAGCCGCTGTGCTACGTGGCCAGGAGGAAGCCTTGCGCCTGAAGGAGGCCCAGGCCCTCGAACTTGCACGAGTCGTCGAGGTCGAGCGGGAGCGTGGGGCCCGGGAGGTTGAGCGGGAGTTAAACACCGCGAAGAACCTTCATGGCATAGCGCTCTCCAAGGCCATCAAGGAGGAACAGAAGGGCGCGGTGGTCGAGATCCAGCGCCTCGAGCTCGAGGTCTCCAACTTTCGATCGAAGACGGAGGTCGCACAACAAGGGGCGGCCTCCTCCGAGCTCGGGGCCAAGGCAGCCGAGCTCGAGAAGACAGTTGCGGGTTTGGAGGCGAGGGCCACTGGAGCGGAAGCCAAGGCAGCCGAGGCGGAGGCCAGGGTCGCCAGTCTTGAGGAGAAGTTAGCGCAGGTGGCTCGGGCGGGGCAGGACGCCTTGGCTCAGCTCCGGAGTGACTGTGATCGGGTCGATAAGGCCGAAGCCGAGGTCATCGCACTGGGCGGAGGGTTCAGACCTTGAGCGGAAAAACTCGCCGAGACATGTCTCTGTAAATTAGAGTTAGTGGGCCGGTCGGAAGGCGAAGAGTCCCCTCCCTTTAGTAAAGACAAAATGACTTTTTGCTATTACTATTTGATTGGGAGACTTAGCTCGTTTGTTGGTCCGTGCTGCGATTGTACACTTTGCGTGGCTCGCTTTGTGGGAGGATCCGATCAATAACGGATATGTGAGGCGTCGCGAGCATGCTCCTGCAGGTTTCCGTGGGGAGACCCGTCGCCTTTCGCTCGAACTGCTTATCTCAGGCTGACCGAGCTAACTGATGCTCGAGGTCAGTTTAACCGAGGCCTCGCCCGAAATCACTCGGGCTCGGGCACGACTCGGGTTGACCTATCCTGATAATTTGTCCATGGGGAATTAGTCGGCTTGTTGCGGCAGAGCGACTTATAGCGACTGAGATCATCCCTGATAGTAATCTTAGGGGTCGCGACCTCCGGGTCTGGGAATGTCATCGGGCCCGGGGCGCTCCTTGAGGACGTTCACTGGTCGGTAACACAGGGGAATAGCCGGCTTACTCCGATAAGGATCGTTTTACCGCGGCCTCCGAGCCCGGGAATGCATCGGGCTCGGGATGCTGGCATCCCTGAGGCGAACCCAGAGAACGTGGCCCCAACCGAGGCCTCGCTTTGGCGATGCTCGAGTTTGGGCACAACTCGGACCGGTCGGCTGGGATAGCTCGGTGGACGGTTTTAGGCCTTGGGTCTGACTCGGCGAGCTCGGGAATGCATCGAGCTCGGCAAGACCCCCTCAGAGGGCGGTTTAGAGATTCGAACCTGACCACCTGGCCCCGGGGGAAAGGTCGGCTTAGAACGACAGAGTCATCCCCGATGGTGAATCCCAAACTGCGACCTCCGAGCCCGGGAAAAGTCATCAGGCTCGGGGCGCCCTCTGAGAACGTTCAATGGTTGGCGACGGGGAATGGCGGCTTACCCGATAACGATCGCCTTCTGCGCCCCGATCACAGGAATGCCGGGCGGGTTGTTCATCCCGAGGCGAACCTAGAGAACGTGACCCCAGGCGCTGCAAAAAGAACACGTATGGACGCCCCGGGGCTGAGCCCGCCGCGTGGCCTTATGGTTGCCTTTATAGCCACGCCGCGGGGTCGCGCCGCCTGAGGCGTTCTAAAAAGAAATTGCTTTGGTTAAAAAAAAAGGGACGAACGAGACGCTGCATCCGAGGGCTTTTAAGATGGCGCGACCTTTGGCCGAAGGAATCTGCAACTTAGGGTCGTGGCGGAACATCACCCCTTCTTAACTTAATGATGGGCGAGAGAGGAGCGCTAGGCGTAGAACTTCTGGAGCTGGCCTACGTTCCACGAGCTTGCGAGCTCCCTGCCATCGGGGACCGCCAGACGATAAGCTCCCGCGCGGCTTGCTGAGATGAATCTGAAGGGGCCCTCCCACAGCGGGGACAGCTTGTTGGTGTGGGAGCGATCTTGGATCCGTCTTAGGACCAGGTTCCCGACGCGGAAGCCCCTGGGTCGGGCAGCTCGGGCAGCATGTCTGCGGAGATCTTGCAGGTAGCGCGCCGAGCGCAGAAGCGCGCGACACCTTACTTCTTCTGCCAAGGCAAGGTCGAGGGACCGCTCCTGTTCGAGGTCGACTTGGTCGACCGAGCTCGTCCTAACGGAATGGAGCGCGACCTCGGATGGTAGGACGGCCTCGGCCCCGAAGACGAGCTGGAAAGGGCTTGTTCCTGTTGCCCGGCTGGTCGAGGTGCGGACAGATCAAAGGACTGTGGGAGCTCGTCCACCCATGCCCGGCTGCGGTGACCGAGCTCGTCGAAGACTCGCTTCTTGAGCCCTTGGATGAGCTGCCCGTTGGCGCGCTCGGCTGCCCCGTTGCTCTGGGGGTGGCTCACCGAGGCATAGCAGACCTTGGTCCCCATATCCACGCTGAACTCTTGGAACAACTCACTGGTGAACTGCGTCCCGTTGTCGGTGATGATCCTGCAAGGGACTCCGTACCTTGTGACCACGAAGGAAGGAAGAACCTTACCACGGCCTTGGTGGTGATAGCGGAGACCGGCTCTGCTTCGATCCATTTTGAAAAGGTGTCGATTGCCACGAATAGGAACTTCTTCCCCCCGACCGACCTCGGGAAGGGACCGAGAATGTCGAGGCCCCACGTCGAGAATGGCCAGGCGAGGGGAATGGTCTGCAGGCGTAGGCGGTTGCCTCACTTCCGGCGTGGCCCGCAGATCGGCAAGAACGAGCGATGCCCTAGGCATCTTGGCGCCGTTGGCGATAAAGCCCATCTGAAGGCCTTCCACCATGATCACGAAAGAGGAGTGAGCGCCGCACAGCCGGAGTGTATGTCGTTGAGCGGTATTTACCTTCTTCCAGGTGATGCATTTTGTGAGAACGCCCAAGGCCCCTGACGGTGGAGCTGCCCGCCGACGAGCTGTCTGAGCCCGCGCGTCACGGAGCTCGCTCCTTTCGGCGAGAGTGGCGGGAGCTCCTTGGTCGAGAACTTGATGAATGGATCCATCCACGGCGGAGCGTTTTGAGGAAGGCCACCGGTCTTCTGGTCGGTGACAGACGGTGTGGCCAAGGTTTCAAGGATGACGTCCGTGGGGAGCTCGTCGCCGGATGATCCGAGCACGGACGGAGATCGGCGGTGGAATTGTCTTTCCTTGGTACGTCTTTGGATCCTCGTGTTCGGAACCATCTCTCCATCTTGCGTACCTCGGCAAGGTATTTGGCCATCGAGGCTCGAACACTGGTAAACTTTGTTGTACTGATTGACGACGAGTTGGGAGTCTCCTTTCACGATTAGGCGGCGGATGCCCAGGGACTTGCGGGCTCGGAGGCGGCCAAGAGGGCCTCGTATTCCGCCGCGTTATTGGTAGCGGGAAAGCGAGCGGACCACATATCGCAAGTGGTCACCTTGAGGGGTGATGAGGAGAACGCCGGCCCCTGAGCGCTCAAAGGATATTGATCCGTCGAAGAACATAGTCCATGGGTCCTCGGCCTCGACCTCGGGCTCGGGGGCAGGCTCCGTCGTTCGCTCGGCCACGAAGTCTGTCAGCGCATGTGATTTGATGGCGGTGCGGGCCGTGAAGCGGAGGTCGAACTCGGCCAACTCCATGACCCATTTGGCGACGCGACCTCCGGCCTCAGGGTTTCTGAGGATCTCCCCGAGCGGGAGGCCGCTCAGGACGACCACCGCATGTGCTTGGAAGTAGTGCCGGAGATTCCGCGAAACCATGAAGAGTGCGTAGAGGAGTTTCTGGACCTGGGGATAGCGCTCCTTCGACCCGTGGAGTACTTCGCTAACATAGTAGATCGGGTGCTGCCGCCCTACCCGTTCGGCCACTAGGACCACGCTGACTGCCTGGGTCACGGTCGCGAGGTAAAGTAGCAGCACCTCTCCCTGTTGTGGAGTTGTCAGCAGAGGAGGACGCGAGAGGTACGTCTTGAGCTCGTCGAAAGACCGCTGGGCTTCGGGGGTCCACTCGAAACCCTTATGACTACACAGGATCTTAAAGAAAGGCAACCCACGCTCGCCAAGCCAGGAAATGAAGCGGCTGAGGGCGACGATGCGGCTGGTGAGGCTCTGCACTTGTTTTACTGAGGTCAGAGCGGTCATCTGCTCGATCACCTCGATCTTCTCTGGGTTCGGGCCCACGCTTGACCCCCCGATCATGTAGCCGAGTACTTTTCCGGAGGCCGTGCCGAAGACGCATTTTTCGGGGTTGAGCTTGATGTCGAACCTGTTCAGGTTGGCGAAGATCTCGGCCAGGTCGTTGACGTGGTTAGCCTTGGAGGGGCTCTTGACGATGATGTCGTCGACGTACACCTCGAGGTTCCGGCCGATCTGCGGGTCGAAGGATTTGGCCATTAACCGCTGGAACGTGGCGCCCGTGTTGCGGAGGCCAAACGACATGGTCGTGTAGCAGAAGGTTCCAAACGACGTGATGAAGGCGGTCTTGTCTTCGTCTTCGCGGCGAGCTTGATCCGTGGTACCGGGTAGGTGTCGAAAACTCAACATCTCGGCGTTGGCGGTGGAGTCCACAATCCCGGTCTATGCGGGGCGGGAAGTTATCTTTGGGGCATGCACGCGTTCAAGCCCGTGTGGTCGACACACATTCGCCACTTCCGCCCTTCTTACATGCGATCACGGGGTTGGCGGCTATTCGGAGTAGTTGACCTCGCGAATGAAGCCGGCCTTAAGGAGCTTGTCGAGGTGCTCCCTGATTATCGCCGCCTTCTCAGAAGAGAAGCGCCGGAGCTTCGGCGCCGCGGTCTGCGGCCAGGCTTTGTTTGCAGTTTGTGCTCGATCACCTCCCGTGAGACCCCGGGCATGTCCGTCGGTTCCCATGCGAAAATGCTTTTGTTATCTCGGAGGAAGGTGACGAGCTCGTGTTCCTATTTGGGATCGAGCTAGACAGAAATGCAGACGCGTTTGCCCGAGTTCCCCTCCTCAAGCTGCACGGCCTTGGTCGGGCCGTTTGGCTGGATAGCCGTCTTCCGACGGGCGTCCTTGGGGTGATCTCGGGGCCGGTGGGGCGATATGCGGCCAGCGTCGAGGGCCTTTTCTCGCGATCGTCTTGTTGCTTTAAGGTCGCCAGCGGACCGTTATGACACCACCGGGCCACAGGAGCTTCATACACGGTGCGTAGTGATTCGCGACCATGAACTTGACGGGCGGGCGCGAGGATGGCGTTGTAGGGAGATCGTCGTCCACGACTTCAAAGGTGATCGGCTCGGTGCGGAAATTTACTGAGTCACCGAAGGTGACGGGAGGACCACTTGCCCGTGGTGGTGAGCTCCGACGATCTGAAGAAGGGATCGCTATGCTCTTGATTTTCGACCGGGTATTTGCATCCGGTCCAAGGCGCCGCTAGGAAGCGAGTTGAGGAACGCCCGTCGACCATGACCCGACCAACGACGGCGTTGCTTATGGTCGGGCGACGACGGAGCGATTTGAGTCTCGGGACATCCGGGCGTCGTCCGGGAAAAGGTGATGGGGACGACGCCCATCTGCGGGGTTAGTCGTGGGCCTCTGGCGGTGGCTTGATAGGCGGCGCGGCGTCCTTCGGCTTCGCGCCGAGATCGGTATCGCGGAGGAACCACCAAGATCACGTCCACACGGCGGTCGCCTGTTGGAATTCAGTCGGGGCCCGCTTGAGCTCGACCGATGTCGACTCCTCTGTCGTTCATCGCCTTTTTGTAGCATGGGCATTTCCCGGTCCCCTATAAAGGCGTCCGGCGAACGACCATGTCCTCTGACCTGCGGTCATGGCCGTGGATCTTGTGGAGCGAGCAAAACTTGTTGGCGTCGGCCGGGCCGTTCCTCGTTGCTAAGCTCGGATGTTCGTGTGGGGTCCCCGACCTTGCCCTGTTGGGGCGGCGCGCGCTATGCGATCGCGGACGGTTCTCTGAGGCCGGGGGCCCCGGCGGTCGGGTTGGCGCGCCTCCGCCCCTTTACGCTTGTCGTCGATCGTGGCGACTAGGCGGAGCTGGCCGCCCTCGACGCCGCGGTCTTTTCCTCGCCTTTTGTCGCGCGGGCCCGGGTCTCTTTCCTTAGCGCCGGATGGCCTCGTTTCGCCGAAGGCGAGGCCGAGCTTGCCCCGGTCATAGTCATGCTTCCAGCGAACAGCATCATCCGCGTCTGTGTACCGCTCAGTCATGCGGAATAGTTTGTCGACGGTGAGCCTTGTGGCAATCTCGAGGTCCTCCGTAAGGCGTCTGTCTCGGACGCCAAACTTGAAAGCCTTGATGACGGTTTCATCAGAAACATTGGGGATCGAGTTTCGCGCGCGGGTGAACCATCGCACGAAGTCCCGCAGATGTTCCCCCTTTCCCTGGATAACACGGTCCAGGTCCCTCTCCCGCCCAGGCCGTTCGTAGCAACTCTGAAAGTTGGAGTGGAGAGCGCTCCTCAGCTGGCGCCACGATCGGAAGGTGCCGGACACCTGGTTGAAGAGCCAGGTGCGGGCGACGCCGTCTAGAACGGTGGGGAGATAGTTGGCCATCACGGCCTCGTCCCCTCCGGCTGCCAGGATGGCGGTGGAGTAGAGGGAGAGGAATTCCGCGGGATTCTTGGTCCCATCGAACCGCTCTATCATCGCTGGCCTAAACCGGGCCGGCCAGCGTACCTAACGGAGATCGCTCAAGTATGCCGGGCAGCCGTAGGCCGAAAGGTTACTGCCGCCGCTGCTGGCGTCGGAGTCATCACCAGCCGACGAGGAGAACTTCGGCGGCGGCGCACCCGCGTCGGCCGTGATGGTTGTGGGAGCGTCGTTGCGGTGGTGTCGCATAGCGGTTGCGGATCTTCGTCGCCGAGTCGGACGTCCGGGAGGACTTCCGAATACTGCGTCGGGTGAGCATCGTTATTACGCCGGGCGGCGGGCGAGCCCACGCGCCCTTCCTTCTGGGAGGCGGTGAAGATGGCGTTAGGCGCGAGCGGCGAGATCTGCCGGTGAAGCGGTCGGCGATCATGCGACGAGGCGGCGGCGTCCGCGGCGAGACTTCGAGCCGAGAGCTTGTTTGCCATCGGGGTGTGACGCCGTCGGTCGCCTTGTTGAGCTCTTCGGCGAGGACCGTCGAAGAGGGCCGGCCGGCCGCGCGGGTCGACCATGACCGGCGATAGCCTGAGCGTTCTTAGGCGAGTTCGTTCGGACGGGGAGGGCTGAACCGGCCGGACTGGGAGCGGGTCGTACCACGCTCCTCACGCCGAATGGCGACAATGGCCTGGTCGATGGCGACCTGGACGAGCCGATGCGCCTCCCGAGGGGTTTCCGGGCCACCGTCGTCCGCCCCAGGGGTTGCCTCACGTCCGCCGGCCGTGAAGGCATGGCGTTCATGAGGCGACAAGGAGGCGAGCATGGATGTGGAGCCTTGGCACTCGGGGACAACGCCCGAACCCAAGCTTGCCGTTCGTGACATCTTTGGTGGTGGGCCGGAGGTGTTGGTAGCCAAGGTGGCGAATTTTGACGAACGAAACTTGGCCCCACGGTGGCGCCGGTTGTCGACGATCGGGACCGTCGACCGCAAAGAAAGAGGGGGAAGGATCGTACGGAGGGCGAGGCCCAGAGCTTCGCTCGTCCAGGTGGCACCCTCGGCGGGCGCACTAAGCAGGGGAACCTGCGCAACCAAACAGGGGACACGAGGTTTATACTGGTTCGGGACGAACGTCCCTACTCCAATTCGGGTGATGATACTGTATTGCTCTGGGTGCAGATGACTGCGCGATGTTTACAGATGAGAAGCTAGGGGTGCTGTGTGCGAAAGAAGAGAAAAAAGTCCCCGGCGCAGAGGGCCCTGCCCCTCCCTTATATGATCGAAAGGGGCAGGTTACATTGGGAATTAGGAGCCGAGAGGATAAAAAGGGGGGCGTGTCAGAAGGCCTTCGTTTTGGTGACTGGTCTTGTCTGGCCTCGCCCACGCCGGGTTGGTAGGCTCTCCGAGCAAAGCGGGTCGTCGCTTCTTGAAGCAATGAACCCACTCTCGTAACTGTCGGATGGTGGCGTTGCCATCCGTGGTTCCATCATTGCTGGGGTGGTGACTCCCATCTTTGTACATGGTAGACGATGGGGTGAGGTTTTGACTTTGGTGGCCTTCTTACTGCTTTGGGAAGGAGCTACCTGCCTCTGGGCGGTCGCTTCAAGCGGTCGTGATCACCGGGCACGTGGTAAACGGTCAGCGGGGAACCCGATGCTCGATCCTCGGCGGAGGCCGGGTCGGGCTGGTCGGTCGGGAAGCCCGACTGTCTTGCGAAGGTCGAGCGCTCTGCTAGGTCGGGAAAGAGCTCGGGGCGGTCGGCTAGGTCGGGAAAGAGCTCGGGGCGGTCGGCTATGTCGGGAAAGGGCTCCTTTATGGCCCTGCGGGACCCTTGGTCGGAGCCTGGCTCGGAACAGTTCGATTGGTGCTCAGTGGCGGTCAGGGGCGTCTCACTTAGAGCTAGGGAACAGATCCCGATTTCTAGAGAAGGGCTGCACGAGGGCCCCCCTGGGGGGCCACGTGTCGTGGTGGCCGATCCCCGACACCTTTTTAATGCAATACTCTATCGGATAGCCATCTTTTATTTCTCTTCAATTATTACTTAATGCTGAACGTTGCGACATCAACATACATAGATGTACAACTGTCGCTTATCCCTACCAGAGACACCTATCACGCTCTTACCAGTGGCCCCAAGCCTATTCTATACAGAAGCGAGATCTTTACACTGGGGTTTTTGCTCCTTGTTTCGATTCATATGAATTCATGTATGTATATACAAATGCAAGATGTTATACATGCTCGCTTCTTTTAGTCGACATTGGCCAACTCAACGATGTTCCTTCCTCACTAACTGCAGTGGCTTCCCATCTTATCTAATGTTAGCATGCTTGCTTTAGTCATTGTATAATGATATAGAGAATCTTTCCGCCATCGCGTGTGATGTCGTGTCCCTCGGTAGCGATTGCATGTTCTTAGCATGCTTGCTTTAGTCATTGTATAATGATATAGAGAATCTTTCTGCCATCGCGTGTGATGTCGTGTCCCTCGGTAGCGATGGCATGTTCTTAGCTACCCAATGGATATATATCCTCATATCTCGTCTTCCATGCAAAAGTTCATCTCCTCTCTACATGGGCCACCTCATCACTAAGTTCCTTGTGTCATTGACTTCTGCAACAATGCAGACGCTCACTACTCGTCATCGCAGCTTTTGGCTCATTTGGTTTTGGCCTTTCTCTTCAATGACTCCGGTGAGCAACGCGACGTTATTCTCATCTCTAATGTAACGCCTCCACCTATTGCTTCCTCGTGAGGCAATATCTTCTTGCAAGACAGATCAACACCGTTGCACTCATGTGTGGTCTCCACCAACAACACTTGTGATATCCACGTTATAACTTTCAATTGTATTCAAAACTTTGGTTATTTCTATAGAGTTCATATATAAATTAAATTACTAATTTTACTTGATTTATTCTGGATTTTAGTTATTTAAGGATTTTACTTTGGAATTCGAATAGAAATCAAATTGAAAACTTTCACTCATTTTTTATTCCTAATTTTTAACTACTTTTTAGAATTTTTATACATATCAAGCTCATGATTTTTTTTGAATTAGTTATTTGGGGATTTTACTTTAGAATTCATATAGAAGTCAAATTTCTAGTTGTATTTCTTTTTAATCCGAATTTCTTTTATTTTTTGTAAGAATTCATATCGAAGTCAAATTTCAAATTTTATTTATTTTATGATGGATTATATAAATTTATTGATTTTAATCAGTATTCGTTAGGAAATTATATTGTCGATTATTATTTTACTTTCTATCATAAATTTACCTATCTTTGTTTAGAATTCTCATGGAAATGAAATCGATAGTTTTTTTGTTAATTTATATTACAAATTATATTTATTTAGGAATTTCACTTAGTAATTCACATGGAAAAATGCTAATTTAATTTTTATTACAAATTTCAATTATTTTGTTGGGAATGCATATAAAAATTCAGTTCCTATTTTTTGTTTAATTTCTATTCTGAAGTAAATTTATTTATGGAGTTTACATAAAGATTCATATGGGAATCAAATTTTATTTTATTTTATTTTAATTTACAATTTCAGTCATTTTTGTATTGTACATGATACAGAGTCTTTTTTTTAATATAGACTTTTATAATTTGGACCCACCATGATTAATAGTACAGAGCCTTTTCTTTTTTCTCCAATTATTGCATAAATTTCTAGCCTTAAGAGCAAATGTGGTGGCTTATTTTGCCTCTACTTTTTTCAATCATATAAAAATCAATATGTTAATTTTATTAATTTATTACAAATTTTATTTATTTAGTGATTTTACTTTGGAATTCGTATGGAAATCACATTGCAAATTTTCTTTCATTTTTATTCCTAATTATCAATTATTTTTTAAAAATTTTATATAGATCCAATTTCTGTTTTCTATTTATGTTTTACTCTGAATTAGTTATTTATGGATTTTACTTTACATATCATATCAATATCAAATTCCCAATTTTATTCTACTTTTATTCCAAATTTTAGTTATTTTTTTTGAAATCTTATAGAAATCCAATGGCTAATTTTTCTTTAATTTTTATGAAAAATTATATTTATTTAGAGATTTTATTTAGAAATTCATATGGAAATTAAATTGGTGATTTCATTATATTTTCTATTATGGATTTAGTTATCTTCCATTGGAATTCTTATCTAAAACAAATTGGGAATTTTTTATTTATATTCCAAATTATATTTACATGTTGTTGGATCATAGATGGCATAGAGTTTTTTTATATAGTTTTAGGTTGGAATCGTAAACAAATCCAATTTGTATTTTTTATTTCAGTTTTGTTCAGAATTTATGCAATTTGTAGATTTTATGTTGGAGTTCGTGTGAAATCAAATTGCTAATTTTATTTTGTTTTTTATTCAAAATTTCATTTTTAGATTTTTATTCGTATACAAATCTAATTACAAATTTTCAATTAATTTTTATTTCAAATTTCATTTTTATTGTGATGTTCGTATGGAAATCAAATTGCTAATTTTATTTTAGTTTTACTGGGAATTATATTTTTTTACTGTACTTGACCTAGACTCTTTCTTTTAATTCTATGGAAATCAAATCCCTATATTTTTACTTTTTATTCCGAATTTTTTAGTTTTTTATGCATGAATTCGTATAAAAATCCAACTACTAATTTTTATTTAAATGTTATTCCCAATTTCAGTTTTATTTTGATGTTCTCATGGAAATCATAGTACCAATTATGTTTTATTTTTTATTTCGATTTTTTTGATTTTTTATTTTGAATTTTAGTTTTATATTTGTATGGAAATCGATTACTAATTATCTTTTATTTTTTCTAAATTTTTATTTTCTATTGTACTTTAATGGACTCTTTTTTTAATCGTATGGAAATCAAATTTCTATTTCTATTTTATTTTTATTCTGAATTTCAATTATTTTTGTGTTGTACATGACACAAACTCTTTCTTTTAATCTAGACCGTTACAATCTGAACTCACCATGATTAGCGGTGTAGATCTTTTTTATTTTCTCCGATTAATGTGGGAATTTCTTGCCTTGAGAATGAATTTTATTTTGAATTTTAGTTTTATTTTGATATTTGTATGTAAATCGATTACTAATTATCTTTTGTTTTTTTCTAAATTTTTTACTATACTTTAATGTACTCTTTTTTAATCGTATGAAAATCAAATTTCTATTTCTGTTTTACTTTTATTCTGAATTTCAATTATTTTTGTGTTGTACATGACACAAACTCTTTCTTTTAATCTGGATCTACCATGATTAGCGGTGTAGATCTTTTTTATTTTCCTCCGATTAATATGGGAATTTCTTGCCTTGAGAGCGAACGTGGTGGCTTCTTTTGCCTCTACTTTAATATTATAATAGATTTACTGTAGAAAAATTAAACCTCCAATATTTTCGAAAGTAATTTTATTAAGTCCCAAATATCTCAAAGTATTTTTTGAGATTTTTTCCAAAATTTATATCTTTTCAAAAATGCTATTTTTAGTTATAAAAAAAATAAGAGGACCCACCTGTCAGCACACACTATGTCTTCAACCTTTAGCCAATAGAGAAGACCTTCATTAGAGACAATTTTTAAGCTTCAAATCCCGTCAATTCCTCACATGTTTTTTTCCAAACTTGTGCCAAATAAATTCCCAATCGTCCTCTTTCCATTCTCGGCCTCCTTTCCCAAATTTGGTGCCCAAAATTCGTATTCTTTCCGTTTCAAAAGCTTCTATAATTGAGTCGGTTTCCTTCTATCCGGCCATCCCCGGCCCTATATAAGGTTAGCACTGCGCTTCTCTCATCTCACACAACCCGTTCCTCCTCTTGTCCTAAGCTTTTGAGCTTCCGTTTGGCCAGACGCCGGGAAGACCAAAGCGTGAACTGAACGTCGACGACTCGTCCTCGCGAGCTCCCCGCCACCTCGAAGCCCCCATTCACTGAGCCAACCGCATCACGAGGTGCGCCTCACCGTCCTCTCCTTTTCCCCTTATCAATTTCTACTTTCTTCTGTCACATTGCGCGAATTTTGATTTCCCCACTGCTGGCTGAATCAGGCTTCTCACGCCGCCGCACCACCATCCATGCCTCCCCACCGTCGTTGCGGCCTCTAGTGAGTTTGCCTCATCGGGAGCTACACCGTGCACTCCTTGGCCTGGGCGTGCCTTGCCACCTTAGCCCTTGGCCATGTGTGCTGCCGCCTCTGTGCCCTCTGTGATGCGCTGCTATAGTAGCCGAGTACATAGTGCCACGAAGCTACAGTGTGTGCAAAGCTACCGTGCTTTTCTCATTTCATGTGATTTAAATCTTCCGATAGCCGGTCCTCATCCGTTGGAGCTCCAAATCCAGTGACTCAAATTTCTAAATTAATATAAATTCAAACTCTACCTTCCATTACTAATTTTGTAATTTTTGGATTTTATTTTTATTTATTTTTGTTCGCTTTACGCGTGTAGACGATGTCACCGGAGAAGTCCTGTGAAACCAACAAGAGGTAGAACCAGCCGCGTTCGGTGAAGGCAAGTCTTCCTTTATCATGTTGATCCCAAATTTTTAAAATGCCTATGTTGTTTTTAAATTATTGCATGTTTACTTTTATACAATGTATTTTAAATTCAGTCACAGTGATGAGTTATATTCCAGTATTGTTATGACCTTATTGGCATTGATCACGATGTACCTTTGTTACCCTAGCTGGTATTAGCTATATTATTTTGATGATGGTTAGTAGAGTAGCACCATATGATAGAATTGCTTAATCCAGTTTAAATGTTTTGGTATTATGCTATTATAGGAATCATTTCAAAACATTTTTTAAACTCATTTGTGAAGTTGCGGTAAGAGATATTGCTATTGTTATTTAAATGAAATAAAGTGGGAAAATGGTTTAGACCGGGGCGGATGGATTGTATGGCGGGTGCAGAAAGCACGAGACCTTGTAAAGTGATTGTTCCGCCCTAGTCAATTAAGGATTGAAGCGTGTGCTACCATAGACCGAGCACTACCGTACACCACAAGTCTATATGGATACGACCTGGCTAATTAATTTGTATGTCTCCTTATTAGCTTCGTCAGTTGGTGGAATGTGTGTCAGATGGAGACAGGCGCAAGAGGGGGCTTCCGACTGGGCAAATTGAACCCTTCGGTGGTGAAACCTTAGAGGATAAAGTTAATAGCGAGGTTGTACATTGTAAATGCCTTGTCATGATTTCTCTGTAGCACACCTAAGCAAGTGTGCTAATATCGATTGTACAAAGAGTGATCATGTCTTGTGGGTAAAGCTGTACATACTCTGCAGAGTTAAAACTACTTAAGTAGCCATGTCCACAGTCAAGGGCGAGCAAGGTACGCTTTCACATTATAGATTTTATGTTTTTGTTTTAAATAAAAAATGGTGGTTTGGGAATCCGTGAGTAGATGGAACTCTCGGGGTTATAGTTTTGCAGATGGAGCCAGTCAGGTAGATGGAACCTATTATAGTTGTCATGTCAAATTCAATTATTATAACTACATTTGGTTAAATAATGCTTTGTGAAATTACTAGTTGTATTTAAAGTTAAATTGATTTATGCTAAAAGAATATTAAGCTTTCAATTGTTTAGCCTTGCATATAGTTATCATGCATTATGTTTCTAAGACTTGCGGAGTACATTTTATACTCATTCTTGCAACGTCCCAATTTTCCACAGAAGAGTGCACAGAAGCAGAAGTTGACTACGAGTTCTTTGCTTGTGGTTACGATGAAGGCGATCTGAATTACTAGGACGTGTACCTCAATTGATTGCCTATTGGGCAAATGGATGAGCTTATCCTACTGTTGTTTATTTCGTTTCCGCTGCTACTTTATTGAACTTAAGCCATAAGGCTGTTTATTTGTAATGATTGGCCATGAGGACGGTATCTTTTGCTTAATTGATATTATTTGATTCGTGATATAGATGTGTTATCATCGTTGTTTTCACTGTGTGCACTAGCTTGATCCGAAACTAATACGATTATACGCAGAGGGTTCGAATTTAGAAATCTGGTTCCGCCATTCTATTCTGGCTTTCTTAAATGTCATGGTTGTAGAAGCAAGAAGGAAACGGTAAAATAGCAACAGAGATACGTGAAGATGTCAGCAGGGAGAAGTTTGTCACAGCAAATGCAGTAGGGTGGATGAGATATGGACATTAAATCAGATTCATTTTCTGAAAACGTTCTTTTCTCAAAAAAGATATGTTTCAGGTTTCTTCTCAATGTTTTCAGTTCAAAAGTAAATTGAGCTTCTCCTAAGCCAAAAATATTGAGAGGGTCTTGCAGAAATATCCCGTAGAATTTTACTGTAAGTCTGTACGTACCATAAATAGAAATGCCTAAGTTTTTTGGTGCGTGGAACTCAACTTGTTAGAGCTCAGATTTCCTGACTAGTTCTAGACATGTCAGGTGCATTTATGAGCCGAAAAACTCTTTACAGTTTAAATATACCTTTTTAACGATAATTTAAACCTACTTAGATGTGAGTGAAACGTGCATGTGCTGTTGAGCATGTGCAGGTATTTGACTATGTGCATCTTTCCTTGGCATTAAGCTTTAGTTGGTACTCAATGGCCAGAGCTAATGCATGCAATTAGAATTCTGATAAATACTCCTCTTGATTTTTATAAGGCACACGTGGCAACTGCGTAGATTTATGGGACCACTTCCTATTCTTTTTTGTTTTGTATAGATAAAAGAAGGAGAATATTGATATATATTATGATCTGATGTGATTTATCGGTATCCTAAATATAAGATTAATACTTCAAGTTGCTGAGTTGAGAAAGAGATGGTTGAATCAAAGGCAAGTGAAATCCAATCCACGAAATAATTTCATCCATAGAGAGCACCGTTGTGGTAAAGGTCGTAATTCCAGAGGAATCATTACCGTAAGGCATTTCGAGATTCAAACTTTGTAACGCTTGACCAATAATTAGATCAACAATAAATAGGTTTATCGACATAAAAGTGGTGCCGTTAGATTTTTATTTGAATATACTTTCACATAATTATGATTTCGTAGTTATTAATAATATATTCTAAAAGATACTAAATGGTCAAAGTTCAATTTTGGAGACCGTGACAAGTCAAACTGCGCGCTATGAAAAAAATCAATGGAGGGAGTACATGCTTAAGGGCATTATTATGTCCCTAACATTTGCTTATGCTTGTACTCTTCAGCATGCCGGAGGCGGAAAGGATAGCATGAGGGGCACCAGAAGTCAATACTCCTCAATAGCGGCTTGGAGCCTTAGAAGAGGGTTTTGAAGCACGAACAAACAGTCGTGAAACAGATTCCAATAGCATTGAATAGATTTTTTAGGGAGATAAAATTGAACACCTTGAAGTTTGAACTCGCGAATCTGGCATGTAAGCTCTCATAACAGTAATGGTAGACCAGGGTCGAAGTTACTCCTGTTCGTAAGAACCAACAGGGCTTTAAATGTTGGAGCAGGATGCCACCAAAGACAAGGTCTGAGAATGATTAGGGTAAGTATAATAGCAAAGTCAAGTACTGGCTAATAGTAAACTAAACACCATTTTATACAATAACTGTCTCTAAATGTTGTCTCTAGATGTTGTGCAATAACTATCTTTTCTCTCTTGTACATAAATGATCTACCTATGCCCTCCGTCCTGAAAAATAAAGGACATAAGAAATTTTAGGACAGATTATGGTTTCTGCCAAAAGACTCTAATACCCCTATTTAATACTGTGTCTCTATTAATTGGCAACATGCATGCATTGATTAATCACGATTATAAGGAATGACTTGCCTCATTTTTGTTTTGGAATATGTGTGGTCGCATGTATCTGCGTGCATCTGCATGCATGAGCACAATTTGAGGACACAATTTAAGAGGGAAGAGCTCTCAATACCTAATATTGGAGGACACAATTTGAATGCTTCTCTCCCTTACTTTCAAGGATGGAGGGAGTACTAAACAAGAGCCAACTCTCTTCTCTCTCCCCTTTTCTCACTCCTCCACATAGATCAAAGCTGATGTGTACAGATTAAGAGTTAGCTGACGTGATTTTATTGTACATGCCCTAGTACCTAAGTACATGCCCTAGTACCTAAGGACAATATCACAATAGGGAGATGACCTCAGACAACAAAACTTGTAGTGTCATTTAAGACAGGTTTGGGGTGCGTTTGGTTGCCTGGATGAGGTTGGATGGGATATGGCCATCCAACCTGGATGGGATGAAACCATCCAGGTAGTTGTTTGGTTGGGTGGATAGGGATGAGCCAATGTTTTGTTTGGTTGGATGGATGAATGTGGATAGGATGAGCTAATTTTTTGTTTGGTTGCATTGATGAGGATGGATGAGCTAGTTGTAATAAAGGTTTCGAATTTTGGTTTGAAATTTTTCGATGAGATTTGACTTAAATTTGAATTTTTGGAGAAAATTTGACCAAATTTGAATTTTTGGACAAAATTTGACCGAAATTTGAATTTCTGGACAAAATTTGAATTTTTGAACAAATTTGAATTTTTGACAAAATTTGAATTTTCGGTCAAAATTTGACCAAAATTTGACTAAAATTTGAATTTGTTGAGTACACTTTGTGAAATTTGAATTTGACCGAGTATACCTCTTCGTACAACAAACTGGATGAACTCGTACGGCCTTTTTTCTGGGATGACTCTGTCCAGCATCTTGAAGGAATATTCCAAAAAACTGGACAGCCATATCCACCCCATCCACCCAACCAAACAATTGGATGGCTCTAAATCCAGGGACCGCCATATCCCATCCACCTTCATCCATCCAACCAAACGCCACCTTGGATTCTGGAGGCCAGAGGAAGGAACAGTTAGTCATGAAATAGAACCCATGGTATTAAGGGTCTCTTTATTTTTGCTTTAGAATCTCTAGAAGCTGATTCTGAATTGTGGTTGTATAGAAGTTGATTATCAAAAGCTAAAATCTAAAAGCACGTATGAAATGGATTGTGGATTTTAGTGTATATGAGTGGGTTGGATTAAGAGAATCGATTTTTAAAATCGGACTGTTTGTTTTTATTCTGCTTTTGAAACTAGAATCTAGAATCAAAAGTAAAAACAAATAGAACTAAAAAAGACTGGACTTACAGATCTTGCATAAGAGCTATCCCAAAAGTTGTAATCCCTATATCATTGCCTAATTGCAGGGCAACTGGATTTTGTTGGGCTTTGAGCGGTTCCAATTCGGTCAGCTGTCCTAAATTTATGTGGAAGTTCCAGTTCGCTAGACCGCTGCCTCCTGTGTGCTTGCGGCCACGCTGTGTGGCGGACCTGCCACCGTCGTTCGCCGTGAGTCACTCAAAGGCTGGCCTACTGCCACCGCTCGCATTTCACGATTTTGCTGGCGATGGAAAGAGAGGTGGTTGCGAGAAATGCGTGAAGAAAATGTGAAGAAAATGTGTGCGTGCTAAGTAAAGAGGAAGAGATGGGGTAAAGAAAAAGAGGTTGGCTTGCCTGTACCGCTCATTTGATCGAATGGCTCGGACGTCTCCGTCGTTTGCTGTTTTGACGGTAAGGCATCCTTTAGTTTTGCTCTAAGGATGTTGTGGGCAGGGTTCACAAAACCGTTTCGCGGACGGTTTTCGCGAAGTCGGCGGTACCGGTTTTCACGGTAAATCACTCGAAAACTGTGAAAAATCGAACGGTTTGCAAATTTGAAAATTTTGAAATTTGGTCAAATGAGATCGCGAAAACCGCGGTTTTTGACGAAAAACCGAGCGGTTTTTGGAGAAAACCGCAAAAACCGCCCGAGGTTGGAAAATTGGGGAAAAACTCGAAAAAAATTGGGAAAAAATGCAAAAAAATATTGTAAAATTTGTAGAAATACAGGAAAGGTTAAAATTGAGTAAAAATATAATAAATATATAAATAAGGTATGTGAAAACGTGAAAAATTCCAGAATGATCTCTCCTAAATTTGGAAAAAAATCGACATGGCCTTTGCTATATTTTAGAGAATTAGAAGTTGTTAGTTATGTATTTAGCAATAATATATCAATAAATAATCTTTCATTACAATACTACAATCACATAAGTGCAAAAATCAGCATTTACATAACTACAAAGCAAAATCATTTGCAATTTCACTACCATTTACTTATCAACACCATTTACATTATAATGTATTTAAATTGAAGTTGTGGAGTAGACATAAGCATAGCTTCGTCACTCTTCTATTATCGCAAAAATAACATGTTCGACCTACATGAACGGAACATCGAAATCCGATGACAGAAGGAAAAATAGTTAAAATAGAAGAACAAATTGAAAAAATTGCAAAAAAATTTAAAAATGTAAAAAATCCCAATTAATCTATAAAACACCTAAGAGAAATTTTTACAATTTTTTAAATCATTTATTTCTTCTAAAAAATCTAAAACAGAAATTAATGAAAAGGAACAAATACAACATGTCGATTTTTATAAATAGTAAAATGATTTATTATATTCTAAAATTTTACTGAAAATATAAATAATTCCAAAGGATCATGTACTAAAATTTTCAGAAATATTAGACTTCATTTATTTCCCATATAAAATCAAAAGCAGAAGAGCATATCTGATGATAATAGCACTTTCGAATTTTAAAAAATACACATATCGATCATCATCTCAAAATTTTATATAATCATTTTGATGACGTTATAACATCACAAAAAAAGTTTAATAAATATTAGACTTCATTTTGTGCCCCTAGAAAATAAAAAACTGAAGAGCATATATTGTGACAGTATCACTGTCAGAATTTTTAAAAAATGTACATATCTGATAATAATCTGAAAATTTTATAGAATCATTAGGATTACCTCAGGAACTCACAAAAAAAAATTAAAATTTTTTGACACTTTTTGCTAAATTTCTTCAATTTTTTTGAATTTACTGTTCATCTGGCCGGTTTCCCGAGCGGTTTTAATTACCGAACCGGCTCGGTACGGCCGGTTTTCACGAAAACCGAGCGGTTTTCGACGGTTTTTTGAACCCTGGTTGTGGGTGGTTCGGTTCCATCTCTGGCACGCGTGGGCCTTGACACTTTGGGCTCTGCTCCTTTTAGATGAACCTGGGCTATGTTTCTACGAGATGGGCTTTCTGAAGTTTTTGAGCCGGACGTTCTGTACTGAAGGCTGAAGCAAATTAGACGGCAGCTCTGTCTCTGGGCATATAGATATTCCAATTCCAAGCTTACGAATGTCTAGATGTTATCAAATGTTGAAGTTATTACTACTGTTGATATTAGAAACGACAACCTTGTAAGACTGTTACAATTTTGGCTAGGACATGAGTATGTGTGAACAAAAATAACCAGCGGGTATAAGATGGTAAGGTTTTGCTCATCTAGGAGGCTTAAGGTTTCGATTTGATAGCTTGGCATCGATAATGCTTCTTTCGTCTTGGCGATCAAACTCATCAATCCGCGTTGCTGGCGCATGGCGCCCAACCTTGAGCTCTGTTGAAGAAAAAAAGCTTCCTAACTGGAGACAATTTGCTTTCGTTGAGAACATTGTAAGTTGTAACCAGTGAGGTGTTCAATTACAGAACCAGCAGCAAACAAGAACACTACGGCCATCAGGTGTAAGAACACAACTGCAGAAATTGTAGTGCTCTCTGGTTGTGAGAGCGGGATAAGGAGTTCCTCATGAAAAAATCACAAAGTGGATAACACAGTATACATTGCCAATGTCACCGCCATGACTAGACACGAACAGTGTATCGTCGGAGGAAGTAAAGAACGCAGACACATCACCGTAACAGCAACCTGTCTTGCCATTACAAGTTTAGAACCAGAGTACAGACTACCATTACCGCCTAGTGCCGAATGCCTAAATTGCCAGTAGCATTGTTGAACAATCTAAGAGCTTGCCGAGACAGCACGAACATCGGATCGCGCGGTCACACGCTGCCGCTGCCGCGATGAGCGCTGCGTCCGCGCTGAGCATTGCTGGTAGAACCCACCACCCGCGAACGGCCACTGGGCTCCTGCGATGACGACCTCTGCTTGCTCTGCCAGGACTGCTCTAGTGGACTGGCCGTGCCGTTGCTGCTCTGCTCGACCTCGTCCCCGTTGTTGGATTGCGAGGCCGTCCACGTCCGGTCGGTGGAGTCGACGGAATTGGGCTCCCACGAGCACGTCCACGCGTTGCCGGCGAAGCTGTTGCTACCCGCGGACTCCTGCGGCTCGGTCTCGCCACGGATGTCCCGGACGGACACGTACTTGTGCAGGCTCGGCTCCATGAGGTCGTTCTTGACGACGACCTCCGACTCAACAACGAGCGTGCCCGCCGCCGCCATGCCGCCATACCTCCCGTTGACCGAACCCTTGTCGTTTGCCGACCGGTCCAGCTCAAAGCTCCTGTTCTCCGATGAGGCGTTGAGGTCCGCGACCGCTTCAAGAATGGAGCAGGCCTTCGATACGCACGCCGGGAGCGAGAAGGTTGGCGCGGCGGTGGAGGCGCTGGTGTTCTGCTGGTGGTAGTTATGGATGTCCTCGAGGAGCAGGGAAGCGTACGAGTTGCCATTGTGGTCGAAGTCGCGCGAGGACCGCCGAGACGACTTGCCACCCGGCGCTGCCCTCGGGTTGACGACGCTCTCGGCCACAATGCTCACCGAGTGCGTCGCGCTCATCCTCGCGGACGGTACTTTGGTGTCTGATGCCACGGCCTCCTCAACGATCTCCGGCTTGTCCTTCACCGTCCGGCAGCTGGGTACCTGATCCTTCGCCCGCTCCGCCGCATTCTGCAGCACGGAGACCGCAATCTCCGTGGGTTTCTGCAAAACATCAAGGATTTGAGCAATTTCGTGGGAGAACATGGTGGCTCAAAATCAAATTATGCAAAAATCTGAAAGCTTTCGTTGATATGTACCTTTTGGGACTTGCCATTGTTGCTACTGCTGTGGTGGTGGTTGTTGACGAGAGTGTTCTCGTCTAGCTCCGCCATGGGGTTGCGACCGTACGGCGACTGCTCGGCCTTCCTCGACGAGCTCCGGCTCAGCGACGGTCCGTGCGTCGGCTGCGCCCCAACATTTTCATTCTCCACGGCCGCCGCCCTCGCCGGGGAGTTCGACCTTGGCGACGGATACCTCTTCCCGGACGCAACCCCCACCGGCGACGGGGCGCGCCCCTTCTCCCTGGCCGGGACCGACATCATCTTCCCCGGCTGCCGCGCGGCCCGCTCGCCGCTCCCGGAGCTCATCGTCGCGGGGGCGCCGTCCGCCCGCCGCCCCGGAGACCGACTCACTCTCCTGCTCCCGCTTCCACCGCCAGTGCTCCTCTCGTGGCTCCCCGACCGCTTCCGCTCAGGCGTCGTCCGGCGCGGCGAGGGCCTCGACACGGCGGCTCCCTGCCTCTCCCAATCGCAATCGTCGTCCACTGCTCCGCCCCTCCTCTCCCGGTCTAAGTCGTAGCTCCTCTTGGATCCGGAGTACCTGCGGTGGTGCCCGCCGCCATTCTCGCCCGACGCTGCCGCCTTCCCCGACGACGAGGAGCTCCGGCTGAGCCGGCCGCACTGGATCAGGATCGCGTCCACCTCTTCCTTGGTGCAGCTCGAGGTCCGCACCGGCACCCTGCTCACAACAACGGGCTTCGCCTCCTCTTCCGGCGCCGCCCTCTTCACCCGCTCCTCCTCCTCCTCGCCACTCGGCGCCGCGGCCGCCTCGGCAGCCGCCGCAGCCGCGGCAGCCTTGACAACGAACACCGTCCTCGTGTCGGCCGTCGGCTGCTCCGCCTTGGGTAGAGCCTTCTTGGACGGCGCCGGCTTTGCCTGCAGTGGCCCCTTCTTGACCTCCGGGACCAGTGCGGTGTCCTTGCCGACTCTCTTGCCGCTGTCGCTGCTCCTTTTGCCCTCATTAGACGGCTGCTCTTCTCGCCGCTGCTTCTTGCTGAAGCAGAGACCCATGGCTTCAGATGGGTAGGACGGATTTGGGACGGACGTGAGGTGGTGTACGCGGTGATGTTTGAGCGGGGTTTCGGGAGGCGTGGATTATTAGAGTATTAAGTGCGTGTTGGATAGTGTGTTTTGTACTGGGTGTTTTGGGGTGTGCAAGAACCGAAGCGGAGTGAGCGAAGCGTGGTGCGGCGGCGAGGTGTGCGAGTGCGAGGGATTTCAAACTTCTCTGTTGTTTCATCGGGGGATGTGCGCGGCGGGCGCAGCGGCCGGCACACGTTGCGCACATTCGACGGGGGAAAGCCGTCGAGGAGAGGGGCGGATCCAAGGAAAAAAAATGATTATCGGAGTCATCTGGTTATTATGTAAAAAATTCATATATTTGTATACTAAAAAATTTATATACGTTGAATTAAAGAGCATCGGTATCACTTACCTCGATTCATACACTATAGATCCACCCTTAATCGAGGATGACATGTGGAGTGCGAGAGAGTGAGCCGAGTGGAGCCTCCGTGATAAAGAAGATGTACATGATATAAATTTTAGTATCTTCTAAAAAAATTATAAAAAGTCTAGCGCTTACGAGTAGTGAGTATCCTGTCACTGCCTCTACGTGGGACTCACGTGTCAGGCATTTGATGTGGAGTACTGGTGGCTTGCTATATTCAAATTGGAGGCCTGAACCAAACCAGCCTAACAGCCATCACAGACGTTGATGGGCCATTTCGTCGCATTCTTTACATGTTTCTGGACACAAAGAATCGACCGTTGCAGGGGAGCACTCCCTTCGAGACGAGAACCACAGCCAACATATAAGCCGTATCTGTTGCATGGGGAGAGCATCTCAGCTTCACGTGACGGAAATTGCAGCGGATAAGGGTCTTTCACATCGCATCTGGATAGGACGAACCCGTCACCCTTGAGGCCTTGATTCGTTGACGTTCTCTCAGCATTTGACCGCTCATGCCACTCACTTGAATTCGTAAACAGCTCAGCGAAGCTGGAATTTTTTTTTAATATTTTTTTTAATTTTTTTTTCAAAACTAGGCGTCAGTCTGAAAAAATTACAGATTAGGCGCCGTCGCCGTATATGGGCGATCGCCTACATCTGAGCGATTAGTGCGAGCTTTGAGCAGCGATTTTTCCTCTGTCTACGGTCAATTCTTAAAAAAAATCATAACTTTTTCATATGATGTCGGATGGAGATAAACTTTATATGAAAATTGTAGCTCTCGACGGGATCTACAACTTTTGTATACAATTTTTTTTATTTGAATCCATTTAGATAGTCAAAAACGGGATATAATGTTCAGATCTAAAAATAGATCTGTTTTTAGATCTGAATATTCTATCTCATTTTTTACCATCTAAATGGATTCAAATTGAAAAGTTTGTATACAAAAGTTGTAGATCCCGTCGAGAGCTACAATTTTCATATAAAGTTCATCTCCATCCGACATCATATGAAAAATTTATGATTTTTTTTAGAAATTGACCGCAGACGGAGGAAAAATCGCGGGCACTAATCGCCCGTATACGGGCGACCGGTGCCCAATTCTGCAAATTTTTTTGCCTTGACGCCTAGTTTTGAAAAAAAGATTAAAAAAAATATTAAAGAAAAAAAAATTCGCGAAGCTGTACGCTAGCATGCCCAGTAGAAAGGTTAGTCTGAAGCATTAAAGCTCATTTAGGCCAAATCAAACAGGCTAAAACTATATAGAATTATCAGCTTGTACCTCAACGGTAAATACTTGCATCCCTCCAAAACTGATGGGGACCATCCACGCCAGTATGCAGAAGCCGCCTGAGATTCAAAATACATGGTCTTTTTGCACAAGGGGCTGATCAGGCTAAGCATGAAACCACATTTATATGTTCTCTTTTACTAATGGAATCCACAGTTCTCAGCTGTCAGCAGCATCCAAGTTGACTGTTTTCTTCTGTATAAAGTTCGAGGTATTTGATGTACAACGAGTCATCCACCATAGTGTCACAAAACCACAAAAGCTGAAAAGTTGAGCGAAAAGGAGAGCCAACGAGGACAAAAGGCTGTCTGCTGCTCTCATCAAAGAAACAAAAACAAAGCTGGCTTATGTTTGCTTCATCCCAGCCTTTTGATGATTTCACCTACATATTTGCTTCAAACATGAACGACAAATGACTGGAAGTGTGACGAAAATTAAAGAACATAGAATATGGTATGGCTGGATATTGTTTTAGGCCATGGTGTGGCCGATTTTGAAGACAGCTAAATGACCAAAGCAGAAATCATATAAGTAGAATGCATGATCAGATCTTTGAAAACTCTTGATGCAATTATGTAGATTTAGCAAATGATCAGGCTCGATGTCAACAAGAGAGTTAATGAGCATTAATTTCTTAGTTTGGTTGACCAGATCAACTAAATAGTCCAAAAGCACTTGAAGCATGCTACCAATTACTACTGCTTTAAAAAATGTTAACAGTTGTGGCCATTTAACTGAATTATATAAATAAAAAGTGTTCGAATTTTGAACAGAGTTCGCCAGAGACTTAAAGGTTCTAACACAGGAAGAAATAAAGGCCACATGTTCGGGGGTCAATGGATCAAGCAGCAATTGAAGTTGAGATCAGTTGCAGATTCTCCGACCAAAGCATATGCATAAATAAATACAAAACTGGAGGACAGAAAATTGAGTATACATTCATATCACAATTCACACCACCCAAAATAAAACAAAAGAAGACATTTTATTAAAAAAACATTATGCCTTCTAACATTTATTAATACAATCTATATATAGTTAGCTATGCAGCATTACCACATAAGCATCAAGAAGCAAATCAAGACAGCAGCGTACAAAGTTACAAATTTACAAGGCCTACTGCCTAGCACAGTAAAAGCAACATATACCCCTCAAACATCACTACTAGATGCCCCCTCCCCAACCAACACACACCCCTCTGGAAACTGACTTTCGAGTTTCGAGTGCATAAACACTTCAAGAAGCAAAATTAGCTTCCAGGTTGAAACATAGTAAAGACAATATTTGAGAAAACACACTACTTCACGAAGCAGAATTTGCTTTCCAGGTTGAAACATAACTAGACAATATTTGAGAAACACATAGCGAACTAACACTTACATGGCCTAGGCCAGTGAACCACCAAAACCCTTGTCATTACCAAAGCTATCACCTATAACACATGTTATGTCATAGCCTTGTAACTCCTTAATATTGAACGTGGCAACTAGAAACAGTGTTAGCAGTAAAGAGACACTTTCACCAAGCTATTTGCTTACTGTCGTGTCATATTCAGTACAGCATGAGCAAGGAGGGAGCCTGAGTGAAAGATGGAATACACATTGAAGCACAACAGCACAAGAAAACCCAAGCAAACTTTCAAGGTCTATTTGTTAAAGATATGATCTCTTAGATATTTTGTTACATTTGTAGAGAAACATCTGTTGACACTGAATCCTGCAACAATGTCGACTTGAATGAACAGTTATGCATGCATTGTATTTAATTAATTGAATTACCATGCAATCTGACTTGTGTTGTTCTATATCTTAATAGAAAATGCCAGCGGAAAATATGCAAATCACCCATACCAACGACAACAATAACCATATAAGGGAACTTCCCTGCAATGCTGACTTGCTGTTGGTCTATATCTAAAAATAATCACCAGCATTTCGGTAGCAATACGTTTTCCCATAATATTTAGTGATGGAAAATAGGAGACACCCAAAGAGAGTAAGCCTTACAGTTTGGTGGTGCCATGGTGCAAAATTTGGAATAGAATACAGCTACATTGATTATTTTGCAAGGTGACAATTATACAAATTGGATATAACTATGTTCTAGATGCCTTATGTCTTATCTTTTTTAAAAAATACATAGTATTTGGCCGAGTTCTGAGATTCTAGGATGGAAGTGATGAACTGGAACTGGTCAATCAAACAGGCTAACTTCATTGTATGTTTTTTTGGCCATGTTTATGGGACAAAATTAGAAAGACTTGCTACTTGAAGATTCAAACTTCACACTAGTTATTCATGAAATGAGAAGTCGGAGCAACTATCCACATGATTTGATGGCCCCAAAGTCCAAATTCTTATTTGCTATTTTGCTGCTATAATGTATAGTTCTGGTTTCTCTGACAGAACACAAATCAGGAGCTTGGCCAACACTAACACACTAATATGTAACCCTGTGGGTGATAGAGACAGAGGAGATAAATCCTCACGACGTGTGCTCAGATGTTATTTGGATGGATTGGATTCAAAGCGACATTCTGCAAATAACTCCCACCTCACACCACTTTGAATCTGATCCATCCAAATCGCATCTAATGTCCCAAATGAGGATTTAGCAAGTCTGCACTAGATATATCCCCTAGATGGAAGGATCAAACCTTAAACAAGAAAGAACACCACCAATTCATACAGAATCCTAAATGGAGTAAATAACATAAGGCCACTGCACATACTCTTTTGATATATGAATTCGACAAGGTTGAAGATTAATAGCAGTTAAGATTAGCATGAATCAAGCAAGAACTAAAACTACCCTTTTTTGGTGGGTGGGGGGGCTTTTAGGCATCCCTCTTCTTGCTTCTCTTTAGCAAGATGATCTCTTTTCTCGCTTGGGGTTGGAAAATTCACCTTAAATGCCCTAAAAAAGTGGGCACACCATGTATTCAATTTTTTTTCAATGTACACATGAACACCAGATACATATGCACTCAAATAGGCATTTAATTTTGTTCAGCATGTGGAAAATTATCAACATCTTCCACAATGAAATCAGACAAAACTCTGGTTTTCCATGAGTAGGGAAACCCCAGGCTTCCTCAGAAGATATCATTATAGCGAAGGCTCTTGAACCTAAAAGGAAAAGGTAAAAGAGTCTTGTTCAGTAGTACTAGCATATTCAGCTCGGCAGAGTGCCGTCCATTTTCATTGATCTGTTATGATGCTCAGAATGCTTCTCAATGTTCCACAATCCCTACCAAATTCCCTAACATAATAATTGAAGGTGCGGTACATGTTGAATTCAAGAGACCAATATAAAAAAGATCCTACATTCCTAGTATGCATTCTAAGGCTATAGCTACACAATGAGACAAATCAATTTCCATCATTACCACTACGGCATATTCCTTGTAGTAACAATTTTTCTTGAAACAATCAACAGAATAAATTATTGAACACAGCAACAACAGAATCATCGCTATAATTACTTTCGTTCACAATCGCCATCATCCGAACAACTCTCAAATCTAAAAATTTTGATGTTGAACAGAAGAATGAGGAAGAGCAGACAACAAGTAAACAAACATCAACTTACTTGCGATCTCCTCGCACCCTCCTCAACCTCCTCCCCTAATGTACAGATGCTGCATCCGCAGCAAAGAGCGCATTATTCTACTTTCTACAACAGAGAGGCCTATTCGTCTCCGACGAACTCAAACTCGTCCTCCTGGAGGTGGGCAAAGAACCGGACCGGCTTGTCCTGGCCGTCCAGCTTGAGCTCGAACTCCACCTTGAAGGGGAGATTGGGCGTGACGCGCTTGCCCTTCCAGACACCGACGTACTGCTTGACCACGCCCTCCATGCCACGGAGGTCCAAGTCCGGCGCCTTGGAGACGTGGTGGACGCCGACCGGCGCCGTGACGCGCACGCGCTTGCCGAGCTTGGGCGCCACCGCGGCCTCCTCGGTGGCCACGTCAGAGGATGGGGACACATCGCTGCTGACGGCAACCTGGTGCGCGGTGCGGAGGCGCGCGCGGCACCGCGTGAGCGGGAGGCAGCGAGCGGCCGTGGGTGTCGGAGGGAGGAAGTGGCCGCGGAGGAGCGAGGTGGAGGTGGAGGGGCGCGCCACGGCGGTGGCGGTGGTGGTTGCCATCGGGAAGGTTGGAGGCTGGTGGCCTGGTGGGCGTGCGGGGAATTGCGTCGAGCAGGTGGTGTGCACGTGAGGATAAGACGTGCGGAGCTGAAGGTGGTGGTGGATGGCGATAGCCGATAGGCGTGAAAATTCTCGCGAGGCGGATGTTTCCTCTCAAAAAAATGAGCTACTGCCCTTCCGTCTCCCCAAGGAATTTTTTTTCTTTAATATTTTTTTTAATTTTTTTTTTCAAAACTAGCATCGAGCGCGAAAAAATTACAAAATTGGCCCGATCGCCGTATCACGACGATCGCTTCATATATCTGAGCGATTAATCTTTACTTTAAGCGCGCGATTTTTCTCTGTCTGCGGTTAATTTCTAAAAAAAATCATAACTTTTTCATATAATGTCGGATGGAGATAAACTTTATATAAAAATTGTAGCTCTCGACGGGATCTACAACTTTTGTATACAAACTTTTTCAATTTGAGTCTATTTAGATAGCCAAAAACGGGATAGAATGTTCAGATCTAAAAATAGATCCGTTTTTAGATCTGAACATTCTATCCCATTTTTTACTATCTAGCTGGACTCAAATTGAGAAAGTTTGTATACAAACATTGTAGATCCCGTCGAGAGCTACAATTTTCATATAAATTTTATCTCCATCCGACATCATATGAAAAAGTTATGATTTTTTTTAGAAATTAACCGCAGACAGAGGAAAAATCGCGCGTTTAAAGTAGTACTAATCGCCCGTATGTGAGGCGATCGCCCGTATATGGGGCGATCGCCCCATATACGGGCGACTGGCGCTCAATTTTGTAATTTTTTTGCCCTGACGCCTAATTTTGAAGAAAAGATTAAAAAAATATTAAAGGAAAAAAAATTCTCTCCCCAAGGGCCGGTTCAGCTGTTCGTCCCAGTCAACCGTTTATAGCCGACTATGGGCTTGCTTTGGGCTTGTTTGAGAGAGTTGCGATGCGGTTAGGCTGAAAAGTTGTTTTTGGTTTGTTGGCTGTAAAGCAGCTGTAGCGGGCGGCTGTGATTTTTTTGTTACGTTGTTTGGCAAACTAGCTGCTGCAGCTGTGACTTTTGGGGACGAACCGAACGGGGAGGTAGCAACATAGCGAAGTACAGCGCCGTCCGAGTGAGGAGGTGACGTGGAGACGGGGTGGCGAAGGTCGGGAAAGCGAAGCGAGCGAGGTGGGAGGTGGTCAAGCAAAGCCACAGCTGAAAAGCTCCTCCCCAGCAGCTTCATTTTTTGGGGGTGCTTCTGCTGTGTCTTAGCTTCCCAGCTGCTTTGCAGCCATGCTGTTTGGGGGAGCTTTTGGTCCAAATCTAAAGCAAAACTAAAGCACATGCCCCCAAATAGCCCTTTCATGTTATGAAACTATCAATAATATGGTTCAAAATTTAAGCAAAATTTTACAAAATCACGGATTTCGGTTGGGATCGAAATTCAAAATCCCGGTGAAATTAATTTTTTTGAAAATTAAAGTTTGTTATAGTGATTTCGGTAAATTTCGACGAAACCTTGATGATTTTGGCCGAAATTTTGGTATTTTGGACTAACTTGTACGATTTTTTACCGGATTTCGCACTAATTTTTTTATGAAGAATTATAATACATTTTATGAAGAATATATATGAAAAGTTTGTAAAATAAATACATATACAAATTTTGTAACCCAAACCCTAAACTCTAAATTGGATTTCGGTTTTAAATGATGTATTTCGGTCTAAACCCTAACTTGTATTTCAGCCTAAACCCTAACTTGGATTTTGATCTTAAATGATGTATTTCGGTTTAAACCCTAAACTCTAGCCTAAATTTCGGCCTGACATGATGTATTTCGGTCTAAACATAAATCCTAACATGGGAATTTTAGTTGCAAATACTTAATATTTTGCATTCAAATAGATAGAAAATATAGATAAATACTTGCATGAGTTTTTAATATTTCTCTCAAACTTTTCTAGCCTTAGGAGACTATTTCACAGCTGGTTGAAAATCACTGAAAGTTCGTCCAATTTCGCCAAAATTTTGGTGATTTTGGCAAAATTTTTGGTTTTCCCGGTTTCAAATTTGCCTTTTGAATTTCGTTCGGATTTCTTCTGAAATCTCACCGAAACTTCATATTTCGACCATATACGAGACGTGAATCGAAAACGAAATTTGAAACCTTGATCGTCATAACACATGCAATAGTATAAATGGCAATTATCTATAATACACCTCTATATTATTTATAGACATGACTAAATCTACATAGTTGTCTGTAATAATTTATCTGTAACGATTTCACATAATTAATTAGTTGTGTATATAGTTGTCTATACAATAGTATAGACAGCAGAAAGCTCTTCATAAAATTATATGTTAAATAATAGACAATGGTCCCGTTCGGGACAACTTCTTCTTAAAAGAAAGGTGGATTGTCTGTCGAACGGGAGGATTCTGGACAGCTTCTCCTAAAATATAAGCTGATTTGTATATAAAATCAAAAGTTGTCACCCACCCGATTATGCGGATTCTGACTCAGATTCTGCAGGTTCTGCCTCCCCACGAGTCACCGCAGGCCTGAGGGCTTCTGCCACCGGCCCGAGACCCCTCTGCCACCCTCGTCTGCTCATCTGTCGCCGATACTGATCAACAATCAGCACAGACAATTAGAATTGCCAAACGATCATATTCTCCAGCCAACAGATTCTTCAGGTAGCCGCTTCTCCAGACAGCTGACTACAATCCAGAATCTGCACAATCAAAAGTTGTCCTAAAAGGGACCAATATCTTCATCCAAAATCCTATAAGCTTACAAACAGCTAATATGCATTATTATTATCAGAAAAACTATTCAACGGTATAGCGTCATTAGTTAAAATAACGGGATAGACATCAATCGTTCTTTATCCTCAACAGCGATGCAGTTGAGGATCCACTCGCTGCTAGCCTTGACACAGGGACCACCTCCTTGTCGAGCTCAACGGTGACAATGGCAGCATCCTTGGCCTACGTGATGCTCGCCCTCTTCTTTCATCGCGACGCCTACCTGCGAGATCCTGCTCGCGATGTGGTCGTCGCCGCCCAAGCTAGGGCTCGACACCTCGCTCCTTGCCACGGCGGCCCTACTGTGCTGCTTTACATGGACGAGTTCATCTTCAGCGTGCGCGTGCTCGGGAAATCCATCCGCGACGTCGACACCAACCGCGATCTCGCCGTGCTCATCTCCAACAGCGTCTTTGAGCACTCGCTTTTAGCTGAAGAATTCATTCCGTCTTTTGCTGCAATATGGCTAGTGTGGAGTGAAGGTGAAGCAAGACTTGGAACAACTTGGTGGACATCTCGATTGATTTTGTTGGTGGTGCACTCTTTGATGGATAAGATTTTATCATGCTTTCATATCTTAGTTTCATTCAGTTTCATGAATAAGTTTCAATAGGTTACATGACTACGTTTAATTATTTTTTCATTATAAAGCTTTCCTTTTTCTGGGTTGTTTCACGAAGTTCCAATAATGTTTTATCAAGTTTCAAAGTTTCCACATCTATGTTTCAAAAGGTTTCAATAAGTTTCCTTTGCTAAGTTTCATCAAGTTTCCAAATATTTCACAAGGTTCGTGGCTAAGTTTCATAATGTTTCATGGATAAATTTCGTGATGTTTCACATATAATTTTCATTAGGTTTCATAATGTTCCATCAATATAATTTAATTTCCTTATCTCTTAATAGCTTTCATGACTAACGACTAAGGGTGTGTTTGATAGGGCTTCAGCTCCGTGGATCTGGTGGAGCTGGGTATTTCTAGCTCCACCAGATCCGTAGAGCTGGATCTGTGAGTATATTAAGAGTGTTTAAATGGATCATCTTTTCAAATTTTAGACCAAAATATAAACTTAATTCACTTTATTTTAGCCTACAAGTTTCAGATCTCAGGTGAAGCTGGGATCTGGAGCTCTACCAAACAGGCCCTAAGTTTCAATAGATTTCATTAAGTTTTTACTATGTTTTCATGATAAAGTTTCACCTGGTTTCGTGAGTTTCAGGAGTTATGGCTAGGTGCATTCTCAGATAGGTTTCATGATTAAGTTTCATCGGGTTTCTTGAGATTCGGGAGGTTCATATATATGTTTCATTACATTTCACAGATAAGTTTAATGATATTTCACAGATAAGTTTCATTAGGTTTTATAGTGTTCCATCAACATAATTTTGTTTCCTCAGCTCTTAATAGCTTTCACGACTAAGTTTCAATAGATTTCATTCATTTTTTATTAGGTTTCACGATTTGAGTTTTATTGGGTTTCATGAGTTTCAGGAGGTTATGGCTAAGTTACATGACGTTCTCACATAGATTTTATGAATAAGTTTCATCAGGTTTCTTGAGATTTTAAGAGATTCACAGATATGTTTAATGACATTTCACGGATAAGTTTCATGATGTTTCACAAATAGGTTTCATAATAAAGTTTCACCTGGTTTCATGAGTTTCAGGAGTTATGGCTAAGTTACATGAAGTTCTCAGATAGGTTTCATGATTAAGATTCATCAGGTTTCTCTAGTTTCAAGAGATTCACATATATGTTTCATGACATTTCACGGATAAGTTTCATGATGTTTCGCAAATAAGTTTCATTAGGTTTCATAGTGTTCCATAAACATAATTTAGTTTCCTCAGCTTTTAATAGCTTTGACGACTAAGTATAAATAGGTTTCATTCAGTTTTTAAACTTGTTGGATCTCTCTGAAACTTTTGGAGTTGGTTTTTGAAACTCAGTTGAGATTCTTCTTAAACTCAGCTTTAATCAAGTTTCAGTTTTGAATCTTGACATAACTTATATTTTTAGATTGAAACCCATTGATTTTTTTGGAAATGTGTGGAACATGCTCTAAAACTTTAGAGTTTGCCTTTTTGAAACTTAATTAAAATTATTCTGAATCTCATTTTTTAATCAAGCTTTAAATCATTTGAAACCGTAGAAATTTGTCTAAACACGCTGAAATCTTGTGAAACTAGTTTGAAACTTTTTTGAAACATGCAGAACGTGCTCTAAAACTTTGAAGTTAGCCTCTTGAAACTCAATTAAAATTCTTTTGAATCTCGTTTTAAATCATATTTCATATTTAAAACTGGACAAAACTTGTAGTTTTATATTAGAAACTAATTGAATTTTGTTGAGAAATGGTGAAACATTTATAAAACCCGTTTGGGACTCTTATGAAACCTACGAAACATGGATGGAACGTCTTAAAACCTAGTGAAACATGTCTATATAGGTAGGGTAGCATTACTCTAATTAATTATCTATCTGTTGCGTTTACAAAGAGAGCTCTAATGCCAATGAATTTGGACAAGGACCGAAGGAGTAGTAATCGATCAAATTGTAGCAGCGACAGAGGTCTTGTTCCAGGTGTATACTAAGTTGGCTTGGAATCAGTGTAGGCTACTGTCCTAGTGTCTACTCTATATACTAAGGCTCTGTTTTTTTCAGTTTAGGTTTTTTGGCTTTTGACTTAAAGTTAGCTTTTTGACTTAACGAGCTTTTAAGTCGTCTGCTTTTAAGCCAAGATATGTTGTTTGGTATCCTAGTTTTTTGATGTGTTGGATGGTGTAGCTTATTGTTAGAAAGTTTGAAATACCCTTTAAGGTTGTAGAGACTTTTCTTATGTACTGATTTATCTAATACAAATGTTTCATACTTTTTTCACCGAATGTCGTATTGAAAAACATAGATTAATCTTGAGATCAAACTTCATTCTGAGCATAATTATTTATCAACTTGAAACTCTTCTACATGTCAATTTTGAACTCTTCTCAGACTGAAAATAGCATAACAATTCTGAACTCTCGTCAAACTAAATAAAAACATATACTGAGGGGCTCGATGAGGCGGATCTGGTCGCCTCTTGCCGTGCTAGATCCGACCGCCTCCACCCGCCTCCCGCCATTCCACCCTCGGGTCCGCCCCCCTCCACCCACGCCACGCCGGATCCGACCGTCTCCTGCCGTGCTACAGCCGGATCAGTTCAGTTCCACCTGCGTCACGCCCGGACCCTATAGCCTCCCACTGCTCCAAGCTCGGGTTCGACCGCCTCAACCCACGCCGCGTCGGATCCGGGTCGGTGGAGGAGGAAGGAGGCTGGGGAGGGAGGAGGTTGGGGACGGAAGAGACCGGAGCGGCGGAGGGAGAAGGCATGTTGCACAGGGGAGCGAGAGAAGACGAGGAGAAATGAGGAGATGGGAGAAGGATTCTTGAGTTTATATATGATGGCATTTTGTGGGTAATTTTGGAGACTTCCAGTGGCAAAAAGTTATTTCATCAAAAAAAACCCCAAAAAATCACCTCTCACTTAGTTATATGGAGGCTTTTGTTTTTTTAAGTCCGTCTTAAAAGTCAGTCGTTTGTTTCGGCTTTAACTTTTCTGTTTTTAAGACAGTGAAAATGCCAAAATAAACAGGACCTAAGCCCAGCCCGCGCAGCAGCGGTGCACACAAAATCGAAGCGAAGCGAGCAGGCGCGCCTCCTTGAACCCTAGAGCCACCTCGCGCAAGGTAGCAGAGGAGGACTCAATGAGGCGCCATGCCGAAATCCAAGCGCAACCACCTAGGTGTCTCTACTTGCTTCTTGTTTTTTCTCTTGACCCGAGGGATTCCTACAAGTGAAGCACACGAGAGCAGGGTCCAAAAAACCAACGAAAACCGGTCGGTTTTCGCAAAAATCGCCCGTACCGAGCCGGTTCGGCAATTAAAATCGTTCTAAAAACCGTTCAATTGAATAGTAAATTTTAAAAAATTGAAGAAATTTAGTAACATGTGTAAAAAAAATTTAAATTTTTTTTGTGCCGTTCTGTGGTAATCCTAATTATTCTATAAAAGTTTTAGATTATTATCAGATACGTACATTTTAAAAAAATTCTGATAGTGATACTATCACAATATATGCTCTTCAGTTTTTTATTTTCTAGGAGCACAAAATGAAGTCTAATATTTCTTAAACTTTTTTTGTGATTTTATAACTTCATTAAAATGATTATTTAAAATTTTTAGATGATGATCAGATATGTGTATTTTTAAAAAATTCTGAAAGTGCTATTATCATTGTATATGCTCTTCTATTTTTGATTTTATATGGGCACTAAATGAAGTCTAATATTTCTGAAAATTTTAGTACATGATCCTTTGGAACTATTTATATTTTAATTAAAATTTTAGAATATAATAAATCTTATTAATATTTATAAAAATCTGATATTGTATTTGTTCCTTTTCATTAATTGTTGTTTTAGATTTTTTAGAAGAAATAAATGATTTAAAAAATTTTGTAAATTTCTCTAAGGTGTTTTACAGATTAATTGGGATTGTTTTGTAAATGTTTCAATTTTTTTGCATTTTTTTTCATTTTTTCTTATATTTTCACCATTTTTCATTCTGTCATCGGTTTTCGACATTCCGTTCATGTAGGTCGAACATGCCATTTCTGCGACAATAGAAGAGTAACGAAGCTATGCTTATGCCTACTCCACAACTTCAATTGAAAGGTATTATAATGTAAATGGTGTTGACAAGTGAATGGTAGTGAAATTGCGAATGATTTTGCTTTGTGGTTATGTAAATGCCGATTTTTGCACTTGTGTGATTGTAGTATTGCAATGAAAGATTATTTATTGACAAATTATTGCAAAATACATAACTTACAACTTCTAATTCTCTAAAATATAGCAAAGGTCATGTCGATTTTTTTCCAAATTTAGGAGAGATCATTCTTGAATTTTTTTTCACGTTTTCACATACCTTATTTATATATTTATTACATTTTACTCAATTTTAGCCTTCCCTGTATTTCTACAAATTTTATAATATTTTTTTGCATTTTCCCCTTCTTTTTTCGATTTTTTCTCCAATTTTCCATCCTCGGGCGGTTTTCGCGATCTTGTTTGACCAAATTTCAAAAAATTTAAATTTACAAACTGTTCGGTTTTTCGCGGTTTTCGAGCGGTTTTTCGTAAAAACGCTACCACGAGGCTAGCGATTTTCGCGAATGAAACAAAATTGTGAATCCTGCGCGAGAGCCTCTTGAGCCACCGGGCAAAGCCCTCTGCCACCTTCCTCGGACAGATCCCTCGTTGCTCGTCGCTTCCCAGTGGCCACGTGAAGCTTTGCCGCCGCCTCCAAGGTGGTTTACCACACATGGATTGGTGGATGCTATACCGTTCGGATGTATTATGCATGCCTATAGGCCCTTGGCTGTCGACTGCTAAGCAATGAGAGGCCTTGTGATGAGTGACAGTCGTTAAGGTGGAGGCAAGGGCGATGCCAAAAAACTGTCAATGATCCAAGAATTGATTTGGCTTTCGGAGTGATAATCAACGAGCAGGAAGTTGTCTTGGTTATTTATTGGTTTGAAACTGCTCACTAAAAATGAACTAGTTTCATGCGAATGTGGACGAAATAAGACACACAAGTACACAACTGATTGGTTAAAGATTAAAGGCAGAGGCAAATGATGGTTCAAAGACAAGTCCATTGGGTTAGTTATCCCATTTAGATGGGCCGAAGCACTAAACCATGGGCCATCACTCGAGTTACCTCTTCGATTTCTTCCGACTTAATGTGTCGAACTAAAAACTGTCAATGCAATGCTTTGAGTTTCCACCCATGACCTTGCGTTCACTTGGTTCGGCCATATTCACGTCTATCTATTATATTATTAAAGTAGAGGGAAAAAACCACCACGTTCGCTCTCAAAACTAGAAATTACCACATTAATTAGAGAAAAATAAAAAAAAATCTACACCCCTCATCAAGATGGGTTCAAATTATAACGGTAAATTATAACGGTCAAGATTAAACTAAAGAGTTTGTGTCATGTACAATATAGAAATAATTAAAATTCAAAATAACAATAAAATAGATATAGAAATTTTATTTTCATACGATTAAAAGAAAGAGTCTATGTAAAGTAAAATAAAAAAAATAAAAAAAGAGATAATTAGTAATTTGATTTCCATACAAACATCAAAATAAAACAAAAAATTTAAAATAAAAATAAAAAATGGAACAAAAATAAAACATAATTGGTAATCTGATTACCATGCGAACATCAAAATAAAACTAAAATATGGAATAAAAATTAGTAGTTGGATCTGTATACGAATTCCAACCTAAAAACTAAAATTCATAATAAAAAAAATAGGAATATGATTTCCACAGGATAAAAAGAAAGAGTCCATGTCAAGTACAATAAAAAAACTGAAATTCACATTAAAAGTAAAATAAAATTAGCAATTCGATTACCATACAAAAATCAAAATATAAATGAAATCCGGAACAAAAATTAATTGAAATTAGTAAATAGATTTGTATATCAATACCAACCTAAAACTAAAATTCAGAATAAAAAACAAAATAAAATTAGCAATTTGATTTAATACAAACTACAACATAAGAGTCCATGTTAAGTACAATAAAAAAACAAAAATTCATAGTAAAACTAAAATAAAATTAGCAATTTAATTTCCATACGAACATCAAAATGAAAATAAAATTTGGAACAAAAATTAATTAAAAATTAGTACTTAGATTTGTATCCGAATCCAACCTAAAATTGAAATCTAGAATAAAACCAAAATAAAATTAGCGATTTGATTTCATACAAACTCCAACATTAAATCCCTAAATAGCTTCAATTCGAAATTAAAATAAAATAAAAAAATAAATTGTATTTGTTTACGACTCCAACCTAAAACTATATAAAAAACACTATATGTCACATATGATCCAACAACATATAAACATAATTTGAAATACAAATAAACCAAACAAAATCCAATTTATTTTAGATAAGAATTCCAATCGAAGATAACGAAATCCAGAATAGAAATATAAAATAACATCGCCAATTTAATTTCCATATGAATTTCTAAAAGAAAATCTCTAAATAAATATAATTTTTCATACAAATTAAAGGAAAACTAGTCATTGGATTTATAAATGAATTCAACAAAAACTAACTAAAATTTGGAATAAAATATAATACAATTGGAAATTTGATAACGATATGAAATGTAAAGTAAAATCACTAAATAACTAATTCAGAATAAATATTAAATAAAAACAGAAATTGGATCTATATACAAATTCTAAAAAATAATTGATATTTAGGAATAAAAATGAAAGAAAATTTGTAATGTGATTTCCACAAATTCTAAAGTAAAATCCATAAATAAATAAAACTTAGAATAAATTAAATGAAATTAACATCTTGATTTATATATGAATGAAAAAAACAGAGGCAAAAGGAGTCATCATATTTGCTCTCAATGCTAGAAATTTCCACAATAATCAGAGAAAAAGATAAAGATCTACACTATTAATCATGGTGGGTTCAAATTATAATGGTCTATATTAAAAGGAAAATATTTTGTGTCCTGCACAACACATAAATAATTAAATTTACAAATAAAAATGAAAAATATATTTCCATACGAATCTCTATGTAAACTCCCTAAATAATTTTTATACGCATTCCCAATGAGAATAACTGAAATTTGGAATAAAAAATAAAAATTAAATTAGCATTTTTTCCATAAGAATTATTAAGTGAAATTCGTAAAGAAATATAATTTGTAATACAAATAAACAAATACTGTCAATTTCAATTTTATGAGAATTCCAATCAAAGATAGGCAAATTCAGGATAGAAAGTAAAATAAAAATCGACAATCTAAATACCATTCGAATTCCTAAGTAAAATCCCTAAATATATATATTAAAGACCATGTGGAAATCTAACCATGTTGTTGATGAGTATGTGATTGTATTTGAGTTAGGAATATGATTTATTTTTAGCAATTGGATAATTATTGTATATCATTTTGGACATTGCTATGTGATGGGTTTCTTTATTTTTGATGGTTGCAAGATGACGGTGTTAGGTCTTGGTGAGGCGAAGGATGACCAGGAATAGGCAAGGTGCGCCAGGGGTTCAGACGGTTGGGGATCGCCAGAGGATTACCGAAGACAAAGTCGCTGCGAGCCTAGAAGACAAATGAACGGTTGGGATGCTAACTTGGAGCTGCTCGGATCAAGGAGAGCCGTTGGATTGCGATTTAGAGGATAGAGTAGCGGTCAAGTTAGCTTGAGTGAATCTCAATCCTTAATGAGGTTTCTTGTGGGCCAAGTAGAACTCATTCAAGGGTGGAGGATAACTCAATCTCAACCCTTGATGAGGTTACTTGAGGGCCAAATAGAACTCATCCAAGAGTGGAGGATGACTCAATAGTAGTATAAATAAAAGGGTAAGTGTAACTCTCCCCTCTTGAATATCTTGTGTGCTTCTTTGAGATTTGCTCACTTTGTTGTGAGGCTTTGTAAACCTTCCTCTAAATAAATGAAATTTTAATTATTTACTTTTCTGAATTTAATTTTAGCATTTACATTATGTTTTAAATTCAGCATTTAAATTCCGCACTTTAAATCCCGCATTTTAAATTCTTGCAATTTACTTTCGTACATTTGAATTTGCCTCCCCTCCTTCTAATTGCTCGTGAATTTTATGCCAAGGATGATTGATTGATTGATGAATCTTTTTTAGATCTTATCCTCATCATCTAGGCAATCTTTTGCAAGAACTCGATCTCTTTGCTTGATATTTGAGAAATCTTTGTAGATAGCGTTTGAGATTTTTGTTTCTTGCGTTCTTGCATGCTGTGACAAGTGGGAGAATATCTAAGGTCATCTTGATCATCACAAACCTATGAGCAAGTTCAAGATCAAGATTTTCTCTGTTTTGCTCCATTGCGCTTGAGTGTTTCAAGTGAGATTTTGTTTGGATACATTGAGTGGGGGAAAAACTAATTGTGATCATTCAACCCCCTTCTGATCTCCACTTCGGTCCTTCAATATAATCCATCATAAAAATTAAACAAAAATTAGCAATTTGACTTCTATATGAATTCCGATAAAAAATAAAATAAAACTAGAAATTTGAATTCTATATGAATTCTAAAGTAAAATAAATAAATATCTATTTCAAAAAAAACCGTCAGCTCGATCTATGTAAAAATTCCAAAAAAATAGCTGAAAATTAGGAATAAAAAATAAAAGAAATTTGGCAATTTGATTTCTATACGAATTCCAAACTAAAATCCATAAATAACTAAAATCTAGAATAAATAAAATAAAATTAGCAATTTAATATATATATGAACTCTACAAAAATAACTAAAATTTTGAATATAATTAAAAGTTATAACGCGGATATCACGAGTGTTGTCGGAGGAGACCACACATAAGTGTAATAGCGTCGGTTTGTTATGCAAGAAGATATTACCTCATATGGAAGCAATAGGCGGAGGCGTTACGTCAAAGATGAGAGTATTGCATTAAAAAGGGTAGCAATTAAGAGGGATCGATGAAGAATTGGGTTCGCTATTGGACGTTGAAGCAGAAAAGTTGTGGGGTGATCAGTAAAGAGATATAGACATACGATTTGTTGGGGTAGCTAGCGTATGCATCGGTGTATATGTGAACAATGTACTTTAATACTATGTAAAATAATGAGCGTATTACTTGAGATTAAATAGAGGTATATGTGATGCATTATATTTTGAAAAAGAGTTACTGATAGAGAAAGAATAGGAGTATATAGCTACATAATTTATGCAAGATGAAAAGTTGCTATGTTTCTAAGAACCCCAGCAACTTATTATTCTCAATGATTTTCTTTCACCAAAGCTTATACTTTAATTACATTCCTTAAGTTGAATTTTCCTTCAAGCTTCTATGGTCATTTCTAATATTTATGATGTCTTAAAAAATCCAAATAGCCTGCAAAATGCGTTAATATATTCTCAATCATATAAGTTATAGCATTATACTATAAATTTTAAAAGAAATCTAGCCATACAAATGCGCAGTCCACCCTATTAGTTCCAAATATTCAAAGAACATTGGTGATAGGCTGGTGGCGTTGGGCGTTGTCACCCCGGTGGCCAGTCAGCTACCAGGATGGATGAGCATCTCATCACCGTCACCCATCTGCAATTCTGCAAAAACCGGCGGTGGCGCGCACAAGGCCGTGGTTGGGTGGGAGATGCTGGTGCAGCGCCGGGGAAACTAGACAGTACCCTTTCTAGCGGCAGCTGTGTTGGTGACTAGGAGCAACCTGGTCACCTGCGGACTGCCCATCGCGAAGCTAGGCAGAGAACCCGCGGCAAGCCGGCAAGGGCAGGCATAGAGATAAACACAGCCGCTCATGCCCAGCCCCGCGCACCGGACCCTTACACCCAGGTTTCACAATATCATCTATAATCACTTAAATATCTCGATTATCGAGCGTATCGAGCTGGCTCGGTATCTAAAACTGTTGGTAAATCGGTAGAATTAAAAAAATTGAAGAATTTGAAAAACTTACAAAAAGTGTCAAAAAAATTTCAAAATTTTGTGTGAGGAGCTGAGGAAATCCTAATGATGCTATTAATTTTTCAAATGATTATTTATCTGTGTATTTAAAAAAAATTCTTAGAGTGCTACTGTCGTTGTATATACTATTCTGTTTTTTATTTTCTAGGGGCAGTAAGTGAAGTATAATATTTATGAAAAAAAATTTGTGAGGTCCAAAGGAAATTGTAACAAATTTGTAAAAATTTTAGATGATGATCAGATCTATGTATTTTCTTAAAATTCTGACAGTGCTACTGTTTTTGTATATGCTCTTTTATTTTTTATTTTCTAGGGGCAAAAATGAATTCTAATATTTCTAAAACTTTTAATACATAATCCTTGGGATCTCTTTATGGTACAATTAAAATTTAAGAGCATGACAAAGCTTGTAAATTTTTATAAAAATCTGGCAGTGTTTCTGTTCCTTCTCATTAATTGCTATTTTTTATTTTCCAGAAGTACTAAATGAATTCAAAAATTATTGAAATTTCCCTGATGTGTTTTTATATTAATTTGGATTTATTATGATTTTCTACAATTTTCTACCCCTTTTTCAATTTTCCTATTTTCCTTTTATTCTTTTTCATTCGGTTGCTGATTTTTCGTAAAAATCGCTTGATAACCGCTGAATACCGGTCAATAATCCACCATATTGAGCGACAATCAAGATTTTTTGCCCTGATTGGACCACTGATTTCAAATCTGTTTGACTTCACAAACCGTTCGTTTTTTAGCGATTTTCGTCCGATTATCAACGAAAATCAGTACCGATGGGTCTTCGATTTTCCACCCTAAATCGGTCTTGTCAAGCCTGCTTGCACCCATCGAATGCACGTAGGTCGTAGACACCCTTGTTCAAGTTGTGCCATTGTCATGTGATCACATACATTTTGCTTTAGTTACACGCGTTCTCACATTGAGTTTCTGCAATAGCGCAAGAGCCAACCAGCACGGCCATGTTGGGAATTGCTCGCTGTTTTAAACGCGTAGCTATTATAGCACTGGTTTTTTTTAGACTGGGGCTTTTTGGGTTATAGTGTAAGACCATGTAGAGGTCAACCCATGGATGTGTGATGAATATTTGATATTTGTTAGGCTTGTATCGATTTGTGTGAGTTTGTTTTGGGCTTGAAACACTAAATTTGCAATTTTGGGCTACTGTTAGTGTGGTGTTGGTCTGATCGGCCTTGTGCTGGCAAATAGACCGGTCTAGCGAGCTTGAGCGATTCACTTAATTGGGAATTGATACTAATATCGATTACATGTTGCATATTATATTGAACAATGCTATGTGATGTTTTGCTTATCTAAGATGGTTGTAGAACTTTGGAGCTAGGTCATGGTGAGGCGGAGGAGATTGGGATTAGGCTAGGAGAGCTAAGGTCCAGACGATCAAGGTGACGTTAGAAGATGACTAAGGCTGGAGAATTGCTGCAAGCCAAGATGACAAGTGAATGGATGAGATGATGACTTAAGCCCTACTCAAGCGAAGGATGGTCCTTAGATTAAGGGTTCGCCGGTGGAGTAGATATTAAGTTAGTGTTGAAGGGTTATTGGATCTTGAACTTAAGTGGCGCTTTGAGAAGCGTGCAAGTGTACAGTTAAAACTCGTTATGTTGTTAGGTTGCAGGTTAGCCCATGTATGAATGAGGAAGGGAACTCAACTCTTAATGAGGTTTCTTGAGGACCAAAAAAGTCATCTAAGGTTGGATGTTGCTCCTAATATGCTATAAATAGAGGGGTGGTTTAAGTTCATTTATGTTTTAATTTTTTTTTATTTCTTGCATTTTTAGTTCATTTATGTTTTAATTTTTTTTTATTTCTTGCATTTTTACTTGGTTATTTCATGCAACTTGAGATTTACTTCCCCTCCTTCTACTTGTTGTATTTCTATTGGATATAAGACATGTAAGAGGTTGAAGAATTCATCTAGAATATATCCCAACCCAACAAGATCCATTAGAACTCATTCTTGCACAAGTTGTGCTTACAACATCGTGTTCTTGAGATAAAATCGTTGGTTTTTGTGCATCTTGAACCTTTTGCATGAAAGGTTGAGACATTGGTCTTATTCTTGTAATTTCTTTTGGAATCATAGTTCTAAGGCCATTTCTTAGTCGTGGTTCAAGTTTCATCAAATTTAGATGGATAAAACTTGAGTTATTGAGATTTCTCCGCGGTCAAGTTTTCAAATTTATATTATTGTGCAGCGTGGATGTTGAGCTAGATATGTCTCTCATTTGAGATTTGTTTTGACATTCCTTTTGGAATCATGACCATAAGGACCTTATCTTGCTATGTTTCAAGTTTCATCAATTTTAGATGAGTAGATCTAGAGTTATTAATGTTTCTCGACGGTCAAGTTTGATATTTTTTCTCATTCGAGTTGCTGAAATTCGTGCTCTATTCATTGTGTTTTAGGTGTTCTTGAACTTACTGTTTGCTCCATAGCACTAGTGTTTTTGAATAAATTTTTTATAAAGAAATTTATTTGGCTCCTATTCACTCCCCCTCTAGTCGCCGGTTTCGGTCCTTCATATAGCTTAAAGCCATATTTTTTGTTTAAGCAGCTTAAAGGCAGTCCATTTTTATATGTGGTAGAGATGTGTAATTTTACCCAAACTTTAGTGGTATTAATTTAAAACAAGCCCTCAATAAGCCAAGAAAGTACATCTCTCGTGGTTTTTGGCTTTTAGTTATACGGATGTTTATTGCCTTTGAAAAAAGCTAGTTAAAAAGTCACCTCTGATCTCAGAAAACAACATGATTCGCATAATCAAAGGCAGAGGCAACTCCCAGGCAAGATGGGCACTTGCCCGAGCTCACCGACGGCCTACAATGAGCACTCCGCCTGCTGCCAACACCGTGGGAACTGCCAGTCCTGATTTCCTTATGGGCAAGCTCTTGCTGGCAGCTGACATTACGAGTGCCTGTAGTTAAACTTGGTTAGGCTCCTAAAATTTCCTGCGCATGATCATTCTAGACAACTTGAGATATTTGTGGACATGAAGACCGAAGTATCCCCAGACGCGCGCCCGTGTATATGAAGTCACTAATTAATCACCAAACGAGCATACAGAAAACAGTTCATGCTTGAAATGTTCAAAAGCAATACATGATCACTGCCAGATATATATGAGAAACGAAGGGTACAGGGAAAACAAATCAGATGAGTAGAACATACATTAAAAAAAACCTTCTGGATCCTAACCCCGGGAATCAGTACCTAAATCAGGAAATTGTCGCATGAAACGATAAGGTTTTGCAACAAACAGATGAAACACTTTGAAGAGTATAACGAATATCTAATGCACTCGTCATGGGAAGATCCGGAATAAAGGAGATTGACTTGTCACCCTATCCAGCTGACCTAAAAATCGCAGCTTAGAACAGGGCTCCCTTGTGGTTTTCAGAAGAAAAGTCAGAAATAATGGTATGGCCAAATGGTTCCCCAAATGCTGTTGTGATGTGAAACTGTGCGATGCCGCAAGTTGTCTTAAAAACTGCAATCTGCGTCCATCTCTGTCCTAATCATACTTGGTCCGGGGAGTCGGTGTGTGATGTGAGAGAGAAAGAAATCAAGGAGGTGTTTGGATGTGCATGCATGTCTAGTCCTTCCACATGAAGGTAGGAGTCGTCGTCTGGGGAGGAGGAGCTGAAGAAGAAGATGTTACCGGGACGTCATCGCATGGTATATCCGACGTCCCTCCCGCTTCTGCTGCTACCGTTGTTGGTGCGGTTTCTTGTGCGTTGGAATGCCCCATGCCGGCCTCATCGCCGGAGAAGCGAGAGTGGAGGAAGAGGCCGTGGGCGCTGTCCATGTCGTAGTCCCAGAAGGAGCTGCCGGGGCCCCACGCGCTGAACCATGCCTCGTCTGTAGGAGCCCACACACCACCGGACGCCACCGGCCCGTGAAACATATCAGCCGAGTATGGTGTGTCCGTGTCGCCAGAGCTGCCTTCTTGCTGAAACGTTGGAAGCGGAGGCTGCGGTTGTTTTTCCGACGACCCTTCTGCGTGCCGCTGTTCCCGCCGCTGCGTCGCTTGCTGCGTGTTTGCCTCGTCAGGAGTCTGCGGAGGCGATGACGATGACGACGAGCACGAGGCAGCGGCAGCGGTCGAGGCAGCTGCGGAGCTGGCGCTCGTGCGGCCGCTCCCGCCGGCGCGGCCCTTCCCGAGGAACCGGTCAGGGAAGTTGAGCCGCGCGTTCTCACCGCGGAGCTTGAAGGCCTCGCGGTCGTATGCCATGGCGGCGTCCTCGGCGGTGTCGAAGGTGCCGAGCCACAGCCGCGTGCGGTTCCGGGGCAGACGGATCTCCGCCACCCACTTCCCCCAGTGCCGCTGCCGCACCCCGCGGTACAGCTTCTGCGGCGGTGGCGGCGCCCGCATCAGCTGCTGGTACAGCGACGGCGGCAGGCCAGCCGGGCCACCGCGGGGGCTCAGGTTCAGCGCCTCGCTCCAGTACCGCAGCAGCATCTGCTGCTGCTGCGCGCTCTCCGGGACGAAGAACTGCGTCGGGTACGGAGTCGACGGGCCGAATGATATCATCTGCTGATGCCGCAAAGGCGGCTGCTGCTGCTGTGGCGACGCCGGTTGGGACACGCTGGAGTGCTGCCACAGCGGGAGGAGCTGCGGGCTCCCACTCACCGGCGTCGAGGGCTCGTACGCGAAGGGGAAGATATGGCGCGCCGAAGGAGGCGACGAGGAGGAGATGGCGTTGGAAACGGAAGAAGATCGAGGCGAAGCTGGAGCCGACGAAGACATCGAGAGCGACGACGCGGATAAGAGGAGGCGGTCGGGGCTCCTTCCAATCTTCTTGAGCGGGCGCAGCAATGCCGCCGACGCGTCTTCTATAACTGGCGCCAGCTGCCGCCGCGGCTGTATGGGCGTCACCCCCTTCCCCTTCCATCTCCTGCCACGGCCACCGCCCCCGCCGCTCGCATTCGACGCGTCCATGCGGAAACGGATGCAACAGCGCGCCGGATATGCAACTGAAAGCTGAGAGTGCAACGTACCCAGCCGCCCGCTGAGCTAGCTATATATCAGCCAAACGTACGTTGTAAACAAACTGATCCTGACACCAACTTGCAGCACGAACGGACGGACAAACTTCCGGCCGGTGAGACTCGGAAATGATCGCTTTGGCGTCGCGGGCGACCGGTGCGGGGGAGCGGGCGAGCGCGTGGTGGGGTTTGGTTCCGATTCCGAGACGAATGCGACCGAAATGTTGTGCTTATAAAAGGTTCGGAAAAGAGAAGCGCACGTCCGATCTCCTCAGCCTTGCGGTGTACTTCAGTGGGAAAAAAGGAACTTGGAAACAAACGGTGCGCGCGGCAGGGAAAAGATATTGGTCGGTGATGGGGCCCCACGCGCATTGACTCATCAACTCCGCCTCCGCAACCGACACGTCATAGCCGCACCAATCTCGACGCTACCGTCAGGACTGCGACGTGGGGCTTTCTGTTGCTGTCACCGCTGCGTGGACGGTACTGATCTGGAAAGAATGGCTATCGCTATACTTTGCTAGATTGACCCTCCCCATTGCTTTCCTTGTACTCCAATCTCTCGCGCGACCTTGATGTTGTTATTGTTCTCGATCGGAAGGCAGTGATTCGTTTTTAAAATGGGAGCTTCCAAGTTCCCCACCAATCCTATCACGCTCGCAATAATTGTCCTGCTGTTTGCAACGGACCGTTTAGCGGTGTTGCTAATAAAGAAGATGCATAATTATGTAGTAGGTGAGGGGGATTAGTTTTCTTAATGACATGCCTGCCCGGTTCGCGGATTTGTCCTTGCATGCTTCGCGCTTGGCATATGCAAGACCGAGATGCCAGAAGCGGGAATGAATTAACTATACCATATCGCCTTGTTACAACTGTATTATAGCTTATCTCCCCCGAATTAGTTAAGGCAAGTGATAAGCTTTGCCGCATAAATTAACAGGTATAACCTAAAGCTAGCGGTGCTTGTTGTTTAGGACTATTGGCCCTTCTTCATTTGCCCCCTTCACCACGTGATATGTCCGGGCAATCGACATGAATTGCTCGAAGGGAGTAGTATATATGCGATCCTTTTTTTTTCCCATTTCCTTTTCAGACTAATTAAGCACGCTTTGTTGCTTCTCATGATCAACTTGTGTCATGTGCTGCGGTGCGTCATGGAGGCTGCTTAGATCATTCGATTTGTGCCCGCGGCGTGTACATACATACATACATGTACGTACTTACGTACATACATACTCCCACCTCTAATATATCACTTAAACGAGCATGTTATAATTCTTTATCACTTTCAGTATATTTCAATAATAATTATAAGATACTCTAATACGATATAGTTGAAAAAATTTCATCGAAGTCCATTATTTTTGCTATATACACTTTTTCATATGTAAAAGAAGTGTATACACATATTATGCTATAAAAAGTGGATCATGATGAAATTTTTTTATGGAACTCACTTTTGAGTATCTTATAATTAGTATTAGAGTATGATCAAAAGGATAAAGAGGTATAATAACGTCATTTAAGCGGTATACTTAGAGTGGGAATACGTACACCCATGAGTATGGAACTATTTTTATATATATATATATATATATATATATATATATATATATATAGTATTATAACAAGTGAAAACTTCGTGAAACTCACGTGTACAAGTTTTGAAAAAAGAAAACAAACAGCGAGATGAATAGTGCAGAACAGTGAAAATCACTATTTAGGTTGAATTTGTCTTTTTCATATCTTTGAAATACGATTGAGTTTGGTCTTCAAATTTTACAGGATTGTAGAAGCTCACCTTCCTTACGTGTGGTAGTTTTTTGAGAATTTTTCAAAACTTATACACGTAAGTTTCACGGAATTTTCACGGTAAGAAAAGTTTTCACTGGATATGTTGCCATATATATATATATATACACACACTACTTACATATATACGTTGTTCGATGTTACTTACAATTGCGAAGTATCAAAGGAAGTACGTATGCAAGTACGTATCAGATGAAATCAGACGAAATAAGATTAGCTAAGATTCTGCCCTTGTCAATGTAAGGTGATCAAGGTGAGCTCGATGGATCAGGATGCATACGCTCTCTGTGAGCAATGCTAGCTAGCCACGCGCGCATGCATGATATGTCTCCATCTTACGGTGGTACCAAACTGCGGCGAACTTTAATTTGCTGGTGTTGATCAAAATCTTGCTCTTGAGGAAGGCATCCTATCGGACCTACCTCTCGTTCACATACGGATCGATCTGCTCTGATTGACTGATCATGCCTTCAGGCCTCAGGAGGACAACAGCTCAGTGCCACAGGCATCGATCTATGAACGCATTGGTCCAGTCCCAACTCCAGATTCTTCCCAAAGATATGACAAAAAGAAAAAGGTAGATGTGGCCGTTTGTTCGTTCGCCCTCTCTTTTTTGGGGCACGCGTGCGTGAGTACGTACGTCCTTCCTGTATACCTAACTCGCAGGGCATCGATCGCTTTCGGCGAGAACGGCACAGACGCCACGAACTACACAATAAATCTTCCATGGGGCATCGATCCAACCGACCTGCCGGCCGGCCGGCGACCACCACGCTCGTGACGGTGGACGGTCGCCCACCCGCACCCACTCCCGAGCACTATGTGTGGCCGGCCGAAGCAGCCATGCATGCGGGCTCTCTCACACGGACCACCGACATGTGGGATCGCTCTGAAGTGGGACCCTGACGTCAGTCAGGTGGTCGCTCTCAAAGTGCGGTGCAGTTCCGTGCAGGCCTGGGCATGCCAGCCGCTGACCTACGTATTACTAGCTGCGCATGCAATTGCGCGCGCGCGAAGACTTTTTCGGCCGACGTCAAGCTGCAAGCCACAATTTAAAGGGACGAGCCCAAGTGCCCGTCGAAACGTGGCGCCACTCGCGCCCCACGATCTTGTTACCGTCCGACGTGGCGTGTTGCCGTTGGCTGCCTTTGGGATATTTATCGAGCCCGACAAAGAGGCCTTTGACTTGATAAACTTAGTACAAGCCATATATATTGTCAAATGAGTGGATTTGTTTTAAGGAGTAGGTACCGGACACCACTTAATTACCTCCACCGTAGATCAGATCGCAGGTCTATCGCGTGGAATATTTCACTTGCAAGATACGAAAGTATGAGTTGTTTGCGATTACGTTGTAATGTTTATTGAATCTGTCAAATCTATATGACAAATTTAATTAAACTAATTAGTATGCAGGTAGATATGTATGGATCATTGGCTCTCACAAGCTATGATTAAGAGCTTTATGAGAAAGTATACGATCCCCACCGATTACAACCCGTATGTGGCCTATGTGTGTAGGTGGTAATGGTTTATAGATGAAGTGTTAGAAGCGTCTATCCCACTTACACACAAAAGAATTAAATTTCTTTCATCTAAACTCGGATGAAGCAATGTTAAGCAGTGTGCACGTTACTTGGCTAAAGTCTGGGCCCAATAAAATGAGATTATGATTAAGTGATCACAATTGGTGTACTGTATTAGTATATGCGCATCCAAGGCATATAACAAAGTTATCACCACAATTGATATATGTACGCACAGCTGACAATGTCATCCAGGCTGCTAGAATTTAGACTTGTATTTCTAGTTGTCGAGAGAGCAATCGCACGATGTGAATGGTTGGACTCAAGTACTCAACGGATGTTACGGATTGGCATAAGTAGTATTTTTCTTCGCCAGTTAAATAAGCTAGCCTTTGCGTGTCTTCTTATGTGAGTCGTCATCCCTACCTAGCTAGTGCTAGGGGTGGCGAAGATGATGTACTCTAGCTAATTTAAGTAGGATGTTTCAGACAGTAAAACGACAATCTTGATAAGCTCAGAAAATTTTAATTGAGGTTCGATTGTTGGTCTATCGCGTTATTTCTTGCACGCATGTTTTCGTACTGGATTCTTATGGTTATTGGTTGACAACAACTTTTAACTGGTTCGACCAAGAGTTTCTGTTGTCTCACTTTTGAGTTTAACGAATGAGATCTTACATATATAAAACGGAAATGAGAAGTGCTAGCAATGATCGAGAGAAAACAGACATACGTCTTTAATTTGTCTGAAAACGGAGGTAATTAATTTATGATTCATCTCTTCTCTGCTATTGTCAAAATTGGATTCGATCTCCTCATGCTGTTTAGTTATAGGAACAAATTTCATTTAATCAATTTTTGCGACATATACAGATCATCAAGTAACAACAGCATCGATCCAATTCTAAAATGTTATGGCTAAATAGAGTGAGAACACGATTATCGTTACTTACATGTCTTTGGTCACACGTGAAGCAAACCTCCAACACTGAGCATGATCAATGATCATGACACTCTCCATTGCACTTATAAAGTAGTACAAAAGTCCCATATATAAAGTTAGTGATAATTAATAATGACTGCATAATAATGCCAATGTCGCTGGGTATTAGTTACTTGGTCAGAGCAAAATGGAGGTTGGGTCCGAGTTGGCACTAGCAGAAAATATCTGATGGAGGGAAATGTCCAAATTGGTCGGCACGTACTACTAATTTTTAGCTAACACTTCAATGCTTTGTCATACCTAACCTGCACTGCAGCATAGAAGCAGCAAAACTGATTAGCTAGAGGTATAATACTACTTTGCAAATGAGCTTTTTTTGGTTCTGGCACTGTAACAGAATACTAGTTCGAAATATCTTCTGCTAGCTCACGCCACGCATTAATAGTTACAACTTACAATACGCGCTCGATCAGTTAAACAAACCTGCAAGATTTGGTGGTCGTACACTGCAGAAAATCGGGCAGCTAATCAGCATGTATATCTAATGACACTGCAGGGGATGAAACAAAAAATAAGGCGGTCTTTGTTTTAGATGCTAAACTAAAGAGCAGATGCATGGTCATTGGTCGATGAAACCTAATTAATTAATGATTCCTTGGCTTAAACGGCACACGTACTGCTCAATCATTATGCAATCGCTGGTAATGCAAACCAAATGCGACATGTCACAATGATTTTTCTTCATCAGGGAGAAGAATACTCTTATCTAAGTAGGTTTTCATTTGCCACGAAGGCTCCGAGGCTCAAGACTGAGCTGCAAGCCTATCTGACTTCATGTTTGCGGGCTCCAATTAACAAAGCAACACGTTGAAAGTTGGAGCAGTGTGGTTCTACAAAGAGCACTTGATTCCTCGCTCTACTTCACGAACGATCGTCTTATGTTCTCATACGGTGTCACGGGACCGACCGCGACAGGGACAGCTTGGTATCACCCTCGCCTGTAAAAATCTTCTGACTTCGGCAATGCCAAATTAACACTCGTCACCTACCTGCGCCGTCACCGAGTGCATTGCGCGGTGGCACGCTGCGCTTGCCACTTGGTCACTGCGGCAGCACGGCTGATCCTTTTTCCACCACGAACCCGTTGCCACTTGCCAGCGTTGTGCCCGCTATAGGTGACCGAGACAGCAGGCGCGCGGCGCGGGCCGCTGCTCCGTAGCGCGTGGCTGCCCCAGAAATGATGCCGCGACACGCCGGGTCACACTGCTGCACGCCTCGTCTCCGACGTCTCGTACTCTGGTCGTCCCAGCCACTGCCGGACGCCCAGACCTCGCACACGGTACGCTCGTCGTATCCCCCCCCCAGCGTCCGGCAACTGCAAGGTTTTGTGGGGATGAGAAAGGAAATTCTGGGCCAGTTTTTTACGTCCTCGTTAAGCAGGCCTCATAAGCAAGGTCGCAATGTCAGCCTCTTGCCCGCTTGGTCATGGCCTACGGCAGCGCATTATTCAAGCCTAGGCCCATGAAGACTTTTGTTGTAACGGCCCATTGGAAACTTCTATTTTCGTTTTTTAGGGATGCTCGTCTCTCTCTCTCTCTCTCCTTTTCCGGCCGAATTACATTTCTCTAGGATGAGATGAACTACACAAATGAATAAGTGATGGATTCGGTCTTTAGAAAGGAATCCTCATCCTTAAAACTTCAATCAAATTTGATACCACCATCAATCTTTTTAGAAAAAAATTATGTCGCATCAAGGTAGATGGTATAATTATGTGGACTAAACAACAGTCCATGTCTTCCAAACTATGCAAAATCTATTATAATAAAGCTCATAGCCTCCACAATCAAAGCAAGAGCTAAACATCTCCTCTACAAACAAGACCAATAAATAGCACTGAGATGAACATTTTTTATGTAAATAAAACATTCTGCCTCTACCACCTTGGTTTGACATTTTTATGTCAAGAAACCAACCGTAGTCGGCAAGCCCCTCCGCTGGTCCGCATAGTATACTCTGTCTGATTTGGCTGTGATCAGTGATCACTTGGGCGACTGCCGACTGGCCCCGAGCCACAGGCGCCAAGTCGCTGCCCCTCACCAACCTATCAGACGTTGTCATTCATCACGACCCAGAAAGCCTGTGGACTTTGGATGACATCACACTGGCTCTCCAAATCCACATGGCCTAGCTAACTAGCTTAACCTTAAAAAGGCTATCCAATAACTAACCAAAGCAACAGACCTACTATAGCTAGCCTAGGATCCTGTCCCTGCTCGCCTATGCAATTACAGACCTCATGCAGGTTTTCCTTTTGTCACAGCCGCCCAAATCATTGAGCCCCCCCCCCCCCACACACCAAAACCCATGTTGTTTAATTTATATTCTTTGCCTGTAAAACCGGATAAAAACACGTCTCCGGAACCCATCCCTCCTATTAGCAAAAGATAGTTCTGACCAATTTTGACTCACGTGGTGCCATATGGTTCTGAGTAGAGGTGGGCGTCGTACCGGGCTGGGTCGGCATGGGCCCATCGTGCCGGTGCGAACTGTGCCGGGCGCGACGGCCGTCGTGCCGTCGTGCGCGTGTCGGCCGGCTTCGCCTTGATGAGCTCGAGCACGCCCATTTGCGCTTCGTGCCGTGCCAGCCCAGGTCCGACCCATTTGCACTATTTCAACGAGAGGAAAGGAACCAGAGACGCATATAATTGAGGCAGTGAATGCAAATATTATGAGAAAAGAACTAAAATTTATTTATTTATGAACAGTTACATAGAGCGAGGGGGATGTACTCAACACGGGCGAGAGAGGGGGCAATGGGCGAGAAAGAGAGTGAGCGAGACATACGAGAGATTGAGAGGGAGATTGAGAGAGATTGGTGAGAGAGAAAGCTAAGAGAGATTGAGAGTGACGAGCGAGAGAGAGCAGTTTCTTGCACCGTCTCTCAATCTCTCTCAGCTCTCTCTCCTATTTTGTCCGTCTTTCAGGTGTCGACGATAGGGGTGGCGTTCATGCTACTAAGTGCATCTATGGCGGTCATGCTCTGTGAGTCAGTGACCTTCATGCTAGACTTCTTCCTCATACCCTAGGTCATCGGGCCCAGTACGGCCCATTCTACAGTGTCGTGCCAGGTCGGACCGTCCATCGTGCCTGATTCTCGAGCCCGGTATGACCGTGCTAAGATGTCATCTTGCCGCAAGACGCCCACTTCGTCTTGGGTCGGGCCGTCTTGGACCATAACGTCGTGCCTCGGACCGGCCCAAAAGTGCTCGGCCCGAGTGCCCACCTCTAGTTCTGAGCTTTCAAAAACCAAAAATAAATAATGTTGAAAACAAAAAAATAAATAATATTTCAATGATATATGGTCAAGCTTACCTGTGAGTCATCCATTGACTCGTTTTACCATGGAGTTGTGGGTCCCACCTCATTTTGGCCATGTCTTTGTATGAGTTCCAGATGATTTTAAGAATTGAAGAATCTGTTTTACCTACTTTTGTAAATAAGTGAAGAAAATTAAACCACGCGAACTGGACCAATATTATAAGTTTTCCTTAGCTTTACGAGAATCGCATCGAGTAACATCCTCTCTGAAGTCCAATTACGTGGTAGTACTACATGCATGCACCAGCATATTAACAAAAGTCACTCATGGATCCTTAAAAAAAGTCACTCCTTCACTGGTCCAAATGTATACTCCATCAGTTCAATGTAGTCTTTGTAATATACCAGAGGATTCAAGCTTATGCTGGATCATCGATCACTTCATCAGTTCAATGTAGTCTTTGTAATTAACGTGACTAGCTAACAAGATCCGATGAATAATTAATGATACCTTTTTTTAATTAATAATTGATGATACTGACCTTTTGTTTCTGTTCATTCTTTTAGAGTATCCAGGGGCAAAATTATTAACGAAACGAGCTCCTCGATCGCCTCCAAGCTGGCCCGGCCGTCCGCCCAATCAACGTCATCTTCAGATCGAGCTGATACCGGAAACAACACCACCTTCGATCACCCGGCTCTAACGCCCTCGCATCCGCCGAACTTTGCTTTTCCGGATCACCTGGTCTCCTCCACCGGAAGCAATGGAGCTGTGGCTTGAGTTAATCTCCGAAGCTCCCTTCCCACGTCGGCCGATCCCATCGTTAGCTTCGATCTTGCGACACATCACGTACACAAGAACGCGCTGGAGATCGAGGCCATGTGATTGATGTACCAGGCCGGGGTCACAACTCACAACGCTCGCCATTAACACTAACAAAACTTCGAATTAGATCGGTGTTGTGAGGATCGGATCGGCCGGTCGGTCAGTAGTGATCTGAAAGATAACGCGTGGCGCGGTTCTGGTGTGGACAGCAAGGATGTGTGATTAGGTTGATGTGGCCGGGCACGCATTTATTATGTACGCTAACGCCACGTACAGTGATTAATCAGTGACACTTGAAAATTGTGGGTGCGTCATGTAGCTACGAGACGAGGAAGAGGGACAGGAACAGATTCAATCGAGAATAGACGGGCGCGACAAAAAGTGGATGCACGATAATAGGCGTGGTATGATTTGATTCGAGAAAGAGAAGCAAAAGGGAGAGAGAATTCGGATCAGGATCGATCGGACGGAAAAGCGAAGCAAGCACCGGCTCCTCTTTTGGTGGGGAGGTACGGCAAAAATGGCCTGTAATTTCGCCTTAACTTTTGACGTGATCTTTCTTGTGTAGAGTGGACTCAGTGGGGTACTTCAATCTAGAGGTTCATAGCTATATAGTAGAAGCATAAAGCAGCAACATCGGAGATGTGGTTTTACAGATTTTCTAGGATTTGGTTTTTTTGTTTGTGTTGCTACCAAGGATTCAAATTTCGTTTTCGATAAAATATCTCCTCAAACTGGAATTTGAAATTTCGCCAAAATTCGGATATTTCGGACAAATCTCGTTCGAAATTCAAAAACAAAAATTCAAATCCGGTTTGTTTTTTACTGAGAAAAACTAAATTTCGCCGAAAAATCCCAAAATTTCGAGTGCGAAATACCCGAAATTTTGGCATTTTTGCAACGGTCAAAAAGTGGGTCAAACGATATCGAAAAATTTCGAATTTGTTTTTGTAGAGTCCTGACACATAGCTGATATTTCCATCAAAATTTCAAATAATTCTGAAGTCTGTGAAATTTTTAAAAATTTAAACATTGCTACTGTTCTGATAAAATATTGACCGGCAATTTTGAACCAAATGCAAAATAGTTCAAACCACGTTATAAACATTTGAAAAAATTTTTTGCATGGTTATGATGTATCTCTAATGATCTCATAAAATTTTCAGATGATGATAAAACTGTATGAATTTTTAAAAATTCGAACAGTACTACTGCCCTGTTAAAAGGCTTACCAGCAAACTTGAACAAAATGAAAAATTATCTAAACCATGTTAAAAACTTTTAAAAAATTTTGTGGATGGTTCTGATATAACATTAATGTTGATTTAAAAGTTTAGATGATGATCATTCTCAAATAATGTTTAAAAATTCAGACAGTGCTACGTTCTGATAAAAGCCTCATGATCAATACATAGATTTGCTTTAGCAATACAAAAAAGTTTAAATTTTTTGAAAATTACAGAAGGGTGATAAGGAAGTTATTAATATCTCATAAAAATTTTGAATCATGATCACACTCTAATAAATTTATAAAATTCTTACAAGGCACAATACCATTTATGTTCTTTTCTTTTTTATTTTTGAAATATAATATAACAAACCAAGTTCAATGCTTACATAGATTTGATTGACCAAACAAACAAAGTTGATTTTTTTAACATTTTATATAATGGTACTAAGGCAATTATTAATCTCTCAAAAAAAAATAGATCATAATCACACTCAAGAGAATTTATAAAATTCTGACAATGTAACTGTCCCAATTATGTTTATTCTGTTTTTGATTTTTTAAGTATAACAAATTAAGTTAAATTATTTAAAAAAAAATTATGTATGATCCTAAGCTACTAAAGATAGTAACATAAAATTTTCAGCTCATTATCAAGCTTTTACAATTTTATTAAAATTTGATAGTGTTTCTGTCAAAATTTTAAAATGTCTCAAAAATTCTGTTTTTCAACAAATTTTCATAGGAGATGACTTTCCTAAGGGTTATTGGACCAAATCAGGCCTTAAAAGTTTCAAACCGGCTAAAAAACATGAAATTTCGCCGAGGAAAAATGAAATTTTGGGGTTACTGTAGTAATTCAATTTTTTTAATCCGGCCGGTAGTTTAGATTTCGAGTGGTCCGAAATCCAAAATTTCGACGAAATTCGTCGAGATTTGGAACCCTGTTGCTACTGATACGTTCGATGGATCAATCATGTTGCCTTTCAGTGCAGAAGGGTCCATACTGCGTACTTCAAATATTTTAGCTAGCTAGATAGATGTGTTTACACAGATCTAGGGGTTGAGTGGCTCGTACGTACACGGTACACCGCTATAGATTGTTTTCCATTGAACGTTATCATGTTTTCTAGTCGGTGGTCCAAGACCGATATTTGAAGCTGCTTCTGCTACTTGGGTATACTACGTAATTAAGTAGTCAACACATTGCGCTGGAATTAAACGTGCATTGCATCGTGGTGCATGTAAGCAGGCTTTTAGCACTGAAGAAGATATTCTGCTGTTATTACGGGCAACCAACGTGGGAGTTGGGACTTCCACATGTGGAATTTTCCGTCATGGGCACACTGGGTTCCGAAATGGACAAACCTCTAGATCAGGCCGTGTTCACCCGGTAATAACAGCATCAGAGGACATATACCCGGTAATAACAGCATCAGCCTTTTAACTGCCTAGCTACGTGACGCAGTGGACATATACCGTCGGCTCAGCGGCGCAGGCCCGCTCTGATTGGCGGCAGAGTCTGGGCAGGATACTAGGTGCTACGAACCTATGCTATCCATGTCACGCATCAGAGGTCTCGTCTCGCACCGTGAACAGCCTCCGGCTGACAGCCGGAAATGGAATATCCAACATGCACGCCGTACATTCGTGAACATGTCCCTAAGGACCATAGCAACAGTCAGCAAATGTACTCCATCAGTCGGTAGCAAGCAGGGTTCAAATTTCGTTTTGGATAAAAATTTCGTCTCGGACTGAAATCTAAAATTTCGGTGAAATCTTGTTATTTCGGATAAAATCTTGACGAAATTCAAAAAGAAAATTTCAAATCCGGATTATTTGGACCGCATTTCGGGTGAAATTGCCGAAATTTTGGCAAATTTCAACTGAACAAAAAATAGTTTAAACGATGTCAAAAAATTTTGAAATTATTTTTGGAGGTTCTGACACATCAATGATATTCTCATAAAAATTTCTGATGATTATCAAGTCTGAGGAATTTTAAAAAATTCAAAAATTGCTACTGTTTTGATGAAATGCTGACCGGCAAGTTTGAACGAATGAACAATAGTTCAAACCACGTTATAAAATATTGAAAGTTTTTGTGCATGGTTATGATGCATTACTAATGTTCTCATAAATTTTTTAGAATATGATCATGCATCATGAATTTTTAAAAATTCGAACAGTGCTACTGTCTAATTAAAAGGCTTACCGGCAAACTTGAACAAAATGAAAAATAGTTCAAACCATGTTAGAAATTTTTTAAAATTTTTGTGAATGGTCCTGATATAACATTAATGTTTCTATAAAATTTTTAGATGATGATAATCTTTAAATAATTTTAAAAAATTCTGACAGTGCTACATCCTGATAAAAGCCTCATGATCAATACATAGATTTGCTATAGCAATCAAAAAGTTTTAAAATTTTTGAAATTTTTAAAGAAGGGTGATAAATAAATTCTTAATATCTCATAAAAAATTAAATCATTATCACAATCCAGTGAATTTATAAAATTCTTACAAGGCACAATACCATTTATGTTCTTTCTCTTTTTTATTTTTGAAATATAATATAACAAATGAAGTTCAATGCCTACATAGATTTGATTGACCAAACCAAAAAATTTAATTTTTTCAAATTTTATAAAATGGTACTGAGGAAATTCTTAATCTCTCATAAAACTTTTAGATAATGATCACACTGGAGAAAATTTATAAAATTCTGACAAGGTTACTGTCCCAATTATGTTCATTCAGTTTTTTGATTTTTTAAAGATAAAAAATGAAGTTAAATTATTTTGAAATTTTTTATGTATGATACTACACTAATAAATATAATACCATAAAGTTTTAAGATCATTATCAAGCTTGTACAATTTTATAACAATTTGAGAGTGTTTCTGCCCAAATTTCAAAATGTCTCAAAAATTCGGTTTTTCAACAAATTTTCATAGAAGATGACTTTCTTAAAGTTTATTGGACCAAATCCAGTCAAATCTAGCCCTAAAAGTTTGAAAACCGGCCAAAATTCACAAAATATCGGTTTACTATATTAATTTCAAATTATTTTATCCGACCGGTAGTTTGGATTTTGTGGTGGTCCGAAATCCGAAAATTCGGCGGATTTTGTATCCCTGGCAGCAAGCATACACTGCATATAAGGTAGGACAAACATTTCACTTTGAAAGCTTAATTAGGTCCAACGATGTCAAACCCATCCCTCAAAAATCTATTCTTAGATGCACCTAAAGTTGCATCAACTAGTTATTTTTTCAACATTTCACTTTCAAAGCTTAATTAGGTCCAACGATGGCAAACCCATCCCTCAAAAATCTATTCTTCAGATGCACCTGAAGTTGCATCAACTAGTTGTTTTTTCATACCAACTACGTAAAACGGTCCAAATCTATCTATATACATAAAAAAAATTGGTGATATTCAAGACATCTCCTTCATTTTATGAGCAAGAAAATTCCACAATAATCTTAAATTCTAGAAATTCTCACATTAATCGGAAAAAAAGAGAAGAATATCTACCTCTTATTTTGATAGGGCAAGATTATAACAGTACAGATTAATCATATATAACAAATACAATTATTTTTCAATCATTGGAAGTAGAGTTGTATATCATATATAAATAGGGTTATATAACAAATACAATTGTATTTCAATCATTGGAAGTAGAGTTGTACATCAAAGACAATTGTATCATAATATCTAACCACGCAGTTGCATAGGTAAGTATGCTAGTTATATATTAAAAGCTCATGAGAGTAGCTAAAAAAAAGAGAAATATGCTAAAAATTCTCACAAAAAAATAAAACATTTAGCTCTTAATCTAGCGTACCATAATTACATAGCTCATAAGAGTCGCTAAGAAAAAATAAAAATAAGCTAGAAATTCTCACAAAAAAGCAAAACATCTGCCCTTAATCTGGTAGACCCTAACTACAACCTCTATCAAATATTTTGTCAAAAATAGAAATACGCTGAATATTCTCACAAAAAAGCAAAACATTTGGCCTTTAATCTCGTGGACCCTAACTAAATAGCTCAAGAGAGTCGCTAAGAAAAAAAAATAGGCTAAAAATTCTCACAAAAAAGTAAAACATCTGGCACTTAATCTAGTAGACCCTAATTACATAGCTCATGAGAGTCACTAAGAAAAAAATAAAAATATCCTAGAAATTCTCACAAAAAAGCAAAATATCTGGCTTTTAATCTGATGGACCCTAATTACATAGCTCATGAGAGTCGCTAAGAAAAAAGAAAAATAGGCTAGAAATTCTCACAAAAAAGTAAAACATCTGGCCCTTAATCTAATGGACCCTAATTACATAGCTCATGAGAGTCACTCAGAAAAAATAAAAATAGGCTAGGAATTCTCACAAAAAAGCAAAACATCTGGTCCTTAATCTGGTGGACCCTTAATTACAACCGACATCAGATCTTTTGTCAAAAATAGAAATATGATAAAAATTCTCACAAAAAAGCAAAACATTTGACCTTTAATCTGGTGGACCATAACTAACTTAAACTATAGTAGCCACTAGATGTTATTGTCTAAAGAAAAACATCTAACCGTTTATCTAGTGGACCCGATTTATAATAGCTTAGATTAAAAGAAACTGTCTATGCCAAATAAAATAAAAAATAACAGGAATTCAGAAATAAAAAATAAAAATAAATTAGCAATTTGATTTTCATATCAACTCCAAATTAAAACCCGAACATAGCTAAAATTCATAATAAAATTAGATAGAAATTAGCAGCTGGATTTAAAAAAATTAACCTAAAACTAATATTTGAAATTAAATAAAAGATATCAATAAAATTTTATTTTCATATGAACTCGAAATTAAAACACGGACATAACTAAAATTCGGATTAAAAGAAATAGTCTATGCCAATTACAATAAAAATCATAATAGAAATTCGGAATAAAAATAAAAATAAATTAGCAATTTGATTTTAATATCAACTCCAAATTAAAACCCGAACATAGCTAAAATTCGGAATAAAATTAGATAAAAATTAGCAGTTTCATATGAACTCTAAATTAAAACCCGAACCTAGCTAAAATTCGGATTAAAGGAAAGAGTCCATGCCAAGTACAATAAAAAATAATATAAATTCGACATAAAAAATGAAAATAAATTAGCATTTTGATTTTCATATCAACTCCAAATTAAAACCCGAACATAGCTAAAATTCGGAATAAAATTAGATAAAAATTAGCAGTTGGATTTGTATATCAAATTTAACATAAAACTAATATTCAAAATTAAATAAAAAATAACAATAAAATTTGATTTTCATATGAACTCCAAATTAAAACACAGACATAGCTAAAATTCAGAATAAAATTAGATAAAAATTAGTAATTTAATTTGTATATCAAATATAACCTAAAACTAATATTTGAAATCAAATAAAATTAACGGCCTAGATTAATAGAATATTTGAAATTAAATAAAAAAATAACAATAAAATTTATAAGAAAGAATCCATACCAATTACAATAAAAAAGTTACGTTGTAAATATAAATCTTAACTTTCCAGGCTTATTTGTTTGCTCATTTGAATTTCTTTGTGCTTTCGTAGTATGTACCAGGTTCCCTACATATATGAGTAATTTGATACAAACTTTATCCAAGCAAGGCTACTAGGTGTGTCTCACATGTAAAACATGCAACACAAACGGTCGATCAAGTCAATTGCTTGCTTGGCTTGTGGCGACACGCCAGGGACGGCCACACCCGGTGCTCGAGTTGGTAGCCGTACCGCTTGAAGTCTGCCAAGTGGACATCTAGTCCTTATTTGACAAACCCTAATTAAAAATATGTGGTAGTGGATATTAGATGTTGTTGATTAGAGATATATAATATCTTTTAGCTTAAAACCAAGTTTTATTGCTTAGAGATTGAGTTTTTAAAAACTTCAGGTGGTTTGAAAAGGTAAAGAAAAAGAAAATCACTTGTCTTGTGAAATGTGACCACTTCATACGCACAGGAAAGTCTAAAGGCTATCATTGAAGGAAATAAAAATAGTAAGAGGAAAGAGAAAGATAAAGCATGCATCCATGGAATAAAATGTTGCCAAAAGAGAAACAAAGGGGGAGAGGAAGAAAGAAGGAAAACAAAAATTGTGATTGATGGTATGTTTTCTTGGCTCCTAATCTCTCGCATGCTATTAGTGTGCCTTCACCATTCTTAATTTTTGACACAATGATAGACAATAAGAAAAGGTATTGCAATATAAAAAAGCATTTTTTAGATTGATCTGCAATATAAAAGAGTATTTTTTAGATTGATCTAGATTTTGGTATAAAGCTAGAAGGAACACGTAACTCTTAATTTACCATACTGTAACTATGATTAATCATTGACTAACAAATGTATGTATAGCTCTCGAGAAGTAAAGCAAGATATAGAATTGAAGCTATAGTACATAATTGAACAAGAATAGAGAAGAACACATGTTAAGATCATTGTCTCAATCAGATCATGCATCAAAGACCAAAGTCCGAAAAACTAGCAATAAAGGCATATCTACATTCAAACATGAGAAGTTACCTTTAAAGTCCAAGTAACTTAAAAAAAGTACTCCAATATATTTAACAGCGCAATTGCGCGGACTATTTTGCTAGTTCAGTTAACTTACTGTGGGCGCAAACCAAACATCCCAAATGCACCTAATTACGTGCCAAAAAAAACTGTTCTTCGCTTCAAGTTCCATACCTGCTGAAGATGAGAGCGGCCCTTCGGGTCCGCAGCTAGCGACGGCGAAAGCGCGCATGCTTCGGCGAGAGGACACGTACGGGAAGGCTGCCCGCGTGCCATCTTCCCCATCTCATCTACAGGCCATCTCCACGTACTGACACCACTTCGCAATAACGACAAGCCGAAGGGGAACGGTTGTTGCGGTGTGCCTTTTGATCGGGGACCTAACCAGTACACTGACATGGACGGACGGGAGGAAGATCCGCGGCAAAATGCCATTGCATCTTTAAAGCACGCACCGATCGATCCCGGCCCTGACACGCTAGTAGCTTGATGCATAGAAATTTCTATGCCCGGCCGGCCATATTGGTGACATTGCACCATGCTCAAATAGAGGTGGGCACTTGGACCGGGCTCTTTTCGGTTGGCCCGAGACACGACGTCATGGTCGTCACGACGGCCCGACCCGACACAAAGGGCCGCCGTGCGGACGCAAGACGACATCAGAGCACGGCCGTCTTGCCGCTCGAGAATCGGGCACGATGGGCGACATGGCCCGGCACGACACTGTAGAATGGGCCGTTTCAGGCCCGATGACCCAGGGTATGAGGAAGAAGCCTAGCATGAAGGTCACTGACTCACAGAGCATGGTCGCCATGGATGCACCCAGTAGTATGAACGCCATCCCTATCGTCGACACCTGAGAGAGACAGATAAAACAGGAGAGAGAGTTGAGAGAGATTGAGAGACGACGCACGAAACTGCTCTCTTTCGCTCGTCCTTCTCAATCACTCTCTCTCACCAGTCTCTCTCAATCTCCCTCTCAATCTCTCTTGTCTATCTCGCTCACTCTCTCTCGCACATTGCCCCCTCTCTCGCTCGTGTTGAGCACATCCCCCTTACTCTATGTAACTGTTCAAAATAAATAAATTTTAGTTCTTTTCCTCGTAATATTTGCATTCATTACCTCAATTATATGCGTCTCCGACTCTTTTCCTCTCGTTGCAATAGTGCAAATGGGTCGGATCTGGGCCGGCACGGCATGAATCGCAAATGGGCTGTGCCTAGGCTCGCCGAAAGCGAGCCGGATCGGCAGGGCATGGCGGGCCGTCGCGACCCGACACGATTCAGTCACGAAACACGATGAACCCGTACGGGGCACGATGCCCACCTCTATGCTCAAACCCGGGGATGTACGAGTGGCGCATGCAGGCTTGTCGAGCTCGCGTCTGTTTTGCTGTTTACTCTTTCTGAATTTAAGGACGACCGGGTTGGTCTGTTTGCTCATATATATATATATATATATATTGTTAGATTATTATGGGATGGCCGATAATCAATTTAATAGAAATTCCAAAAAGCCCATTAAATACTAGGAGTCATGAAATTGGTTTAATACCATATGGGTAATTGAGAGAAGGTTCGACCAACTTAAATAATTGATTTGTGTGTCTCTCAATTAGCAAGGTGGAAAAGGGTAAAGGCTGTGCCACACGCGCGTACGCGCCGAGCCGAGCCGTGGCGTGGCATGACGTGTGCGAGTGCGAGTCGAGTCGAGACGAGACGAAACCGCAGTGATCAATCGACCAAGAATCGCCGCCGCCATTACATAACGGACGTAGTTGATGGTCGCTCATAATGATCGCTCGCCATCGTAACGGTTACATGAGTTGATGGGTGGTAATGGCTGCCCTGCCCGTTGCATGTCGCGAGGCTATATAAGAAGAGCAACGACTGTGCTTTTCTTCACCTACAGAACTCTCCCACAATACTCCATCCATCCATTGTAGCTGCTGTTGTCTTTTGCATTCCCGACTCCGTTTTCTTGCGCGCACAAGTAGCGGAGGGAGCAGTTTTCTAACCTCGTCCTTCTTGAGATCTTGCTCGAGATAGAAGGTCGATAAGGTTTTTGGGGAGCGTACCACGCGACTGCTCGAGTGTGTCGGTGTTTCTGGAAATGCATCTGCACTGCACCAACGTTCGACTGCATCGATCTCTCCACTGCATCAAGGCTTCACTGCGACAACTTGTGATCGTCTACTCCGATCGTCATGGCGAACGAGAATGTTCTGCCTGCGCCCGTGCCTATGGTGGCACCGGCTCAAGGGTATATTAACTTATACTGTGTTTTAATCATGTTGCTTTGTTGTTCATTAGCCTTTGCGTATGAGATAGATAATTTGTTATCTAGTACCTTTGGCTTTGAACTAGAATTGCGTCATCGTTTAATCATGATTTACATAATTCTGTGGATTAAAATATTGAGAAAATTCCTAATATTTCCAACAATCCAAAAACCTTATTCTAGGAATTTTACAACTACTGGTTTTGCTGCCGCACTTAAGCCAACTGTATTTGACGGTGCAAATTACAAGCGTTGGCGCGCCAAGATGATTTTGTGGTTGACTGCCATGAATGTGTATCACGTTGCGCAAGGCAAGCCACAGCCTGAGGGTGGGCTCTCTCCTGAGCAGGAGAGTGCCTTCACGGCTGCGGATAACTTGTTTAGAGGCGCCGTGATTAGTGTTCTTGGAGAAAATCTTGTTGATGTGTATATGATTTTGCCTAGTGGTAAAGAAATGTGGGATGCACTTGAGGCAAAATTCGAAGTCTCTGACGCGGGTAGTGAACTCTATGTCATGGAGCAGTTTCATGACTACAAAATGGTTGATGACCATTCAGTAGTAGAACAGCTCATGAGGTTCAAGCCTTTGCGAAAGAACTTGAGAATTTTACATGTGCATTGCCCGACAAGTTTGTATGGATGCATCATTGCTGGCGCCACCTTCTTGGAGGGATTTTGCCACTACTCTAAAACACAAGAGACAAGAGTTCAGCGTTCTTTGGTCTCATTGGGTCTCTAGATGTTGAGGAGAAAGCGAGGCAAAAGATATACGTGGGAAAGAGAGTTCTAATGCCAATGTGGTACAAAAGAAAACCTTTCAATTCAACAAGAAGAATAAAATAAGTCCGAAAAGCCCGAGAACAAGAACAAGGCCGCTCAAACTACTAGCTTCAAGAAGAAGAAGAATAAAGGAAAGGGAAACTGCTTTGTCTGTAATGGTACTGATCATTGGGCAAAGGATTGCCCTGATCGTAAAGGCAATAAGCGAGAAAAGTCCGCCAACGCCATTATTGGCAATCTCGAGGAGAGAACATCCGGTATGTTTCAATACCTACCGCTCTATCGTTATGTCATTCACTGATTGGTGGATTGACACGGGGGTCAATATACATGTTTGTGCTGACAGATCCTTATTCTCCTCTTACCAGGTCACAGGGGCTTCCACCGTGTTGATGGGGAATGGGTCGCAGGTATTTGTACGTGGAGTCGGCACAGTTGACTTGAAGTTTACTACAGAAAAAGTCGTGCGGCTGAGGAACGTGCATCACGTGCCCGTGATAAATAAAAACCTTGTGTGCGGATCTCTATTGTGTAGAGATGGTTTTAAGCTAGTTTTTGAATCCAATAAATGTGTTGTTTCTAAAATTGGAACTTTTATTGGAAAAGGCTATGAGAGCGGAGGCTTGTTCCGCTTGTCTTTGACGGACATGAATAAAATTGTGAATCATGTTTGTAATCATGAGACTGATGTTTGGCATTCACGACTTTGTCATATTAATCTAGGTTGCATGATGCGGTTAGCCAGTATGAATTTAACCCCAAAATTTACCCAAGTCAAAGGTTCTAAGTGTCAAGTGTGTGTGCAATCTAAGCAACCTCGCAAGCCTCATAAGGCAAATTGAGGCGAGAAACTTGGCAATCGTTAGAACTAGTTCATACCGATTTATGCGAGATGAACGGGAGTTGACAAAGGGTGGTAAGAGGTATTTCATGACTTTGATTGATGATTCTACTAGATATTGCTATGTGTATTTATTAAAGTCAAAAGATGAGGCTTTTCACTATTTTAAGATCTATAAAGTCAAATCGAGAACCAACTTGAGAGAAAAATCAAACGGGTTAGGTCGGATCGTGGTGGAGAATACTTTTCTAATGAGTTTAATTTATTCTCATGAGGAACATAGAATAATCCATGAGAGGACGCCTCCTATTCGCCCCAATCAAACGGGTTGCCGAAAGAAAGAACCGTACTCTAATCGAGATGGTTAACGCCATGTTAGAAACAATGAGACTTTCCAAGGAATGGTGGGGTGAGGCTATATTGATCGCTTGTCATGTCCTAAACAGGTTCCTACAAAGAATAAAGAAATCACACCATTCGAGGAATGGGAGAGGAAAAGATTAAATTTCTCTTATTTACGTACTTGGGGCTGTTTGGCTAAGGTCAATGTGCCTATCCCAAAGAAGCGTAAACTTGGACCAAAAACCGTTGATTGTGTCTTTATTGGTTATGCTTTTCACAACGTTGGATATAGGTTCTTAATAGTGAAATCTGAAGTACTTGATATGAGTGAAGGTACAATTTTTGAGTCCAATGATGCCACATTCTTTGAGGACTTATTTCCTATGAAAGAGACACTTAGCTCATCTGGCCAAGAATCTATCTTCTCTCCTAAACCTTCCACTCCTATATAAATTGAGCCCATTTTTGAGGAAAATCTAATAGATGAGGACAATGAAGTAACTCATAAGAGTAAGAGACTAAGAACTACAAAGTCTTTTGGTGATGACTTCATTGTATATCTAGTGGATGATACTCCAAGAACCATTGATGAGGCTTATTCATCTCAGGACGCTGACTATTTGAAGGAAGCGGTCCAGAGTGAGATGAATTACATCTTGAGCAATGGAACTTGGAAAGTTGTTGATCGTCCATATGGGTGTAAACCTGTAGGATTTAAGTGGGTGTTCAAGAAAAAGCTGAGGCCTGATGGTACGATTGAAAAGTACAAGGCAAGGCTTGTGGCCAAGAGTTATACCCAGAAAGAAGGTGAGGACTTCTTTGATACATACTCACCTGTTGCTAGATTGACCACTATTAGAGTACTACTATCTTTGGCTACCTCCTACGGTCTGATCGTTCATCAAATGGACGTAAAGACGGCTTTCCTTAATGGAGAGTTGGAAGAGGAAATCTATATGGATCAGCCTGATGGATTTGTAGTAAAGGGTGATGAAGGAAAAGTGTGTAGGTTGTTGAAGTATTTGTATGGCCTTAAGCAAGCACCTAAGCAGTGGCACGAGAAGTTCGACAGAACTTTAACATCTGCCGGCTTTGTTGTGAATGAAGCTGACAAATGTGTGTATTACCGCTATGGTGGGGGTGAAGGAGTGATTATGTGTCGTATGTCGATGACATATCGATCTTTGGGACGAACCTTAATGTGATTAAGGAAGTCAAGGACTTTTGTCCAAAACTTTGAAATGAAAGATTTGGGAGTAGCGGATGTCATCTTAAACATTAAATTGTTAAGAGAAGGTGACAGTGGGATTACTCTTGAGCAGTCCCATTATGTGGAAAAGGTGTTGAGTCGCTTTGGCTATAGCGATTGCAAACCTACTCCAACGCCGTATGATCCAAGTGTGCTATTATGAAAGAACCAACGTATAGCAAAGGATCAATTGAGATATTCCCAAATCATTGGTTCACTGATGTATTTAGCTAGTGCAACGAGGCCTGATATATCGTTTGCTGTGAGCAAACTAAGCCGGTTTGTTTCAAACCCGGGAGACGATCATTGGCATGCTCTGGAGAGAGTAATGCGCTATCTAAAAGGGACATCAAGTTATGGAATTCACTACACCGGGTACCCTAGGGTACTAGAGGGTTCTAGTGATTCAAATTGGATATCTGATGCTGATAAAATAAAAGCCACAAGTAGATATGTGTTCATATTGGGCGGTGGAGCTGTTTCCTGGAAGTCTTGCAAGCAGACCATCTTAACGAGGCCTACAATGGAAGCAGAACTCACAGCATTAGATACCGCCTCTGTGGAAGCCGACCGGCTGCGTGAACTTGTGAAGGACTTACGGTGGTTGAGAAACCAAGGCTCGCTATTCTTTTCAACTGTGACAATCAGACGGTGATTGTCAAGGTGAACAGTTCTAAAGATAACATGAAGTCATCAAGGCACGTTAAGAGGCGGTTGAAGTCTGTCAGGAAAATGAGAAACTCCGGAGTTATAGCATTGGACTATGTCTAAACGGCTAAAAACTTGGCAGATCCTTTTTCAAAGGGACTATCACGGAATGTGATAGATGAAGCATCGAGGGAGATGGGTTTGAGACCCACATAAAGTCATGTCTTAGTGGTAACTCATCCTATTTGATCGGAGATCCCGTGAATTAGGATGTTGAGACAAGCTAGTGACTGGCTGAGAGGAGAGTACTTCTGTACTTAGCCCACTTCGTTTGAGATGCAATAACTCTCCTATTCTGTATGGCAGGTTGGTTATACCTTAATGTATTCCGAGTGGCTTTGATAAGCAGAGATGTTGTCCTACAGAACATCTTATGGAATACACCTATATGAGTTTGACTGCTAGTCACAGTCTATGAGATTGGGTGATCTCTAGAGGCTCATGAAAGACTAAGGAGTATAACTTATAAGCTCTAAACCGAGGGGATGCATTTAGCAGCCTAGTATCAGTAAAGGACTTTGGTGAAACTTTTTCGCACAAAACTATCAATTCAAGGCATAGTCCATTGTTCAGTTGTGGATGAGTGTAACCATTGTTCTAGATGGAAGTTCAACTTAACAGTGTCCATCAAAACACTGGTATATCAAACTACATTGGAACTGAGAGTATTTCAAATGTGATTTTGAAATTTGGTGGGGATTGTTAGATTATTATGGGATGGCCCATAATTAGTTTAATAGAAATTCCAAAAGGCCCATTAAATACTAGGAGTCATGAAATTGGTTTAGTACCATATGGGTAATTGAGAGAAGGTTTGGCCAACTTAAATAGTTGAGTTGTGTGTCTCTCAATTAGCAAGGTGGAAAAGGGTAAAGGCTGTGCCACAAGCGCGCCCGCGCCGAGCCGAGCGGTGGCGTGGCGTGGCTTGTGCGAGTGCGAGTCGAGTCGAGACGAGACGAAACGTGCAGGCCAGTCCGGACGTGATGTGCTGGGCGGGAGCGTTTTGTTTTTGTCGTTTCAGTGATCAATGTGACCAGTAACTGCAGTGATCAATATGACCAGTAACCGCAGTGATCAATGTGACCATGAATCGCCGCCGCTTACCTATAACGGACGTAGTTGATGGTCGCTCATAATGATCGCTTGCCATCGATAACGGTTACATGAGTTGATGGTCGTAATGGCTGCCCCGCCATTGCATGTCGCGAGGCTATATAAGGAGAGCAACGATCGTGCTTTTCTTCACGTGCGTAACTCTCCCACAATACTCTATCCATCCATTGTAGTCTGCTTGTTGTCTTTTGCATTCCCGACTCCGTTTTCTTGCGCGCACAAGTAGCGGAGGGAGCAGCCTCTCGAACCTCGTCCTTCTTGAGATCTTGCTCGAGATAGAAGGCCGATAAGGTTTTTGGGAGCGTACCACGCGATCGCCGAGTGTGTCGGTGTTTCGAAACGATCCGCTTTGCACCAACGCTCGATCGCATCGATCTCTCCATCGCACCAAGGCTTCATCGCGACAACTTGTGATCGCTTACTCCGACCGCCATAGCGAACGAGAATGTTCTGCCTGTGCCTATGGTGGCACCGGCTCAAGGGTATATTAACTTATACCGTGTTTTAATCATGTTGCTTTGTTGTTCGTTAGTCTTTACGTATGAGATAGATAATTTGTTATCTAGTACCTTTGGTTTTGAACTAGAATTGTGTCATTGTTTAATCATGATTTACATAATTCTGTGGATTAAAATATTGAGAAAATTCCTAATATTTCTTATATATATATATATATATATATATATATATATATATATATATATATGCCTGATCTTGCATGTGTGATTTCGAGATAAGTTGCCTGTTCTAGAAATGTGTTTTGTGGTGTAGGTGCATCTCGGCAGCTGGCTGCCTGGCTCGATGAGATCGAGCACATGAGGCATCTGCCATTTGCTCCCAATTAATTATATGCGTGCGGTGCATGAATTGCTTATCAGAAAAATCGACTGGCCTATCAAACGAGGCAAGCGTGCACTGTTTTTGTGTAGTCTCATGTAAAGCCACACTAGCTTAAGTAGGGGGTTTAGAATAGTCAAAAGAGGAATTAGTTGGCGACAGCTTCTCTGGCACTAGTTTAATTTAGTAATGGCTTTGCCAAATCAGAGGCGAGGGGCATCATGCCATTAAGTATCAACCCCCTCATGCCAACCTCTTATAGATGCTAGCTAGCGGTACGTACGTACCCGAGTGCTGACTACTTGATACAGGAAGCTAGATTCCACGAGCTAGATAATCTATTAAGGACGAATACATGCCTGGTTGAGAGTTGAACAAACGCCTCAGTCTGGTATGTACACACATCAATTCAAAGTCCCCGCTACAGTGCATGGATCGATCTGTTTTGTGGAATTCTTCAGACGTACGGCTACTATACTCTAGTTTGGTATGCATGTTTGTCGCGTGCAGCTTTTGCGCCACTTTCTTTTCTACTAGTACAGTGTCCTGTCTTCCGATTTTCTATTTCTAGCACGTAATATATGATCTTTTCCTTTTCTAGAACGTTTGTTTCCTTTTCCTTAATTCCAGGATATTTGTTTTCTTTTCCTTGAGATGATGCTGGAGGTGGGGGGGAGATCTGTTGTGGGCCACAGGGATGAGTTAGACACATTAAACAATGGCCATCGGATGTGGGTGAGTAAAGCTGAGGAAAGATCTGAGAGGTTAATTTTGATGGAGGCAAATTTCTAGGGATATTTCGCTGGGTGCATGAAGGTTGGGCTATCTCTAGTGGGGTGCATTATTTGGAGTGGATATAGAAAAGAATGCTTAGGTGCATTATAAAGGGGTATATATATATATAGGTTGCATCACGTTTTTACGGTCCGGGCGGTACAGGTGCTGAGGTACACAATATTTCAGCGTGTTGCACTGGTGATGCTGATGCGGCGACGAAAACCCAAGGTTTTAATCGTATGAACCGTGAACAAATGAAAATCGCATGCATCCGTCGTGATGCTCGTGATCACGGAGCGTATAGCTTGCAGCTAATCTAGCACTTCTGAACAACAAGGGCGTTAATGTGATCGATGCGTAAGTACCCTTGTTGGCGTGTAGCCACGCAGTGGCAGAATTAGAATTTTTTTTGTTAGATACATATTTTATATATACAACTCTATAATCTTGTATAATATAGTTATATAGAATCATAAATCCAACATATATTTGAAATTTACTAAAAGCATAATAAAAATAGTTTTAAGGTCTTAGAAATCTCAAACCACTAAAATTATAGCCAATTCAATCAACAAATTTGATTAATTGTAGAGGTAATTTTATAACATTTTTCAAAATTTAAAGATACTGAAGCATACCCAGCACTCTAGTACCGCCCCTGTAGTCAGGCCAATTTTTTCACAAAAGCTTTGACGTGGGCGGCTTCCCTACGCGAGGATTCTTCCGCGTATAATAGATACATTATGCCCAATCCACGGGCCACGCGCTCGGCATACCTCCAGCATTCGTCGTTTTCTTTTTGCGACCCATGTATCCGGTCCCCTGTCGGGCGTGGCTCGAAGCCGCCAATCGCCGTGCCGTGCCGCGCGCGATCGAGGTGGCTGTTGAGAAACCCTGAAGCCCACCGAAGGCCCATGTGGTCCCTAATGCCGAAACCCTAGAGAGCGCTATAAAAGGAGGAGGGGTCCCCATGTACACGTAATTCATTAGCAATAAAGAATTTCCGCCGCTCTCCCTAAACACGTGTCTCTCTCTCTTCTCGTTCTCCACTTCAGATCTGCTCAGAACCCCTGACTATTCGATAGCGAGGTTCCTCAACACGTTATCGACGAAGCTCTCACCGAGATCGAATTGAAAAAGAAATCGTAGCGCCCAAATGGAAGAGATATGCATTGTTGATAGTGGCACAACAAATACCATCTTAAGAGAGTCTAAGTATTTCCAATGATCACGAAGAACGCTGAAAGATTACTACGATCGCAGAAGCGACTCATATGTAATCGGCTCAGAAGAGCCACAATTATATTGCCTATGGGTACAACTTTGGTAATTGAAGAAGCCCTTTGTACCTCGAATCAACTCGCACTCTCTTAAGCTTTAAAGACATCCGCGCCAATGGCTTTCACGTAGAAACCAATGAAGAAAATGGCAAATAATACTTGTGCATTGTGAAGCACGCGCATTTGGAAAAATGGTATTAGAAAAATGTCCTCATATGAATCTGGGTTGTACTACACGAATATTCATGCACCAAGTGTATACTTCCTTGAAGACTATTTTTAGAAGCTCAATTATTTTCTTTATGGCATGGTAGATTAGGTCATCCTGGTCTTAGAATGATGAGAAATATAGTGAACAACTCACAAGGTCATGGCATTAACGTTAAGAATTTCCCGAATTATGAAGATTTTGTGTGCCCTGCATGTGCCACCGGGAAATTAATAACTAGACCCTCTGTCATGAAAGTGCAAAGTGAAATCCTGCATTCTCGAACGCATCCAGGGGATATTTGCGATCCGATTCAGCCTCGCCGTAGGCCGTTTCGATACTTTATGGTGCTCATCGATGCTTCCTCGAAATGGTCGCATGTATGCTTGTTGTCAACAAGAAACCATGCTTTTGCAAAGCTGATCTCGCAGATCATAAGAATTAAGAATGCTTTCCCTGATCATCGCGTGAAGTCCATTAGAATGGACAATGCCGGAGAATTTACTTCAAAGGCATTTGATGATTATTGCACAGCAACAGAGATAGCAGTTGAGCACTCTGTACCGCACGTCCATACGCAGAATGGACTAGCAAAAGCACTAATAAAGAGGATTAAGTTCATTGCCAGACCACTTTTGCAGAGTTGTAACTTGCCCAACACTTGTTGGGGACACGCAGTCCTGCACGCAGCAGCTCTTATCAATTTTAGACCATCGGCCTACAACATCCATTCTCCTATGCAGCTTGTGCACGGGATCATCCCGAAGATCTCCCATCTTAGAAAATTTGGGTGTATAGTATATGTACCTATACCACCCCCTCAGCGGACTGCAATGGACCCTCTCCGCAAGTCTGGGATATACGTTGGTTATGAAAGTGCATCCATAATCAGGTATTTGGAACCCATGACTGGAGATTTGCATACAGCCCGGTTCGCTGATTTCATCTTTGACGAGGATCGTTTCCGTCATTAGGGAGAAAATCAACCTTTGGATGAAAAATGCCGAAATCATATGGCATTCCACCGATCCCCGCACATGACCCCGCACTAATGAAGCAAATCAAGAAGTCCGTAAGATAATTGATTTGCGAATTTAGCAAATGAACTGCTGATCATTTTTGTGATCTCAAGGGCGTGGTTAAGTCGCATGTACCCGCAAGGAATGCACCGAGAGGGTGAAAATACCAAAGAAAATAGAAGGTATCCTCAACCTGCTCAGAGGCCTCAAAGGAAAAGAGCAGCAATCTGCTCCTCAAACCCAAAATACCCGAGACGTCTGAGAAAATCAAGCAGAGGACTTACCACAACCAATCACGAAAATGCCCCAAGGAAAGAAGGGAGCCAGTTGAGACTGCACCGAAAGAAGCCAACAGAAAGGCAATTCCTGACTTGAATCTTCCACTGCAGAAGCCGGAAATAATGTGTGCACACATAGGCGATGAAAGCTAAAGGAACTTGCTCTGCGATAGGGAAAAGCAGAGAAGAGCAAGTAGAAGTGCATGAAGCACCCCATGAAGAAATGGCCATAAACTTTGTAATAACAGAGAATCCTCAATAGAGCAACGACCAACGTTGATGCATACTTCGCAAAGAAGATTGCCTCGATCATTGATCATGATCCCGAGCCGCATCTTCGCAGAGTGCAAGAAAAGGCTAGATTGGGAAGAATGGAAAAGGCAATCATCTGCGAGTTAGTCTCTCCGAACAAGAGAGAGGTGTTTGAGCCGATGCGCACACCTCCCCATGTAAACCCCGTAGGTCACAAATGGGTCTTTGTTCTAAGAGAAATGAAAACAACGGTTGTAAGGTACAAAGCAAGGCTTGTAGCTCAAGGTTTTACTCAACGCCCGGAGTTGATTATGAAGAAACCTATTCTCCGGTCATGGAGGAATTACCTTTAGATATTTGATCTCAATGGCGCCAACTTGAAGTTGAGAATGAAGCTAATGGATGTTGTCACAAAGATACCAGATGGAAACTTGGATTCGAGATATACATGAAAGTACCTAAGGAATTCCTATCCCGAACTAAGATGGAGCAAATAGAAACCATGCAGGTGAAATTGGAGAAATCACCGTATGGGTGAAGCGATCAGAAGAATGTGGTACAATCGCTGAGTGACTTTCTCTGCAAGAAAGGCTACACAAACAAATAAGATTGTCCATGTGTGTTTATACAATGATCCACGAATGGATTCTCAGATAATCTCCGTCTATGTAGATGACTTGAACATCATTGGGACGGATGAAGAAATTGAAGAGGCATGCTCATACTTGAAGTCCGAGTTTGAAATGAAAGATTTGGGTAAAACCAAGTTTTGTTTAGGCTTGCAGCTTGAACATGTCCAAGGAGGAATCTTGGTACACCAATCAACCTACACGCAGAAGTGTTGGAAAGATTTAACTTTGAAAAATCATATCCCGCAAAGACTCCAATGGTTGGAAGGTCACTCCAAGCGCACCTAGATCCATACAGACCTAGAGAAGAGGGGGAGGAAGTCCTGGGAGCAGAATTCTCATATTTGAGTGCAATTGGAGCACTCATGTACCTTGCGAATAGCACTAGACCGGATATTGCGTTACTGTGAATTTGCTAGCTCGATGCAGTCGTAACCCACCAAAAGGCATTGAAAGGGATCAAGGACATCTTCCGCTACCTCCAAGGAAGCAAAGACCTCGATCTGTTCTTTAGAAGAAATAATGAATTGAATTTGGTTGGCTATGCTGATGCTGGGTACCTATCGACCAGATATCGGCAAGTCCCAAACGGCTATGTTTTCCTATGTGGAGGAACAACAATTTCTTGGAAGTCGCCTAAGCGCACTCGCCTCGACGTCGACAAACCACTCGAAATCATCGCTTTGTATGAAGCATCGCGTGAATGTGCATGGCTCGGAAGAATGGTTCACCACATCCGTAAGTCATGTGGTTTGAACATTGAGCAAACTCCCACGATAATCTATGAAGATAATGCGACTTGTGTTGTCCAAGCACGATGGGTTATGTGAAGAGTAATCTCACGAAGCATATCAACCCCAAGTTCTTCTATGCTCACGAATTGCATAAGATGAACGAGATTAAGATATTGCATACTAAGTCATGTGAAAATCTTGCAGATTTGTTCACTAAATCACTCCCAAAGATCTACCTTTGAAAGGTGCGTGAAAGGAATTGGGATGATGAGACTTAGAGAAGTGCAGATTTCGGGGAGATATGTCACATACTCCCGCATGAATCCCGAACATGAATTATGAATACCCAACATAAATCTCAAGATTAGCAATTGAAGTTGGGAGAATTGTACTCTTTTCCTTAGCAAGTTTTTCATGAAGTTTTCTTGCATAAGGTTTTAACGAGGCAATTCGTGCAACATTGTAAAGCGTATGCTATGTACTCTTTCTCCAAGTATTTTTCCCACTGGGTTTTTCCGAGTTTTAATGAGGCATATGCATCTCATGCAAAGGGCCCAAGGGGAGTGTTGAGAAACCCCAAACCCACCGAAGGCCTATATGGTCCCTAATGCCAAACCCTGAGAGCGCTATAAAAGGAGGAGGAGGTCCCCATGCATACGTAATTCATTAGCAATAAAGAATTTCCGCTTTCGCTCTCCCTAAACACGTGTCTCTCTCTTTCTGTTCTCCACTTCAGATCTGTTCAGGAACCCCGGACTATTTGATAGCGAGGTTCCTCAACAGTGGCAACGGCATAGGCGCGGCCGCGCGGGCCATGGGTGACCGGCCGGGGCAAATTACTGGGACGATCTGCACTGGTCGGTGGTGGGTTTTGGAACAGGCGCGATCGAGCGCGCGGCCGGATCGATCGGGAGCTTGGAGAATTATTCGGCGGAGTGGCGGATCGATCGATCCGTTGTTCCTTCTTTATGAGCACAGTACGACGTGATACTTGACGACGGTACGAACGATAATTTCGTGGCACTGCGCGCTGGCGGTAGTGGCGTTTCCGTCTTTCCGAGATGGGTTACATCGATCCTTGAAGGCGCATGCAACTCTGACGTCAGCCTAGCAAAGGAAGACCACCCAATACTAGTCTCAGTCAGCATATCTGGAAAAACAACTAGCCGCAGAAAGATCAGAGGCAGCGGTCGTTATAACGAAGCACTGACCGGTCGTTATAACGAAGCACTTGGAATCTCACTTGCCTCGACGTTCAACTTTCAACGTTCTTCTCCCTGGACTTCGACAAAACTAAACATGTCTTTCCTTGCTAATTATACCAGCAGTACTAAATTCAATCTGAGTGCGCTAATTGCCGATAGAACAGGACCCGTGAGTTTTACTAGTTGCTTTCTTTCTTAATCACAGAATAGAAATTAGGGCGCGCGGTAGGAAAAGATCTCCCCCCACGGGCATGCATCAGATGTTTTCTACTATTTCTACACACCCCTCTTTAATTCGCACGAGTTGTTGGTTCACCTCTGCGTCATGTACCAATCTACTTCCCACAAGTTGCATGCATGATGCATCAGCATTGTTGGCTGCAGAAAAATGAACGGCCTAGTTGTGGTGTTCTGCCAACTTTGCGGCTGGTGCGTACAGGAAGTTCTACAGTGTGTACTTTGTACTTGTGGAGAGAGATAGTCCAACCGTTCGTCGTCCAAACATGGCTACATGCTGCTTTCGTGATCAGAGTCCCAACTATTATTAGAAGGACGGCGTACGTGATGGCCACGTAGAGTTGTAAACCTCTGTTAAATAGCTTACTGTCATGATGTGTAACGTAACGGTTATGCTCCGTGGTATTTTTTTTTGTGACAGATTCGTCAATTTACTGGCAGGAAAGGCCTACACACTTCATAATACACACAAGTCCGGTTTCTTAGCTGATATATATATATATATATATATATATATATACACACACACACGCAGTCTAATTGAATACTGCCGTGCACTAGCTTCGTCTATATATGATCAATTTCATATCCTCCAGCCCAATGCCGGATGCCCGTTTTCGATCTGCACGTCATTGCTCATAAATATTTTGTTCGTACGCACGCAAACATTCAAAGGACATAATTAATAAACCAAGCAGCTCTATCACGTACGCCACCAACCCATGTTCTTCCTGGATCCCTTAACGCCGGCCTCATGGTCCAACTAATCCCTAACATAGCAAATGCGTGTCCTATTGTCCCTATCACATCTCTAACTTTGTAGCTCTAGCTTTGTCAGCCTCTAAGTAGCTTTTGTTCTTTTTCTTGGTCTACATGGTCGGTGAAACCGGCAGGGTTGTGTGACGGACATGAGAGTGAGCGCGCGCCTAGGTAGGGCAAGACGGCAAGATTAATAAAGCACCGTGGTACGTACGAGACGTCCATGGCGTGCAAGGTCACCCTCGCGGGGCTTCCCTGCCGTGGCGCGGCACGAGAGGGATCAGGGATGAGATCTCGATCTATCTACCGGCCGGCTGGCCGTAATTAAGCTAGCATATGTCCACCGATCGATCGCACAAGTGCACGGATCGGCGGCAACGCGGCATGTTTTCTCTTGACAAAAGAACAGGCCGGGCAGTCTTTAGAATAATAAAAAAAGAGAGCACGGCGGCATGTTGCATGGTGCATTGGTGCCTAATAAACGTTTTGCCGGGGAGGGGAGGTAAGGCCCATGATTTGGCTGGGACCCGACGACGAGAATGTCAATCTGACCATGATGACCAAGATGGGAACAATTCCATTAACTTGAGCAGGACGGGCATTATCCTTCCGCGTAGCCCTAGTGACTAGTAATTCAAAATAGCGACGTTCGCCGACCGTTACATGGTACAACTGTGTGGTGCGGTGTTTCGTCTCTCTAGTTAAAGTACATCTACGACGGTAAACGAGCACTCACGTCCAGCCTAGGCGCGCGCACTCACGTCAAGCTACGACGGTAAACGAGCACTCACGTCCAGCTACGACGGTAAACGAGCACTCACGTCCAGCTACGACGTTAAACGAGCACTCGGACACCCGAACCTCACAGAGGCATTGGGTCGTCCCTGCCGACTAAGGCACTGTCTAGCTACGACGTTAAACGAGCACTCGGACACCCGAACCTCACAGAGGCATTGGGTCGTCCCTGCCGACCAAGGCACTGTCTAGCTACGACTTTAAACGAGCACTCGGACACCCGAACCTCTCAGAGGCATCCGGCCGCCCCGCCGACCAAGGCACTAGGACACCAACCTCACAGAGGCATCCGGCCGTCCCGCCGACCAAGGCACTTTGACACCGTAACCTCACAGAGGCATCCGGCCGCCCCGCCGACCAAGGCACTCGGACACCGAACCTCACAGAGGCATCCGGCCGTCCCGCCGACCAAGGCACTCGGACACCGAACCTCACAGAGACATCCGGCCGTCCCGCCGACCAAGGCACTTTGACACCAACCTCACAGAGGCATCCGGTCGTCCCTGCCGACCAAGGCACTGTCTAGCTACGACGTTAAACGAGCACTCGGACACCCGAACCTCACAGAGGCATCCGGTCGCCCCGCCGACCAAGGCGCCGTCTAGCTACGACGTTAAACGAGCACTCGGACACCAACCTCACAGAGGCATTGGGTCGCCCTCGCCACCAAGGCACCGTCTAGCTACGACTTTAAACGAGCACTCGGACACCGAACCTCACAGAGGCATGGGTCGCCCTCGCGACCAAGGCACCGTCTAGCTACGACGTTAAACGAGCACTCGGGCACCAGAACCTCCCGAGAGGCATCTGGTCGCCCCTGCCGACCAAGGCACCGTCTAGCTACGACGTTAAACGAGCACTCGGACACCGAACCTCACAGAGGCATTGGGTCGCCCTCGCCACCAAGGCACCGTCTAGCTACGACTTTAAACGAGCACTCGGACACCGAACCTCTCAGAGGCATCCGGTCGTCCCGCCGACCAAGGCACTCGGACACCGAACCTCACAGAGGCATCCGGCCGTCCCGCCGACCAAGGCACTCGGACACCGTAACCTCACAGAGGCATCCGGTCGTCCCGCCGACCAAGGCACTCGGACACCAACCTCACAGAGGCATCCGGCCGTCCCCGCCGACCAAGGCACTCGGACACCCGAACCTCACAGAGGCATCCGATCGTCCTGCCGACCAAGGCACTCGGACACCAGAACCTCACAGAGGCATCCGGTCGTCCTGTCGACCAAGGCACTCGGACACCATAACCTCACAGAGGCATCCGGTCGCCCTGCCGACCAAAGCGCCGTCTAGCTATGACGTTAAACGAGCACTCTCGCGGTTGTTCCTGCCGATCAAGGCCCGGTCTATCCACGACGATTAAAATCAAAGCAAACTCATCGCGAAGACATTTCATAAAAGAAGATTTCATTATATGCCAGCAGACTCAAACTTTACACAACGTTACATGAGGTACCTGGCGAGCTCAAAAAAGATACCTACCCTACACTACGGCAGGAACATATCCGCATCAAACTTCCGGCAGGCCCTTGCCTGGTCGACGGGACAGATCTTGGATCGGCGGACCTGAGGTCGTTGGAGACGACCTGCTGGTAGGCCCTTGCCCGGTCGACGAGGCCGCCGACATAGCCACGGAATGGCATGCCGCTGCTGCTCAATGACATCGACGCGGCGTCGATCGACAACGGCCGGCGCCGCACCATCGCCTCAAGAAGGGCCTCCTTACCACCTTAAGCCTCTGAACGACCTCAAGCAAAGACGCCGACAAAGAACTACATCACAAGCCGCAGCTTCTTCCTCCCGAGCTCGACCATCGCCTTGGTCGTACTCAAATTTCAAAGCTCGCCAAAGGATCTTCTTCTTCTACCGCGCATCATCACCAAAGTCAAGACTAAAGGATGCCTCCATTTCAAGGATCAAAATGGAGGATTTTGGTCTAAGGGTCCATCGCCTAGCAAGCCCTTATATAGCCGGATGAAGGAGATCAAGCGCCTCGAGTAAATGCCGCCAGAAAACGGCGTCCCCGCACTGTAACCCGGCGATCAAGAAGGCGAACCAGGCGGGCACACCAAGCCATGCTCGGCATGCGCAACGAGGCGATTAAAGCCTCCGGCGCTCAAATGCCCCCGCCAAGCTCCGTGGCGGCCGTCGGATCCGTCGGGTACACCGACAAATCGCTAACTCGATCGGCTGACCGACCGACTGTGCCCGCCACCACTCATCCATGTTCAACCCCAACCGAATCGCCGAAATCGCCGGAGTTCGGGGCTACCGACGAATACTAATAACAGGTACCCTAACGCCCGGCGACGAGCAGCCGCCTCAAGCATATCTCCACCAACAGCGCGCCCGCCCGCCACCGACCGAATCGCATGCGAGACCACACAAGACATCCGCTCCCGACCGCCAGGAAGCGAATCCGACCGGACAGCGCCCCGACTCCTTTGGCGGGCGGGATCTCCGACTCGACCGGACAATACCCCGACCCCCTTGGCGGGCGGGATCTCCGACCGACCGGACCAAGGTGACAGACGCCGAGGGTCGCGTGTCGGGCCCTCATCACCTACCGCCACGCACCCGCGAACAAGGTCAATCGGAGTGACTATACAAGGGCGGATGGCTCATTCCTAGAAGGTTTGGTGATCACCAAGTCAAAGCTTCCACCCCATCAACCGATCGCAGACAAGATTTAACGCACGCTCCTCCCGAGGCGCGCCAACGTCACACACCGCAACGCGGCGATTCGTAAGGATCACAGAGGGCAAGTACGCTATTTCCCGGGGAATACCTAACCTCCCTGACCACCAAGGCTACCGACCCAGCATGGGCAAGACGTGTGGCGACCAGTCCACAGGACGAAGGACCAGAGCTCCTAGCATAGGTCTCCTCGCCCTTCCCCCGACTCTCGATGTAACCTGCCCCTTCCTTCTGTATAAAAGGAGGCAGGACTAACGATTCTAGAAGGACAAAAAAAACAGAGGAGAACACGAGGAGATTAGGTAATTTAGCGCCCTCATCTGTAAAACGTTGTGCAAAGCAATACAATACCGCCATCCGAACTGGAGTAGAGACTTTCAGCCCGAACCAGTATATATCTTGGACTCTCGAGTCTAACCATTCAGGGAGTGGAACGCGCGACCCCTTAGACTTACAAATTTACTTGCCGGCGCTCGAAAACGCCGACAGAAGGCCGCAGGAGGTCGCAGACGAAGATCCCGGGCGGGACCGGCTCTCAGCTGGAGGCCAGATTGGCTAGGTAGTCGGCGTCGCTATTGTAGCGTCGGTAGCTATTGTGAAGCTCGAAGCCCTTGAACCGCATTTCGAGCCCGCGCACTTCTCGACAGTACGCGGCCATACGGGCGTCTCGGGGCTCCGCGGCCTTCATGACTTGGTCGACGACAAGCTTGGAGTCCCCGTGCGTGTGGTGTTAGACACATCATCACTACCAGTCCCCGTGCGTGTGGTTAGCAAGGGCAGGATACACTACTGCAAAAGAGGTTATATTAGACACATCATCACTACCAGTTTTTTTTATAAAAATCGTCTGCAATGAGTCTCGGGCACATCACAGACGGTTTTTGACTAAAACAGTATGTGATAAGAGGTACATCATAGACGGTTTTATCTAAAAAATATCTATGATGAGGGGGAGAACATCATAGACGGTTTTTTGATTAAAATCGTATGTGATGACTGTGATGAGCGTATATACCGATTTAGGCTTCGAGTCTCACCCGTGACTCTGCAGTGGTTGCCGGCAATGGCTGCGGGGAGCTCCAGTACTCCTTGTTCATACCGCAATGGCTGCGGGGAGCTCCAGTCCTTGTTCATGGCAAGGTGGTTATTTGGGAGGTGCGGTCTTTGGTGTGTAATGAAATGCTCAATTTGTATGTGGCCTGGATGAACAAAGCAATGGGAGAGGGAGCGCCTAACTAACGAGATGGGGGCAAAATAGTCACACTTGATGGTAGGGAGGCTTCAATGGGACATAATGGTAAAAACAAGAACGGAGACATCTTTCAGTGGTATAAAATTAAAGTGGTGATCTTTTGATGTCAAGGAACCAATTTTTTCTTTAAAAGGATATGCACATGAACACCTCTCTTAATCTACACTCCTTTTTTTTCGAAACGGAGTTTTACCCAGATTCCACTACTCTACAAGAAACGGAACGAAAAAAAATTTAGATTCTACCCTTCTGTCTTACGGTGATATGCATTGGCAACGCACCTTGACTGCACCATTCAAAATTTATCTAGTGGTTGAGGTTTAAGTTCTTATACCTTATTTTACTAGTTCGTATACGCTCCCCTCTATAAGATCAACACAGGATATTAACCCCCTCAGAAGTCAGAAGAGAGAGAGAGGATCAGGGTTCATGAAACCGTTTCGCCGATGTTATCGGTTTTCGCGGTAAACCGCGCAAAAACCGCGAAAAACCGAACAAATTTCAAATTCGAAAAATTTGAGCGATGGTCAAACCGATCGGAGGAAACTGCAGTTTTTGGCACAAAAAAAACGGTTTTCACGGTAAACCGCCGGAGGCCGGAAATCGGGGGATGAGGAAAAAATGGGGAAAATGCAGAAAAAAAATGTAGTAAAAATTGTAAAAAAAACAGGGAAACCTAAAATTGAGTGAAGCACATGAAAAAAGTCCAAAATGATCTCTCCTAAATTTGAAAAAAATTCGACATGACCTTTGCTATATTTTAGATAATTTGAAGTTGTAAATTAGACATCTAGCAATAATATATCAATTAATAATCTTTTATTGCAATACTACAATCACACAAGTGCAAAAATCGGCATTTACATAACTACAAAACAAAATCATTCGCAATTTCACTACCATTTACTTATCAACACCATTTACATTATAATGCATTTAAATTGAAGTTGTGGAGTAGGCATAAGCATAGCTTCGTCACTCTTCCATTGTCGCAAAAATGACATGTTCGACCTACATGAACGGAACATCGAAAACCGATGACAGAAGGAAAAATGGTGAAAATATAAGAACAAATTGAAAAAATTGCATTTTTTTTTAAATGTACAAAAAATCCCGATTAATCTATAAAACACCTCAGAGAAATTTTTACAATTTTTAAATCATTTATTTCTTCTAAAAAATCTAAAACAGAAATTAATGAAAATGAACAAATACACTGTCAGATTTTTATAAATAGTAAAATGGTTTATTATATTCTAAAATTTTAATTAAAAGATAAATAGTTCCAAAGGATCATGTACTAAATTTTTTAGAAATATTGGACTTCATTTATTTCCCATATAAAATCAAAAATAGAAGAGCATATACAATGATAATAGCACTTTTAGAATTTTTAAAAAATACTCATATCTGATCATCATCTAAAAATTTTACATAATCATTTTAATGACGTTATAACATCACAAAAAAGTTTAAGAAATATTAGACTTCATTTTGTGCCCCTAGAAAATAAAAAACTGAAGAGCATATATTTTGACAGTATCACTGTCAGATTTTTTAAAAAATGTACATATCTGATAATAATCTGAAATGTTTATATAATCATTAGGATTACCTCAGGAACGCACAAAAAAAAATTCAAATTTTTTTGACACATTTTGCTAAATTTCTTCAAAATTTTTAAATTTACTATTCATCTGACCGGTTTTCCGAACGGTTTTAATTACCGAACCGGCTCGGTACGGGCGGTTTTCGCGAAAACCGACCAGTTTTCGATGGTTTTTTTGAACCCTGGAGAGGATATTACCTCTGCATCTAAGCTGGTGGCATGCACTTCCAAGATACTGGATGGGAAAGGATCTACAGAACTGAAAGGGAGCGATAATTCAAGAAATGCATCCTGCATAAAATTTGCTCAAAACCTGCCCAAAACACAAGTGTTTTAGCATGTAACAAGATCAATAATAGAATAGATAGGGGATTGCTGTTAGGAATATGCTACAAGAGGGCTTCAAGAACAACAGAACCAAGCGACCGGCCATTTTATCCGTATATAGTGGAGCTGTGGGGGCAGTCTGTTTTGCATGGTTCGACATGCATCTCTACAATGCTACCGTGAATGCCTAGTCCCACTGCTATAGAATAGTACATCACTATCGTTTCATCTGGGTCGATTCTTAAGTTTTTAGGAAAAAACGATTGTGATAGATGACTTAAGAAGGGTGTTAATAATAATCACTATATGTTCACAAGTTAGAAGCGATTGTGATGTAGCATTGGGCGCATCACAATCAGTTATTATTTGAAAAGCGATAGTGATATGAATGCTCATACACTATCACTTCTTTTGAAAGAATCGATAGTGATGTGCGTGATCACATCACTATCGCTTCTTAATTGAGAACCGATTATGATGTGACTCGCTAGGTTATTTATACCCCTCAGGTTGAACTCTCCTCTGTTGTTGTTCCAGAGGAGATTTCTCTGTCGCCACTCGAAAAAACAGCAAATATTCTAGTTGGAAACAATACTTAGGTGAGAAAATTTGAAATCCTCAAGGGTGGGTGTTAAGACGTGTATCTGGAGAACAGCGGGGCGATACTGCCAAAATTTTCTCTGAAGTTGTACAACAGCTTAGGAACTTGCCCGAGCCACATGGGACCAATTAAATGTGAGTAGATCATCAAGAAGGGTTGTACTGTAAATAAATGGACTATTTAAGTCTAAGTAGCACATTGTGTCATATGTTGTGAAAGAAAATTATTTTGGACAAAATTGTTTTTGGGAAAGCTTTAGAATATTCCAAAGTATGTTACTGCAAAATTTCAACTATGTATAAAAAAAGTTATGCATTTTTCTCTCTTTGATGACATACATGTTGAAAATGACAACACTATATATGAAAATGACAAGCTAGTCCGATGGTCATGGATGGTGTCTTATATGTGCCCTTTGAATGCAATATCTTAGTTTTCCAAAATGAACCAGGACAGAAGCTTGCTAAAAGGGTGAGAATATCACTGCAAATATTGCAATCGGTGAGAAGCTTGCTAAAAGCGTAGGTCAGAAACTTGCTCAATTGTGTCGATTATTTTTAGAAAATCGATAGAGTTAATGTACTTATTAGTGTCGGTTTTATTTAAAAACCCGATAGAGATAGAATTAGTGTTGTTTTATTTATAAAATCGATAGAGATAGTCATGGCATTAGTGTTGGTTTTATTTAAAAACTGATAGAGACAGTAATAGCATTAGTGTTGTTTTATTAAAAAAACGATAGAGATAGTTTGACATTAGTGTCAGTTTTATTAAAAACCCGATAGAGATAGTCATTCTATTACTATCGGTTTTATCTAAAAAATGATAGATATAGTTATGGTATTAGTGTCGGTTTTATAAAAAACCCGATAGAGACAATCATGTAATTAGTGTTGGTTTTATTTAAAAAACCGATAGAAATAGTAATAGTATTAGTGTCGGTTTTATTAAAAACCCGATAGAGATAGTCTGACATTAGTGTCGATTTTATTAAAAACCCGATAGAGATTGTCATTCTATTACTGTTGGTTTTATTTAAAAACTGATAGAGATAGTCATGGTATTAGTGTCGGTTTTATAAAAAAACCCAATAGAGACAATCATGTCATTAGTGTCGGTTTTATTAAAAAAAACCGATAGAAATAGTAATAGCATTAGAGTCGGTTTTATTTAAAAACCGATAGTGATAGTATGGTATTATTGTCAGTTTTATTAAAAACCTGATAGAGATAGTCTGGTATTAGTGTCGGTTTTATTAAAAACCCGACAGAGATAGTCACGCTATTACTGTCGGTTTTATTTAAAAAATCGATACTGCTAGTAGTGGCATTAGTGTCGGTTTTATTTAAAAACCGATATAGGTAGTCCTTGCGCATCGGTAAAAACCTAATCCCGTAACTCGATCGCTTCACTTGCGCAAGGTCTCGCTCCTCCCCCGGCCCACAGCTCCTCCGCGCATCCTGCCTCCACCCTCCTCCGCTTGCCGCCCCTACCTCCATCCTCTACCTCGCGCCCGCACAGCCGCAAGCCAACCCCTCCACACCACACCTGCTCGAGCACGCCTGGACCTTCTGGTTCGACAACCCGCAGGGCAAGTCCAAGCAGGTCGCCTGGGGGAGCTCCATCCGCCCCATCCACACCTTCACCACCGTCGAGGACTTCTGGAGGTTGCCTTCCTTCCCATCCTCCCCATGTCTCAAACCCTTCTTTACTACCCTCATACGAGTATATTTCATTGAGCCGTAATCTGAGGTGGTATGCTCATAAGTTAGGTGAAATTTGTTGCAGATGCCATAGGTTCATAAAGATAGGAGTGAAATTTAGGATGGTTCGTGGATTTGCTGCAAAGTTTGAATTTCGGTATTACTAGACCATTGGTTGAGGTTTATGGTGAACGATGAATATAGTCGGACTTCATGTCATGGATGTGTGATTTTTCTTTTGAAACATGGTTTAGGAGGTGAGGTTCATGAAGGGTGTGGTGGAGTAATTACTACCACGGTGGTAGGAGGATCAAGATTTTGAGGTGTGAATTCTTAGGGTGTTGTGGGTAGCAAGCTGAGACCAACGTTAAGATACCTATCGGTAGCTCATTTTGCACTATTGTGCAATGATGAGAGTTGCCTTTAATATTATTTGAGAGGGCATAGTATTGTAGTGTGTTGTAGTTTATGATTTGATTTTGGTCGTTTAGGTGTAATTTGACAGAATTGTTTCCGACTTATGAGATATACTGCGTTGCTATCATGGACAGTGGTGTGCATGCCACCCGATTTTTTTATCCTCCTGTATGTCGTTAATACTGCAATTAATTTAAGAAGGTTTGCGTTTGCACTGGCCTTTTTTTTTTATCCTGTCGTTGACTAATCAGATTTGTAGCTGAAAGCTATTTGATCACCATTTCTCTGCCCTTAAATCTTTGATCTTCTATATGTGTTCTGACATCTGAGTAAGTTTTAGATAATTGAATGCACTATTTCTGCATGTGAGTCTGTGGTTAAAATGTTAGTAAAAGCATTAGGAAACATGGCATTTAGAGATGATTGGTAAAACACAGGAGAGCTCTTCTGTTATGGGGCTGGCCAGGAACATGTATTAGATATAACGAGAAGAATCACTTTTCCTATGCATAGAAAATCTGGAAATTAATTTTGGGAACATGATCCATGTGTGGCTTTCACTCTTTCTGTAATCTATATGCTTTGTATGCTTAGACTATTGTTAGCAAACACCAAATTATTCCATTGTCCCTTAATCCTTGCATGCATCTCCCCGACTTGCACTTGAAAGTCTTAAGTAACAGCCACTTTCCTAATATTTGCCTGGCACAGATTTGCCTGCTAGGACCAGATGGCTTTGCCTTCTTGCTAGTTCTAATTGCCTTTCCTCTTGTTCTTTCTTTTCCTATGTTGAGTTGACTTGTGAAAAGAATGAGCCAATAAAGTAATCTAGCATACAAGCCTAGTTATATAGTATGTAGAAATGGTTAGAAGAGCATACATGGCAATTTACATATCTTTTATTTTGGTTACAATAATGACATCTGCCTTCTATTTTTGTCAACCGCATTAGAAATGAATTGTAGCCATGCATTCCATTCTGTTCTAAAACTATTATTGATTTGTTTTTCCTGATCTGTTTTGTATTGAAACTACTTAGCCAATATCTTGCATACTATGACATGTCAATGCATGTTTTCCATGTAATGAACTACCTTGCATATTGTGACATGTCAATGCATATTTGGTTGAACTAAATGGTTAAAAAGCAAAAAAGAAATGGTAGTACTTCTTTATGAACAATGTTGATATTTCTAGTCAATTTTGAGGATCTATTCTGTTTGTACCAATTAATAGCCCTCGAACAATGCGATATGTGATATGAACAATGTGATATGTGTTGTAATAATGTGTTTGTGTTCTGTGAATGTGATATATGCATAATGTGTGTAATATATACTGTGTGAATGTGATATGTGCTAATTTAGGAGGGTGAATTGAAAAACAACACACCCCCTCATCTCTATCGGTTCTCAAGAGGAAGCGATAGAGATGAGCGGGCTCTCTATCGGTTCTCTGAAGGAAGCGATAGAGATGACCACATGATCTCTATCAGTTCTCATAAGGAAGCGATAGAGATGAGGGGTCATCTCTATCGGTTCTTTGTAAGAAGCGATAGAGATGATCCCCTCATCACAATCGGGTAAGAGCCGACTGTGATAGCGCCGCCTCATAACTGTCTAATGATTTTGTGTCGCCACCAGGACCGACTGTGATGATAAAAAAGAACCAATAGTAATGTATATTCTTGTAGTAGTGTCCTAAGGTCCATGATGTGGCTCATACTACTTATTTTGGCCATATGTCCAAATAACCATATGTATTTATCTATTGCATGCTGAGAGATGTCACCTACAACCGAGGCCATCACACACTACGGCCAGTTTAATTTTCTCCATCGAACAAAGCGTATATATTTGGCTATTTGATGATCCGAAGCAACAACTCGTATTTGCTGATAGCCGAGTTGCGGTAGAAGAACGAAAGTTCTAATTTCGGGACTTTTTTATTTTATTAAATTTTTTGTGAGATTGATCTCTCGTTGTGACACATGACGATAGTTTCTTTCTTCCTCACTTTCCTTTGTCTCAAAAACTCTCTCGTCGTGACAGTTGGTAATACTTAGATCATCCCTAGAAACAAAGTAACAAAACCCAAGTACCACAACTGCGAAGCTTGAGCTCTTCTAGTCCCTCGTCTTGTTTTTTTGCAAATCTAGCACCTTCGTAGATGTATTTGTAGATTCTGCTCCATCTCACCATGGGAGGTGCTCCTGCCGCAGCGGGTGGGCGAGCGTGGGACTAGCCGCTTCCGTGCTCGGGCAGCGCGAGAGAAGCGTCGATGCTGCAGCCAAGGAGCGCAGGAGGCAGGCTGCCACGGAGCTCCAGCGACTTTTCACGATAGGAGAGCGCGGAAGGTGACATATGCCATCTTTCGTGTTTTCACGATCAAGGTTGGTGCCAAATCTGTGAATACATTGGCAGAAGGTTAAATTTGAAAAAATAAGGTAGAAGAGGCTGGAAGAGGCCATCCAACCTGCTGGCCCCACAGCACCAATGCCTAGTCTCAGCATGGGACCAACAGCATGCCTCTTCCGTGCCTGTGTACGCGAGCTTTTTTGTTACTTGTTTGCGGATGGGATCACCACTGAACCTGACCAAAGCGCGCCAGATCACCATGGGCACTGGCGTGCAGCGGCTTGGCACAGTGGGTCGGCGCCTACGTGCCGCCCTGCCGTTCGGGAGCATACGTAGGGATGGCCTCCCTGTTCCGGGACAACGAATCGCCACGGTCTTTGAGAAGGCTGGCATGCCTTGGAGCGCTATACACGTTTCCTCTGACATTTATGGTTACTTATCTCAAAAACGATTGTCGGGCAAGTAGCATCTTCAGGCAAGCACTTTCAGAAAAAGTTATACTGTGGGAATATCGATTGAACAGTAGAGTTATAGGAGTTCTTTTATTTTTACGGTGAACTTAAGCTTTTGGAATGTGGCAAGCATCATTTTTTGCTGCTTAACTCTGTCAAGTACACGCTCTAATGTGCTTCGGTGTTGTCGTACTGCTGGCTCAGGCCTCAGGGGGGTTCTCCGAGTGAGTGAGGAGGAAAAGTCGTAGTATATGATGTTGCTTGCTCAGAAACTTAATTTCAGCCAGTTGTTGGAACCTAACGGGCCGGGGAGGTCCAAAGCAAGGCACACAGAGACGTGCAACTGTTCTCAGATGGCAACAGATCATCTGGCAGCACTTTACCATGTGGCGTGGAGGTTCCATTCCATGCCATGGCCGTGGTAAATTCATTGGCATGCATTGATGGGGATACATGTTTTTAGTGAGGCTTTTCAGCCTTTCCCACCCAGTACCACCCTCCCCCTATGCGGCTGCGGCAGCGGCAGCGGCACTAGGCTTTCCCCAAGCTACCCTCTCTCTCTCTCTCTCACTGTCACTGCTTTCATCAATACCAAAAAGTTGTTAGCTGTAAGCAGAGTTAATTAACCAGGATCCTGGTGCTAATGTTGTGTAGAACTGTAGATGTACTTATCTTATCCGTTACCTTTTCTTCCCTTGCAATCCTGGCAACTCTTGTTCACAGGTCATCACCATGCCATGCCAGTGGGATTGTACTGGATTAGAGTAAAGTTGGTGTGCGTGCTGCGAATCCTGGTCATGTCTTCATCCACCTTAATTAGTCAAAACTCCTGTGCGCATAAAATTATGTATACGAGATCCTAGGCTCAGAAGCTAAAAAGGTGTCATCTAGGCTCTAGCTAGCTCCTTGGAGGCTTGCTTTGCGACTAGTAATATATTCACCGTTGTCTTTGTCATGTGCGTGATTTGATGCATTGTTAACGGTGGCTAATTAGTATTCCTACCCCTAGTTCACATGGCTAATAAAGTAACTTAAGAGGAAGCCATTGTTGGTGCTGACTTTGTTGCTGAGCACAGCTCAGCAAGTGTTGTAATTTGGACGTTGGGGAGCTTTGTTTTGTAGAAAAGACCTGATACAGCGGAAGGGCAGTGAACCGGGTGAGGAAACGGATACGAGGTAGCATCAATATTAACAGGTTAGAAGGGTACGGCTGTTTACCATGATGATTGCTTAAAGCCAAAGTTTTTTACTCGGCGAAACAAACGTACGGTGCAGTATATGACTTGTTGCTGCTCGGTCCTTTTCTGGATCTGCATACTCCATAAAAATGGAGAAAATACTTATAATTTGGCAGTATGGGCTTGCTTTGTTGACCCGCAATAATTCAACTTCTATATCGATCGGTGCGTAACCATCCACTAGAAAGAGACCGCACTGGTCGGTTATAGCGTTAAAAACGACAGGGCATATACAAACGGACAATCCACTGGTATTACCAATAAGCAACATCCCTATTGGTTAACCTTGTTTTCATCACATCATTTTCCGCCAAGCTGGCCGACGCACGCCACAAGAAGCTGCTTAACAATGTAAAATCATTATTATTTTACCTACCATTTTTTCTTGGCCATACATGAGCACTTGGTACGCACGAGACCGGGGGGTGGGGGGGGGGGGGCACGGACAGCCATTTGTTTGGGTAGATAAAAGCAGATCGTATATTCAGATCTCGCCAATAAACGACTCCTGTACGTGCATATACTTCGGAATAATCCCGTCTTAAACGAGCATCTTAACTAGATGTACGTACGTAGGAGCGTCCAAGGATCAAGCTGCCACTGGGGGCTCCGGCAGGGGAGGTTACAGCCGGGGGGACCCGGCCTGCCGAGGACGGTGGTCCTCCGCCTGTCCGTCCGTCCACTGGTTTTTCTTAGGCGCTCTGAAAGCCGCCCAAACACATGCCATACCACGCGTAACCTGGTGGTTTGTGCTTGCGCCGTGCTTAATCATGCATGCCGCGACGAGGGTAGATTGGCCCAATCTACTCACGTCGGCCGCGCGCGCGCAGGGGCCAAGGAGACATCAGATGCGTGCCTGCCGCCGTGCACGGTCCTGGGGACCGTTGCGCGCGGTGGATGGACTCGCGCCTGTGTGTCAAGCTCGGGCGCGGGGCGTACGTATATCGATCGCGCCGCGCGGGGACGGGGTTTTTTTGTGTTTTCTCTCGCTGGAGGGGCTTCACGTACATGGGACGCGATCGCCCTGGACGTGTAGTGTACGTATGCTGGTGCTGCCGGCATAGGATGCCGGGCGGGGGAGCTTTGACGTACGAAGTGTGGTGCGTGTGATGGTCCTGGCTCTGTGCATGTGGTGCTGCATGCCCTGCTAGGGTGTATGCGTTCTTTTTACGTGCTTGGGTTTAGCATCTTTGTCTTTTTTTATTAGCATGTGCGGTTGTGCCACGTATTTCTACCCTTGCGCAACATTGCAGATCTATTCATCTGTTGGTATAGAGGCCGGCTCAAAAGTTTTAAAGGATACCGGTAGTAATTGTGAAGGAATTGAAGATTTCATTGACATGCTCATGCTCATATTGTCTAGTATCTACTGAGAAGAGGAGGGCAGAGATATAGTACTTAGAAAATAACACCATCAAACAGTGCATGCACTTAGAAAATAACACCATCAAACAGTGCATGTAAATCAATGGTACAACCGTACAAGACCCTTCCTGCAGGAATGCGCCGTACCATATCCCTGCTGGAAACGGAAAGGTATAACCGAATGGGACGGCGCGCCGCCCCGTTTCCTCCTCTTGCCCCTCTTTTCGCTTAGATGCGCGCCGCCACCTTAGACTCAACACAGCCCCAAATTATATGGCTAAGGAAGCTTTGCCCTTTTAGGTCCAGTTTATTTAGGATTTGTTTTTTTAGTTTATAGTTTAAAGTTAGCTTTTTAGTTTAAATAATTTAAAAGTAATTGGCTTTTATATGTAAGTAGAGGTGGGTAATTTTAGTTTAACTTCCGTAATATTAGTTTAAGGCCAACCTTAAATAAGCAAAAAAAACGTGGCTTTTGACTTCAGTTATACGAAGGCTTTTGGTTTTTGAAAAAGCCTACGTAAAAAACTATCTATTTGTTTAGGATTTGGTCTTTTGGCTTTTAAGGCAGTAAAAAAGCCCAAACAAATAGTGCTTTAGCCTCCTTGCACACTTTTTTTTCTTCACTTTTGGTCTTTTTCCAAATGAAAATAGAAATCTAGTCCCTTTTTCGACTGCGAAAGCACTAACAGGCAACACGTGTCATCATCGCGCTCCCCTACCATATCAGGTCGCCGGCACCAAGTGATCATGGTAACTGTGGTACCCTATCCTGTCGTGCTACCATAGCTCGGCACCAAGTTGTTGCCGTAGTTGCTCGGCCTGCTGCGGGCGTAGCCACCTGCCACGGTACATGAGCGCAACAAGTGACACGTGTCACTGCTTTCGAGGTCAAGAATAGGGTCATTTTTACAAATTTATTCGCGCGTGGCCAGTTTTGAAAAAAAAAAGAGTCAGGGGCTAAAAATGGTGTCAGCTCTATGGTTCAGTTACGGTGCTCATTTCTCATGAGAGTTTACCCCCTATATGAGCAGTGATTTCTCTAGGATTACAGGAGCATTTTGTGGGCGCGAGTGTGCTTCCTTATGTCACATATATCCAGGGAAGTGTGATTTCCATCGATTTCCCTAGAATTTGTAATCTCTCTGATCCTAGTGTGTCCTAGCTGTGGCTTGGGACGAAAGGGGGTGAACTTTGGTTTCAGTGCCCATCCTTGGTCTGCATTATGGGGTTGAGGGAGTGGAAGGTGCGTGGATTAGGGGATGTCGACGAAGGAATCAGGGACCCAATGCTGCACTCGACCCCCTCCAACTCGGGGCAAGAAGAAGGTAATCGAAGATGAATCACGGGGCAAGGAATTCGTCTCGGAGATGTTCGGCAAGTTTAATTTGATGTCGAAGGAAAATAAAATGCTAGTTTTGGAGGATACCAATGGCACATATTTAGTGGTGAAGCCAGCGGTGATTAGTAAGGTTCTTGCCCCTAATATCTTGCATATTTACACGGTGATTGCGACGATGAGGCTTGCTTGGGGAAATCCTAGGGGTCTAGAAGCATGATCTGTTTGGGAGAATCTCTTTATCGTAGAATTTGACTCTGAAATTGATGAGATGAGGGCTCTTGAAGGATTGCCTTGGTCTATGGGGTGTTACACAATTTGGCAACAAATAGTGGTTCTATAGGTGTTTAATCATGATTTGCGACCCATTGATGTTGTTTTTCGCTAGTGATTTGGCTGGTTTACATGCTTAATGGAATAGCTGATATTCCTTTGAAAAAGCACGGCCCCAAATAAATCTCCCTTCCTCTACTCGGGTTAGTCCACTTCCCCGAAACATCACGAGTGGTTAATGCCTTATCTTGTTTCGCGACAGGACACACCTAGCTAGTGACGTCTAAGAGCATGTATACTGTGTGATGTCAGTCGTTTATAAACTTTGTTACATAAGATTTTTGCTAATATGAAAAAGAGTGAGTGTAGTTGCCTCTTCGTGAAGAGACGGTCATATAGGCAATACAAAATATTATTGTATGAGTTATTGTTTCTAAGAAATACTTTTTTTGTTGTATGAGTATGTTATAATTAAAAGGTTATGATATCTTATAGAGACATATTTAAGATGCAATTCATCGTGTAGGTTGACTTTAATTTTATTTTTAAATAATATAAAAGAGTATACAGTGAACATTAATCTTTAATTGCATAAATGCTCGAAGCCGTACAGTCGCCGAATTTAACTCCCATCGCCCCAAAAATGAGGAGGGGCTCCCGCAAAAGGCCCAGGACAAGCGTACCACCAACCCGACAGTAAACAGTAATCGGTGGTAACAAAACCAGCAGCAACGACGCACGCAGAGGGGGAGGGGAGGCAGACTGCAGAGGCATCACCGCAAATCCACAATAACAACGACGACGACACCAGCACCAACTACCACCAACGCGGACGGGCGGACGGGCGGGACGAGGCGGCAGGAACCCGTAGGCCGTAGCGATTGGGCCGACGGGACGAACCGGTCGCGCGCGGGCCTCGTGGTGGATCTGACGCCACCCGCGCGCTGGTGCTTCTCACCTCATCGCGTCGCGTGCGTCCCCTTCTCTCCTTCATTCCGACCGGGCGGGCGAGCGAGCAATTCCCCGCGCGCCGTTGCGATCTGTGTCGGCGGTCAATGCGTGCGGGGAGATGAGCGGCGGCGAGGAGGAGGAGGAGGTGTTCTACGAGTCGCGGGACCGGGTCCTTTCCTCCTCCTGCTCCTCCACCTCCACTTCGGACGACGATGACCACCCGCGACGACGCCGGGATGGGGCCGCCGGCGCGGCAGTGGTGCTCGACGTGTGGACTTCCGAGCCGGCGCCCGTGCAGGAGCGGCGCCGGAAGCTGCTCCAGATGATGGGGCTCGCTGGGGACCTCTCCCTCGCGAGCCTCGAGATGGGTCGATCGGCCTCCTACGACGGGCCCATCCGGCCGGCGGCGGTCTCGCCCATCCCCCGATCCAGATCGGACGGCGCCGTGCCGGCCTCGGCCACCAAGCCGCCGCTCGGGGGTCGTTTGCGCCGGACGTCGTCGGGCTCCTCCGAGGACACGCCGGAGGGGGAGGAGGCGGACCCCAGGTGCCTGATCAGAAACCTCGATGACGGCAGCGAGTTCGTGGTGAAGGAGGAGTTCGAGCTCCGCGAGCTCGGCACGGGGCGGCAGCTCACCATGGAGGAGTTCGACCTCTGTGTCGGCCGCTCCCCCATCGTCCAGGAGCTAATGCGCCGCCAGAACGTTGCAAACTCCGGTTCAAACAACGGCGCCTCCACCCCCATCCAGAGGTCCAGTTCCGACTCCAGCAACGGCGCGACGCGCCCCAGGCGGCGCAGCGGCTGGCTCCGGAGCATCCGCAACGTCGCTGGATCCATGGTGGCCGGCTCCCGCGACCGCCGAAGCAGCGACGAGAAGGATACATCATCGGAGAAGGGCGGACGCCGGTCCAGCTCAGCGACAGATGACAGCCAGGATAGTGCCGGCGCCGTGCACCATGGCCCGGAGCGCGTTAAGGTGCGGCAGTACGGGAAGTCGTACAAGGAGCTCAGTGGGCTGTTCATGAACCAGGAAATACCGGCGCACAATGGGTCCATCTGGAGCATCAAGTTTAACTCCGATGGGCGGTACCTCGCGAGTGCTGGGGAGGACTGCGTGATCCATGTCTGGGAAGTGTCGGAGTTTGAGAGGAGGCGAGAGGAAAATGGGGTGTGCAATCCATTTGTTGCCGTTGTCTTCAATGATTCACCTGAGCCGACATCTGCGTTGGCAAGTGTGGACGGGAGCCATTGGGAGAAGAAGCGTCGGGCAAGGATCTCGGAGGGTAGGAAGTCTGCGAGCTCTGACCGGTTGATGGTGCCAGAGCATGTGTTTGCACTGTCGGAAAAACCGGTCAAAACCTTTGAGGGGCATTCAGATGATGTTCTTGATCTCTGCTGGTCCAAATCTCAGGTATTCTAATGTTGCTGTTCGTTCTGAAGTCCTAAATTGATGCTTGCTGAGTAAACTGGTGAATGTTGAATTTAATCCCACAACCCAAATTCTGCTAAAATCTAGAAGTATGCCACAAATATTGGGATAAAAGACATGTGGTTGCTTAGCTCTGAATAGTTTCGTTTTTACTCTTTAACATGTTGAAGGTAAAATTTGGAAGCACTGCATTGTTTGAGCAAACCTTCTTTGTCACAATTGAGAGTTAAACCATGCCAGGACAAAACACCTTGGCACCCAAATATAGCTCAATGCATTCACTGTGTAGATAACTGTAAATGATAAATTGGCAGGAGACAAATTAAAATGTAGTGATTTTGATACACAGGCCATATTGAATGCAAATAGGTGTTCTCTGGCTCTGGGCAAGTGCTTCTTTGAAATTTTTTATTGGAAAGGAAAGTTGTAATCCTTAAAAGCAATTGAGCCTGCTGTCTGCCTTTAAAGAAGGCATGTTTCCTCCAAGATTGTAGTTTGCCATTTCATGGTCGTTTTTGTATCTTGATACATCTAGTGGCGATTGCATCACATAGCAAAAGCTAGTGCCGAAATTGTACAACAGTATTCTACAATACAGCACTTCGATAGAATTTTTATGCTCTGATTTTTTTTAGGTAAATCCCCTTTTCTTTTTCTTGTTTAGACAGTACTTAGATAGTAAGTATTTCACAATATAACATGGAGTATTCTAATAAGAAAGAGTGTTCACTTATGGAGTTATCTCGTATCACCTTGTCAAAACAGAATCTCAATTTGATTATATCCATTTACATGATGGGATGGGAAGACTCCTTTACTTTTCAGTTTTTCTAATTCTAGTGGGATAAAATCCTAGAAATGCTATACAACTTGACATTGACTAGATACGAAGAATGCTATAGTCGACCTTTAGAAAGATATGTACTTCCTACAATGATAGATGATGTAAAGAACAGAAAGGAAGTTTGTTTAAGTCCTGCATCAATACGGTAAAATATAATATAAAGTAATGTAAAATTTAGTTATCCACCATAATGTGCTTATACTAGCACCACTATATATAATATCCAATGAAGTTGAGCCTTCTTTTGGGACTAAATTACAACTGATTTCATCTCTTCAGGGCGAAGCTTGATCTAGGTTTTAATAACGGTCTAAATCAAATGCATCCTACTCTGGTGATTTCCAGTTACCCTGAGACTAGACCGTCTTTCATCAGATCTTTTGCCCCCCTCTCTCACTTCTACCATTTGAATCACATTCACTGAAAAGATGGCAATTAGCCTGGGTCTTTTGGTAGATTTAGATGACAGAACAAGGAGTTGTAGCCATACGATTAGGATGCCCCATCTAGGTTCTGGTCGTACATTAGACTGTCTATCTTGTCTCATTAGTTGTCCAAAGTTCTTGCCGCATCATATCTATGTTAGGACTTTAGGACTCACTGTAGCTTGGAGTGTCAAGAAATCCCTTTAGCACGTTGTATATTCAGCATAGAATGCTGCATGACATACATGTTTATTACTAATGGAGCTTGAATTAGCTGCAGATCAGTTATCTTATGGTCTAGAATCCAGGACCTGTACCATCAAGTTTGCATTCTCCAGATATTTCAGAAATCTCTTGAGAGAATATTGATTGATTCTTCTACAAATTCAATGGCATTCAAAAGGGCAAATGCATGATTAGTTGCACAAAATTTGTTGGATCTTGTTTTGACAGCTATGAGTATATAATTGGCAGTTTAATACCAATCTGTTCGTGGATGTCTGGTGGTACGACCTTTCTATGCTAGCTTCACATTTTGCAACGACTCCAGCAATGCGTCCCACTCTCTGATTGCTACAGTTCTGTTTATCTTGTTATAATATATCCTATGATTCTGTTGTCATTACAAAATTTTCTGTCTTTAACTTCTCTGTCAAATGCTGTGCAGTACTTACTTTCGTCTTCAATGGATAAAACAGTAAGGTTATGGCACATGTCAAGCGCTTCATGTTTGAAAACGTTCTCACACAGTGACTATGGTAAGATTTAGATTGCACTAGCAGTTTAGTTCTTTCTCTCTCCTTTCACATGTAATGTTTCTCATTCTGCCAGCAATATCCTCAATTTTATTTTGTTGCTTTGTGTTTCAGTGACATGCATCCAGTTCAACCCTGTTGATGATAGATACTTCATTAGCGGTTCTCTGGACGAAAAGGTTCGCATATGGAGCATTCCCAAACGTGAAATTGTTGATTGGAATGATCTGCATGAAATGGTCACTGCTGCTTGCTATACCCCCGATGGACAGGTTTATATACTTATACTGATGTCTTTGACCAAAAAGGTTTTTTGCATGTTAAGTTCTTACACCTTGTTTCATATTTTTTGAAGAGCGCGTTAATTGGTTCCCACAAGGGCAGCTGTCATATTTATGACACATCTGGTATCTCTTCTCTCATGATCATCACAAGTTGAAGTTGATTTTTCTACGGTTTTGCCTTACTTTTCCTTCAAATTTGACCTTTTTTAAACTCTTGCCAGATAATAAGCTTCTCCGAAAGAAACAAATTGACCTACAAAATAAGAAAAAGAAGTCCAACCAGAAGAAAATCACTGGATTTCAGGTGCTTACTTTTAAATCACTCGAGTATGACACAAGCCATAGACAGATCGTAACTTTCCTGTCTTACTGAATCATAGTTTCTTGAATAGTTTCTACCAGGGAGTTCTTCAAAGGTGCTTATCACATCTGCAGATTCACGAATCCGAGTTGTTGATGGTTTTGAACTAGTCCACAAGTTCAAAGGTAAGTTTTGAGTCTTGGAACTCACTCATATTATATTGCTTTTGTCTCAAGATTTAGTTAGTGACCTTTATGAGACTGTTACTCTCGCTTGGTACTATTACCTATCTTTTTTGCTGTACTAGAATCCAGGTGTATGCAAGTTGATGGGTATGGAATTCTGCTTAGAATAGGTCTGCAGTAGTCAAATCATGGTGTGATAATCAGGTTATCAATAATGCATTCCCTGAATTGAATGTGACTTGTATAGACTAATTTCTGCTGTCATGTTCTTCCTTTCAGCAAAGTGCCAAAACTTGTCAGAATCCACTTTGTTGAGGTGATAGGTTCTAATGTTCACTTAACATGTTAAAATAGTTATCGCTGCCTTTTGATGGGTCTGAGTTCCATATGTTTTTCCCCTTCATACCAGCTGTATCAATGCTAGTTGATTCAAATACAACGGCTTCTGATGCCCTGTTCCGTTTCAGGTTTCCGAAACACCAACAGCCAAATCTCAGCTTGCTTAGCTGCGAATGGTAGGTACGTGATCTCGGCAAGTGAGGATTCCCATGTGTACGTATGGAGAAATGACGGTAACTCTGAACAAAGAAGAAGCAAGGGCATTGTTTCTGTCACAAATTTCTATGAACACTTCAACTGCCAGGATGTGACCGTGGCTGTTGCTTTGCCGTCTACGGGATCAGCAGTGACATCCAGAACCAACTCCAGGAAGCACGAGGAACTGGGTTGCGTATCCGAGTATCCTCTGCTTCTTCACACTGAACTTGACAAACTGCCAAATTCCTCTGATTTCCAGCACCAGAACGGCAATACCCTAAGCACCAGCTCAAATCACAGTGGTGATAGAGCATCTGCAACTTGGCCCGAAGAATTCATGACGCCAACGAAACAGAGCCCTCGATCCAGTACCAGTCTCCCCAACGGTTCTGGGCAAGCTCCAAGCTGGTCGGGCTGGGGCTTGGTGATCGTCACGGCAGGCCGTGGAGGTCAGATCAGAACATTTCAGAATTTTGGGTTTCCCGTCAGAGTATAGTAAGCCATCTTTGTGCTGCACGTACTCTTTAGTCGCTGCCCTGCGGGAGGGTAATTTTTGTGTATAGATAGGTGGAGATGTGGGTGATTTGCACAGCGGTCTGGGATTGGATTTGGCTGCTCCCGAGGTGCGCATGCTCCGGAACTTCAGCTAACCTGCTACGACCTGGCACTCAATGCATGTTGAATTCGTTTGCCCAAAATTGTACATGAGAATGAAGCCCGAGAAAGCGCGACGGTCGCCGGCCGGTTGGAATGAGATATCTCGCCAGCCATCTTTTATCTGTTTTTCCACTCGAGTCCGCTTTAGCTTTTCTCTTTTTTCTTCTGCCTTCTTGTTTTCCACTTCAATATATATTCTTGTAAGAAGAAATCTCAGTGGTACACAAAATAGAAAAGCAAAAAATAGTCTCACAGAGTGGTGAATTCGTTACACTGGCTTCTCATGCTTGCGATGTTAATGTTACGTGGTACAGGAACAAGGAAGAGCTGAAAATTTCGGGTTCAAAAGGTCTTAGCCCTTGCCCCTAGATAAGGCTGGCAGTAGCATTTCTGATGTAAATTTTTCTGACGTTCAATTGTCGGTCACTCGGCATTTCTTCCTTCTGTTTCTGTTTTCGATATTTGCCACCTTGGCCCACCTAGTACTGTTTTTCCATTGCGCCGTGTGCCGTGTGCATTCTATTGTTCTTGTGGTTGCTAGAAACAAGGATTAAAATCTTGAGATCTTGCTTACCGGATGTTTTCGAGTTTTGAAATATCGGCCGGAGTAAAAAAAGATTCAAAATTTTTTAAATTGCTATAATATCTCAAAAATCTCAGTAAGATCTCGGGTTTTTTTTGACCGGATTTGGTCCAATAACCCTTAAGAAAGTCATCTCCTATGAAAATTTGTTGAGAAACCAAATTTTTGAGAAATTTTCTAAAAATTGCAGAAACACTGTCGGATTTTTATAAAATTGTACATACTTTATCATAATGTGAAAAATTTACGATACCATCCTAAGAAGTGTAGGATCATATATAATTTTTCTAAAATAATTTAACTTCATTTGTTGTCTTTAATAAATCAAAAACCGAATGAACATAATTGGGACAGTAATATTGTCAGAATTTTATAAATTTTCTCGAGTGTGATCATGATCCAAAATTTTTATGAGAGCTTAATAATTCCCCAGTACCATTCTTTAAAATTTTAAGAAACTTTAAAAAAAATTTGTTTGCCCAATCAAATCTATGTATGCATTGAACTTCATTTGTTATATTTCAAAAATAAAAAACAGAAAGAACATAAATGGTACAGTGCACTTGTAAGAATTTTATAAATTCACTGGAGTGTGATCATGATTCAAAATTTTTATGAGATCTTAATAATTGCCTTATAACCCTTCTGCAAAATATTAAAAAAATTTAAACCTTTTTTTATTATTAAAGCAAATCAATATATTGATCATCAGGCTTTTATCAAGACGTAGCACTTTTCAGAATTTCTGGAACTTTTTTAAGCTTGATCATCATTTCAAAATTTTATATAAACATTAATTATACATCGGGAACATCCACAAAAAAATTTAAAATTTTTTAACGTGGTTTGTACTATTTTTCATTTGGTTGAAATTTGACGGTATGAAATTCGGGCCAAACTACTGTTCTGGACCATGCGGCAGCCTCTGCCCTACTCTTCTTCTTCCTTCGCTCGCTGGCGCCCTAGAGCTGAGCCTCGCCGCCTGTACCTCGTGCCACCTCTGCCACCGATTATTGTCGCAACGGTAGCTCGTCCAATTGATCCCTACCACGGCAAGGAAGTTGCCCATACCTTGCCACTCTTCGAGCAAGTTCCATTGCCCCGGCCATCTCATTTCCTGTGCTGCACCGCAAGAGACCAGGCGAGTTCATACCCAGGGCCGGCTTATCTTCCCCCATCCATGCCTATAAAAGCCACCCCTGAGCTCGTAGAGCCTCGCACATCATTTCCCCTCAACTCCCATCCACATTCAACCACCAGATAGCCACCAATTTCCCTCATTTTTCCCCTACTGCCAAAGAACCCTTGCTTTGTTGTTGTTTTTAGAGGAGTATCCTACGATGGTGAGGATCAGGATAACTAGGCCGCTGCCCCAGTTGATTGCCTGTGATAATTATATTGGGCTCTACTACTGGTTTTATTCTACTTTCGCTGTAATCTTTTATTTGACCTGCGTGTCACCTTTAATATAAACTGAAATTATTAATAAAATACGATGGATATGTTGTGTTATGATCTTTGCTGTGTGTACTAGTTTTTTTTGGACTAGTACAATATGTACAGAGGATTTTGAAAGTGTTTTTCTGGGGTCCGACAGAGTTTTATTGATTTTGATTGTATTTCTTTTCTAGCCTACCCTAACTTATTTAAGACAAAAGGATTAATTGTTTTTATTGGTCCAACTTTCCCTTCAACTGAATGTCTAGCATCCATTGCACTACAAAAGAGGATATAAAAAGTTCCTACTAGCCTAATCCACGGCAATAATACCTTTTAGTTCCGGAAGGAGCTTTGCAGCCCTTCTATATATTTCACAGCTTTGCCGTTTTATCCTTGCTCAATCGTGGTATGCGTAGTGCCAAGCGCAAAGATGTGAGAACGCATGGTCGTATATATACGGTACAAGTATATCATACTCACTTGATATCTTATCCATCCATAAATAACAAAGAGGCTTTCTATTTAAAAAAAAGGCACAAACTTAATGCACTCGTGGTGTAAATATGCTAGTTGCCCCTTCCATCGTGATTTAACCAACCAAATTATCCTAATTATGAACGTTACTCAGTTGTAACAAATCGGCTCGAAAACGCATTCGAATTTGGTTGGACGAGAACATAAAAGAGTTTTGGGTACTAACTAGAGATGATCAAACGGGCCGATCCAAGGTACGATATTGTAGGTCCGGCCTGAGCATATCACGGTCCAGTCGTAAACGGGCTGTGCCGGTATAGCTCATTCGCTTATGCTGTGCTTGGGCCAGCACAGCGGCATGTCGGGTTGGCACGGCACAATCCGTTTACGTGCCGGTCTAGCACGGCACGGCCTGGCACGACCCGTTTAATTTGAAAAATAGCCATTGAAGGTTTAAAAAAATTGAAAAAAAATCAAAAAAATTCTAATTTTTTTCCTATAAATAGGTGGCTACCCCCCATTTCCACATCAACAATCTTGCATTCTCTTCTATTCATTCTCTTGTGAAAATTCTTTTACTCTTGGTGGTAATTTGGCAAAATTCAAAATAGTTTTGCCAAAAATCCGAAATTCGGCTTCCGGCTTCTGTCAAGAAATCAAGGTGATAATTGTGATTTATTTTTTTGTTTTGTTAGTATTTTAAATCATATTTTAGTATTAATAGCGTAATTATTTCTTGTAGTTTGCTTTATGGAGCACATGAATTTTCCGTCGTTCCTAGCTTCTGATTTCAGGATTTCACCCGATGAGCTTTTTGCATCATATGAAGAGCAAGAAGCTGCAGGAGTTGTGCCATCCTCAGACTCTACAAGTACTACTACGTCGACAAGCACCGGGGCAAAAAAACAAGACGCAGTACATCGGGAGTCTGGGAAGATTTTGAGCAAATTTTTGAGACATTAGACAACGTCCAGAGCAGGTATGCTGTTTGTAAATATTGTAAGCATAAATTAACTACGAAATCTTCAGGTGGAACGGGGCACTTGAAGAGGCATGCTGAGAGCTGTAGAAAAAAAGTAGGGATAGCTTTGAGACAAACGCAGCTGCAGTACAACCCCGACAGTACGGTACGTAACTGGGACTATAATCCTGAGGTAGCTCGTGAATCTCTTTGTCGTTTAATCGCTTCTCAAGATCTTCCTTTAAACCTTGGTGAGTCAGCTACGTTTGAAAACTATATTAGGACCGCTCATAATTCTAGGTTTTCTGTAGTTTCTAGACAGACAACAAATAGAGTTTTGATTAAATATTATAATAATTATCGCAATAGCTTAAAAGAAAAATTTAGTACCTGTATTTTTTCTGTGTCTTTGACATCTGATATATGGAGTGGTAGAGCTAAAGAGGATTATCTTAGTGTAGTTGCTCATTATGTAAACGATGATTGGCAACTAGAAAAGAGAATTATAGGATTCAAACTAATTGATGTAGCACACACTGGTGAAAATATTGTTGATTGTATTGTAAAAGTTATGGAAGATTTTGGTCTTAGTGATAAGATTTTTGCAATAACATTAGATAATGCTTCTGCAAATACTTCTGCCATGAACATTCTTACTCCGCTTTTCAATTCCTATACTGAATCTTTCTTATTACATCAGCGTTGTGCTTGCCATATTATTAATCTATAGTTAAATCTAGTTTGAAGAGGTTAGATCAGTATCTTGAACCTTTTCGCACTGCAATATCTTACTTAAATTATTCTAATCAACAAGTAGCAGCATTTAAGACTTATTGTATTGCAATGAATGTGCGTCCGCGTAAGTTTGGCTTGGATATGCCTGTTAGATGGAACTCTACTTACTTGGGATGGTTAAGAATCTCATACCATATGAGAGCACATTTTCTGTTTTTATTAACACGCACTGTCGTACACGAGATGATCAACCGCTACTCACAGAGCAACTTTGGTATATTGCTAAATACTTGCTGTCATTTTGAGAACTTATTTTTTGAATCTACTGTTGCTTTATCTGGAGTTTATTACGCAACCTCTACTTTAATTGTGCATCATATTTTAGAAATTGCTACCCACTTAAAGAGCCATAAAAATAATAATATCTTGCGTGAAGTTTTTTATGCTATGAAAACTAAAATTTTAAAATATTGGCAAGAAATTCCTATGTTATATGCATTTGCATTTATTTTAGATCCTAGAGCTAAAGTTCGAGGATTCTCTAATATTCTCTTACTTCTAAGTGATGTGGTAGGTACTGATTATTCTAGTTATTTTTCAAATGTCCATGCTAACTTATCTCAAGTTTATGATAAGTATTATCGGAAGTTTGCTGGAGTTCACATACAGCGACCTCCACCAGCACCCATAACAGGTAAGAAGAAAATCGCATGGAGAAAGATATGGGGTGCAGGTGGCTCTTCCTCAAGGAGTTCGACTACATCAACGATAAGTGCGGACACATCAAGTGGTGGGGAGCTAGCTGCCTATCTCAACAACGGCACTATCAACTACCAAGAGCAGCAAGAGGAGGACTTCATGAAGGACCATGTGGAGGTACATCCATGTTTGTGATGAGTATTTGACTTTATTTGAGCAAGGTGTACTCAGGTTTGAGTTTGATTTAAATTGGAATTTGAAGCAATTTGAGTCTTCTCCTGTTTTTGCGGTAGTACCGGTCAGGACGAACAAAAATGAATTTTAATTTGTGGACTGTGATGAATCTATTGCATATCATTGTGAACATTGCTATGTGAGGTATTTCCTTGTTTTTGATGGTTGCAGGACGACGGTGCTAGGTCATGTTGACGCGAAGGATGGCCGGGATTAGGCGAGGAGCGTCGGAGGTCCAGACGGTCGGGGATCGCAGGGAGATGATCGGAGACGGAGTCCGTGCAAGTCATGAAGACAAGGAATAGATGTGATGCTAGCTAGATGCTGCTCGGATCGATGAGAACCATTAGATCTTGGTCTAGTTGATAGGTTAGCGGGTCTAGTTAGTGTGCTTTGAGAACCGTGCAAGAAAACCCATTATGTGTTGTGGGTTTTGGGTGAACCCTTGCATGGCTGGTTGAGTAGGTAAATCCTAGCCCTTGATGGGTGCTCTAGGATTTAGAGGCTCATCCAAGGGTGGTAGGTGGCCCAAGAGTTGTATAAATAAGGGTGGATGGGTAGCCTTCCCCCCTTAAAGGTTTGAGTTGCTTCTTTGAGCTTTGCCCCCACATCAAGTGAGGCTTTGTAAACCTTCCATTCAGAAAATACAAAAAATTTCTTTACCTTATTTTGAATTTAAATTGTGCATTTACATTACGTCTTTACTTTACACAATTTAAATTCAGCATTTACTTTCCCGTATTTACATTATCGCAATTTACTTTCTCGCAATTTGGATTTGCCTCCCCTCCTTCTAAATACTGTTGTTCTAAGATGTCTTGAGGGTGTTTATATGGTTTTACACTTCTCTTGCACCTTAGGATAGACTAAAGATCAAGTTTTCTATCAAGTTGTCATTCTGTCCAGAACTTGTTCTTCGTGCAGCAGTCAGTCTTTGACTTTTTAGAAAAATCTATAAAAATCATTTTTGAGTGATTCTTATTGAATAAGGTGCGTGACTCATATATCCATCTCTAGAAAAAAATTGTGAGTCTACTGGTTGCACCGTTTGAACGTTATGAAGTGAAAACCGAGCTTCAAACTTTCTGATCGAAGTTCTTGACTGTCTGTAATACTTGATTTTCATGTCTATTATATAAAGTTTTTTAACGTGATTTTTGGTGGACTGTTTCACGACTCAACTGCTCATAGGGAAAAAAATTCTCAAAAATTTTAGAGCATCAGAAACTCACCAACCACCTGCTCCAAGTGAGGACAATTCTTGAAAAATCTGCTTTTACTTTTCTGAAAAGAGACTTTGTTGTTTTTAGCTTTATCTCTTTTAGAAAAAAAATATTTGAATTGATTCCTTTTTGTTTGGACACTTGATAACCAGGATTGTGATTAAAACATCCCTAACATGGTTCATGATTCTCAACCATGAAGTTAGGGGTACACATAGTTGTCTAGTTATTCGGGTTTTGGAGGGTGTGCGAATCTGAGAAGCACCAGTTTGAATGAAAATCTTTGGGTGTTTCAGATTTTTATTGTGATATTGTTTGGAGTACTTTGAGTGGGGGAAAATTTTATTTGGGATCATTCACCCCCCCTCTGATCGCCATCTCAGTCTTTCACTTCAGCATTTTGCAATGGTGGCACGAGCACAAGATAACATATCCAGTACTTTCCATATTAGCATATGATGTGTTAACGGTTCCTGTCTCCACGGTATCTTAGGAGTCTGTTTTCAGTCTATCCGGAAGAATAATCGAGGAGAGAAGAACAAATATGACAAGTGAGATGGTGGAAATACTTCTCACTGTGAAAGATTGAGAACAAGCTGATCAACGAGCTCAACATACTGTAGAAAATGCTGAGCTGGTGGAGACGTTCGAAAATCTTTATCTAGATAATGAGGAGGAATAATTGTAATCTTCACTTTTTTCCTATATCACTGAGCTATAGGTTGTACTCTTTTTTCTTTGCCAAGGTTTTCTCGTGTTGAGTTTTTACCTGGCAAAGTTTTTTAACGAGGCAGCCAAACATCAATAAAGTTCATTATTTAATTCAAATTATTTGTCTCATTTTAGAATTTATCTCATATTTTAGCCTTTTCTTAATTTATATATATATTTAAAAAGTTTTTCTACATCCTTCGAGTTTTTCTAATTATTCTAAATTTATCCCATTTTTCATACCTTTTCTATTTTTCTAATTTTTTTTTCTGATTTTTTTGAATTTTTTTGGCGCTAAAGGGCTACGGTCCAACTCGACCCGTTTTAGCCCGTTGGACCCGTGTTCTGATTTTTCATACCTTTTCTATTTTTCTAATTTTTTTTCTGATTTTTTTGAATTTTTTTGGCGCTAAAGGGTTACGGTCCAACTCGACCCGTTTTAGCCCGTCGGACCCGTGCTAGCACGGCACGGCCCGTTAACCCTGCAGGCCGTGCTTGGGCCGCCTTCCCAGCATGTGGGCCGGCACGATCCGTTTAGTAACCGGGCCTAAACGAGTCATGCCTAAACGGGCCGTGCTGTTTTCTAACTGGGCCGTGCCGGTCCGCTCGTTTGGCGTCTCTAGTGGAGATGGCCAAATGGGCCGCCCGACACGGCCCGGCTCGTTTCGGTCGGACTACTAAACTGGTCGTGCCGTGTCGGCCCACGTACCGGGGAGGTGGCCTAAGTACGGCCCGTGAGGCTGACGGGCCGTGTCATGCCGACACAGGTCCGATGGGTCGAAACGGGCTCGGGTCGGTCCGTTAGCGCCAAAAAGATTAAAAAATTTAGAAAAATTTCGGCAGCCACCTATTTATAAGAAAAAATTTGAGATTTTTTCAAAATTTTTAAGGCTCTAACGATTATAAAACAGCTATTTTTCAAACTAAACGGACGGTATCGAGCTAAATGGGTTGTGCCTACCCCTAATCGTGTCGGACTGTACCGAACCGGCCCGCCGTGCCTAGGTACCGGCCCAAACACAGTACGAGCTTGTGGACCATGCCGGCACGACGCTTACAGCTGAACCGTACTGTGCTCGAATCAATAGTACGCGCCTCAAGCCGACCTGTAACTACCAAAGAAAGAGAGTAACGGGTCGACTGAAACGTACTAAAGACAAACGCCAATCCAAAACGGAGAGCAACAGGAAACAATTATATCGTCCTCATCTCCCCGCCTCTCCCTGTAAATAAACGTGTCCTCGGTCGTCTTCCCCACCAGCTCGATCAAAAGCCTAGGGTTTCCCCAAGCCGCCCGCCCATCCATCCTTACCTTCCCCCTCCCAAGCTGGGCCACCGCCGCCATTGCCGCCGTCTCGCACGAACCCCCCAAACCCGCCATAAACCACCCCCCGGGGCGCTGAACCCGGCCGGAATCGGCGAAGAACTCGAACGCAAACTGAAGCAGGCACCATAAGACTACACGCGCTCATCCACTTTGCCTCTGCCTACATCTAATTTCTGCTGGTTCCGGACACTCGATAAGAACAGATCCACCAGTGTGCGGACGTGTGGAACAAACTTTGACCTAAGGATTGGATCTTTGGATTGGTTCGGATTCGTGTGATCTGGTGCTTAGGACATGATCAAATCGGTGGTTTATTACGGGAACACCTCCATTGCGGAGGTGGAGGTGTGGCCCATGGGCGAGACGAACTTGGCAGGGACGCCGGCGTGTGTGCGGGAGATCCGGGTGGACCGCCTGTCCCCGCCCAGCGAGCGGTGCCCTCCGCTCGCCGTTCTGCACGCCGTCGCCGCCGGCGCCCGCTGCCTCGTGATGGAGTCGAGGCCGACAGCCACAGCGGACGAACCCCCGCCGCCGCTCGTCGCCATGCACACCGCTTGCCTCAGAGACAACAAGGTATATGAATCATTCCCAACAATAAAAAGACACATTTGTAAAAAAAAGCAATAAAAAGACACAGAACTGGAATAAATGAACGAATTGAAGCCTTTTAACTTTACATGGACAAGTTTACCCCGACAACGAATATGCATGAATAAACTAGTGAAAAACTTTTCCTGCGTTAATGAGTATTATAATTCTGCACGAACAATTTTAATCTGTTGACAAGGATTTTTGACAAAGATGTGGACTTGACTAATGATACCGACTAGAACTCATATGAGAATTCACTTTTCTGCACGATGTTATGTGGACTGTGGACTTGGTTTTTAATAGAACCAATAGAGGTATAGAACCTGGCCCGACGTTGCTGAATGAATGAGGTTTCGGAACAGTGTTTCAAATTTCAGAAATGGAGCAAACAGATGTTTCGATTCTTGAATTTGAAACATTGGTTGTTGAGACATACCAGGGATGGTGAAGGATTTGCTTTTCTTCAACAGTTCTGAACTTTGGACTTAACATTACTTGCTATCAGCAGTTCATCGCTGCAGTTGAACGTGAACTCTGAACCGCTGAACTCCATATATTGACAGAGATAGTTGAGGGATGAGTGAAGTGTTGCTTGAATACTTTTGAGTTTGAACACATTAATGTGCATGGCATTCATCCGCTTGCAAGTTAATGTGCTGCTTTATTCCACTGGGACCTAATTTCTTTGAAGAGCACATCTATTATAAGATACATGTTTTGTCCCTCTACTTCCTCCATACGGTAAATTTTACTAATAGTAACTGTGATCATGACACTGCTGTGAATATTTCTGGGTTCTATTTGACTGTTATAAAATTTCGATATATATAGTTTTCAGCCAATCCATGCCACATATTTTTGGAACAAAATATCCTATTTTTTGCATTTTCTTTCTCCTTTTTTTTCCTGTACTACTATGCGGATATTACTCTGTTATGTAGGGCTCCTTACAAAGATATGTGCTAGATGCCGTGGGAATTACCATGCCTCGTACTTGGGTGCATTTTGCATTTTGTATTCTGATTACACTTTCTTTTATAATGAAAATTATTCTCCTGTTTGTATTATTTCATTTCCTTTAATTCTTTGTGCTTGCAGACTGCGGTTTTTCCACTTGGAGCAGAAGAAATTCATTTAGTGGCAATGACATCCAAGAGAAACTTGCAAAATCATGCATGTTTTTGGGGTTATAAAGTACCATTGGGCTTATACAATTCTTGCTTGAGCATGTTGAATCTTCGATGCCTTGGCATTGTGTTTGACCTTGATGAAACGTTAATTGTTGCCAATACCACACGGTCTTTTGAAGACAGAATTGATGCACTTCAGAGAAAATTGAGTAATGAGACTGATCTGCAGCGTATTAGTGGTATGTTGGCAGAGATCAAGAGGTACCAAGATGACAGGTCTATCCTAAAGCAGTATATAGAAAGTGATCAGGTTACTGATGGTGGGAAAGTGTATAAAGTACAATCTGAGGTTGTCCCATCTTTAGCTGATAATCATCAACCTGTGACACGTCCGATTATAAGACTACAAGAGAGAAATATTATATTGACACGCATAAATCCATTGGTACGTAATTCATGACTTTGTTCTGGAAGCATGTGATGGCCAAGTGCCCCCGTTGTCTGCATTCTAATTATCTGCCATTTTTGACAAGATACAAACGTACCACCATAATTTGGTTTATTTTGCATGATGTGTTACTTACAACCATAATTCGGTTTATTTTGCACGTTGTGTTCAATTGAAATTTACCACCATAATTCAATTCAATCTGCCTTGTAGACACACTTAATTTACCTGATTTTGCTTGTCAGAACTTTTTCATAAAGAAAATATGACCGCCTGTTTGGTTATGGTGCTGTCAGTAGTTCATGCATTACACAGTTGCTTGCAGTGCTTGAATCAAATTGAATCAGCAAATAAAGGCTTGGCCATAGTACTGTTCAGGGCAAGTTGCATGCTTTGGTTGTTGTGGGCAACCAAAAATTCATCTCTTTTTTTTGTGCATACTGCATGGCTGATCTTTGTTTGCTAATACTAAGCACTTGCCTCTCTTGGGTTTTGATTCGACCATGTCTGCCTCTTGCTAGATTGCCCAGTTTATTTTTCATTCCTATTTCTTTTAGATAAGAGATACCAGTGTCCTGGTACGGTTAAGGCCTGCATGGGAGGATCTTCGGAGCTACTTAATTGCAAGAGGTCGCAAACGTTTTGAGGTGTATGTGTGCACAATGGCTGAGAGGGACTATGCTTTGGAAATGTGGAGGTTGCTTGATCCAGATTCAAGACTGATAAACTCTGTTCAACTTCTTGACAGACTTGTCTGTGTCAAATCTGGTATGTGTTAATCTTCCTGCCAAACATGACAACTATAAAAGGAGCATAGTCTTTTTATACTCTTTTAAACAATGGTTGTCTATCATGTAACATCCTTATTATGAATTTTTCCATTTGCATGCACATAACCTCTCGGGATTTTCCATCCTTTTGATGTTAATGCTAAATTTACTCATCTAGGCTCTAGAAAGTCTTTGCTAAATGTATTCCATGATGGCTCTTGCCACCCTGGAATGGCCCTAGTGATTGATGATCGTTTGAAAGTTTGGGATGAGAAGGATCAGTGTAGAGTTCATGTTGTTCCTGCCTTTTCTCCATATTACGCTCCCCAGGCAGAGGTAAGGTCTAGTGTGTAGTATGCACAAACATAAGATTGTCTTACTGTATTGGTTACTGAGGGTACCTTGTCTTTAACTTTCAGGCAAACTTTCCTTTTCCAGTCCTTTGCGTTGCCAGAAATGTTGCATGCAATGTTAGGGGTGGTTTCTTCAAGTAAGAACATCATCTTTGTCTATATGATCTAATTCGTAGTCGTGACTCATGAATCATGTCACTGGCCCAGCTAAATTAAATACACCCTATGCTGCCACACAAGCCTGTTTTTCCTTTTACTTACACCATAAAACAAGCCTGAATGATTTGTCGACACATTTATGATTGTTTGACAGAGAATTTGATGAGGGCATCCTACCACGGATTAGTGAGATTCATTATGAGGACGAATTAAATGATGTTCCTTCTATTCCTGATGTTGGTAATTATTTGATTTCAGAGGTAAACTTTGTAAAAGTGGATGCTTCAGATTGACTCCCCAGTAACTACCAACTAACACCATTTGTCTCTTTGTTAGGATGAGAATGCTGCAATTTTGAATGTAAACAAAGATCCGCTTGCTTCTGATGGGATGGCAGATGCAGAGGTTGAGAGGAGACTGAAGGTTTGCACATTTACTGTATTCGGAATGTTTGGTTATAAAATGATGAATGGCAAAACGGCATTCAAGAAGTAGGGTGCTGTTATATGAAATCAAATTGAATACTAAGATGTAGAAGATTTCCTAAATCCTATGATGCTTAGCAAGCATTTTGGCCATTGTTCTTAGGGTCGAGCAATACATTTTTGAATCACAAAGACATTATTTAATATTTCATGTGTCATTTTTGTTCATTTAAGTTGAGTTATGCCTGAAAAGTTTAACAGAGCTAAACTTCTTTCTTTAAAAATACAACTTTGTTAGGGTAAAATGCATTACTTGAAACTCAACTCCGTTAGTTATTCTTAGTTAAAATATGCAGTTGCTGAGTACAATAAAAGTTTCATTGCCAACAGTACTGTAATTTTTTATTTGAAAATATGCAGTTGCAGTAGACGACAATGGGGCATTGGATCGATGTTATATTTCAGCCAACACTTAAAAATATTTACTGTTCAGTATGACATTTTTCTATCTGTATGATCTTAATCCGCCTAACTTAACTGTTTAGTATATCTCCAGCTGTAGTAGCCCCTAAAGTACTAAGAGTTTCTTTTTATTCAAAGTGAATGAGAGGGTATAGTTGAGTATTAGATTCACTTTTTTTTTGAACATCCAATTTGTAATGCTAAAGCTATGCCTATGGTGTTATTCCAATGGTTTGGCTTCATGTAGTAAAACAAATTGATATAAACTGGTATCTAAACCACTGCCATTTTGAGGGTTTTTGTTTTATCATCCTCCTAATTATGTGTATCTAAACTATTTTCAGGAAGCGGCTTGCAGTGTTCAAGCTGTGAATCCAATAAAAACAAATGTCAATTTGATGCCAGTTACCCCTAATCAGCGATTTGTTACATCTTCATCTACACCACTGGGCATGATGCCTTTGAATAATGATCAAGGTCCTCAGCCTCTATTCAGCTGGCCAGTTGCTCAATCTGGTCCTTTGGATCCTTTGCAAGGTTCTCCTGCTAGAGAAGAGGGTGAGGTTCCTGAGTCTGAGTTGGATCCTGACACAAGGAGAAGGCTTCTCATATTACAGCATGGTCAAGACACAAGAGATCCTACACCACCCTTTCCTGCAGGACCTCCTGTACAAGTCTCAGTACCACCAGTGCAATCTCATGGAAATTGGTTTCCTGTAGAGGATGAGATGGACCCAAGAAGCCTGAATAGGGCCTCAATGGGGTTTCATTTAGAGTCTGATGTTGTACATTATGATAAAAAGCAACCGCTGCATCCACCATACTTCCCTGGTGGGGATAATCCTATATCTTCTGATAGATTTAACTATGAGAACAAGAGATATCCTTCTCAGGTGAGTGATTATCTGCTTTGATAAAAAAAAACTATATTTGTTCATTAATGAGGTGATTCTAGATGGTCTTGTGACAAATGCTTGATTTACTCAGCCACCTCGCAGTGAGGATCATCATATGCTTCCGAACAACACACCTACAACCTACAGATCCTTTTCTGGTATGTTTTGCTTTACTGTTGATGTTTCTGATGTTCATGTCGAGATTTTTAGCAGCTGCATAGGATAATGCATGTACCATGTCTGCATTTTGTGCTTACTGAACATAGCTTAAGATATTTCAGATATGCTATTCTTCGCGCCTTTCTTCTTGCATCATCCCTGTACAGTTGTGTTTGTTGTCACCTGCCTGAATGCAAGCTTTGTCCTGGTAAAATTTTGGATTGTCATCATTACTATAGTAGTATGTACTTTGTTAATATGTTTGCTAGTTAGGCATTACATTTTGGTTTGGATTTTGGCAGAAATGACAAGACATCATGGCTTGCACACAATATGTACTTTGTTAATATGTTTGCTAGTTGGGCATTAGATTTTGGTTTGCGTTTTGACAGAAATGATAACTGACATGGCATTATGTCTCACAATATTTACTTTGTTAATCTGTTTGCTAGTTAGGCATTACTTAAAACCTTTTGGTTTGGGTTTTGACAGAAATGACGAGGCATTATGGCTTGCACGCAAGCATTGAGTTTGCTTGGCTTGTTATATTTTGTTTATACTGTTGTGTTAATGTAGTCTAAGTTGTCGATCATGGATTCATGGGCTGGACTAAATCCTTATAATTTAAGTTATGTAACTCCTTTTATTGAAAGTTATGCCTATAGTAAATGATTCGCCGCAATTGTACTTTAGCTGCATAAGTGGTTACTTGCATCCATAGTTAGCACTTGAAATTCAGTGTGCCATTTCAAAACCTGTTGCAAGCGCACGAGTCAATTAGTATGACATATCTAACTGTGTTTGTCATGTCATGGTTTTCCACTTCATTTGGTCTAGTCCCTGTTGTTAAATAATGATATAAGATGTCATGCCAATTAATTAAATAGATGTGCATCTTTTCATGAACCAGTGTATGTATGATGTTATAGCCCATCAGTGTTTTTTATCACATAGAATATTATTAAGTTGTTTTGTTTCCTGTTAGTAAGCCTGTACACATGGTTATTTGGAGGCTTATGCTGGGGCATATTATAGAGGGTATCAAAATCAAAACTGTATAGATTTATGCTTCCTTAGTTCCTTTATTATAATCACTTAAATGTGGTTTGCCTCACTCCAAAATTCATTCTTGTTTGCTTAGTTAGTGGCGCTCCCGTTATCATGAAAAGCTTGCAAATTCACGAATGCCCCTCTTAACTTCAAGTTTTAATTGTACTTAGTTTAGAGTATCTTAAACTGTGTCTACAATGTGAAGGAGAGGACATAACATCCCGGCGTGTTCCTTCAAGTCATAAAAGCAACCAAATGGAATCAGGACGCCAATTTGCACAATATGCAGAGACATCTGCTGGTGTATTGGAGGAGATTGCTGCGAAGTGTGGATTTAAGGTAGTTTTAATGCGAAAAATCAGATAGTTATTATCTTCTTTATGTATTAGTTTACTGTGTCTGATATATTTCTTCACTCATTTCTAGGTGGAGTACCGATCAATTTTATGTGATACTACAGAGTTGCAATTCTCCATTGAGGTAGATTACAACTTCTGCTAATTGAACCTGTCAATATTACCATCTAATTTTTATAAACAATTATGTTAATGGGCAATGGTATTTTCTATTCATTGGAAACTGTGAAAAGTTGATGTGGGCTGTCAGGATGTAATCTTGATGGCAGGAGTTACAGGATCCCTGCAATGATCATATAGTTCAAAGCATATATATTAACATTTTCATGGACTTTTTAAGTTTGCTACTGCATGAAAATTATTCTAATCTGTTTGCAGATTTCACAGGATTGCCTCATCCTTTTCTATTCCTACCTTTCTGTGTGCCTCTTTCAGGTTTGGATTTTTGGAGAAAAGGTAGGTGAAGGAATTGGAAAAACAAGGAAAGAAGCACAACATCAAGCTGCTGATATATCTTTAAGAAATTTGGCAGGTGAGTTTATGTTAGACTCCCTAGTTTCTTCATTCCGGATGATATATGCCAAATATGCTCCTGAGCTATAGGAGTTGATTTGGGATATTAACTTACTTATTTATTCCGGGGTATAGGCAGCATTTACTTGTTCATGGGGATATGTTGTTTTAAGTAGTTGACTTCTGTTGTATCATCAAAGTCTCAGAATCTTGGAACAGTTTGTCGTTCAGAGTTCTGACTTTTGACTTACGCACCTGAGGTTGCCGAATTGTTTCTCCCTTTTTTGTCTGTCCATAATTTCCAACTTCCATTTTGTTTGATGGCATGATCTATAGGCACATAGAAATCTTCTCTCTTTTCAAATCAGGTAGAAAATATAAAATACGGAAATGAATGCAATCTTCTCATGAAAGCTTTATATAACTTTCGGTTTCTTTTCTGTGTAAAATATGTGTGATTTTGACCGATGAAGTTCACTTGCAGGAAAATTTCTGTCATCTGATCCAGATAAGATGACAGTTCTGAAGGACAATGGTTTTAGTAGCAATCCAAGCTCATTCAGATATCCAGAAAGTAATAGCGATGACATGTTACCAGTTGCAAGCAATTCAGATGAGTCTAGATATATGAAGGAGAGAATTGATAATTCAAGCAAACCTGCTGGTTCTATTGCTGCTCTCAAGGGGCTTGTAAGTAGCTGCCTTAATTTCAAGCTTTTGGACAAGTGCGCCCTTTTAATTAAGATATGCTGTGATGCATTGCAGTGTACGGTTGAGGGGTATAACTTAGTTTTCCAAGCTCAGCCGTCTCCTCCTGATGGCGCAACAGGTAAAGAAGTTCATGCTCAGGTTAGTACTTCATTTGGATGAATGTTCATCCAACTTTTATTTAATACATAGAACAATACACGTACTACGAGGGCATTTAGTGAAAGCAAACTTCCACTAAATTTAAAAGTTATCAGAAGGTGTCTGAGATCCAGTTGTATCTGATGTGATGTCCTGTATTACTAGAAAATTCCTCCCAACAAGTTCAGATGGAAGAGGTTACTGTTAATGGATTTGGAATTGTTGAAATTTAGAACTTCCTCTAAAATGGTTGATGCTTTGGAAAGCTGGATTAGTAGAAATTAAATAAGGAGTTAGTTCATTTTGTAATTGGTTGTCTTTAGTAGCTAACCTGTGTTAGAGGTTTTTGGATCCTGTAGATCTTTATGTAATTATGTTAATAATGTTCTATATATTAATTAATATTATTTATCAGTAGGGCCCTCCTCTACTGTTCCCCATAAAAAAAAAGCAAGTAGTATAGGATCTGTTGTATGTTGTTAGTGCTCAAGGGCTGCTCCCCTTTTGGAACATTTTTTATCTGATGGCTTGACTAGAAAACTTCATTTGAACTCATGCTTTCAGTGTATTTTCTTCTCATTATCACTTGCATTTGGCTTTTCAGGTCGAAATAGGTGGGCAAATCCTGGGGGAAGGAGTTGGAGGAACATGGAAGGAAGCTAAACTACAGGTTTGTAAGCAGATAGAAGAAATTGATCTCTTTGATTGCTTCTCTTTGTTCTTGGAGTTCTGAAATCAACAAATAAACCCAGGGGTCCTCACTGGTTTCTTGGTCATGACCAGCTAAAACGAAAGTTCCATTAAAGAGCGTTTCCACGTGGTTGAACCTCCCAGGGGAATATAAGTTTTTCTTTCGAGTTGCATTAGAGCAAAAAAGGAGGGTTCTTTCTCTGTTTGCTACAGCATGGCAGTTAAATTCTTGCTTCAATAAACATTCAATAAGTTTGTTTGTACAGTAAACAATCTTCATTACCAGCCTGTTTAGAACCAAAGTAACTATTGAAATGTTGCTTTTTTTGTTGGATACTTTAAAGTGGGATGGGTTTCCTAAGGTATATAGGACCATTATTTTTGAAGCGTAAAAACACTGTCATCTTTTGTATGTTTTCCTATGAGGGGCAATACTGCTCAATACCATCGCAAAGATCACTGAGTTGGAAAATATCATCCAGCGTGTCAATGACATGTGTCTTATGTGCAGTTAATTTGCGTGCTTTACTCAACCGCTCTTTTAATGTCCTTTTGTAGGCTGCTGATGAGGCTCTGGGAACTTTGAAATCCATGCTTGGTCAACTTGCACAGGAACGGTCTGAATCTCCAAGGTGATGGTTGGCTAGTCTCTTGTGTGTTGTAGATCTGTCAGCTTATTAGCACTCAAATATTATAGAAGATCTGGAAAAGTTATTTTGAAATAGGGCATTTGGGGCTTTGGCCTGAGTTCTAGTTTTGTCTACTCGTCCTTGTCTCAGTTTTCATAGAAACAGAATATAATACCAGGTTCACAGCACATTCAATGCACATCATTGGAGTCTGCCGTTGTGTAAGAAAGAAGCGACTTACACATTGCTGTTTGAAGTTTGACAATGTAACAAAATGGAAGTGCCCATCCTGCTGAGTTCGGATGGTTAGATGGCACCATTATGTCTGGTGTAAACCCTTAATAGGTGTGCTGAGAAGTCTTCATTAGCTAGATTACAGGCTAGCAGAAATGATGCTCGTTTAATTACATTTAGCCTGAAGGAAGATGAGGAATTTCAATTTAGCCCCTTGAAGTGAGATGTGCAACTTATGTGTAGCATCTGAGTCAGTTTTCCGGTAATGTTCTCTTGTTTTGGTGGTGGTTGATGAAGTTAGCTCTTTCCACAGGTCGTTGGCACCAAATTTCAGTAAACGCTTCAAACCAGATTTCCAGCGGTCGGTACAAAGGATTCATTCTGGTAGATATTCTAGGAATAACGGCTGTGTTCCTTGATAGTTGTATCTGAATTCTGAACTAAACTGGATGGGATCCATCAGCAAATCATGGCTATCTGCTGTCCCGGAAGAACTCCATAATTCTAAGTGTGGACGAGATGGTTAAGAAGGCAAGAAATAATTGTTCACCTTGATGCCTGTATGTCGTGTTTGGATATTGTCTCATTGTCATTTCCAAGCTAACTCCAGAAGGTGCGGCTCACGATGCTGTTGCACGATTTGCCTCGAATCCGATATCCGTGATGCCCAAACTGAGGGTGGATCTTAGAGCAGGATGGCGGTTTGCGAATACTTTCTTGTGTCCATCAGGTTGGCATTGCGTTGCTCAGTGGTATTGGTGCTCGATAGTTGTGCTCGAATTAGCAGCCGATTTTGTTGAGGCGGCTACAATATTATGCAGTGTTTCTTGCGCCATGTACATCTTTTTTTTTAGTTTTTAGATCTAATGAGGTAATTAAATTTAACAGTTTTGCAATGTAGTGGTGATTGGTCGGGTCACTTTTTGTAACTTGTTTCAAGATTTGCCTCTACAGCTTGCTGCTGTTTTTCAGGCGCTTGCGATTGAGATGGCATGATACTGTTCTATTGGCTGTCAAACTGAGTGTTCGGTCCTGCATTTTTGGGTCTATTCAGACCGCCATTTATAGCTATTCGATTTTTACAAAGAAATGCCAGGGATTTTGCATAAACAAATCGTACTGGCGAAAAAATCCGGCCTATCTTTCACTTTTTTCACTATGTATCTTGTAGTGAAGGCATCTTTGTGCTTTTGCAGCAGTTTGCACTGAACTTTTGCAAAACACACTATTAGCAATTCATATATTAGAATCTTCTTCGTGCTATATTTCTTTCCACTGAAACTATCGAAGGCAAACGTCTCCTGCTCAACCGAGAGATGAAAAAGATAGTAATCCTCGAGAGAAGAAGCATACGTCTGGCCCGCGTGCGCAAGAGAAGATAAAATCAGGATAAAATAGGGTGAAAGTGTAAACAAATACACTGGAAGCGGCATACGGCTCTTTCTATATCGGTTGTGGCATTCCACGAAGGAAATTCTGTGATAGCATTTCACGAAATTGGAATCTTTAAGAACATCAAAGTAACCGTAGGTCCGTTACAGGTTAACACTCACCAAGGACCCACTTGCTCTGAATCTTCACGGTACAATGGCAACTAGGCAGATCCGTCGCGCGCGTGGAAAAATTTGACCCGAAGTTATTTTCTGCGAAAATAATTGGACCTAAACGTAATTTCAAATCTTTCGGGTCGAAAGAACCGGCGCTCATGTCGAATTTGCGGAACTACGGAGTCTTTTTTGCAAAATAATCGGTAGAAGGACCTGTTCGCGATTTCGAAATCTCCCGGGTCGAAAGAACGACGTCTGGATCAAATTTGCAGAATCATGGGGTCGTCTTTGCAAAATAACTGTGAAAGGACCTGTTTGTGATTTCGGATTTTCCAGGGTTTGTCTTGAAAAATAACAGGTGGAAGGACCTAATCGCGACTTTGGATTTTCCGAAGGGCTTTTTCACAAAAAATGTACCTTGTGGCCTGAGAGCGCTGGAATTCTTCCGCATATAATGGTGTTGTTATTATTGGTCTTTATTACCTCTGTTGTTTTTTTCCTTGTTATTTTAAACATCAACATGGTCTCTAATAATTATCGTTGGTGGTTACTTTTTCTAATTATATGTTAGTAAAAATTATTAAGAATATAATAATATGAAAGTATTTTTTATCGCAAATATAGTGATATCATTTTCGTACAATGAATCCAAATACTTTTTTTACATTAATGATCAATGCTTTAATTTTTTTAACATATTATTAATGAGCAAAGTTTTAAATTTTTTACATCACGTATTCGAAGACTTCATTGTACGAAGTTCTCAATGCAAGCAACCATATCCGAGGTGGAGCACAGGCCACTTAAGCACGTCAAAGGCAGAGGAAAACACGATCATCAAACATGGAACACTTTCAAGAGTGATGAGGACGTTGAGGAGTGGCTACAACTTGCCGTGCTTGTAGCGAGCGACCTTGCCGTCGTTGGGGGAGAAGCCAATGAGTCTCGCCGCCGAGGTCTCCTGCTCGTACATGACCCCACCGAACAGGCCTCCCGTCAATCGCCCATGAACGCCCGCAAATTTGAGTTGAGGGAGAAGAGATAGTGCTTTGAGATCGGAGAGGAGGATGATCCGAAGAGGTAGGCGAGTGGAGAAGGATTTTTTTTACTGTTCTAGCCTGATGCTTCCAAATTTTCGGAACAGTACAAATTCAGCGGTTCCGATGTGCTGGGTTTTATCCAGCTGCCCCTGACCGCTGGATAATTTTTTGTAATTGATTTACAGCGGATTGGGAGCACTGAATTCTTTTTATTCTTTTCAGCGGACTGGGAGCATTGAATGTTTTTTAATTTTTTTCGGTGGATTTCTAGCCGAGCCGCCCGCATCTTCGCTCACGAAGTCGCGGTCGCCCGTGTCTTCACCTCGGCTAGCGCACGGGGAGGCTGGAGCCGAAGGGGAGATGGAGGGTCGGCGACGCGCGGGGAGGCCGGATCCGGAGGGGAGACGAAGGGTCGGCGGCGTGCGGGGAGGCCAGAGCCGAAGGAGAGACGGAGGGGAGAGGGAGGGGTGGCCGTACGCAGGGGAGCCCGGAGCCGGAGAGGAGAGGGAGTGGCGGCGCACGCGGGGAGGCCGGAGCCGAAGGGACGGCGGCGCGCGGGGAGGCCAGAGCCGGAGGGGAGAGGGAGGGGACGCGCACACGCCGCCTCCGCGCACGCGCGGGGCCTGAGGGGCGAGGGGACGCTCGATCAGGGTTAAGGCAAGTCGTTTAGTTCGTCTTCTAAAACGTCGAGCAGGTCGCAATGGAATCCACGGGTAGAGATCAACCAATACCTCGGCACGCCTTTCATGGAGACCAAGCTTGACATGGACGAGGAAAATCAACTCAGCTTGCTCTTGTGGTGGAAGAATAACCAACGTATTTACCCCGTGCTATCCCATTTCACACGGGACGTACTTACAGTTCCGGTGTCCACTGTCTCGTCGGAATCTACTTTCAGTTTGGTGGGGAGGATACTTGAGCCGAGTAGGTCGTCTCTCAGACTTGACATTGTTGAGGCAATTACATACCTCAAAGACTGGGAGCGTGCAGATGAGAGGATACAACATTAGCCCGAGGATCCAGAGATCATAGACGCGGTAGCCGACTTTGACAATTTTAACCTCAGGTAGTCTATGTATATATACGCAGTTACTGTACTCTTTTCCTTACCGAGGGTACCCCACACCGGGGTGTAAGATTTTTAACGGGGCAGTAACTTTTTACATGTTCAAGATTTAATAAAATTTACTTCTTTTTTCCCCTAATATTTATATCCATTGCTAGCAATACTGATATTCACACAGGATGTTTCCTTCGCATGCTTTCATTTAGTCCTTACTTTGCCTGCACATTTCTTCTCGTCATTTATTTACTTATTTTTCTAATTTGTTGAGAGATATATAAGAGAACGAATGCGTGTTCACTAATAATGATTTAATTAATTGCATAATGCATGGCCTCACTTTATTTTGGATGATCTAAGCGAATGCGTGTTGCTCGATTGTAAATTTACATATTTCTTTAATCAAGTTGGCTATACATTCGCTGCACCGTAGCATCCTGTACGCACGCTACTACAAGCAACTTCGGGTCATTTCCTCTCGTCGTAATAGTGTAAATGGGCCGGATCTGAGCCGGCACGGTACGAAGTAGACACGAAGCGTAAATGGGTTGTGCCTGGACTCGCCGAAGGCGAGCTCGACCTGGCCGGCCCGGCACGGCACGACGGGCGTCGCGGCCCAGCACGGTTCTGGCCTAAAGCACGATGAGCCCGTGTTGAACCAACCCGGCACGGCACGGCACGGCACGACGCCCACCTCTTACCTCTTGACGTTCATATGTGGGCGAGCTGGCGTCTGCGCACTCGGTGCTGTGGTGGCCAAACACGCCGGAGATGAGGCCGGTGTCGCGCGTTACCTGATTGCGTTTAAGGAGGTAATCAAGCATAGAACGCTGCTGATGTTGCCTATAAGCTGCTTGCGATAATGCCTTGGTCAGGCCATGAGGCCAAGTTAGTTTTCCTCCTGTTCAACCTTTGCGAACTCTGTGAAATTCTCTGCTCATATTTTTCCAGATTACGAACTTAAGGCAGGAATGGTGAATTTGACTTGGAGGATGCTATATTTGTAGATTCAGCTCGGATAAAATTGGAATGGCATAAAGAACATTAGCATTGGTCTTAACCCCTAAGAGCTGAAGATGCAGTTTAGACTGTGATCTCATTTGATTTGTCATGCCTGCTCATTTCCCACTGTTCTTTCTCATCTAGAAGCGACCTAATAAACGAAATTGAACTCTAAAAATGTCTTAGATGTAGTTTTGTTGTATATGGTAATAATTTTGCATTTGGATTTTCTTTTCTGGTAGAGAAATTTCCTCTCTCTTTTTTCCAAGAATGCTGAAAAAATTCAGTTTTGGAGTCCAAATCTAAAGATCTCTTTTCTAGATTGAGTTACCTCATGAAGGTTAGTATTGCCTACATGTTTATCCATTACTCGGTCGAAAAGACATCCATCTAAACACAGCTACAATAATCTCCACTTGGAGTGTGCGGCATACATTTTATATCAAGCCTTGCGTATATTAAGTATGTCAAATGGTTCCCTGTCCTTCTGTCAACAACTTGTAATCTTGTATTATCTTGATATAGATCAAAATTCCTAGTAAATTTCCTGATGAGCTTTTATATGGAAGAGGCGGATACTTGTGGGCCTGCACCTTCCTAAACAAGCACCTTGGAGAGAACACGATACCGCCAACCATTACAGTAAGTATACATTTCAATCATAAATACCTTCATTAGCCATTCATCTATTCATTGATGCTGGATGATCATTCTATTGAACAAAATTTTCATAGGACACCGTTGCGAGAGAGATTATCAAAGATGGTAGAAGATTGTCCACAAAAAGCTGTCGATTGATGTATGAATGGTATGGTGAAAGGTATTGGGGTGCTGCTCATGGGCTTGCAGGGCAGGGTTTCGGATTTCGTTTTCGGATAAAATACCGTCGTGGGCCGGATACCGAGATTTCGGCGAAATTCGGTAATTTCGGAGAAATCTCGTCCAGAATTTCAAATTTAAAATTTGAATCCGGCTTGTTTGAAACCGAGAAATAGCGAAATTCGGCGAAATTGGGCGAAATTTCGGGCGAAATTGCCGAAATTTCGGGTTTTTTGCACTGGCAGAAAAGTGGTCCAAACGTTAACGAAAAATTTTGAAATTTTTTTTGGAGGTTCCTGACACATTGATGATGTTCTCATAAAAATTTCATCTGATTATCACATCTGAGGAATTTTTAAAAATTCAGAGAGTGGTACTGTCCTGATTAAACACTGACCGACAAATTTGATCCGAACGAAAAATGGTACAAATCAAGTTATAAACTGCTCAAATTTTTTTTGAAGAGTCATTACACATTTATTATGTTTCCATAAAAATTTCAGATTATTATGAAGTGTGTGTAATTTTTAAAAATTCAAACATTAGAACTGTCCAGATAAAACGCTGACCGGTAATTTTGAACCGAATGCAAAATGGTTCAAACCATGGTAAAAACATTTGAATTTTTTTCATGGTTATGATGTATCTATAATGCTCTCATAAAATTTTCAGATGATGATCAAACTGTATGAATTTTTAAAAATTCTAACAGTACTACTGGTCTCTTGCCTGTTAAAATGCTTACGGTAAAATTGAAAACATGAAAAATTATGTAAACCATGTTAAAAACTTTTGAAATTTTTGTGAATGGTCCTGATATAACATTAATGTTTTCTTAAAATTTTTAGATGATGAGCATTCTCAAATAATGTTTGAAAATTCAGACAGTGCTACGTCCTGATAAAAGTCTGATGATCAATACATAGATTTGATTTAGCAGTAAAAAAAAGTTTAATTTTTTTTAAAATTTACAGAATGGTGATAAGGAAGTTCTTAATATCCCATAAAAATTTTGATTCATGATCACACTCCAGTGAATTTATAAAATTCTTACAAGGGACACTACCATTTATGTTTTTTTCTTTTTGTTTTTAGAAATATAATATAACAAACAAAGTTCAATGCTTACATTTGGAACAAAGTTTTAAATGTTCTGTTTTTTATCTAAGATTTTTACCTAAGTTTTTTACCTAAGTTGTATTTAGAACAAAGTTTTAAATGTTCTGTTTTTTACCTAAGTTTTTACCTAAGTTTTAGCAATTTCAATTTTCTCCGGATTTTTCCATCCGGCGCAAAACCTCGTTCACGTCGGACCACTTGGAAGTAGTCCGGCGCAAAAAATCGTTCACGCGGACTACTTCCAAGTGGTCGGCGTGAACTGACTTTTATCCTATTTCGATTTTTATTTTTAAAACATAACAAATGATGTTAAAATATTTTCATAAATTTTATGTATTATCCTACATATCTTATGATACTCCCATAAATTTTTCATAGCATGAAAATGCATTCTCAATTTTTAAAATTCAGAGAGTGTTTCACGAAATGCCAAAAGTCTAAAAATAAACTTTTTCAAACATTATCATTGAAGATCACTTCGAGAACTTATTGATATAATTCGGTCAGATCCGCCAAAAAATTCAAATTCTGTTTAAAATTCAAATCTCGGCGGTTTTAAAATCTCATGAAAAATAAAAATTCAAATTTCTGTAGTAATTTCAATTTTTTTCCGGATTTTTCCATCCGTATAACAGTTCGTTCACGCCGGACCACTTGAAGTAGTCCGGCGCAAAAAAGTCGTTCACGCGGACTACTTCCAAGTGGTCCGGCGTGAACCGACTTTTATCCTATTTCGATTTTTATTTTTAAAACATAACAAATGATGTTAAAATATTTTCATAAATTTTATGTATTATCCTACATATCTTATGATACTCCCATAAATTTTTCATAGCATGAAAATGCATTCTCAATTTTTAAAATTGAGCGTGTTTACTGAAGTGCCAAAAGTCTAAAAATAAACTTTTGAAACATTATCATTGAAGATCACTTCACGAGAACTTATTGATATAATTCCGTCGATCCGCCAAAAACTTCAAAATCCGGTTTAAAATTCGAAATCTCGCTGAAAAAATAAAAAATCCGAAATATACTGTAGCAATTTCAAAATTTTTTCGGATTTTTTACATCCGGCCGGTCTATGCAAACTCGCTGGGGTCCGAAATCCGAGATTTCGGCGAGATTTCGCCGAATTTCGGCGGTTTTTGTAACCTTGTTGCAGGGATCATGCATGTTTTGCTGGACATGGACTTGACTCGAGACGAAAAGGAATATGTAAGGGAACATTGCGCTACATGGTTCAGAACCGCTTCCCTAGCGGGAACTACCCTGCCACTGAGGGGGATAATCATGATTGTCTTGTGCACTGGTGCCATGGGGCTCCTGGCATTTGTCTCACCTTAACAAAGGCTTCTCATGTTTGTTTTCTGATCTCAAATCATCTCAAGCATTTGCTTTGTGCTTCTGCTTTATTTCTTTGCAATTTGGAGCTTCCATAGTAAATACATTATGCCTTCTCAGGGTTCCCAGAAGAGCAATTCCTGGAGGCAGCAGCACGGGCAGCGGAGGTAGTCTGGAAACGAGGTGGAGTAAGCGGGAATGCCTACACATTTCTCTCACTATACCGGCTAACGAAGGAGGATTACCTGTGCCGTTCTAAAGCGTTTGCTTGCTTTCTCCTGGGCCGGGCTAACCAGCTGATCGCAGAGGGCATCATGCACAGTGGTGATGTGCCGTACTCGCTGTTCGAGGGACAAGCTGGGATGGCTTACCTGTTCCTGGACATGATTAACCCCCTAGAATCGAGGTTCCCAGCTTATGAGCTTTTGATTTGCACATACTCGGATGCATGAATGATGCTTGTACGTATTTTTTTTAAATGTTCTTATCTATAAATATAGAGCGTATTTCATATTTCAATGCAAAGTTAGTGTGATGTTCCCTACATACCCCTAATAAATATCTATCTTTACTTCATATTCTCTGCATGTATATATTAAATGTAGTGCTCAGTGATAATAATCAGGGGTAATCTATATATTTTCAAAAAAATTGGTCTATATGCTAAAAAATATACATTATAAACTTAGACGGAGGAAATATTTCAAAACATATCGAATAAGCCGTGTCAGAAGCAAGGTTATTAAATCGTAAAGTCGAGTCGAGTCGTCACATATTAAGTTGTAGCAACAATTAAACACATATATATTGTAGCGTATGAAATGAAGAGAAGAACAACGTAAACATGATGATGAGTTGATGACGTACTTGTTTGATCCCAATTACCGATGCAAGTTCTTCTATTACAAAATTTGCACCATAACAACCTTTGCATCTTCTTTAGAATACTTTCCACATGTGCAAACCATGAAATCCAGTTGTCATTAGAACCCCAGCAGAATTACTGTAAGTACCTCACCAATATCCTATCTAGTATTTCACCTTCTTTACATAATCTAAAACAGAAAAGAAACAACTACAATAAACTCCTGCATTAAAAGAAACCTTCTCATATACACAAGAACAAGAATCTCATGCATTGCAATGGCACAAGAACAATTTCATAAGTGCAACGACACCAGCCAGTCAGTCATTAAGCAAAAGCATAAGTGCATAACTTAATAAGAAACAAGTTCGGAAGGACAATGGTAATCGATAGATAAGTTATAAGTGTGAAAGTAGCAAAAGTAACAATGGCATTTATGCTTGGAATCAAGCATCCAAGTCATCATCCAGTTCAAACTCCTCTTGACGACTTCCTCCACCCTCATGAGGAGTAGATGGTGGAGTCTCATCCTCATCCAATTCTACATCATCATCAACCACATAATCTTCATTTCCAGCATCATCTTCACTCTCATTATCCTGGTCATCAACATTACCAACAACACCTTTTGACTTTGAATGCCGAGCTTAAGTGTTATGGGGGCCTATGGGCCGGTCACTAGACCTGTTAGCAACAACATCACCATGAGCACTTCTAGGATAATTGCGACCTCTTTGATTGCGCGAAGCACTAATGGCTTCATCAACATGAGCCCAAGTTAGATGATCACCACCACTAGTACCGTCCCTATGAACCGGTTCATCATTTATGTTGACCCATTTATTATCCCGTTGATATTCTTCTAGGATCAACGGGTTGGATTTCTTTCCTTTAGAGCTTTTCTCACGTAGCTTTTGGAACCTCGTTGTCATCTTTCGGTTATATGAAATGTACACCAAGGTATTCAATCTCTTGTGCTCTAAACGGTTGCTCTTTTTGGTATGGATCTGTAAAGACAACAATACAAGTATACAACATACAAGAAGAATATCAAAAGTGATTGCAATCAACATAAGGAGGTAAAGACTCATTGATTTGTCTAGTGATGTATGCTAGCTACTTACAAAAGCAAATTTACTCCAATTGCGCTCACATCCACATACTGAACAACAGAGACTAATGATTCGCTTTGCTAAACATTGGAGCTCTTAAGCAAGCCCACCATATTCACCCCACCAAAGAACTACAGAAGATAAACAGATGATGCACTTTTAAAGTTGAAAAATAGAGAGCCTAAAAAGAAGAAATCAAGAAATCATTATACTTAATTACTTATACTTACGAGGACTCTTTCTTTCTCGATCTTTAATCGCCATTGCCTTTGTGAAGCAATCACCTTCTGTCCTCTCATAATCATCAGCTTGCCTACTTATATTGCTTTATTTATCATCAGCGGTGACCATCTTCCATAGAACATCATTGAACATCGACCTTAGCCTTGTAGCAAGTCTTCTATTTGCTTCTTTAATGCCGAAAAACTTATTTAGATTCAAGAACAATGCTGCCCCATATAACTTTTGCTCCGTTTGATTGTCCCATCGCTTGTGAACAATTCCTAGGACCTCATTGAGTAAATCTGTCTTGTTTTGCAAAGCCTTCTTGATGCTCATCTTTGCAGCATCCATGGCTGCACTAATCTCAGGCATTGTTGGCCTCTCATCACCGTCGGCAATCCTCAAAGCAACAAGAAGTGGTTGGGAAGCTCTCATACAATTTTCAACTAAATTCCAAAATGACATAGATAGCACAATTTATGCAACCGCTTTCCCTGTTCCTGTGGTAGGCAACTTGTTCCCATTCCATTCTTCCCTAACAAAGAGACTCTTCAAACCTTGTCTATGCTTGTACATGCTAGCCAAGGTGAGGAATGATGTAGCAAAACGAGTTGCTGCGGGCCTCACAATATCCCTACCACCTATCTTATTCCTTTGCATCAAGAATCCTTCCATGCCTATAGATAAATTTGCATACCCTCTTTGCTTTAGCAATGCAATTGCTAACTGCTCTATCTTTTCAATGTCCTATAGCATAAGGTCCAAGCAATGGGCAGCACAAGGGGTCCAAAATAAAATAGGAATCCTATCCATTAGAATTCTACCCGCTGCCTTGTAGTTAGATCCATTGTCTGTGACGACTTGGACCACATAATCTCTCCCAATAGCATCAATTTTTGCCTCCAACAAGCTTGCTAACAAGTGTGCATCAAATGACTCCAAGAAGAAGGTGCCTTCTGGACCGTTGACAAGAAAATTGATGAGATGACGCTCACTCATGTCCGTCCACCCATCTGACATGAGAGAGCAACCATATTCTTGCCATGCTAACTCATGCTTCTCCCTCAATTTATCTGTCTTGTTTTTTGTTCTTTCAAGTAATGACATCCTTATATCATGGAAACTAGGTGATCTATACCCGGCACCATATTGCCCAACAGACTCGAGGAGAACCTCCCAACTTCTTGAATTGATAGCATTGAAGGGTATACCGTTCTCGTAGAAGAAGTCAGCTACATGATCATCGACTATTTATTTTTCTTCCTTTGTCTTTTTGGTGAAGTGCTCTAGTGGAGGTTGAGAAGTGCCTCTCAGAAACAACCTCTTCTGGTGTCTTTCGAACCATCGAAGCAACTGATTTGGTATACTTTTGTGGCGGTCCAAGCACTACAAAAGAAGTTGTCGATTGCTTTCTTTTTGTAGATGTACCAGAACTTGGATGGACCTCTCCTTCAGCATCATCATCTTCACCTCCTCACTCTAGATGATCATCCTCATCTACCCCCTCCATTAGTTTGAACTTCCTTGAATTTTTCTTCAGGTAGTCGTGCATCTCTTTTCTGATTGCTGCGGTTGCTTTAGCACATTTCTCTACATCTCCAAAACTCCCTAGCAAGGTGCCGCTTCAATCTTCCTACTCCGGCATGGACTCTCTTATTATAGAGCTTACATTGGAGAAAATCCTTTCTTTGTAAATCATGCCAGAATCCATATTTCCATGCCGGGTCTTTGAACTTAGTCCTTCACTTAGGATCATTGGAGGGATCATACAACTCAGCAACTGCAGCTGCAACGACTTGTTGGTCTTCGTCTGCCATTGGAAGTTTGGAACCTCACCTGCATAAGTGCAAAATGTTTGTAATTTTTAGTTTTGAACATACGCAAATCTAAAAAAACCTAATGTGGAGTTGTGGACAGTGCACTGCAAATACCTAATGTGGTGTTGTGGACAGTGCACTGCAAAAACCTCATAAGCATTACATGTGGAAATCATAAATATCATAAACCAAATCTGGAGTGCATAAACATCACATGTGGAAATCTGGACTTTCTACTGCACTGCAAAATCATCATTAAAAGTGTAGAACAGAGCATTACCCTCTATGATGAAACACTAGAAGTCTAGAGCAGAGCAAAGTTTGCACTAGAAGTCTAGAACAAAGCAAAGTTAGAAATCTGCATAAAACCTAATTACCTGATCTGTGATGATACACCAGAAGTCTAGAAGACTATAACAGAGTAAAGTTAGCACTAAAGTCTAGAACAGAGCATTACCCTCTATCTGGACAGGTAGGGGCGGAGGGGAGGAGGCAGCGGTGGCTTCGGCGGGCCAACTGGAACAGACGGAGGGGAGGAGGCTGAGGGGAGGGGAGGAAGCGGCTCTGGCAGGCGGGCTTCGGCCTAGCAGGCGGGCGGCTGCTACCGAGGCAGAGGCAACTGGTGCTACGGCTGATGCTGAAGCAAACGAGCGCTTTTGACTGAGCCAAGGCAGAGGTGGCTGTGGCCGAGGCCCAGGAGGACGAGAGGAGGTGGACGGATGGGAGGAGGCAAAAGCCCAGGTGAACGGGAATGCGGTGGCTCCCAGGCAGAAATCGATCCGGACTGAGGATTTAGGGTTCAGCCTCTTGGTTACATGCTTATATGTGCCTTGTGGTCATCTCTCTGAACCGTGGGTCATGAGTCGTCCGGCTAGGAAAGCCCGATTAATCACGTCTAGTCACAGATTAGTCGTCCAGTCCTTGACTAGTCGTTCAAGTCAAGTCGATCATCTTAGTTGTGCTTCGTGTACCGACTAGATGACTTAATAACAATGGTCAGAAGAGTCGAGTCTATCGAGACAAATGATATCCATAGAAACAATTAACCTAATGTAGAAGTTACCGTGAGTTGGGTTTGAGTGTGTACCTGGCCTATACATAATTATCCAGCTTATAGTTCACGAATCTAGTTTCTTTGTGTGCAATGTTTCGGATCAAATCCAGTTTTGTCGAATTCTTGTCAAAGCTCTATCTTTACATCGACAAGAGGTTTCTTTCTTCTGCTGCTGTGATAGGATTACAAAGACCAAAAAGTTTGGCATTGGAGAAGGACCACAGAAGATCTAGATATGTGGATTTGGTCAATTCCATGATATCACGCGATTTCGTTGAACTAACTACTACGCTCTCACTCGAACTACGTTTCTCTCTTTTGGTTACTGGTCGCTGTTATACTTAACATGAGTTGTTGAAACATAAAATTGTGCTTATCATGCTACTATCTCTTCTGTTCTGTTCCTTTACTGTCATTTTGAACAAATGAACATTCTTGTTTTAATTGGTCGGTGGAACGTTTTGAGAGATCCCAATGATAAAGGTAGTCAAACCTGCAGGCTGCAATACAACTAGATGGGAGTCATTCAGATCCTTGCACAGTTGCATTGGCATTGACTTGCTTGCACAGTTGCAGTTGCTTGCACAAATATTTTACTGTAAAGTACCATCCATTTATAGCACATCCCCGGATCACATGGAAGTCGAGTATTATAATGGTACGATCTAATTAAGCTACATATAATCGCATACTATTTCGCACAGCCTGGGTGCTACGGCTGACCGATCTCATCAGCAAGTCTTGGATAAAGGACACTCTAATTAACTATTGCGTATGGATTAAATCATGGCCATGCAACGTCGCAGCCCACGTCGGCTGCTAATGAGGCCGTTGTCGTGATGCATAGACTAACCAGAATGCAGAAATAAGTTGAGACTCGGTTAGGATATTCATGATCATTGTTACCGTCTACTTGTATCAATAATTTTTCATGATCCAAAGCGTTTCAAGAGACCAAGTTGTGAGCTCACGTCATCATGTATAGCCGGATACCCTACTACATTCGAATTGAACTTGTAAGTGACTCTAAAATTTAAGGTCCTCACTGAGCCAGCACTAAACTAGATAAAGCAAGTTGTGCATTTTGAGCTCATATACACGTTGGATGAAAGAAAAAGAAAGGGAATTGCTTTAATAAGGAACGGGAATCTTTAATCGTGTAAATATTTCAGTCGGAGATAACGGTAGTTCGTTCACCAATCACCACCTCCACCTAAAAGAAATTTTATGCGGAGAATATGACCATCTACGCATGTGTATGTGTGTATGTATGTGCCTTGCCTTATAATTCCCTGTGATTGCTGAGCACAAGTAAATTTCGTATGAATCCTAAATTGAATGATAATTATTTGTGCATGACAAATAGGTCGGCGGACGCTATATTAGCTAATTAGCTAATTGATAATTATTTGTGCACGATGAATAGGTCAGCGGATACAATTGACTCAGTGCGCCTACTCAATTAAAAGGAAAATTTACATGATTAAAACTTATTGTATGTTTATTCGAGATATGTTGCAATGCAGATGTACCCGGCTAATTACTCCCTCCGGTCACAAAAGAGTGACGTTTCTAACTTTTCAAAGTCAACAAGGTTCATTTTGACCACTAAAATTTATTATAATATATTTTAAAAAACTACAAAAGTGTAGTATTTCGAAAGTACTTTGTATGACAAATTCACTCATACTATTTTCGTATATTCAAACTATATGTATTAGACGATATCTTTGATCAAAATTAATATGTTTTAACTGCACACATTTAGGGTGTCACTCTTTTACAACTAGAGTGAGTATTATAAAAGGGGCGTTTGGACGTCTGATCCAGGCTCTAGATCCATACTCTCCTTGTAGTCCTCGGATCATCATAACGCAACTTGATCTCATTCGTCAGATTCTCCTTCCCGCTTGGCGCAACAAAAAATGAATGAGTGAGAAAATAAACATCTTGCGACAGAACACTGGCCGCTTGCCCCTATTTACTCCTCATGTGCACACCCGTGGGGCTTCGGCTTCAAACTCGTGCACCTAGCATCACCTCCACCTCGATTTCTAGCACCAGTGGCTCAACTAATCCACAGAAATCCAAAAATTCACTACCAAATCATCGATCTACTTGGTGTAGTGCAAACAAACATGATCTCGCCCTTTGCAACAATAACTTTTGATAATGTAACAAAAATAAACCGCCCTTGCAACAAAAAAAAAGGCGTAGCGCAACAAATGCCCCACCAAAAAAGGTGAAACAAATAGAAATCTCTGTTGCAAATTTGGAAATACCTAATGCAACAAAAAGATAACATTGACGTCATAAAATTCCAGAGATTTATGAAATAAAAATAATTCTTGGTGCAACAATAGAAAAAGCTGTTGTAGCAAGAAAATCAATTGCTGCAACAAATGAATATAATTATAGTAACAAAAAAATGGAGGAAGTACATGGAGCAATAAGATATGGGGAAAACTCATTGGTGATGGTAGAGTCGAAATTAGTGGCAAAAATTAAACTCCCATGGTGAGAGGAGATGTGAGGTGGCCAATGATGGTCCACCGCTGATGAAACCGTCACCAGTGATGGTGGCGTGGCACATCTGTGCATGGTGGTGGGATGTAAGGGGAGAGAGGGGGAGGGAAAGAGAGAGGGGGAGGATAGAGAGAGAGATGCAACCACATGGGCTCCCATGGGTGAACTTTAGCCCCGAAGAGCTCCAGGTATCGATGAGCTTAAAAAGGAACGATGACTAAGAAGACAGGGTGTGAGCTCGTGTGTGATGGGAAGTCAAAGATTGGCATCCGTTGGATAATCTTATCTTCAAACTCTAACGCTAGGCTATGGGCTGAACAAGCTACCACCGATAGATACGCGGGATGTGGGTCTGCAATCGTAGCGTCCGATTTTTTAGCATCTTATCGTACTTTCTCACCGTAGCAAAACCGTAATGTTCAGTTTGCCGTTCGTGATATCTGTCCATGCATATTGCTTGTTTAAGTACACAAGTGAAAAATGTCGATCACTTAATTAACCAATCCGAACTGAGATTTATATCCAAAGTGCCCAACTGGAGAAATACATTCTCGTAAACGGAAGTAAACATCTAGACACGCACATATCCCTAACAATGATTAGTAAACGCACTAGACTTGAGATTACTGACAGCAAATAACCTAACACCAGTGAGGGAGGCAGTGACTAAAAGAAATCCTGAAACTAGCAAGTGTACTTAATTTTAACCTATCAGCAGCTGCTCATGCGGATGGCGCCCCCTCCCTTCCCCTGTTTCAAAGACCACGAAGAAAATTACTTAGCTCTAACAGTCACGCACATACACATGGTGCAAGAAGCCAAGAATTGAACGTCATGGCCCCTCCTGCATCTCCCACTTCTTCCCTCTTCTTCGTCCTTCCCACGATGCCGCCGGCACCACGGAAGCCATTGCCGTTGCTCCTCCTCTCCCTCTCCCTCCCCGTTCTCCTCCTCCTCTCCCTCGTCTTACTCCTCTCGCACACCACCTTTAGCCTATTCCTCTGCCCTCTCCTCTCGCAGCCGCCTTCGAGTCCAAATGCTATCACCGCCACTACTACCGGTACCAGCCTTAATGTCTCCATGGACAAGACCTTGCGAGCCTTTCATGTCTCGTCGTCGCCGCCTCCGCCGCCGCCACCTTCGAGACCAAACGCTACCACCACCACCACTACTACCAGCCTTGATGTCTTCATGGACAAGACCTTGCGATCCTTTCATGTCTCGCCGCCGCCCCCTCCTCCGGTTAAGACGAACAACAAGAAGGTATCCACGAAGAGAAACAAGAACCTCCTCAAGCTCCTGCTAAGGCAGACTCCCCGGACGCGGCAATTCGCGGCCCGCGCGGCCGAGCTCTTCGCGTCGCCGCGGCCGTGCGCGCACCGCTTCTTCATGACGTGGCTCTCCCCGCTCGAGCAGTTCGGCCGCCGCGAGCTCCTCGTCGTGGAGAGCCTCTTCAGGTGGCACCGCAATGCCTGCCTTCTGATCGTCTCCGATACCATGGACTCCGAGGGCGGCAGCGACAGGCTCAGGCCGTTCCTTGAACGAGGCCTCCGCGTCTCCGCCGCATCGCCTGACTTGGCCTACCTGCTGAGTGGCACGCCCGCCGAGGCTTGGCTGGGCACGGTGCAGCGCGGGGACGTCAGCCCCGGCAGCGTGCCCCTCGGGCAGAACCTCTCCAACCTCCTCCGCCTCGCGCTGCTCTATAAGTACGGCGGCGTCTACCTCGACGCCGACGTCGTCGTCCTCAGGTCCTTCTCCGACCTCCGCAACGCCATCGGCGCGCAGGCCGTGGACGCGGCCACCGGCGACTGGATGCGGCTGAACAACGCCGTGATGGTGTTCGACCGGGGCCACCCGCTGCTGCGCGAGTTCATAACTGAGTTCGCTGCCACGTTCGACGGGAGCAAATGGGGACACAACGGACCGTACCTGGTGTCGAGGGTGGCGGCGAGGCTCCGGCGCCGGGGGCCGGGGCTCGACGTGACAGTGCTGCCGCCGCAGGCGTTCTACCCCGTGGATTGGAACAAGATCGGCGGGCTGTTTCTTGCACCCAAGGACAGGAAAAACGAGAGGTGGGTGAAGACCAAGGTAGACAACATCAAAGGTGAGAGCTTTGGCATCCATCTGTGGAACAGGGAGAGCAGGAGCCTGGAAATGGAGGAGGGGTGTGTGATCGGAAGGTTACTTTCAGACAGCTGCTTGTTCTGCCATTCCGCTATGTTTGTAAAGCAAGAGTAGTTGCAGGAGAGTCTGCAACTGCATGCAGAGAGATGAGATATTGGTGTGTCGGATGGCGAAGTGTACATCTTATTTGCAGGGAGGGATGCAATAATATAGAACAGTGGTTTTGCAATTGTAAGCTTTTGTCAGTATGTCAGAAAAGTATATGAAACTATAAATCAACATGATTTTGAGTGCACTTTCAGTTTGGTGTACTACCGTTTTGAGCATCTCAACGGGACAGATAATCTCAGTTTTAGTTTCAAGTAACTAGTTTGACAGGGAACGCAAAATTGCGAGGAAATGGTATGACAGACCTGAACATCTGACAAGAGGAAAGCTATTTTTAAATGTGCATCTATCCGATACTGATATTTACTGTTAACTGTACAGCTGAAGTTATATGCTACATGCCTACATCGTATGCCTGTATGGCCAGACCCTATGAATCACTGGTACTTCGGGATCGGATATGACAATTCTCCTCTATCCTTCTTGACACCATGTCGAGAAGAATCGGTGAAATTTATCATTTAAAATTAATAAAAATAATTTTGATCCTTCTCCGATACTCTCCAATACTTTTAGACTAAAAATACAAAGCCAAACATAATCCAAATAATCTCTCGTAACCTTAAAATCTCTCTCTCTATTTCTCTCACTCATTCCACTCAGTCATCTCTCTTACCGCTGACTCCCCTAAAATCCCTAAGACCTGGTAGCCACTACCCTCACCCAGCCGACCAACAATTGCTACTAGCCGTCACCTCCTCTCCAGCATCCATTGAGTCTGCAGGCCATCACTACCGCCTCCCCTCCCTTCTCAGTCTATAGTTTCGTCGCCACCTCCCCTCTACCCAACCCAGCGGCTGTCATCGCCTTCTCCCTCTGCAATCTTGCCGCCATCGCCTTTTCCCTCTATAAGAGGTCGTCACCTCCCCTCCTTTCTCCTTCTACCGTCAGCCTGCCACCGAACATTCTAATCGCCGCCGTCACCGCCTTCCCCCTCTAAAATCTTGCCACCGCTTTCTCCCTTTGCAAGCCACCGTTGCCTTCAACCTTCACTGTCGTCTTTATTTTTTTATTTTTTAAACACATATATATTCTCCGTGTCGCCAGATTCTTGTTTTTGAAAAATTGTGTATCGTCGTACTGATATCGTGTATCGGTGATACATAAGCCAACTAAACCAGAATATCCATGAAGGACTAATTAAACAGCTGGGTGGAGAATCACATACAACTGGTCAATTTGGAAATAAGAGCACATTCACATCATAACACTTGTTCTTGTGTAAACATGAAATTGTAGAAATGAACTTTAGCAGCTATTGTTAACATGAAATTGTAGAAATGAACTTCAGCAGCTATATTCTTTTTGTAGGTGGAAGATACCACCAAATACAACATCATCGGTGTCCTTCTCCCGGGTAACATTTAGGATATGGTTGTATAAAGGAGACCTTCACACTAAAAACATAAATAATCAGCTACGTTGCACCGATGCCTACTAAAGTCTTGTCGAGCTCTCAAAATTGGTAGTAGTCCAAGGCAGATTGATCATTTTTGAACCAGAATTTCGGGATCCCGTTGGTGATGAAAGCAGGATGAGGCTGGTTCATCATTGAAACGTGGAGTGATATGAAGTTTATTGTCACTAATAGTATCAACCTAGAGACACAGACTTCTTGTCATCCTGTATTAAATGCTGTGTGTCCTCAAGCTCTACTTCACCTCCTATCCATTCTTTCCCACCTTCAAACACCATTTCAATCTGCTCCAGAGTTTTCCCTTTAGTTTCTGGCACACAGAAGTACACAAACACTACGGATACGGTTGAGATAGCTGCAAAGACGAAGAACATTCCTGCCACTGATATAACACGAGCCATGGAAAGGAATGACATGGAAACCAAACCACTGCTCACTCTACCACCTACTTGACCAAGTGCTGATGCCTGAGCTCGTAGCCTTAAAGGAAATATCTCTGAAGACAATACCCAACATATTGGTCCAATGCCGATTGAAAAGAATGCCACATTCCCACAGACTGCAAAAATTGCTAGGTCAATCCCAACACTCGGAGAAATAAGCCCCAAGGCATGCTTTTGCAACGTAAGTGCAATCCCCAAGACAAATAAGCAGACAGTCATGCCAATGGTACTCACATAAAGAAGCGGCTTGCGTCCAACTTTATCAATGAGGAAAATTGCAACTAATATGAACATTGTCTTTGTAAACCCAACAGCAACTGTCGCTGCAAGAAGCTCCTGATCAGACTTGATCCCAGCATCTCTGAAAATTGTTGGGCTGTAATAGACAGTAGCATCAATTCCAGTAATCTGTTGGAATATTTGAATACCACAGCCAGCATATAGCATCCGACGAACAGCAGGAGATGGGTTCAATAGCTCCCTCCACACTGCCTTGTCCTCAGATTTCATCGATTTCATAATACCTGCAGCTTCCTCAATCTCAGCCAGCCTGTCTTCAACCTCAGCTTCAGACTCACTTATCTGCAGCAACACTGCCCTGGCTTCTGGAACTCTCTTCTCCATCATCAACCACCTAGGGGACTCTGGGATCACAAAAAGCGCAAAGCCAGTGAAGACAGATGGCAAGATACCGACACCAAGCATAATCCTCCAATTGATGTGGTCTGAGAGGCCCGAGAAAGCATAATTGGAAACATAACCGAGGAGGATCCCAAAATTGATGCAGATCTCAGGGAGGGATGTGAGAGACCCACGGGCAGATGCAGGGGAGATCTCTGCAATATAGACTCCAGATACCATGGCGCCAAAGCCAATGCCCACTCCGGCGAGGAGCCTCCCTATCATGAGCACGGTGAAAGAAGGAGCAAATGTCATGATGGCTGCGCCAATCTGGAAGACAATTGCACCAAGGGCCATTGTCCATTTCCTGCCAATTGCATCAGATGTTTTTCCTCCTGACAGACTTCCCAGGAGTGAAACCACACTCAGGCAACCTACCAGGATTTCTTCCTGAAACTCGGTAATGTGGAGGTCTTTCTGGATGTAGATGATTGCGCCACTCATGACACCAACATCTGCAGATAGCAAAGTGTTAGACAACAGTGGGAATTAATCCCTTAGAAGTTCAATTGTACGGCAGCCATAAAAAATCAACTTGTCCTGTTTCATATGCTGATTTGCAGGTTCAGGTTAGGGAGGGATCAAAATCCTACTAGGATAATTGTAGGTTACAGAACATCTCGATCAAATCACAAAAACTTCAGCTTGCAATCTCCAAATAACCCCTTCCGTTTGCGCGTTCAGAATGAAATCAAGGTTGTCTCGTGAAGGCATGAAAAGCGTACCATTAAGACACTACCAATTGCAAAGTGCTATCCCTATCAGAAGGATGTTACAATTCCATTCACGGGACGCACAAATTTATGAGAAAGGACGCCATTCTATCCGTAAACTCGGGTCCCTGGGAGAGCGGACCGCGGCATTGCAAGAACTCACCGTAGCCGAGAAGGATGGCGTTAAGCGATGCGAAGATGGCGCAGGCGTACACGAACCGCTCCTTGCTCCTCCTCTCGGACGCCGAGGGCCTCCTCCGCCCCTCCGACCCCGCCGTGTCTAGCTCCGGCTCATCGCTCCGATCAAGAACCGAGTACTTGTTGGCGGCCTCCGCGCCCGCCATCGCCTCGCTCCGTGCTCCGGTGATGCTGCTCTCTCTCGCCGCCGGTGATTGGTACTGGATTCAGGGGTGGTCATCAACGGCGCCCCCAATCCAATGGGTGCGAGGAAGGTGGGAGATGTCGATGCGGTCCGCTTCGCCGGTTGCCTGTTCCTTTCCCCTACTGGTGGTGCGAGCATTTCTAATTCTCTCTCTTTCGTGAGCTAATCCTAAGTGCCGTAGATATTTCCTAATCAATCCTTTCTTCTAAGTTGTTGCACTTGCAGGGCTCGAACTAAATTTGTGGATTTGTTTAGGATTGGACCTAGCAAATTTGGTGATTTTGTTTAGGTCAAATCAAAGTACTCTGTTTTGACATGTAAAATGTTGGGAGCTGGACTTGGACGAGATACGTGTTACGACCCCTCCCGTCCTTCCCGGCAGGAAGGAGTGCGAATTCTACCGACCATGACGCAAGTGACGTGTTCTTGGATTATGGAGTAATTTACATAGAGTAGAATTACCTGGATGCGTTTAAGATTGCGTTGATGGTGGAAAAATGAGGTGCTTGGCGGCCTAAATTTGCGGGTGGCAAGGCAAGATTAGATAGCTAGGTGAAAAAATAATATATGGTGTCATCAGCAGGATTATCTTGAGATTTGTATCTGTCATTGATACATCAAACTAGTAGTACAATTCTTTAGGTGTCACTTTCCTACAAGTTTAAGCAAAAGCACGGTGGTTTGGACTAATCAATCCTCGAGTACGATCGAACGAAAAATCTCAGAAAGTTCCCTGTTACAACATGGTAATAACAATAGTTGTCCCCATACCCTCCGAATTCTTGCAGAGACTTCTACTTACCTGAATTTGCCCAACGCGGCTTTCTACCTACCTACGTTGATTTAGCCTCAAATAATTTCGCTAAAGCGTGTACATGCATGTTGCATCTGAGGTAAGAGAAAGCCCGACACTCTTGCCAGTTGCCATGCAACAAGTCAGCAAACGGCAAATATCTTTGGAGTTGTTGGCACCGGCGGAACTAAATTTTTTTAAGAGGTGCTTCAATACTTTTCTATTTTAAAGCATTAACGAAAGATAGATGGAGATTACTTACCTCTTTGTTTGTTTTAAGATTTGTACAACTTGTATTAGAAAGGAAAGCATTGAAGCACTGCTCAAAAATTTTTTTGTTAGGGAGCACACTTTACACGTATAACTCTTAATCTTTTATAATTATTTTGTAACATCGTAAATCCAACACATATATTTGAAATTTGCTAAAAGCACAATATAAATAGTTTTAAGGTCTTAAAAATATCAAATCATTAAAATCAAAACCAATTCAATCAACAAATTTGACTCATCGGAGAAGTGATATTGTACCCGTATGCCCCTAGTACCGCCCCCGAGGGAGACGATAATTGACATCGGTATTTATTCTGTGTATTGATTATGTTGTGTACTGATTATGTTGCTGAATCCTAACAAACACCCAGAAGATTAGGCAAGCTAACTAAGTACATTTCGAGAACACAAATATTTCTTCTTCTTTTGCTCACATAATTTTTTTGAGTTAATGTTTATATAATTCTTCCCCATAGAATCAACTGGAAAGCACGATTAGACTGATTGTCAACATTTTAGCCACTTTGTTCTTGTAAAGTTGTAAACACTAGAAAAAAAAGAAACTATCAGCAGGATTGTCATTAATCTTGCTTCAATGCCTAATATGTAAGCAAAAGTACCAATTAAAGTCTTAAAAAGTTAAAAAATGATGGAAACGGGGAAATAGTAATGTTTAGAAAAACCATCTTGTCTGATACTAAAACTCACCGCTAGTAATCATTGGGTAATAATGTTCTTGTGGAAATGTAACACCCTCAAAATTCGCATATTTTTTTAGTTTAATTAATATTTAGAATTTTCTTCTAATTTCACTGATTTTTATGGATTTTATAAAACCTTTTTTCCATTTTCGGTTTTACAAAAAGATTTTTTGTACAAAATTTAAAAGCTAAAAATTCTGAAAATAATTTTATTGGGTTCCAAATATTATAAAATATTTTTGAGAATATTTATAAATTTTTTGACCTATTTTGCTATTTTATCCCAGCCTATTTCTTTCTTAGCATTAAATAACTCGAAAAAAAGACCTTCCCCTGACAGTGGGACCGAACCCCTTGTCATGCCTTTCTTCTAGCTACAACCAAAGCCCAGAACGTCCAGAGAGAGCTCGTTCTCTCTTGCTTCCGTTAAAACCGATTTTTGAGCTTCCAAATCCCCATTATTTTCGCACCGAAACACCCTAAATAATTATACAATCAAATCCTTCGCCGAGGAGACCCACATACCCTGGTTTCTCAAATTTTTGGGGGCACTCGTACATACCCGACACCCCCTGGTTGTTGGAACCTCGCCATGGATTCAAATTTCGACGAATTTCGTCGAAATTATTTCGCCGAAATCTCGGATTTCAGGCCCTACGAGATTCAAATTACCGACTGCATAAAAAATTGCAATTACTACAGTATTTTAATATTTTCGGTGAAATTTCGCCCAAAACTACCGTAATTTCACCTAAATCGGGTGAAATTTCATGAAAAAAAATCCAGATTTTACTTTTTTATAGACGGATTTGACTTAAATTACATCAATAACCCATAAGAAAGTGATCTTTGATGATAATTTGTCCAAAAAATCATTTTTGAGACATTTTAAAATTTTGGCGGAAACATTGTTGGAATTTTATAAAATTGAAGGTTCTTTTTCATTCTATGAAAAATTTATGGTACTATCTCAAGAAGTCTAGGATCAAACAGGAAATTTTTTAAAATATTTTAACTTCATTTTTTATCTTTTAAAAATAAAAAACAGAATTAGCATAAACGAGGTAGTAACACTGTAGGAATTTTATAAAAAATTTCATGTTTGGTAATGATTTGAAAATCTTATGGTAACATTAGTGCTGCATCAAGACTATCTATAAAAATTGTCAAAATGTTCTAACATAGTTTGAACCATTTTTCATTCGGTTGAAATTTGTCGGTCAGCCTTCAGTTGCACTGTCCGAATTTTTAAAAATTCATGGAGCTTGATAATTATATGAAAATTTTATGAGAACATTAATGATGGATCATAACCATGTAAAAAAATTCAAAAGTTTTTAACATGGTTTGTACCATTTTTCATTCGGATCAAACTTGTTGGTTGGTGTTTTATAAGAACAGTAGCAATTTTTGAATTTTTAAAAATTCCTTAGATTTGATAATCATTTGGAATTTTTTTGAGAATATCACTGATGTGTCAGGAGCCTATAAAAAAAATTCAAAATTTTTCGACATCGTTTGAATTATTTTTCGTTCAGTTAAAATTCGCCTAAATTTCAAAAAATTTGGTCAAAAAAATCCGGATTTGAATTTGAATTTTTTAATTTCATCCGAATTTCGTCCGAAATAACGAAATTTCGCCGAAATTTTGGATTTTGATGGATAACGAAATGTAAACCGAAAACGAAATTTAGAACCTGGACCTTGCTACGTTCTCTCGTTCCATTTGCTACGTTCTCTCGTTCCATGGGAGTTCCCTGGCGCCGACACAAGCTTCGCATGCTCACCACGTCAAAAATCACGTCTGCTTTTTATCCGCTCAACCCCATCATGCAAAGGTTGCAGCATTCTGCCTGTCCCTGAGCAGAAACGAAGCTTGTAGCAGGAAGAAAGAGCAGGATACTCACCGTAACCAAGGAGGATGGAGTTGAGCGAGGCGAAGAGCGCGCAGATGAAGACGTGCCTCTCGCCCCTCCTACGCCTGTGGCCCTGCGCCTCCGCCCTGTGCGCCCACTCCTCGTCGTCCAGCTCCTCCGGCTCCATTCTCCGGTACTGGCTCTTCGTTGCCATTGCCGGCCTCATCTTCACCGACTCCATGCCGAGATACTACACCAAGGACTACTACAGATGACTAGTTGACTACTGTGTTAAGAAGGAAGAAATGGACATGGCGAACTGCAAGACTGCATATCTCCTCTCCGGGTCTAATGTGGGAGCTCAAATGCATGCCTGCCTTTTGCTTTGATTAGCGTTTGTCAATGACCTTCGCGCTTAGTTTAGAGTCTCCACCTCGTTCACGGCACGCCTTGGTTTTTCTATGCTGCAAGTGGCACGGGCAGTACTTGCGAATGACGATCAGATTCCGGTCTTAATGTTTAGACTTTAGAAGTTCAGATCCGTTAGGTTGCGCATGACCAGGATGGCCTAGATTTAATAGCAGAAAAAATCAACAATTTGCCACCCCCAAAGATTGCCACCCTGTGAAATACAACTTCAAAGATTGTCCTAAAGGATTTACCACCAAATTCATGAAAATAGTCAAAAATTGCCACTCTTCTTGTGTTCTAGTATTTTTTTTTCAATTATTTTTGGCTAAAACTAACACGTGAAAAGGCATTTTTGCCCTTCTTCCTCATTGTCTTCTTTCCTAACTCCCATTTAGTAGCATTTAAAATGTTGATCAAGAACCTAAAACAGGACACTACTACACAAATATACATCACAATCGGTTCTTTTTCGTCATCACAGTCGGTTCTAGTGGTGACACAAAGTCATGAGACAGAGATGAGGCAGGCATTATTACAGTCGGTTCTTGCCCGATAGAGATGATATGGTCATCTCTATTGGTTCCGATAGAGATAAGATATCATCTCTATCGCTTCTTATAAAGAACCGATAGAGATGAGCATTCCATCTCTATCGCTTCTTATAAAGAACCGATAGAGATGACTGTATCATCTCTATCGCTTCTTAAAAAGAACCGATAGGGATAATATAATCATCTCTATCACTTCTTTGAAAGAACCGATACAGATGAATATACTCATCTCTATCACTTCTTATAAAGAACCGATAGAGATGAGTTCATCATCCCTATCACTTCTTTCAAAGAACCGATAGAGATGACCGTCACATCTCTATCATTTTCTTGTGAGAACCGACAGAGATGAAGGGGTGTGGTGTGCTATCACATTCTAATCAGCACATATTCCATACAATATGCACATATCATATTCACGCAGAAATTACAGACAACATATCACATTCAAAGAACATGAACACTTTGTTACAACAAACACATATCACATTCGTTAACAAAATAGAACGTAAACATGCTTAACCATAAGTACACATGCAATCGCATTCAGATATGTAATATTTGTTCACATCTGGTCTAGTAGGAGCTTTTGGGATCTCTAAACCGTCCGTCCTCCGACAAGCATTCTATCTAGTACCACTGGCATAAGTGGTCTCGTATCTTGTTGAGTGCAGTGCTGTCTACATTCTTCTGGGGGATAACGGTATGCTGCAAGATAGAAACGAGTGCTCTAATTTGAGTTTTCAAATTTCCATGTGAAAGACTAATTGTATATGCATGTACTACCTTAGGGAAACGGTCTGAGCCGACAATCAAGATCACCATGTGTTGCATGACATACAAACCACAATGTCGTCACTGCCTGTTGATGACACTGTGAAGAAAGAAAAAATAAATTAAGAGACAAAGAAAATATGTCAGAAAATCTAAATCTTATATATGATAGCCACTTGTACCTTGAAGCTGACATACTCCAACTTGGAGCCCTTTTTGTCGTCGTGTGTCTCTCCTGCTTCGACGTATTCCTTGAAACCCCTATATACATTGGAGAGATGTCGTTGAGTAAAAAAATAATGAATGTAGTTAAATACAGAAAATGTTAGATAAGAGTGGTGCACTTACTGCTCCAAAGGAGGCTTGATCGCGTAGGCCATCGGTCTCTTATCAAGCGAATTAAAATCAGACACTTTGTTGTCACTCGGAGGAGCACGAGTAGAACCCAATGGTTGCTTATTAAATGGTATGCAATGAAGAAAATAAGTTCACATACGGTTTCGTATGTAGAAGTAATTGAACAGTGAAGTAGTACTTACTCCTCGTGGTGCGGAATAGAATGAAGTCCTTCTTCGACTCGACTTGCAATGCCCTCTTGATGTAGCCGCAACCCATTCGGTTGAAGCCTAGCCATCGTCGCGGACACAAGCTCGTGGTCGATTTAACCCAACTAGTTGTCGATTCGTCACGACCCGCGCCTCATCGCCTCGCAACTCGCATAGAATGTTAAAAAGCGTAATGCAAAACCCTATAGAAGTCATAAGGTCGTACAGCGTGGTGCGATACTCACGGCGTCGAGATCGTGACGGTAAAAATATCGATGGCTATCGGTTGGTGCAGACATTTTAACAGATCCTCAAAACTAATCGAATGTCCCATCCTCCTCGCGGTGGAAATGTCCCTTCTCGTATCTAACATTGAAGTCGACACGCCGCTCTCTTTCGCTTTGTCAATGTACCATTCATGGAGTTGTCGAGTCCATATGCCTAGAGCGTTCAATTTCTTTGGGGCGTAAGGGCTTTCCATGTCACGTAGGCCTTAAATTCATAAGGCTTCACTGTGGTCTGTCTGGCTCTCCTTTACGGGCGAAGGAGTCTCCAAGGCCGGCGATGGACTTTTCATGTACCGAGGGGCGCTGTGGCCTTTGTGAGCCTAGCCTTTTAGCGAGAGGTCTCCAGTGGTTACGTGGTTGTCGTGCTAGTCCTTTTATGCACCACTCAGTACTTTGTGCGGGGCTCGTCCGCGATCGTGGGAGCAGACGCAGTACGGTAGGAACCTACAAAGTATGCGCATAATTAAGTAACTTGTTGCAATACTCTTTGGAATGGTACGAAGACGTGAGGATGTTTACCTTGATCGAGACGACGCTGTCGTGGGCCACTTGATGAGCGACATCCGCGCTAGCCCGAGAGTGGTGATGTCTTCGTTAGGGGAACTTCGAGCACATGTGATAAGAAGGCGTGGGCGTAGTCCACCGACCCTCATGTAGCCCTTCCCAAAGGTGACCATGCACCGTGTCGGTCTCCTTGCATGGAAATGCAACCCGCGTCACGATCTCAACAGGAAATCCGTCTTCTATCAGGGTGAGTTGGCACTTGGTAGGCACCTGCAAAAAGTGCGCAACTTGAGAGAAAACATATGAAGAGTTACCCTCGCACCATTAAGTAAGGCAAAATTAATTATTACCTTCAGCTGGGGACCGGACTTATCATTTTTGGAACCGCGGCTACTTGGTGGGGCACGTGTTTCTCTCTGATGGCGGGGCATCGCTCGACTGGGAGATCATCGCCATCATCTCGGCCCTTAGGCGCTCCTCACGTGCCATCATCTCCACCCTCATCTCCTCCTCACGTGCCATCATCTGCACCCTCATCTCCTCCGAGATCTCCTCCCTCAGCTGCTCCCTAAGCGTGTCCTTCAGGCGCTCCGCACGTGCCTCCCATGTTCTTGATCTGGTACTTGAAGCAGCATCTTGGAAGTAGGACTTCTTCGTATGCCCCGACCCTGCGGCAAGCACCCGGCCCTTATGGTCGAGCTTCCCGATCGCAGTGGATAGGATGTCATTTGACCCTTGGCTAAGAAAGGTCCCCTGCTCTTTCCTCTGGCTTACCTCCTCCTACAAGAAGCGAGTACGAATTAGATCTCAAATCTGAGGGAATGGTCTCTTGCAATGTAGTAAGTTTGATATCTTACGATGGTGGAGACGACTTGCGCATAGTGGGGTTTGGTACTACCACCGCCCGTCCGCGGTTTTCTTTGTCCTCGCTAATACCCAGTCACGTGCCCGCTCCTCACATATGTGCGAGTAAGGCATCGCTGTCCCGGAGTTGGCGCACTCCTCGGCTAGTCGTGCCCATTCTGCTTTCTTCCCTTCGTAGCCGCCTGAACCGAGTTGATGCGCGTGCGTGTTCAGCCTCTGGGTAGCAACGTTCCTCTGTCTCAGCTCCTCTGCCTCGGGCGTACTCTTGATCCTCGTGAACTCCTCCCAAACATCGGGAGTCACGAACGGATACCTCTCGAATGGTGCACGGCCTTTCAGCACGTACTCACTGTGCATGTAGACCCTAAAGTGCCTCGGAGCCACACCCATCCTCTTCAAGGCGTACCGCCTGGCATTATTTTCATCCTCCTCTTCTATAATCTATTTTCCCTTAACCTCGTCCCACAGCCGGTTCTTACGCTCGACGACCTCCTTTCTCCAATCCTTAACCGTTATGGGAACTCTCTCCTCACCGATTGCCCGAGGAATGAGCGGTATCGCCCTTACACTTGGGAGGACCGTGCAAACGCCGTCGCATTGAAGTGGAGAATTTGCGGCGTTCTCCTGTGGCCCCTTTGCTCAGTCCTCGGGCCTTCCTCACCTTACTCGGCCCCTCGACATTTCGAACTTGGCTCGGCTCGACACTTGGAAGTTGGTGCGCCCTCGGAGCACCTTCTACTCTTTACGCGCGATGAGCCGATGCTCTCTAATTGCGACATTTTGAGTTTTCCTATCTAACATGGACAAATATTTGACATAAGAGAAAGCAATTCGTAGCTATTATGTGAACTTCACAATAAATCATCCAAACAACAGTCAATGGATAATTCATAGCATGTCATTGTTCTAGCATATTGCGATGAGTAAATGTATGAGCGAATGATCTTCAAGAAAAGTCTATATGTTGACCAACTAAATACGTCTGACGATAACTCCTAATCTCTAAATAGGTTTGGTCCTAATCCCATTCGAGGATATGTGGTTCGGACAAGTTTACGTCGTTGTACAACTCAGAGAAAATTTGAAGACATCTCCCCGCTGTTCTCTAGATACACGTCTCGACAACTGTCGAGAGGGGTGTGTATCCGAGAACACCGGAGACACTACGAAACCTACTCGTGAGTTGTACAACACTCAGAACTTGCTCGAACCACATATGCTCGAACTATCAAAATATATGGACAATTCGAGACGCTTGCTTATAAATATGTTATTAGGCATATTTATAAATAAGCACTCTCGAGCGGGAGACGAGGTTACGCAACCTAAACTCTAACATATCTTTGAGATGAAAAAGAAAAATAATATGCAATTATTAGAATACGATGATAGCAATGAGTAAGAAAGACTAACCAAGCAAAATCTTGCACAAATAATGTCTCTGAAATTCTAGTTATATAATGGTAAGGTCAAGCATAGTTGGGAGTCATGAAGAATTATGTTTTCTATAGTATCTAGTCCATTCAACAATCAAGTAAATACATAAACCTATCCAATATCATATTAAGCTACCAAAACAAATCATTTGCATATTGTATTTACAAAGAAAAGATGCAAATCTTCTAAGAGACCAGCACCTAGTTAACTCCATACCCGAACAACAAGACCCTCAAAACAGCTATACTACTTTTAGGCTTGGTAATAGTTCTGTCACAATGATGAATTTGGCTTACCATTAAGAATCGCATCCATTAAGTTCACAGAAAATAGAAAAGGACAAGCAAGACTTCTAGCTTTGTCAAGTCATTCTCTGGCGACAATTGGAATAGTCTGTCAACAAGCTTTTGGGTGTAACAACTTGATTCAAAGAAACCAAGCTACTACATCTTGTGCAAAAACATACTTGCTCATTGTTTTGTTGTGTGTTGGTCCCATTTCCATTCAATACAAAATTATCTTGCAAAGATACCATGTATTATTCATTTCTAATTTTGATTATATAATGGGTACAAGAAATTTCCTTCTAAGCTAAAAGTGTTAAACTATACATAACATCTTCCTTATCAAGTAGAACAACCTTTGCTTTTCATTTCTGTTTCTCAATTTGAAATCAAAATCAAGATAGAATATATTGCACGGCGATTAAGCGACTTTGTTCGGCAAAAATTTGGTGACAACATGTGTTTACCTCGGCGTCAGGCGAAGGGTCGGCGCGTCGAGTCGGAAGGGTGGCGTCGGGCGGAGGGTCGGCGTGGGGGGGCGTCGGGCGGAGGGTGGCGTCGGCGGAGGCGTCCGCGATGGGGCTGCGTCGGGTGGAGGGGTGGCGTCGGGCGAAGGGTCGCGTCGGGCGGCGAGGGGTGGCGTGGGGCGGGGGCGGCGTGGGGTGGAGTGGGGGCGGAGGGTGGCGTCGGGTGGGTGAGGCGGCGTGGGGCGTTGGGTGAGGCGTGGGGTCGTCGGTGTGGTGGGAGTCGGGCGGTGGGGTGGTCGGGCGGCGTGGCGGTGGGCTAGGGTTAGGAGCGTCAGGCGCGAGGCAATGGTTAGGAGCGTGGGAGGCGCGGGTATAAAATGAGGCTGCGCGCCAAAGTTCCACTGTTAGGCATTAGCAAAAAAAAAATAAGCATTACTATTGGTTTTTAACAAAAACCGAAACAAATAATACTATCACTATCGGTTTTTGAATAAAACCGACACAACTAAATGCATTCCACTGTTAGTTTAGCAAAAAAATTAACATTACTATCGGTTTTTTCACAAACCCGACACAGATAAGATAATATCACTATTGGAATTTTTAAAAAACTTACACATATAATTGCATTCTACTGTTAGGCATTTGCAAAAAAATTAGTGTTACTATCGGTTTTTTTAAAAAAACCGACAGAAATAAATTACTATCACTATCGGGTTTTTTTAAAAACCGACACAAATAATTACATTCCACTGTTAGGTATTTGCACAAAAAATTATTACTATCGATTTTTTTAAAAAAAACCGACACAAAGAAATTTCACTATCGGGTTTTTCAAAAAGCGACACGTATAATTACATTCCTTTGTTAGGCATTAGCAAAAATTAGTATTACTATCGGTTTTTAACAAAACCGACACAAATAATACTTTATCACTATCGGGTTTTTTGAAAACCGACACGTATAGTTGAATTCCACTGTTAGGCATTTGCAAAAAAAAAATAGTATTACTATCGGTTGTTTAACAAAACCGACACTAATAATTAGTATTACTATCGGCTTTTTTAGAAAACCGACACAGATAATTGCATTCCACTGTTAGGCATTTTCAAAAAAATTAGTATTACTATCGGTTTTTTCTCAAAAACCGACACGTATACTTGCATTCCACATCGGGCATTTTCAAAAAATTAGTATTACTATCGGTTTTTTCTAAAAACCGACACGTATAAGTATATATCACTATCGCATTTTTTGAAAAACCAACACGTATAATTGCATTCCATCGTTATGCATTTTCAAAAAAATTAGTATTACTATCGGTTTTTCAAAAACCGACATAGATAATTGCATTCCACGGTCGGGCATTTTAAAAAAATTAGTATTACTATCGGTTTTTAACAAAACCGACACAAATAAGGATATATCACTATCGCTTTTTGAAAAACCGACACGTATAATTGCATTCCATCATTAGGCATTTTCAAAAAAATTAGTATTACTATCGGTTTTTTTAACAAAACCGACACAACTAATGCTTATCACTATCGGTTTTTTTTGAAAAACCGACAGAGATAAGTGCATTCCACTGTTAGGCATTTGCACAAAAAAATTAGTCTTACTATCGGTTTTTTCTAAAAAACCGACACAAATAATACTATATCATTATCGGGTTTTTGAAAACCGTCTGCATAATGCATTCCATCATTAAGCATTAGCAAAAAATTAGTATTACTATCGGTTTTGGAAAAAAACGACACAAATAATATAATATATCACTATCGGGTTTTAAAAAACCGACACAAATTAGCATATCACTATCGGGTTTTAAAAACCGACACAATTGTAGTTCACTGCACTATTTGTTTTCCAGACAAACCATCAAGTCCGAATTTGTTGAAATATGTGATGAAAGAGTAAAACGCCATAAATTTTGCAAATATAATTGTAAAATTTTGAAATTTTGCAGAATATACCTTGTGATACTACAAGTCTTCTCCAAAAGGATTTTGGCAAAAGAGTTGGCATTCAAAAAGAAGCCCAAATTTTCTTTGTCCACATGTTACTTCCTCAAAGAGTAGAAAAGTCAAATATTTTTCAAATAAAGTTCAAGTATTTTGAAAATTTTCGAAATGATTTGATGTAAAATGCCTTCTTTTCTTGCAATCAATTCACAAAAATTGTGAAAGTTTCATACGTACACATAACCTTAATTTCGAAACACGAAACTACATTTATGTACAATACAAATATTTCAAACACATAGCAACTGATACATTGACGTACTCCTTTTATTTACAATACAACCCTTCTTGATGATCTACACGTATGTAATTTCTTCCATGTGTGTCGCTGTTCTCGCTAAGAAAGGCCCCATACGCAAGCGAAGGTATTTCATCAAATTGGTCGTACTCTTCTTCATCTACGATATTTTCAACACCAACGATCCGCCGCTTGCCACAAAGGACGACGTGCAATCTCGGATTGGCCGGATCACGCACGTAGAAGACTTGATTTGCTTGCTTCGCAAGGATGAATGGATCTTCTTTGTAGGCGACTCTGTTTAGATCCACAAGGGTAAAACCTCTCTTGTCGACCTTCACTCCATGTGGAAGTCCTACCCACTTACATCGGAACAATGGAATTTGGTATATTCCGTAATCGAGCTCCCAAATTTCTTTGATCACCCCGTAGTAAGAGTTCATTGCCATTGAGGATCCTCCTTTCGAGTGATGTTCATCGGACAAAGCATCTATGCTTACACCACTGTTTTGAACAGTACTATTCCCATCCTGACTTTCAGTGTAAAAGGTGTACCCATTAATATCGTACCCCTGCCATGTCTGTACATTAAATCTAGGTCCGTTAGCCAACCATTTGATAGTCTCACTAACAGAGACCTCCGCCTTTTGTTTGAACCATGTGAGAAATCTATCGTTGTGTTCTCGCATTATGGAAAGCTCATCCATATGTGGATTCTCTCCCCGTAATATCGACTTGTGCTGCTCGATGTACCCTGCAACTTCAGCGCTATTCTGCAAGACTGTCAGATGCGCTTTGCAATACATATCAAACCGTGGCCTCGTTAGTTTCGACCCCACGGTTCCTTTGCCAGCAACTCTGCCCTCGTGGCGAGATAGAGGAACACCGATTGCTTGTCTTTTCCCGAGATAGTCCACACAAAACTCAATAACCTCTTCAGTCCCATAACCTTCCACAATACTACCCTCAGGCTTCGACCGATTCCTTACGTAGGACTTTAATATACCCATGTACCTCTCAAACGGATACATGTAACGTAAGAAAGCGGGTCCACATATCTTAATCTCTCTAACAAGGTGAACAACAAGGTGGACCATGATGTCGAAGAATGACGGTGGGAAATGCATCTCAAGCTGACATAAAGTCTGCACCACCTCACTCTGCAAGTTGTCTAGCATGTCGGGGTCAATAACTTTGCAGGAGATCGCATTGAAGAAGTAACACAGCTTCGTGATTGCAAACCTGACATCCTCTGGCAGAATATTTCTTATTGCAACTGGGAGCATTTGGGTCATCAAGACATGGCAGTCGTGGGACTTCATGCCTAGCAACTTCAAATCATCCAAGGACACAAGCTTCTTAATGTTCGCGGAGTAGCCAGATGGAACTTTAATACCTTGGAGACATTTGCAAAGGTCCTCTTTCTCCTTCTTGGACAGGGTGTAGCATGCAGCGGGGATGTACGGACCTTTTCCATCCTCCTCAATCACCGCAAGCCTGGGCCTGATTCCCATGTAGGCCATGTCGTGACAAGCATTCACACCATCCTTTGTCTTTCCAGGTATGTTCTACAGGATGCCAACCAAATTGTCGCAGACATCTTCTCAACGTGCATGACATCAATACAATGCCGGACATCTAACTCCTTCCAGTACGGTAAGTCCCAAAATATTGACCTCTTCTTCCAAATGGTCCTAGAACGAACAGATTTACGGCTCTTTCCGTACTGAACATCGATATCCTCTACACGTGAATATACTTGCCTACCACTCATAGGTGCGGTGCGAACGAACTTCCTCTTACCATCAAATTTGTCATCCATCTTACGGTATCGATGACTTGAGATAGAAACCTACGGTGACCCATATACACGCTTTCTTGGAATTTGGCGACCATAGGCTCTCGGTCTCCTCTTCACAAATAGGACACGCTTTTGCTCCTTTCGATCAGAGCTCGCCAAATTTCCAAGAGCCGGAAATCATTTATGGTGCAAAATACCATAGCCCGTAGGGTGAAATGCTCTCTTCAGACGCATCCCACACAATGACCCGTCATTCCACAATTTTACCAAATCCTCGATCGGTGGAGCGAGGTACACATCAATATCATTTCCTACTGTTTGGGTCCCGAGATTAGCAACAACATCATGATATACTTCGCTTCATACACAACCAAGGAGGAGGTTGTAGATGCACAATGAATCGCCACGTCTTTGTGACGATCGCTCATGTTACCAAACGGATTCATTCCATCAGTACTCAACCCAAATCTTATGTTCCTCATTTCGGCACCAAACTCCTCATGTTTCCAATCGATGTTTCTCCTTTGAGCCGAATCAGCAGGGTGTCTCAGCTTTCCATCTTCCTTTCGAGACTCATAATGCCAACAGCCTCTCTAGGATTTGCAAACAACCTCTCCAGACGGGGAATGATGGGCAAGTACCACAATACCTTGGCCGGTGCACCTTTAGTGACCTCTTCACTGTCGTTTCCTCGGCTCTTACGCTTCTTGTCGTTACGCTTCTCCTTTTGTTTGTACCGGGGCACACCGCAAACTGGACAAACGTGTAGCTCCTGATGTGCGTTACGGTACAAGATGCAATCATTCGGACATGCATGTATCCTTTCTATTTCCATTCCCATGGGACATAGTAGCCTCTTCGCTTCATAAATGCTTGTTGGCAACTCGTTTCCCTTGGGAAGCAGATCCGATAGAAGAACTAGAAGTGCATTGAAATTTGTATCTGTCCAACGGTGTTTTGCCTTCAGTTCGAAAAATGCAAGGACCGAACCCAACTTGGTGTATTCTGCTTTGCAACCTGTGAACAGTGGTTTGGCATCGTCTTCCATCAAGCTTTTAAACTTTTCAAACTCTCTTTCCGTGTAATTACCCTCCACATCCCGCAACATTTGCTCCAAATTCTCCTCCTCAAACATATCAGGCTGCAACTCATCATCCGGTTCCACCGTGTCTTCATTGCATACCGCGGAGGTACTACTGTCTCCCGTGATGGATCCAACACGTGTAATTCCTCACGGCCACGTCGAATCGGTGGTCCTCAATTTGAGCCGAGTTGTTAAATCTTCTCAGATTGGTGCAATCAATGCAAGGACAATATATGAAGTTTACACCCTCCTCACCATGTACTCTTGACAATTTTTTGAACTCCTTAACACCCTCCAAATTCAAAGACTCACATGACTTTTTGCATACATCCATTCCTTACGGTTCATCCGCAATTAAACTTCACCCAATAAATTATGCACAAAGCGGAGCGACAAAGAAGCTAGTTATTTGAAATATTGAGACATCATTTCATTAATATTACCTTTGCAAAATAGATGACAATTTCACGCAACATATATGAAATATGTACTCCGATCGATACCTAGATTCTTCCCGATTTAGAGCTTCCAATTTCCTAGATAAGAGACATACATTTTTAACATGAACAATGATATCAAACAATCTAATTATATAGTGCAGTAGCCTACAGGTCTTTTGACTACAACGAAACAATACAAGGGTACCAACGATGACTCCTAATCTCTAAATAGGTTTGGTCCTAATCCCATTCAAGGATATGTGGTTCCGACAAGTTCCTAAGCCGTTGTACAACTCCAGAGAAAATTTGTGACATCTCTCGCTATTCTCCATATACACGTCTCGACAACAGGTCAAGAGGGTGTGTATCCGAGAATACCAGGAGACGCTACCAAATCTCTACTCTGATTGTACAACACAGCTCAGAACTTGCCCAAGCTACATATCCTCGAACTATCAAAGAACGTGGACAATTGAGATCGCCGCTTATAAATATGCCATTTCGTTCTGTATATTTATAAACAAGCATCCTCGAACGGGAGACGTAGGTTCCGCACCCTAAACTCTAGCATTCATTAGGTGACAGCAATAATAATTTCATATTAACATCAAAGCACTACAAATTAAGATAATTAAATATATGTGTACATGCTTGTGAAATAAAGGGTGTGAAATCTGATAGGATATACACAATACCAGTGCAATCTAAACTTTCTTCGCGACATATCAAAATTACATAGTACAAAATTAAAGGGGTTTGAAGGAATGCTCACATTTTGAAGAAAACCACAAATTATGCAAAATGAGGGGGAAATCTCCTCAAGTTAGGGCTTCAAATTTACCCTCTTAACACCCACCCTTGAGGATTTCAAATTTTCTCACCCAAGTATTGCTTCCAACCACAGAATTGAGCTATTTTTCTGGTGGCGACGGAGAAACCTCCTCCGAACAATAACAGAGAAGAGTTCGGTCGAGTGGTATAAATAACCTAACGAGGTACATCACTATCGGTTCTCATATAAAAGCGATAGTGATGTGATCATGCACATCACGATCGGTTCTTACAAGACAAGCGATAGTGATTATCATAGTCATCACAATCGGTTCCCATAAGAAGCGATAGTGATGAGCACATCTGTATCACTATCGGTTCTTATTTAAGAAGCGATAGTGATGATATCTGCATCACTATCGCTTCACAAAAGAACCGATAGTGATGAGCACGTCTTCATCACTATCGGTTCTTTTTGAGAAGCGATAGTGATGTGCAGATATCATCACTATCGCTTAAATAAGAACCGATAGTGATGTGTGCGTCTTCGTCACTATCGCTTCTATATAAAACCGATAGTGATGATAATGCACATCACTATCACTTCTCGCATAAGAACCGATTGTAATGTTCCCATCTACATCACTATCACTTCTAACCCGAGAACCGATAGTGATTATGATTAATGCCTCTCCTAAGTCATCTATCACAATCGTTTCTTCCTAAAAACTTAAGAACCGACACAGATGAAGCGATAGTGATGTACCATTCTGTAGTAGTGGGAGGGCAACACAAATTTTGCCATCACCGCAACTAGACTGTCAACACTCAACAGAATCCACATAAATTTGAACACCCATCGACATCGTAGCGAAAGGAAACTCTTGCTCTTATGCTCCGTACGTGCATAATCTGAGCGTCAACAAACAAGAGAGAGCACAATACCAAACACATTCATTGTGGATGTAACACGCCTACAAGAATCTATGCACTATAGTTTGTCTAGGAAAAAAATACACAACGAACAATTGAAAGGAAAAAAAGGACTCCACTCCTGCTGATAGATAGATTTGCCTAGTTAAGCGCATAGGTTGACTGCTTTATGAGTCCAAAGAACCCTAAACCTTCAAACCATAGTATGGACTTAGCCTTTGAACTCGACTGGATCCCGTAGCCGTAGGAACCTTAACTACTTATCCTAGCAATGCCACTAATGCTGAATACCCGGGCATACCAAAAAGATCCAAACATAGAAGGGTGCTACAAGTAAAATCAATTATTTATCACCTCAAATATTGCCACTATGAAATGGGAGAAGGCAATGAGTCAGAAGGGCAAAGATGTCTATTCACATGCTGATTTCAGCCAAAAATAATTGAAAAATACTATAATACAAAAAGAGTAGCAAATCTTGACTACTCCACGATTGGGTGGCAAATCCTAGAGGGTAATATTTAGAGTGGCAATTCATAGTGTACCAATCTTTGAGGAAGCAAATGATTGATTTTCCCCATGTGCAGTAGATATCAGCTTTAAAAAAGAGTGACTTGCAATAAATCTATGACAAAATAAAGTATATTATTTTTTAATTGTAGGATGCTAGTTGAGTCGTCTAAATACTTATCATGTTAATCCCTCTAAATTCTATTTTAAATAACATCATAGTTTTTCATGGTAAAAATAATAATTTTATGAAAATACTTGTATCTAGCTACATTGAAAAATATATTATAATGTTTTATTTTAAACACCCATTAATAAAGTTCTGTGTCCGCCACTGCAAGTGGTTGTTTGCAACCAAGAATCCAACCAAAATTGTGCAACTCTTCAAAGATATAGCCCAACCAAGCGCACTCCATCTTCATCATGTACGCAGTGGTGATTGCAGTAACGCTTACAATGATGGATCCATAAAATGGCATCGCTCGTGCCATCATATTCTAGAAGTTCCAACAATAGGGGTTGGGGAGTCCAGCAATCTTCTTCATTCACATGATGCGTGTCCTGCTGTCGTCCCCCTTGCAGACTTCCCCACAGCAGATCATCATCTTCAGTGCGTCTTGGAGCCCACTTGTGTTGTGTCTGGCCCCTGATGTCGCGTACTGTCACTGAATTGTGGTGACGCAGTGCTATCTCGGGGTTGTTAGATGTATCTATCTCATCCAACGTCATCCCCATTGTCTTAAGGTTGATTTCCCTAGCTTCATATTGTTAGCATTAGGGTTCAACTAAAACATGAACATATGCTAGCCTAAAGTATGATCACCAAAAGAACATTAATGCGGAATAAACATTAGGTGGATGTACTGACCCGGTAAGGAAGAGATGGCCATTAGGGTCTTTCGGTTGGCGTCGGTGAAGAAGCACCGTGAACTTCACGGTGGTGGTGATGGTCTTCGGCAGCTTGAGCGCGAGATCTTAGATCGGATGATTTCGAGTAGAGGCAAAACTCGGGATTAGTTCTTGTCATCATGAGTACCGGCCTCTTCCCCTTTTATTCTTGCGCTAGCTGACGGGACCATAACCAAATCTGTTGGTGCGCTCCCGATCATTGCGCGAACGTGAATCAAGGGGTAGTTTTAACCCCAAAAACTTCGGATCTGACTGTTAGCCAAGATCATATCCAACATTCTCCCACTTGATCGTAAGGCTAACATCATAAGTCCACACTAAACAGAACAATATACCAAGATAAAGTATTACAACGATTAATTTAAGCACCGCTGCAACCCCAATATCTGTAGTGCATCATTCTATCTTGATAGGATAATTACTTATTCTTAATGGGAGTTGGTTTCATATTCATAGTCCTCATTTCCAGAATCAGAGGCTTTCCAATAAACCCATGCCGGCAACATGCTCTCGAAAGAGACTGGGTGGTAAGCCTTTAGTTAGTGGATCCGCAAGCATAGACTTAGTACTTATATGCTTGACATCAATAGTCTGATCCTGGATTCTATCTTTCACAACATGATACTTAATGTCAATGTCTTTGACAGCACCACTTGACTTGTTGTTACTATAAAAGAATACTGCGGCTTTGTTATCGCAGTACAACTTTAGTAGTCTAGAAATGCTGTCAACCACCTTTAAGTCCGGGATAAAATTCTTTAGCCATACTGCCTGTCTTGTAGCTTCATAACATACCACAAATTCAGCTTGCGTCGTTGAAGATGCCGTAAGTGTTTGTTTGGAGCTTTTCCATGAAATAGCTCCTCCTGCGAGGGTGAAGATATAACCTGATGTCGACTTTTTACTATCAACACACCCAAAATCAAGATCTCGAATAACCAATGACTTCAAGGTTTTGATTTCTCATATGTGAGCATGTAATCTTTAGTACCTTGAAGGTAACGTAAGACTTTCTTCTGACCTTCCAGTGGTCGATCCTGGATTTGGTGATATCGCCAAGCATCCCGGTAACAAATGCCAAATCAGGGCGAGTGCAAACTTGAGCATACATAATGCTTCCGACAGCTAAAGCATAAGTAATTGACTTCATCTGATCAGATTCTAATTGATTCCTTCGACATTGAAATAGTCTAAATTTATCGTCCTTAACAATAGGAGCAGGAATGACAAAGCAATTTTGCATATTGTACCTCTTAAGTACTCAGTCAATGTATGCCTTTTGGGATAAGCCTAATATCCCTTTGGACCTATCTCGGTGAATCTTAATGCCCAAAACATAAGAGGCATCACCAAGATCCTTTATGTCAAAATTGGCGGAGAGAAATCTTTTGGTCTCAAACAGCATATTCTCATCGCTGCTAGCCAATAAGATATCATCCATATAAAGAACCAAAATAGTAAATTTGCCATCTTTAGACTTGAAATATATACAATTATCCACTTTATTTTCCTTAAATCCGAATTTCCTTATTATATTATCGAATTTAAGGTACCATTGTCTAGACGCCTGCTTCAGTCCAAAAATTGATTTCTTAAAACAACATCCCATATGCTCCATGCCTTCAATGACAAAACCCTCGGGCTGTGCCATGTAGACATCCTCTTGTAGATCGCCATTAAGGAATGTCGTTTTGACGTCCATTTGATTGTAACATCCCGAAAAAAAATGGAATAATATAAAAATTCATATTTTGAATTTGAATATCTTTATTTCTGATTTCTTGACATGAATGGAATTTATTTGGATTTTCTTTGAATTTTGTATTGAATGAAAAATCAATCAACTAGAATTAAAGGAATGGATAATGGTAAAAAGCTAAAATGGTAAAAATAAAAAATTTGAAAAATTTCCATGGAACCATACCATGCTGGTAAGTCAGTAAAATCAACATGTAAAATTTTATGCACAGAAAAATGGGTAAATAAAATTTATGACACCTCTTTTGACTAAAAACAGTACAAGCCAGAATTAATGAAAAATATTAGAAGTTTATCTGGAGCTGGAAAAAATTACCACAACACCCTCATGGTATATTTTATCTCTGGTAAAAATATCAGGATTTGATCATGTCGGCAAAGCCCTCTAATAATTCAAAAACAGAAACAATCAAAAACTAGAAAACTTCATGTCAGAATTTCTATAAAATATTAACTTGATATTTTGACTTTATAAATTTACAGAGACATCCTTGAGATAGTTATAACCCCTCATAAAAGTTTTAAAAATAAATAATGAGGTTTGAACCTTTAAATAAATACAAATCCGAAATGGAAATTTTGAGTGGTGTCTGTCAAATTTTAAATAATTCATTACAAGGTATTTTAACCTCAAATTTTTACTGGACATTAGTAACTACCAATAGAGGTCAGTCAAAAAGTTTCACAAAAATCACACACTGACTTGATAGCGATTTGAATGCTCACATGGAGCTGTCCGGCTGAGGTTATCCTTTCACCTCGCCTTCACTCACCGACATGTGGGGCCAACTTTATCCCGTAGCGGTTCATTGGAAGCAACGGAGAAAGCCCGCTCTCACTGCCAGTGGCCCGGCCCACCGTCAGCACCTCTTTTCCTTCTCCCCTCTCTTCCCCGTTCTTCCCTCTCTGCCGACGAAGAACTCTCCCGAGTTTCTCACACTGCCGTTGATTTCGCGTCTGCTCCCACCGACTCGGTGCACGTCGCTTCTGCTCGATCCTTGCCACGCCTTCCTTGGTCCTCGTGCGCCATACCCGGTCGACCAGCGTCAAATTCTTGCCGGCGTGAGACTCGCGCCATCGCGCCGGCGAGCAAAGACAGAGCCACGGTTTCTCCTCCTTTCAAACCCTGTGGATCCATATTCACCGGCTATAAATACAGCTTTGGCGTCGCACTGAGGCCTTCTCCCATCTCTGCATCTCCTCATTCACTCCCTAACCAAACGCTAGAGCCTGAACTCATCTCCTCTCGCCATTTTCGCGAGCAAAACCGAAAAAGGGGAAGAACTTCAATTCGGGTGGAATTGGTATCAATCCTTGAAATTGAATTCTCCTTTAGCTTCACCTGGAGCTGTAGTTTACTCATCACGCCGGGATTCCATCTCTTTTAGCCTGCAGAGCCTCCTCACCGGGCGCCCCTCTTCTCCAACTCCGGCGCACGGTGGCGAGCTCCCTCGGCCAATCTCCGGCCCAGCCGACCACAAAAATGGAACGCCCTGTCATCACTGATGCCTAGAATGCTATCGATTCGGCCGGATTTCGCTTCTATTTCTTCTCCGACGAGCTCCTCCTCCTTCGCGCGAGCCGGCGGTGTGCAGCCGCTCCGGCCGTCCCCGCCGGTGGGCGACCTCACTCCCGTGTGCGCAACGTCCCTCTGGAGCCTGCCGTGCCACCCATTCGGCGGAGACTCGCGGGCGTCGTCGCCGCCACGCCTAACCGCCGCCCTGTTTTGATCACGCCCGCGGGCCCTTCATCGACCGGTCAAAGCATCCTCGGTACACTCGGTAGAATCGTCTTCCCAACTCCAAAACGTATTTTCGATTTTCTGGGAATTTACATACCGAGCTGCTTTAAATGCTTATAACTTTTGTATTGTAACTCCAAATGAAGTGAAACAAAATTCTAAATTCATCTAAAATCCAGTAGTTTCAGAATATGCAATAAAATTTTGAAAATGTTCACTGGATAAATTTGAAATTCAAATTTAAAAGCAAATGCTAAAGACATGCTTCATATGGAATTTTTGTAAATAAACTTTAGAATGAATGATACCAATTTTAGTGAAATACTCATGCTTCCAGGAGTTCAAATATACAAACAATATTTAAATTTCATTGTGTTAGAATTACTTTTTATTAAAGAATGTATTCAATGCATTAGAATTTCGAATAAGCATAATTTGAATAATGAAAATATGGAATAAGTAAAATTTAGTTTCTAAATATTAGCATGGCAGTAGAATACCTTAGTTTGCCAAAATATTTAATAAATGAACTTGATTTGAATTAACTTGAAAAGAATGATATAGCTTAAATATAAAATGTGTATATGTATATGGATAGAAAGTTGAATATGTTAGAGTATGGGTCAAATGAATTCAAATGATTGCCAAACCAGTTTTATTATACCTCTGGCAGTATAAGGTTTCCAGATATAAAATAATGTTTAAAGTTTACTACATGAAACAGTAAATGATTAATAGTCAACATGTAAATACTTGCATAATTGGAATAGGTGTAACTTTCACAAATAAACTCAGAATTTGATGAAACCAAATCCCATGACCTCAAAAAATAGTACCCTTTCTGTTTATACAAGAATATCTTATGTTAGTGCTAGGTTGAAATAATATTATGATAAACCCTAATGATCGTTCATAGGAAAAACATCGCGGATAAAAGCCATTTGTCGCGAAACCAACTTTAAATCACTTCTGGTATCATGGCCTGTTAATACCTAAAAAATGAGTAGATTATCCTAGGCGGTATAGTCGCAATCTAGTATCAAAAACTGAATCTCCAGCGAGTAGTAAATTGAACTATCAAGCTTTTTCGTCAACTCGTAGAACCCCTCGTCTAAATGGAGAAATTATGGAAATCAGTTTAGATATATTCCTCAAAGTATATGCTATTAAGTTCCGAAGAAATAACCTGATATCATCATGTTTCGCATATAAACTGTAGTAGTCAAATAACCCTTCGTTCTATGTTTAGTGAATCTACCTCAATCGGAATAAGCGAACCTTGTAATAAGGAATTTGTAATTAATAAATTTGTATCACCGAACCTTCTCAAAATCATAAATAAATCTAATTAGCTAACTACCGTTATAACTTGTTTAAAAACCTTTTATGCAAATCACTTAAGGAATTAAAATACGTTTAGCGTAACCTTTAGCTAGCGTTTTAATTCTTCTAACCCAAATAATTTTAGCATCTATAATTCAAGTTTTAAATACTAGAATTCATAATTTTAGCCTCTTGAATTAGTAATTCAAGATTAGATAATCTGTAAAAGAAAACCTGTTTTGTTTGTCATTAAGTCATTAAGTTTAAGAATAAAGCAATTGTTTAAATAATTCAAACCCTAAGTGTTCTGTTTTTACGCAATGAATCTTTATTTGATTTTACATGTCATCTTCTTTTCGCCCTTATTGAAGTTTATTATTTGCTATATTTTCCGATCGATCGACGTGTAGAATTCGACGTCCCTTCCTCCATCGTTGCCTCCGTCAGCCGTGATCGCGTCTTCGACGTAAACGATATATAAGCAAGGCAAGCACCCCCTTTGACCATCTTGATCCCAGAATTTAAATCGCATTGTTTATTAAAATGTTTCATGCATGCGTTTACTTTCTGTAAATTGCTATTTTGTGGTACTGGTAGTTATACCTGTTGTCTCATGAAACTTCCTTGATAAGTATGGATATGTGTACCTTGATAACCATAGATTGAGCTCAGACAATTACTTAATGTCATTGTGGTTATATGCGATTACTTCTATCCATGCTTAGCCATGCTTTTAGAACAAATGAGAATGATGATCAGATCAAAACTTGTTTCTTAAGAAATGGAAAATGTTGGAATTAAAGCTGTTGGTTATGGGTATTTTGATTAAAACCCAAAATAAAACTATGGTTTTGACGCTGCGATTATTGGCAATAGCGGAGGTGCAAAGGATTTGCACGTAGTTAGGGTGGAGTATCGCCGTGTCGGATTAAGGACCGAGTAATGGGGCGCTATAGATCCAAGAATTTCGTACAACCACGAGGGCTTGTATGGGCGGGTCTTAGCCTATTAAGTTGTTTAGGTGTGGCTTTGCATCTAAGGAAGGCGGGAGATTGCACAGCATTCCGGTTCGATCTGTCTGTAGGGGTCTACTTACCAATGCAACGGTGTACGCCTTGCCGTGGACAGAAACGTGGTGTTGGGTGTGTTGTGAAAGGAACCACGTCTTGGGTGAGTGTTTCTGTTTCCATGGCGAGGGTCAAACGTCCCGGGCTGGTTCAAAGCCACATCTAAATAATGTAACGGCTCTGTATGATCTCTCTGCGGCACACCAAAGGAAGTGTGTCAAAATGCGCTGCACAAAGAGCTGATCATTCCTTGTGGGTAAAGTGTACACCTCTGCAGAGTGTAAATCTAATCGATTAGCCGTGTCCACGGTCAAGGACACTTGGTGAAGTCATTCCAATGTTAGAATGCTTTTGTATTTCCAAAAATTGGGTTTTGGTTTGGAACTTGTTTAGCAGCTTTTGTTTTCATGTCAAAGGATCGACATTGTTGGATTCCATTTCTGGATTATTCGATGCTCGCGATGGGTTGTGAGTATTACTTATGCTTTTCTTATTTCATATCAGTCAATTATGCTTTTATAACTTCCGTTTGCAAATAACTTGTTTTACAATGTCAATTCTGCTTTATGCAAATTTACTGTAGTAGCCTCCTTTGAAATGGCCTGCATATATTATAGGCTTTGCTCAAGTCTTGCAGAGTACGAATGTACTCACCCTTGCTTATATGTGGTTTTTAGGTGGTTAAGTTGTCGAGCTTCGAAGGTTCCTTTCGTCACAGGTTGCGGGTTTTTCTCTTCGTGATCTTTCTAGGGATTTATGCCTTGTCGGTTGCCTGCGGGTGTTGGATGGGCACACTACAAGACCTTGCTTCTTTTGCTGCTTTATCTCTGATTTGTAAGAGCTTTCTTTATGTAATAGCTTCCGCTTAATTAATATTTGTTTTATGGTTGTGATTCCAATTGGTGTATGTGCGTACTAGCTACTGATCATGGGACTAGTACGAAAATGCACATTAGATTTCCATTTTTGCAAGTTTATAAAAATGGGGGTCGTTACATTGATGTAGCTCCAAATCATAATGGGCCACAAGTGCCATGACAATTCTTAGAGAGTCCTTTTTAGAGATGGGAGAGAAAGTATCAACATAATCCATTCCTTCTCTTTGAGTAAACCCTTTAGCCACAAGCCTTGCCTTGAACCTTTCGACATTCCCCTTGGAGTCATGCTTAGTTTTGTAGACCCACTTACAGCCTACCTTTTTAACTCCTTCAGGGATTTCTACTAAGTCCCAAACGTCATTCAGGCTCATAGATTTCATTTCATCTTTCATGGTGTCAAGCCATTCAGATGAATTCTTACTCATCATGGCCTCTTTAAATGAAATGGGGTCATCCACCTTCCCAATATCATGCACGTCTTCATTCATGTACACGACATAGTCATTTGGGATGGCGGATCTTCTTTCCCGTTGTGACCTTCTTAAGGGTTCATTAGGGTCACAAATAGTTCTGAGGTTTATTATCGGTACGCATTATGTCCTTCATTATCGATTCTTTGCATTATGTCCTGAGCCTTCAGTGTTAGTTTCAGGACTTTCAATTGGAGATGCATTAGTTTGAGGTGCAGGAATAACAGTCTATCGGATTATCGGTAGAGGTACATAAACCCGATTTTCCTCAAGATCTATTTTCCTCCCCTCAGAACTCCCACTGATTTCATCATTCTCAAGAAACACAGCTCCCACTGATTTCATCATTCTCAAGAAATACAGCATGCCTGGTTTCAACAAATTTAATAGTCCGATTAGGACAATAAAAACGGTACCCCTTTGACCTTTCTGGGTACCCAATAAAATGGCAACTTACTGTCTTAGTATCTAATTTTTCAATATGTGGGTTGAACAGTTTGGCTTCAGCTGCACATCCCCACACACGTAAATAATTTAAACTTGGTTTTCTCCCAGTCCATAATTCATAAGGCGTCGATAACACTGATTTACTGGGAACCCGATTTAGTATGTGTGCGGCTGTCTTTAAGGCCTCCATCCATAATTTAAGTGGTAAACTGGAGTGAGATGGCATACTTCGTACCATATCCATAAGTGTACGGTTACGCCTTTCAGCCACTCCATTCTGTTGAAGTTCATCAGGCATGGAATATTGAGCTACTATTCCATTTTCTTCAAGGTACTTAGCGAAAGGGCCACGAATTTGACCATAAGGTGCATGTTTTCCATAATACTTTCCTCCCCTGTCTGATCTCACTACTTTAATTTTTGAGTTATGCTGATTTTCAACCTCAGCCTTAAATATCTTAAATTTATTTAGTGATTCAGACCGTTCCTTAATAGGGTAAATATAACCGTACCGTGAAAAATCATTAGTAAAGGTTATAAAAGAATCATAACCATCTACTGACATAATAGGGAAGGGACCACAGATGTCAATATGAATTATTTCTAAGGGACATGAGCTGCGTGTTGCTCCTTTCTTAATTTGTTTAACGTAGTTTCCTTTAATGCAATCAATACAAGCGTCAATCAGAAAAATCCAATGGGTGGAGTATCTCTTCCTTAATGAGACGCTCCATTCTCCCCTTCGAAATATGGCCCAAGCGACAGTGCCATAGTTTCGACAAGGTCTCATTATCCATATTACGCTTGTGTTTAATAGGAGCATCACACACATTTAGCAATAAAGGAGACTGTTGAATAGACAACATATCAAGCATGTCGTGCTTGGTAGCAAGACCAACATTATTACATTCAAATTGAATCAAACATTTATTGTCTCCAATAACACAATAATAACCATCATTGTCTAACAGGGAAACAGAAATTAAATTCCTCCTCATGGAGGGAACATAAAGGACATCCTTTAGGAGGAGGGTGAAGCCGCTCTCCAAAACTAATGGAAGCGTCCCAATAGCCTTAACTTCAGCCTCCTGTCCATTGGCGACTCTAAGCCTTCGGTCCCCTCTTATGGTCCTTAACGAACTGAACCCCTGCATCGAATTAGTAACATGCACAATGGCTCCAGAATCAATCCACCAAGAATAATGTGGAAAATCTGCATAAAGTATTCATCAACAAAAGTAATTGTATCGTTACCCTTCTTGGCGAGCCACTGACGGAAGCTGGCACACTCCTTCTGCACATGTCCTTCCTTTTTACAGAAGCGATAGGTGATGGCAGTGGGAGATTTTACCCCTTTAGGCACGGATTTGCTTGTTTCCGCCTTAGGATTGGGGGAGAAATGCAGCTTCTTCTTGGCCTTATGGTCCCCATGAGAGTGCTTTCTTTTGCCATTTCCATTATTGACCATAAAAGCCTAATCCCTTTCTTCAGTCTTAATCCTTTCCTCCTCCTGGACTAGTTGAGCAATGAGCTCACTCATGGACCACTTCTCCTTCTGCGTATTGTAATTAATCTTAAAGGGAGTGTACGCAAAAGGTAGAGATGTCATTATGAAGTGAACCAGAAAACCATCACAAATCGCCATGTCAAATCCTTTAAGCTTAGCTGCCATGTCATTCATTATCATAACATACTCCCTTATGCTGCAAGAGCCATCAAATTTAGTGGTGAGAATCTTCATGATAAGAGTACTTACATAAGCCTTTGAGGAGCCCTTAAATTGCTCCTCAATAGCAGCCAATTAGCTCTTAGCCTTATCAGATTCGGGGATTGTTCCCCTAATCCCCACCGAGATGGTGTTCTTCATAATCATAAGTGACATGCGATTAGACCGCTCCCATCGCTCACAGTTAATATCATAAGTTTTCTTTAATTCAACATAATTTTCCTCAGTTGAGGAAGGAGCGATAGGAGCAGGGTGACATAAAGCATAATCAAGCTCGAGAACGCCAAGGACGATCTCAAGCTTTTCCTTCCAGGTAGGAAAGTTAGTTCCCGTCAATTGCTCAATTCCACTGATGTAATTGGCAATATTAGAGGCATTGGCCGCTGAGAAAATATAACACAATTTATGTTAGGAAACATATCATTTTATGCATGAAATTAACCCTACGTTGGTCTGATTAATAACATGGTAATAGCAACAAAAATTAAAGATTCCAATTCGCATCACCTTGGGCGGAAACGAAAAAGAATTAAATTATTTTATGGGTGACACATGTTCATAAACAATGTTGGTTAGTATATGAATATATTCATGACATTATCCCAATTTCAACATTAAACAATTAATCTCTAATCAAAACTTCTCGTTGGTTCCATTTTAATTAGAGATAATACTCATAAATGATCATCATGTGAAAAAAATTGTCACATTATTTAATTAGCCAACAAAATTAATCATAACATTAATGCCCAGGAAAATTAATCATAAAAACAGTACTTAATTGTTGAATTTAAACAAGACTGAATTATCACAAAATTAAAGGGCTAAAGCAATAAAAAAGGCCCAAACAGCATGCGGCCAATGAAGCCGACGCTGACCATCACAAGTGACGCAGCGTCGACTGCGTCTTGAGGGAGATGAGGCGCGACTTGGTGGCTGGCGCGAGGGCGAAGCGGCGACCGCACGCGACCCGAGGCGCTAGCACACGCTGCGAGGCGGCGTCGGCCGTTGATCCGAAATGGACGGCCGAGATCCGTCAAGCGGAACAAAAAGCGATGCGGCGAGGAAAACCCTAACCCTAATCCCCATGACTTCGTCTCCCGGAAAAACGCGGCGGCGAAACCGATGGCGGGCGGCGACGCGCGGCGTCGCGGCGACTCAGCCTTGTGCGACGCGCGACACGCGAGGCGGGCGATCTGCGTCTTGCGATTCTGGCGAGAAGAGCTACAAGCCCAGGCGCAGGCGCGGGCGAAACTAAGGCCCGCAACGGCAAACGAAGCGCGGAGCTGCCGACGGCGACAAAAGGCATCGGCGCCGGGGACGACGACGACCCGATGAGGTAAGCCCCGAAATAACCCCCTCTTAGATCTTTAAGTTTTGCTTGATTTTGGGGATTTTGGGGGACAAATTGGGGAAAAGGGTTTCGGGATTTGGACACTGAGGTTTCGGATCTACTCTTTCCCCTTCTTCTCAATGCTAACCGAGCCCAAGAACCATACTAATCCGACAAGAACATGGCTTGAATCGGGCTAAAAGGGATCAAACTTAGGCTAGATTTGCTCTGATACCGAATGTTAGCATTAGGGTTCAACTAAAACATGAACATATGCTAGCCTAAAGCATGATCACCAAAAGAACATTAATGCGGAATAAACATTAGGTGAATGTACTGACCCGGTGAGGAAGAGATGGCCATTAGGGTCTTTCGGTTGGTGTTCTTGGCGTCGGTGAAGAAGCACCGTGAACCTCACGGTGGTGGTGATGGTCTTCGGCAACTTGAGCGCGAGATCTTAGATCGGATGATTTCGAGTAGAGGCAAAACTCAGGATTAGTTCTTGTCATCATGAGTGCCGGCCTCTTCCCCTTTTATTCTTGCGCTAGCTGACGGGACCATAACCAAATCTGTTGGTGCGCTCCCGATCATTGCGCGAACGTGAATCAAGGGGTAGTTTTAACCCCCAAAACTTCGGATCTGGCTGTTAGCCAAGATGATATCCAACTCATATGAGATGTCTGCCAATCTTGGCCCGGGTGCCGATGCTCCTATTTCTTTTGCCGACTATGTTGCGAAGCCCTGGCCGGTTCCTAGCGCATGTGATTGTTGTGCCACCGGAACCACATCAAGTGGATGCCGAGTGGGGCAGACGCGATCTGGGCCAGCAAGCCTTTTACTTCATTGAGGGAAGTCGATTTTTTTTCTTTAATATTTTTTTTAATCTTTTTTTCAAAACTAGGTGTCAGGTCAAAAAAATTACAGAATTGGGGGCGGTCGCCCGTATATGGGGCGATCGCCCTATATTCGGGCGATTAGTGCACGCGATTTCCCTCCGTCTGCGGTTAATTTCTAAAAAAAATCATAAATTTTTCATATGATGTCGAATGGAGATAAACTTTATATGAAAATTGTAGCTCTCGACGGGATCTACAACTTTTGTATACAAACTTTTTCAATTTGAGTCCATTTAGATGGTCAAAAACGGGATAGAATGTTCAGATATAAAAACAGATCTGTTTTTAGATCTGAACATTCTATCCCTTTTTTGACCATCTAAATGGACTCAAATTGAAAAAGTTTGTATACAAAAGTTGTAGATCCCGTCGAGAGCTACAATTTTCATATAAAGTTTATCTCCATCCGACATCATATGAAAAAGTTATGATTTTTTTTTAAAATTGACCACAGACGGAGGAAAAATCGCGCGTTAAAAGCCGCACTAATCTCCGGTATGTGGGGCGATCGCCCCCTATACGGGCGACCGGTGTCTAATCCTGTAATTTTTTTGCTCTGACGCTTAGTTTTGAAAAAAAGATTAAAAAAAATATTAAAAGAAAAAAAATTCGAGGGAAGTCTGCATACTAGTGAGCCTCTCATCCGAGCTTGCAAACTTCTCTTCAAGAGCGTCCTGCTTTGATAACAAGATGTTATGGGATCCGGCGATGGAACGTGTGATGGGATGAGAGGATTGTGAAGGTGGATGTTCGATGTATCTCAGTTCAGGAGACCTTAAAAATTGATCTTTATTGATTGATTTGCCGTATAGGGTGCCGGTCCTTTTAGAGGAGATCAATGGCAGTATCCTGAACTACTAGGGATAGGGGTCCCAATAGATTGGAATTAACTAGAGATAAGAGTCCTAATACATTTAACTAACTAATCTTCTAATAACAACTCTTTAGATAAGGGATAAACCGAACTGAAACTACTTTATCTATAACCTGAATAGATATTGGTGGTTTAACTGTGATTCTTGCCGCCGGGCGTGGGCCTATGCTGTGCGCCCACCCGAAGGTGCCGGCGCACGTACACCTGGCCCCATCGCCTGTTATGTTGCTGCCAATCCATATCATATGCTCTATGCTGCTGATGATCCACATTAATAGATCGAAATTTGAGGATCTTGTGAACGCTTGTAAGATGTTTCGCCTCCTTGGATGGTACTTCCTTATTACTGCTGGCTTGCTTGTCCTTATTTTCTCCCGATGGCGGCATCTCATCGCGAATGGGTTTTGTTGGAGCATCTGACAAGAAAAAGAAAACATCAAAATGGTGAACAAATCTACAATAAAAACTGCATTACGTCAAAGAAAGGTGATTTTTAAACTCTGTGAGCAGCACTCCAAATGCACTGCACAGGTTGGCATTGGTTTGTAGCTTGCCTGACTGACAAGTTCTGTACATACATATGAAAATTCTATCTCTGGTTCAATCATATACTTAATAAACGGATTCAAGAATGAGGGTTTATGTGCAGACAAGATCATCTCGTATAAAATAAACATATAAAATCTTCAAGAAACAATATCAGCATCTTCAAAGGGCATCAAATCAATATCTGAAGCTGCAAATGTCATTTAACAGGCCTTGAAGTAATATTTGCTGAAAAGAAAGAAGAGGGGGAATGATCTCAATGCACACACTTACCACTTTCCGAGAATAAATAACATGTGCCAACAGTTTCTTCGTATTCTCCAATCTGTCATTAAACAAGGCATTAGCTACCAGTTCACTCAACAAGCAGGTTTCAAGTTTGAAGCCCTAAAGTACAGATTGGAAATCTTCAAGCCATTTTTTCTAAAGAAGCCAATCGTTAGCAGAAGGAAACCAATAACTAACTGTCCTCAGGAAAGCAACCAGGAGTAAACGCATTGATTGTTGGTACTAAAGCTAGCAGAAATAGCGTATGGAATTGGAATGCATATTATTTCCATCGTGTCCTCTTAGAACTTTAAAAGACACAAAGTACAGGTATGAAAATCTTCTCAACGAATAATACTCCATAGACAGTGTCCAATAATAAAGCTTAAACAAGATCTAGCTTTTGATCCGATAAAAAGTTAAAATGGAGGTATCAAAATACTTGTCCTAGTATACCCCAAATAAAGAGTGAACTGTGGTACATTAGCTGGATATTTATACGCATGCAAAGAACTTATTAGCTGTGTATGCAGCTAGTGGACAAAGGATCTACTCACCGCCTACAAATCCACAATCCACATATAAGAGACATGGTTAAACATAAATTCCAATGATAAAAAACGGGTTGCTAATTCTCAGTTGCCTAAATTTTCTTATCTCTCGGTCACCTAAAATTGCACAAGACTAAGCTTAAAATTGCAGTGCTAAATAATGTGCAATTTTAGTACCACTCTACTGCAATTTTTAGTTCCATTTGTTTTTGTATTTGTAGGGTTCACCCAGGTTTACTTTATTTTTGTCTAGGTTAGATTTTTTTGTTTTTGTATTTTGTAGAGGTGAGGGGTGGGTAAAACATAGTAGCCATGCAAATCCCATGGCTCAAAAAAGTGACTGAGATTGAAAAACAATTAGACAACTTATCAATACAGTAATAGACAGCCCCTTAAAAAAATCTCTACTAAGAAGTTCAATAAGATAAACACACATAGGATCAACAATGCCCCTTAATGTGTATTAAAAAATCACTAATAAGTTCGATAAACACCTGTAGGATCAACAATGCCCCTTAATGTGTATTAAAAAATCACTAATAAGTTCGATAAACACCTGTAGGATCAACAATGCCCCTTAAAGTGGAAAGTATACATTTTCAAAAGCAAAAATAAGTTAATAATACTCACCATCTTCAGACCATCACCTACTATCAAGGTAGGAGTCAATGTATCCAAACCCTGAAAAACATGATTACAGAGAATTTGGTAAGGTGAACAAAATCCTAGAGATAGATATGAGCCAACATATCAGTGATCGAAGATTTATAGATGCACAAGCCAATCACTAAGCATCTGACTAAAAGAACCTTTACTTTTGCACATACATAAATTGTGATACCATAGTTAATGCACACTGTTAGGCACCGAACAGTTAAATAAGCAGCACATGTGCTGACAAGTTACCATGTTCTAACACAATGCTACCCTGATTTTCTCCCTGAAGCTCCATAGGCACACTCTGAGAAAGACCTTGTAGCTAAAAATGATATTTTCCAACAGCAGCCATGGAGAAGAAATCTGAACGTATGCCAAGGAAGGTTGCTCAAAATACAAGAAACATACATATCTTCTTGTCCTTCATGTAATAGCGGTAAGCAATATCACATAATAATGGCAACAACCCACTTAGATATCGACATATAGCCTACTAGTCCAGCTTCATGCTAAACAAGAAAAATTGGCCCCAGCACTTTATGGCCCATCTAAGCATTTCTGACTAGAGCAATTCTCAGGCAGGCTCTTTCTTGATATTGACAGTACAGAGGTAGTAAAAACGCTTAATCTGGAAATTATAGAACCACTGCATCTTGTTATCACATTTACAGCATATCTTACTATCTTTATAAAAATTTCTCATTCAAAAACACTAGTTTCCTAAACTCAAAAGTCTAAAATGCTCCTTTGTACCATTAAGCTGCAGATTTAGAGATGAACCAGCTTACAGAGAGTACATATGGAGCATTTGGTGGTATGTCGGAATAAAGACAGTCATCCAACTCTAGCAATATATGCTCTTCTTCTTCCTCCTCTTCCTTTTCCGCTAGTTTATCTTTCTCGTGTGCCTCTGACATCTCCAACAATAATATACTCCTATGTATCTGCATAGTTCAAAAGTGAGAGACAAGTACGGCCATATTTACCCGAAAATTTTTCCAGTGAGTGAAAGCACAAATTAGCATTTGCCTCGCTCAAAAGTACGTATTTTTTTCAAGTCCCCTCCTGCTAAACGCTAGACTCTAGTAATAGACTACTGGCTTTGCAGGTTCCTGCTAGAGATGTTTTATGTTTAGGCCATGTGCCACCGAGGAAATATTGCAACACATGAGCTAATAGGATCAGCTTTGAATTTTCTAACCTGGTTGGATGTTTGGACGGAGCAGGGGAAGGAGCAGCCGCAGCGTCGCTCGTTGCCCAACAGCCGGCAGGGTCCGGGTCAGGGGCGAGCCAGCGCAGCGAGCAAGGACCAAAGCACAGCCACGCTGGGGACTTGCCACTCGTGACCGGAGGGATCAGGTGGAGGCGAACCCGGCCGGCAGGAGCAGGCGAGCGCAGCACGTGGAGATGGTCTTGGTCGGCGCTAACAGTCGGTTCGGCAACCGGGAGTCAGGGGCGGACCTAACGTGGGACATGGGGGTTCAGTTGAACCCCCAAAATTTTTGGAAAATAAACTGCTATTAGTACTCCAGCACGCAACAAACTGCACGGATTGGAGTAGAAAGAAAGATTTGGATGACCCCCCACGAGGATTTTGACGGGGGATATCACCGCGCCGGCCACCGGAGAAGGGGGTGGGGGAGATCTGGAGAAAGGTGGAAACGAAGGAAGGGGAGGAGAAGAGCTCACCGCGCCGGCCGCCGGAGAAGGGGGAGGGAGAAGATCTGGAGAACGGTGGAAACGAAGGAAGGGGAGGAGAAGGGGGAGGGAGAAGATCTGGAGAACGGTGGAAACGAAGGAACGGTGGAAACGAAGGAAGGGGAGGAGAAGAGCTCACCGCGCCGGCCGCGCCGGAGAAGGGGGACGCGAACGGTGGGAACGAAGAGAAGAGGCGTAAAACGTCTCGGTAGCTCGTTTTGGGACGGCGAAGAAGGTTATCGTCTGACTTCGAACGCGAAAGCGGCTCCTTGCGGCAAGGGGGAAAAATTCGGTTAAATTTGGTGAAATCTCATATTTCGGCTGGAAACGAGATTTAAAATCTCAGTGAAATGTGCGTTTTTAAAAAAAAAACAAATTGCTACAGTTGCTTCAAAATTTTGGTTTTGGATTTGCTTTTTGAATTTCAGCTGAAATTTCAGATTTCAGCCGCTTTCGACATGTCCGAAATTCTAAAATCTCGTCGAAATTTCAAATTTCAGCCGCTTCCGAGATATGATTTGAAAACAAAATTTGAAATCTTGACTCCCACCAACATGGATGTGAAGAACACAGGGTAATAGGAAGGAACGAAGATGCTGGCCGTCGCTGGTCAATTGGCTTACAAATCTAACCGTTTCTACAGAACGAAAGTGTGGACAGAGTAACGACAGTTTATCTTTAGACAATAAAAAGAGAAGATATGGTTCAATCATATCAAGGTTTGGGCATGAATTCTTCGTAAAAAATACTTCTCTAATTAAACAAAATAAAGAGAATGACTAATCATCAGTTGCTCAAAATTCTAGCATTGAATTTATATCGAACCTTTTTTACTTGCTCCTACTAGTTCTTATTATAATCACAAACCGTAACAATCCTAATAAGTCATTACCACCTCTGCCCCTACCTCACAAGACACCACTATCCTGTGGCAACAACCCCTGCTAGGGGGGAGGGACGTCACCCTGTCCTTGATCCGAGAGGCAACCTGTAGGGATATCCACAGGGATTAAACAATATGTCCAATTATGCTTTAAAAAAATAATATGACTTTTTTTATTAATTTATAAATATTTATGTTTTTTAAATATAACTTCAAAAATTGTATCCAAACTTATAGATTTAGGTTAGTCTTAACGTATAAGAAAAAAATAGATTTATAAACAAAATAATGTATCGATGATTTTAATCAAGTCTCCATGGGGGACTCGTAGGAGGAAGGCGACCCCATCCCCATCCCACTAGTGCAGTGGAGGCCAAACCTTATTCCCTGTGCAAGGAGATTAACCCCCTCCCTCGCTTGCCCCCACCCCTACAGAAATTTCCCTACGGCCCCGTCCCACGTAGAAAATTGATATTCCTACTCTTTGCACTTGATTCATCGTCTCAACCATCCGCCGCCTTCTTAAGAGCAAATGTACCACTCGTGATTGTCTTCCGTCCCATTAACACCTTTTGTCCTCTTACATACCCACATTCAGCATCGCTACCGCCACTTTGCCGCCTTCCTCTATTATTGGATATTCTAGTGAACCCAAATCCTAAATTGTGCGAACTTGAACACTAGCTCTATCAGACCGCCGAACAAGTCAAACTCTAAACCGGGTAAACTTAAACTCTAGTCCTATTAGGCCGCCAGACAAGTCGAAGGTCTTGTCGGCCTAAGCACAGAATGTGGTGCAAATACAATGGTAAGGAATTTGATTTATTTTCTAAGATCTTTATTTAAATAATTTTTAATAATTCTAATTAAATTATAGGGCAATATCCTTTTTTATCAAATAGAGTAACATCTAATCTTACAATTCTATCTATATACTTTTTTGCACAATAATTATTAAAACCGTGGAGATTGAATAATTCTCCTCGCTACTCTATGGAGATAAACAAACATCATGTAGTTAATTTAACCAGATAATTAGATTTCCAATCTTGTTTTACAATTATTAGGGTCTAGCATATAAGTTCACAGAGACACATATAAGCACACATTTGGATACAACAATGTCAACATTTTATATCATCGTATTAGGAGCTTGAGAAAGGAATACACATCTTACATATCTTTTATATGCACTCTTTTCAAAATTGCATAAATAAGGTTTTAACCACTAGTTAAGATAAACAATATTTCTCAAATTGTTATGTATATAGCTTGCGATAATTTCTCTTCTTAGCTCTATTTGTATTTAATTAGTTCTATTATATAAATTTTTTAAAACAGTAGAAAAATGTATCATTATTTTGCGTCATTTTTTATATGGAATGATAGCATGTATCATACCATGTTGCTCCCTTAGTCTCGCATTATAAGTCTATTTCATGGAAAGCATCGTCCCACAATATATGTTTTTTGAGGAGATTAAACGTGTAGTTATTGCAATATTTCCAATTTGTGCGCCTACTTTAATGATAAAAAAGTGGATAACTAGTTAAAGTACACCACTCAATAGGGGTAATAACTTTTTTATATTTAGTTCCTCCTTAATCTGTGCGTATGATGAGCATAAAATTATATTGTAGAAAAGAAAAAACAACGATATTCCCTGTATGCAAGGTGTATGCACCCAACTAGTCCTTCTACAATCAAAAGAGAGATAATTTCATATGAAGGTTCTAGATTATCCAATTTTAAAATTTATAAATACTTAAAAATATCTACATTCTTTAGATTTTTTTCCTTAAAACAAACTAGATTATATATGTGGTAATGAATCTAATCTATAAATAAAGCAAATAATTAGTTTCTCTAAAATCAAAAAAGAGATAATTTCATATGAAGGTTCTAGATTATCCAATTTTAAAATTTATAAATACTTAGAAATATCTACGTGCTTTAGATATTTTTTCTTCAAACAAACTAAATTATATCTATGGTGATGAATCTAATCTATATATAAAGCAAATAACTCTTTTCTTGTATGCACATATGCTAGGATAGAGTATAAGAAAAGATGAGAGTGTAATGGCTAGGTATCAGTTTTTAAAAAGAGTGACTTGCAATAAATCTATGACAAAATAAAGTATATTATTTTTTAACTGTATGATGCTAGTTGAGTCGTCTAAATACTTATCATGCTAATCCCTCTAAATTCTATTTTAAATGACATCATAGTTTTTCATGGTAAAAATAATAATTTTATGAAAATACTTATATTTAGCTACATTGAAAAATATATTATAATGTTTTATATTGAACACCCATTAATAAAGTTCTGTGTCCGCCACTAGCGGGAGTGCGTGCGGACTAATGCCAACCACCAAGCGCAAGAGCGAGTAGAGCGCGGAGGCGTAGCCGTTTGCAATGTGTGGGCGTGCAACCACGGTAGCCACAATCGAGGGCAGGTCCCGGCGGCTGTGTTCGGATGCCACGCCACGCGCTTGAGGGTTGGTAGTGTCGTTGTGCCGGCTCAGAGATGGGCGCTGTGGCTGGGCTTGACGGAGGTTTGTTGCGGCTTGGGTGGGCTGCATTACGTTACGTGGGCCTCGTTGGTTTGCACGATGACATCTCAAACAGGCACCATGCTTGGGAATAATACCAAGGCACCAAGCCGATAAAAAGCGTCGTACTCTGCCCTGTTTGTCCCGTCCGCGCTTTGCTTTCCGGAACAGTCTCCCCAACCGCCCTTTGACCAGCAATGCAGAATGCTCGTGCTGTCGCAGTGCCACACACGTCTCCACCGGACTGACCAGGTTTGTTCTTTAGTTTATGCGTCCCAAGAACCAAAAAGGAGAACAGGGCGCAGGATTAGTACGAAAGAAATCAGGTCTTATTATATTTATATATATATAATTATCTAGGACACCATGGTGCCTGAACACCATGATCTAAAAAGGATATTTTCTCTATGTATTTTCATGCGAATTTTTTTTGAAATTTTTAAGATGCTGAGTTTAACTAGTTTACTACCTAGTTCAAACAAGTTTGAACTGGAATTCAAACTAGAGTTTCCTTTTTTCATGATAGTTTGGTTATAGGTAAGTGCTGATTTTATATATAAATCAACAAATCATGTGATCTAAACTCGTTCAAACTTTTTGAATTCGAGTATATTTTTTCAAAAGTATGTGTTTCATTTGATTTGTTATAGATGTGTATATACCTTAAAACTGAACTTTTTGAAAAATATACTCGAGTATGGCTTGAAATCACGCATTTGAAATCATAGTGTCTAGGCACCATGGTGCCCCATTTTCGACTATATATATATATATATATATATATATATATATATATATATATATATATATATATATATATATATATATAAACGCTATTCTAGAGTGCGTGTAGAATAGCATATTTAGCTAGCGTCGTTATTTATATATATATATATATATATATATATATATATATATATATATATATATATATATATATATATATATATATATATATATATATAGGAAAATGATTCCATACTCCTGGGTGTACGTACTCCCACCTCTAGTATACCGTTTAAATAATGTTGTTATATCTCTTTATCCTTTTGAGTATACTCTAATACTGATTATAAGATACTCCAAAATGAGTTCTATGAAAAAGTTCATTAAAGTCCACCATTTATAGCATAATTTGTTTATATATTCGTTTACATATGGAAAATGGTACGTAGCAAAAAAAATAAAGTGCTCTGATGAAATTTTTTTTGCCATGTCGCATTGGAGTATATTATAATTATTATTGGAGTATACCGAAAGTGATAAAGGTGTATAAAACGTTCATTTAAGTGGTATATTTGAGGTGGGAGTATGTACTCCTGAGAGTACAGAAAAGGCTTCCTATATATATATACAAACGCTATTCTACATCTGCGTGTAGAATAGCATATTTAACGCGTCGGTCGGTTTTGCAGTTCAACTGAGCCAGACGTTGCACTAATTAGCGCTACGCGACTGAGCCTTGGAATATTAATCGTCTGGAATTAATGTGTGCGACCGAGAGATGCAAAAAGACGTATGCATGAATGTGATTTCTATTTGTTTTAACCATAACTTTTGATTCGTACGTCTGATTCACGAACAAATTTCACCATTAGGTTACTAATGACAAGAGGAACAACATGATATAAGTCTCGCTAATAAACATCGCATAAATCAAATTTTAGTGTCAAATGTACATCAATTTACCACTGTATGATAGTAAAATCTATGTATACCGACAATAATATCTAGTGCTTTGTCAATTTCATATCTTTCAAATGCGATTGAGTTTGGTTTTCAAATTCTGTAGAGTCGTAGAAGCTCACGTATCTTACATATGGTAATTTTTTGAGAATTTCTGAAAACTTATACGTATGATTTTCATATATTTTACACTATATAGATGCTGTACGCACAATATAGTAACACATTGAGTAAGAGGTAGTAAAATGCAGTTTTCTTGGTAGTAAAAGTTAGTATATGCTGTTGTTTGGCAATTTGTTATATTCATATCTCTCAAATCCGACTGAGTTTGGTCTTCAAATTTTACAGGTTTGTAGAATATCATCTCACCTACGTGTGGTAATTGTTTGAGAATTTTTCACAGTAAAATGTTATTTCTTTATAGTAAAAGGTGGTATATGCTGCTGTTAGCCACTTTGTTATTTTCATATCTTTCAAATCTGGTTGAGTTTGGTCTTCAAATTTTGCAGTATTGTAGAAGCCTAACTCCCTTACGTGTGGTAATGTTTTGAGATTTTTTGAGATATTTTATTCCGACAGACAGAACTAAATTTTTATTCATGAAAACCAATAGTACACATTTTCAAAAATTCTAAAAAAAATACTATTGATATGGGAGATGAGATTATACGACCCTGAAAAACTTAAAGATCAAAATCAATACCAGTTGAAAGATATGAAAAAAGACAAATTCAGTTGACTATAGATTTTTCATTGTCTAGTGCTTTGTCAATTTCATATATTTCAAATGCGATTGAGTTTGGTCTTCAAATTTTGTAGAGTCGTAGAAGCTCACGTATCCTAAATATGGTAATTTTTTGAGATTTTTTGAAAACTAATACATATGATTTTTATAGACTTTACACTATATAGCTGCTGTGTACAGAATATAGTAACACATTGAGTAAGAGACAGTAAAATTCAGCTTTCTTGACAGTAAAATGTAGTACATGCTGCTATTTGCCTGTTTGGTACTTTGTTATTTTCATATCTCTCAAATTCAATTGAATTTGGTCTTCAAGTTTTACAGGTTTGTAGAATATCACCTCCCCTACGTTTGGTACTTTTTTGAGAATTTTTCATAGTAAAATGTTATTTTTTTCTATAGTAAAAGGTGGTATATGCTGATGTTAGGCACTTTGTTATTTTCATATCTCTCAAATCCCGTTGAGTTTGGTCCTCAAATTTTGTAGGATTGTAGAAGTTCAACTCCCCTACGTGTGGTAATTTTTTTTGAGAATTTTCAAAATATTTTACTGCAGGTCCCACAAACATAACTAAATTTTTATTCATGAAAACCAACTGTACACATTTTCAAAAATTCTAAAAAAATTACTATAGATATGGGAGGTGAGATTATATAACCCTGAAAAAAATTAAAGATCAAAATCAATACCAGCTGAAAGATATGAAAAAACAAAGAAGAGACAGATTCATGTACAAACTACAATACGCATTAACTAGCTGGGTTGACCTACGCATGAACTAGTAACTGATTCGGTAGTAATTCAATCAGTTATTCTATAGTAAAATGTATTTGTGATTTACTACCGAATTGGATTCAGGTGTGCTTTGCATGCGAAGCGCCAGTAAATTAATTAGTTTATCTGTAGTAAAATATTTCGTGATTTACTAGCAGACTGCATTTACTAGTGTTGTTTGCAATGCATTAACTCACTACTTTTCGGCCAGCACATGGATTTTACTTCTCTGGCCAGAGCACATAATAGCCATTATACGCTCAGGAGTAGAATAGCGCCACCGTATATATATATATATATATATATATATATATATATATATATATATATATATATATATATATATGAAGTTTTTCTGTTCCTGAGTACATACTCCCACCTATAATATGCCACTTAAATGAACACTTTATACTCATTTATCACTTTTGGTATACTCCAATAATAATTCTAAGGTACTCCAATGCGACATGGTTGGAAAATTTTCATCAGAATCCTTTATTTTTTTTTTTGCTACATACCATTTTCCATATATAAAAGGAATATATAAACAAATTATGCTATAAATGGTGGACTTTGATGAATTTTTTTGTGGAACTCACTTTGGAATATCTTATAATTAGTATTAGAGTATACTCAAAAGGATAAAGAGGTATAACAATATTATTTAAAATGTATATTAGAGGTGGGAGTACGTACACCCAGGAGTATGAAATTATTTTCATATATATATATATATATATATATATATATATTTGGTCTCTTTCTCTATTAGGAAATAGAGAAGACCCGATATGTGACACTTATTTCTTATTGTGTTCAGGGAGCTCGGCCGACCGAGGGATCACGCATGGCCCACTGTGACAGGATCTCTTTAGCGCTACCAAGGCGTGGCAGCGCCTCCTCCTGTGTGGTGTTGTGCGCACGTCGCATCTCCTCCTATACTCTAGTGCCCGCTCTCGCAGTTCCTCACCCTTCCGCAACGCTAGTGACCTACGTGACAGGGGACATGTATTGTCTGTCGCGCCTTTCGCACTGAAGGAATATCCAAATTTGCAAATATATACTTGAGAAAGGCTAGATTAAAAAACCGAGATAAAGGAAGATAGATAACCAATGAATTCCAGGAAGAAACATCAGATCCTGGCATCTATGATCAGAACCACGGTTTGGAATGCTGGAGAGCCTGGAGGGATAGGGATCTGGTGCAATTTGAGTGGGGACTGCCAAGTTTGCAGTCCCCACTCAACCGTCCAATCGAAAGCGACGTGCGAGATTTTTTTTCTCGAGTACTATAGCAACTGTAGTAAGTACTGTAGCAACTGTAGTAAGTATTATAGCAATAAACTGTATCTAGTACTGTAGCAAAACAACCCGTTTTTTCCCGATCTCAGCCGTTCGTTCGCTCGATCCAACAGTTGGATTGAGTGAGGACTGCAAACTTAGTGGTCCCCACTTAAATTGCCAAGGATCCCTCTCAAGCCTGGAGACGGTTCGGATTGGCATTCCAATGTATGTGTGTGCTTTCCAGTTTCCACACCTGTACTGCTGTACATCATTGGTTCTCACATGGAGGTGCTCCGTTCTGTACAGTTCTACTTTGAGAAAAGGATACGTAGAGTCGCGAAATTTTTACTGTTCTAGCCTGATTAAAACATTATTATTCACGATTAGCCTCTGTTCCGAAGAAATAGCAAGAATAGCCTTTGCACAGTATAATCGAGCGGATCGGATGCACGGGATTTTTTTCCCTCAGATCCCGCGAACGTAGTCCACTGGATTTTTTTAAAAAAAAATTCCGACACTTCCAGCTCTTTCATTCTGCGGGAAATTTTTTTAAAAAGTGGGGCGTACGGAAACGAGTTCCAACGGTTTGGAGTGGGGCGGACAGGCGAAAGCTTGCGAGGAACTGGCCGGGCGGCGGCGACACCGGCACTGCCGGGCCGACCGGGCTAGCGCGGGGTGGTGGGTCGGGCGGCAATGGGAGGGGGTGCAGGAAAGCTACGCCACGCGTAAGGAGAAAGAAGAAAAGCGCAGGGGAGAGAGGGGTCTAGCGCTTGTTCGATTGACGCGCGGCGAAAATTTTTATTTTCTGCTGCCTTAGGTCATTTCAGTCGCGTCGTTATGTCTCATCCATGCGCCGAAAGCATAGACAAACGAATGCTTCTTCTTCACTTGCATTCATGCAAGAAACGGCTATAAATCCCTCCTCTTGTGCGATGGTCTGCGTTGAGCGCAAAACGTGAGAGGTAACGCAAGAGCGAGTGAGTTCTAGCGGTGGTAAGCGAGAGGCAGAAGAGAGGAGAAGAGGGAAAACAGAGAGGAAAACGAGGTGGAAAGGATGATTGGAAGTGTATTTCAGGAGGAATTTTTGCCATATGCAAAATCTGTAGAAATGTGGTTTGAGTTTATATTTCTGATGATTTGACGAGGGATCATTATTTGACAGGTATTCTTTGGGAGGTGATTTCGTACATCCGTCGGGAGAGCTTCAGCAAGGTTGATTTCAAAGATACTCGGACCGTCGTAATCATCAATTGTGCTTTAGGCAGGTTAGCGTAAATATTAGTACATTGAAGCACGGTAGTTGTACATGAATAGTAGAAATAATATTGGTAAATGTATAACGAGTACGAGATGAAATGACACTATTAGTACACGAATAGAACTCCGAATTTGTAAAAAAATATTGTGTACTTGTTGTGTTGTTAGTGCAATTAATAGTATAACGGTAAAATTGCTAGCAAGGCACACATTAATATAAGTAGCTGTTAGTGAAACGAAATTTGTGAAGTATCCAAGAAACAGTAGAATAACAGCACTATTATTAGTTAAAAAATTAGTACCATTTAGCAGTAAAAAATATGGCGATACCAGTAACATCCGTGTTACGTAAAATATCAACATATTATTTTTATAATATTGTGAAACAAGTAGTACGTATGAATGATAGTGTTGCTAATATTGTAATGGTATGTTGTTTCTTGTATTGTTATTCGGCCAACTGTTGGAGGATTTAATTCGGTAGGCGTAAAATATGTCGAACAATTAGTAAAATCGGGGAATGAATAGTGTAATATTCAATGTAGTATTTGTATCACATGAATGGATTGTTAGTTCAGTGAAACGAAATTTGTGAAGTATCCAAGAAACAGTAGAATAACAGCACTGTTATTAGTTATAAAATTAGTACCATTTAGCAGTAAAAAATATGGCAGTACCATTAACATCCGTGTTACGTAAAATATCAGCGTATTATTTTTATAATAGTGTGAAACAAGTAGTACGTATGAATGATAGTGTTGCTAATATTGTAATGGTATGTTGCTTCTTGTATCGTTATTCGGCCTACTGTTGGAGGATTTAATTCGGTAGGCCTAAAATATGTCGGACAATTAGTAAAATCGGGGAATGAATAGTGTAATATTCAGTGTAGTATTTGTATCACATGAATGGATTGTTAGTTCGGTGAAATGAAATTTGTGAAGTATCCAAGAAACAGTAGAATAACAGCACTATTATTAGTTAAACAATTAATACCATTTAGCAGTAAAAAATATGGCAGTACCATTAACATCCCTGTTACGTAAAATATAAGCGTATTATTTTTATAATATTGTGAAATAAGTACTACGTATGAATGATAGTGTTGCTAATATTCAATGACATCCGTGTTACGTAAAATTATGGGAAGAAGAAAAATAAACCTAGCTCTAAAACCTAAACAAAATTTTTTGAAACTTTTTGTGGAGGTTCCTGACACATCGATGATGTCCCCGTAAAAATTTGAGATGTTTATAAATTATGAGGAATTTTTAAAAATTCAAACATTACAATTGTCATGCTAAAACGTTCATTGGAAAGTTTGAACCGAATGAAAAATGAAACAAACCATGAGCGACAATTTTGAATTTTCTGCTGGTTTGTTTCATTTGTCATTCGGTTCAAACTTTGCAATGAACGTTTTATCATGACAGTTGTAATGTTTGAATTAGTAAAAATTTTCATATCTTATAATCATCTCACATTTTTATGGAGACATCATTGATGTGTCAGGAACCTCCACACAAAATTTCGACGTCGTTCGAGTCCTAGATTTTTTTTGCCTTGCCGCTGATTGTACCCAAAAATCAAAAGGGCAAAAAAAATTGGAAACTCCGTTTGCAGCGCACCCCCTCTGCTTGAAATTTAAAAAACGATTTTTGCCATCGAAAAATAAATAAATTTCAGCGGTTGCAGACAGCGGGAAAGAAAATATAAAAAGCAAATGTGCGGATCGGGTCCGCTGGAGTGTGATGATGGGCTATTTATAAAAAAAAATAAACCGGGCTAAAAAAGCAAGAAACTAAAATTATGGTGTTAGACGTCAAATTTGTTCGACAGCTAGTGAAATCGCGCAATAAATAGTTTAATATTCAGCATAGTGTTTGTATGATACGAATGGAATATTAGTTTGGTGAAACGAAATTTCTGTAGTATTCGAACAAATAACACAATGACACCAATGTTAATAGTAAAAAATTTACTTCCATTAATGGAATAAATAACAGTGCATGATATTTACGTATTTGGTATATTATTACTGATTACGGATATGGCAAATCGTATGTTGGTACTCAATGCATGTGCTTGCGTCTGTCGCTATGGTAGGTATTCAATGGCAGAAATTCTAGATTTGTCCATGTTTTATGGTGACGGCGTTGTTCGAGAGGGTCCACATAGGGTGGACCTTTCGAACAGCGAAAGGTAGATGATCCGGGCTCCAGGTATGACGAAGATGAGTCTGGTCGACCTCCGTACTTGCGTGAGGAGCGCATTCGATCGGGAGACTGCCCGAAAGAAGCTCGTCATCGAGGCGGTGCATGTCAGAGTTGGCGAAGGTTCCACCAACTACGTGTGTGACCTATGCAAGATCGTGGGAAGCACAGTGTGGCGGAATACATGCAAATTGTGATGAACCCTAGAGCGTTGATACACCGTCGGCCGATGGTGTATGTCCGCTTCCTGGATGGAGGCCAAACCTCTAGTCCCCTTGGTGGTGGTGGCGGCAGCGTTGAAGCATCCTCTGGGGCCATCGGTGAGAACATCGGTGCGGATCCATTTCAGGCGAATGAAGACATCGGGCGGCGGTGGTCCGCTCGCATTGACTGCCACGAGCACCTGGAAGGCATATCGGGCGAAGCAACGTCCGATGAAGACGATGATGTCGACACGGATAACATCGGAGAGGACTGTGCAGCTCCAGTCGGTGGCATTGTGTCCACTGATGCGGAGTACGTGTCTTCACGGTTGGACGATCTGGCGATGACGTCTCTCATGCTGCCAGATGAAGCTGGCAGTGAGTGGGCCTTCAATTAGGACACTCTGCTGGTAGGGCAATGCTTCCCTACGAAGAGTGCCGCCCAGCAAGCAATTGCTAGATATGCGGTAAACATCAGCCGTACATACCGGGTGTACAGGTCGAACCAGGAGACCTACATTGTGAAGTGCATGAATGCTGAGTGTCTCGGCAAGATCCGTGCCCACGAATTCAAGGGCGGGAGTTCGGGCTTCAGGATAATAGTCCTGACGGACCACACTTGTGTACTTGCTGAGCCACTGCAGAAGCACAGAAATGTCACGTCATCATATGTGGCCAGCCTGATTTCTCACTTGGTCACAACGGACGTGACCGTTTCACCGAAGATACTGATAGCCGACGTAGTTAACATGGTGGGATATCCTGTTAGCTACGGCAAAGAGTGGCGAGCGAAGAAGAAAGTTATAGAGATGATGTATGGCACATACGAAGAGAGGTACAACCTTGTTCCTCGCATGCTTCACCAGATTGCTGAAACCAATCCTTAGACCTACTGAACAAGATGGATAAGCCGCACCCCACGAGGGGTCCGAATTGTTTCATCCTCGACCGTGTGTTTTGGGCATTCGGACTAGCTATTTAGGGCTTCAAGTACTCTTGGCCTGTGCTTAGCATGGATGGTACTTTCCTATCCGGTAAGTACATGGGCACCATACTGATGGCGGTTGCGGCGAACGCCAACGACCAGCTACTCCCGGTGGCTTATGCACTTGTGGAAAGCGAGAACACGGAGAACTGGTTGTGGTTCCTAGCAAATGTGAAGCAAGCTGTTGTTCGAGACCACCCGAACGTATACCTCATCACCGACAGGCATGCTGGGTTAATGTCCGCCATCAGCACCATGCAAGGAGGGACACAGCCACCGTACCAATAGAATGACGTCATCAATCGCTGGTGCATGAGGCATCTTGCCGCGAACCTGCACAGAAGGTTCCGCAACAAGGAAGTCATGAAGACATTCAAGAGGCTCTGCACACAAAACCAGAGGCGGAAGTTCGAGGCTATATGGAGAGTGCTCGATGAGGAGACCGTGAAACATACTCCGCAATCCGCAGAGGGCTAGGTGAACAACTTCTCTCAGTGGGTGCAGTTGCGTGCTCTAGAACTAAAGAAGTAGTCCCTGCTGCATGACACCGACGACGCGAGGTACGACATAATGACAACTAACATGTCTGAGGTTTACAACGGTGTCCTGAAGGGTGTTCGGTCCCTCTCAATCAGTGCCATCGTGGAGGAGACCTGGAACAGCCCGTTGGATACTTCGTGAACAGGGGGATGAATGCAAGGAGGCATCTGGACGAGGGAAAGCAGTTCTCCGAACGTATGCACGCATACATTGAGAAGAAAATAGAGAAGGCTCGCTCCCACGACGTCCGCACCATGGATGGAGTCAGGCGAAAGTTTGAAGTGCGCCTACAGGAGAAGTTCGTCGATGGCCATTGCAGAGGCTACCGTAAGCAAGTGTGCACAGTACGTGATGTGGCGACATGCACATGCAAAAGCCATAACTGCTGCACAAGCCATGCTCGCATGTATATGCGGCGTGCACGGTTCTTCGTCAGTCTTCCGTGTCGTACATCTTCGACTACTTCAGCGTCGACCATCTGTTCGAGATATGGAGTTCGGAGTTCAACTCGTACGGTTTGGACATGCATTATAGGGAGCTGTGACCTGGGCAAGTGACTTGGTGTCAGAATGATGCTTTGAAGCGGAGCGGTCGTGGACGGTGGCAGTCACAGCGAATCCGTAACGATATGGATGCAAGACAGTGGGGAGACGGAAGAGCCGTATATGCCGGACAGTGGGGCATACAATGAAGAACTGCCCTAATAGGGCCGGCTCGTCGACCCATCCGTAGCAACCGTACCGTGCTACGTATGTCATGTTACCTAATGGCATATCGTCACATGTTATGTATTGTTATATCATGTAATGTTATTTTTTACATCCCCTGTGTACTTTTTTTGTGTGCGATTAGTACCTTCCTGTAGTCTACATTATTTTGCTATGCAATATCACGTATTGGGCTATCTATGTTTTGTTATGTGCTGTCCTGTCGTCACATTATATTTGTTATTATGTCACATGATGTTGTGTTACGCACATTAATTTTTGCTTTTGCTTTCTTCTTGCAGGACATGGCTGCCCACCCGCAGACTTTGCTTGACCCGTACTACGATGCCAAGCATCGTAGCAGGGTCTGACTTACAGGTGCCCAGCCACCGTCTTTCATTCTCAAGCCCTGAAGGAGCACTGGCCCCTGGACCAGCGGTACGTGCCCACCCTACGGGATTCAGGGCTACTGTTGCTAGCCTGGATGATGGACATCGGGCCATCCTTCACTTTCGACGCAGCTCTCTTCTCCGCGCTAGTGGATCGTTGGAGGTCGGAGACCCACACTTTCTACTTTCGCTAGGGGGAGATGACCGTCACTCTGCAGGACGTTGGCTACATTACCGGATTGCCTATCAAGGGTAGGCCGATAGTTCCACCGTCGAGGAGGTCTGACTGGAAAGCAAGGTTACAAGACAGATTTGGCCATGCAGTTCCTGAGCAGAGTCTGGGGATTCCACTGTCATGGCTGCGTCGTTACATCCGATGCCCCGATGACGCACCTAAGGACATGGTGAGAATTCACCTTGTTGAGTACCTGCTTTTCCTGTTTGGCTGGGTGTTGTTCCCTACAGCGTAGGGAGATGCTGTCTACCCGGCCTATATCCACATCGCGGAGGCTTTGGCCGACGCTCACGTCGATGAGGTCCCTCAGTATAGTTTTGGATCGGCGGTGCTTTGCTCCACATACAGGGGATTGTGCTCGGCCTGTGTGAAGACAACAGGGGAGGAGCCCATTCTGGCAGTGTGCTACACGTTGCTGCAGATCTGGTCTTAGGAGCATTTTCCTGTTGGGCGCCCGTACTTTTGGGAGCCCATTCACCCGTATCCTAATGATGAAGACTTCTACGGTGGACACCCGATTGATGCTCTCACAATGGGGTTTCAGTGGACGGCTGTCTACTTAGGATGGGCAAGGGACAGACCTTGCAGGTCTACTCTGAGTTTCATAACCACTTCGAGACCCTGCACGAGGACGAAATAATATGGCAGCCCTGAACTTATGATTCATTGGTTAGTACGGCACCGCATGGCTTGTCGCATCAGTGTGGGCAGGATGGTGCTTACTGGTTGACGACGTGCCACCTCGTGTTCTATCATATGGTGGAGGCGTACTGCCTAGCTCGAGTAATGCGTCAGTTTGGACTATACCAGCAAATCCCCCCTCCAGTTGGCCCACCTTTGGCACGAAAAGTGCATATGTAAGTTTTATTCGTAATTATTAACTGTAATTTGTAATTATGTTTTGTAACTTACAACTATCATTCCCGCAGGCAATCTCGGAGGGGCCAGAGGAGCGATGAGTGGCAAGACACGTAGTTACAATGGACGGCTGCATGGGAGCAGTACGCCACGGAGCGGGTAGTACTAGAGGGTCGACCATACGACATTGAGTCTTACGTTACCTACTTGGAGTGGTACGTGCCACGTACCAGAGCACGACTTACTGTGACACCTCCCGAAAGGCCCGAGGAGGTCACCGGTGTCGAGAGGTTGGCCCTCGGCCAGCCTGTACACCGCGTAGCACGGCAAGATGAAGCGGTACGAACATACATTATATCTCAATTCACATTTCTATTACTAGTCATGTTTTTTTGCAGTACGACCGTGCGAGCCGTATCTTCGAGGAAAGTTCCAGTGCAATATGAGATGAGGCCCACCACTCGAAGTCTGGCCTAGTCGGGGTTCTACGGTCTATCATGGATGAGTCTAAGGGCATCATGAGGGCATTGATATGCGGCCGTCACAGTGACGTTGCCATACGGTGTGGTGAGCGAGGCACTCATCCTTTATCTCCTAGGTCGTCCCGCCCCAGCATAGGCGGAAGACAATCGAGCATTGCACGTTCGTCTTCCTCGCAGCATGGCCGTCAGGATACGCAGGTACAACACTTATATTTTGCTGTCATACTTCGAAGTACTCTGCCGAAATGAACTATTTGGCAATGCCATATCCTTTTACAGCACGAGCGTAGAGATCAATCTCTCATGCCTTCGTCGTCTAGGCCCGACTTGTAACACCCAAAATTTTGCTTTAATTTAAATCTTGGAGTATTTTTGATTTTTGTGAAATTTTGGGAATTTATTGAAATTTCTTTAGAATTATTCAAATATAGCCTTCCTTGAAAACAATTAAATAATGGAAAAGTTCTTGCAAAGTTCTATTGAAAATATTTTATTTGAGTCCCAATTAACTCAAAGTATTTTCTAGAAATTTTCCGGGAATTTTTCATAGATTTTTACCATTTTCTTTGGCCAAAACTATTTTCTTGAATTATTTTTATTCGAAAAGGATTTAAAATCCTGAAGCGTGTTTGGGCCGAAACCACAGGACCGCCCAAGATCGCGTTTCTAGCCATTTCGCGTCGCCGCCCACGCAAAGACGCCCCGCCAAAACCTAGCCGTCGCCGCGTTTCGCCTGCTGGATCAACATCGTGAGATCAAGGGATCGCCACGCCTCTCATTGCTTCGCTCGTTGGATCGCCGCGCGTGGACGCCGGATTTCGCCACGCCGCTTCTTCCTCGCGAGATCGCCGAGCAACGGCCGCCGCATGTCCGCTCGTTTCGCGGAAGATTTCGCGCACGTCGAGGCGCTATTTAGTGCGCCGCCACCACCGTGACGCGCACTCCTAGACGCGTCTGTAGCCTTAGCGCACACCTCCCGAACGCCTCCATTTGCTCACAAGAGCTCGCCGTAGTTGCCTCGTGCGCGCGCCGCTGTTTTTCGCTTTTCCTTCGCCGTCGGTGCATTCCCGCCGCCGCCGAGGTCACCGAGCACCGCCGAGACAAGCCGCGTTGAATGCGCTAGATCTTCTCGCCGAGGAACCACCGAACGCCATCGACTCGCCATCTTCCTCATCTCGGCAAGCTTGCACCACCGCACGCCATCGTCGGACTCGAGCATCGCCGACCGTCGGATCCGCAAGGAGGGTAAGGATCGTGCCACGCCGCCCTTCTCTCGCTTTCCTTTAGTTGTTTTTGTACCGCTAGATCTGTTAATGGACGATCCGATTAACCCTAAGGTTTGCACGTTAGTTGAATCTTGATCGTTAGATCTAGAGTGAACGGCTTGGATTAGATCTAATTTCGCGCTATATTTTTGTCTTAGCCGCTGGATCGTTAGTGAACGCGTGAGATTGTGCCACGTAGCATGATGAATAGTAAATAGCTCGGTACCGTGGGCCGCTGGATTAGATCTAAACGGCGGTGTGAGTAGATCGGTGGCGCGGATCCGCGCTGCTCAAATTTGAACGCGTCGTCGGAGATGACGCCGCACCCCATCAAATCCGTGCGGACGCGTGTGCGTGTTGGTCGAGGGAGAGACCAGATCCAACCATTGGTTTCGTGCACCGTTGGATGCGTGACGCGGGGGCGTGGAGTGCGGCGCCGCCGAACCGCGCGGGTGAGATCCGACCGCTGGTTGAGCGAAGGCGGATCTTGCCGCGTGTCGCGTCGGGATTGGTCGCGCAGACCGTCGGCTGGCGCCACGGCCTATGTCACCCGGCGTGAGCACGAGGTCGCCACCACGGTGGACCAGAGCCGAACCGTAGACCCAGTCCATAGACCGGAGCGACGTGGTAGCCTCTGGGCGTGCCACGTGTCAAGCTGACGTCATAGCTGACGTCATAAATATTTTTATATATAAAAATATTTCGACCGTTTTTCCTTTCTGTGCTGACGTCATCATGACGCGGTGCTGATGTCATAAATGCGAATTTCCAGTATAAAAATAATTCAGAAAAATCGGATTTTCTTAATTTCTGTATTTTCAGATTTTATTCAAACTTCAAATGACTATAACTTTTGCATTTTAACTCGGATTTGGGTGATTCAAATTTCTAAAAATTCATAAAATTGTGAGCTATTTAATGGTGAATTTTATTTGAATCTTTGAGGTCATCTAGTCTTCTGTATTAACTATTTATTGCATTATTTATTTGTACGCGTAGACGCAAATTTGCAGGAAAGTTTCGAGGAAGAATTCGTCGTTCAAGACCAAGCTTCGGAACACGACCAGCAACTCTTTGAAGGCAAGTGATGCTTTGATCATTTTGATCCCAGTTTTTAAAATGTAATTTATGCTTTTGAAACTATGCATGCTAATTATTTAAAATGAATTTAAATTAATTTGGGATAATGTAGTTAATCAACCCATTTTGTTATGCCACCTTGAATTATTAATTGTATGCCCTAAATCATTGTCACCCTAAGTTGATTATATTAGTTGCATGTTAATATTGTGCCAACACGGGAGGCTAGACCGTGAGTAGATGCTTAGCCTTGCAACGAATCATGAGTGATCTTTCGGAAAAATGCTACAATACTGATTAAAAACATATTGAATGTATTTTGAAAAGTGGTGTGATGATGCCACATGATGAGATTGAGGTACAACGACCTGTGTGGTTCCGTACCGATGTTGAGTTATTGCTGGCATGTGTTGCACAATAATCAACTGGGTGGGAAATGATTTAGACTGGGGCAAGCGGCAAGAGGCTGTGTGCCTGGTGGGCCTGTGTGGCAGTGGGTTGATGAGTGATGTGAGTCTGTATGCTACATTGGGTTGTGTGCCACTGTTGAGTGTTGGAAGTCTTGCCTTGGTCAGTTAAGGACTTCACCTTGCAAGCCTTTGATCTGAGTCACCCGTACAACCACATGTCCGATATGGGATGCACCTAGTTGACTAGGGTTTTGATATCTTTCCTCCGATACCTCGGGGTGACAAGACACGTGGGTGTATCTGTATGGGGAGCGCACTGCTACGGCTTGGTGCCCATCCAACGGTGATTGGCCGTCCTATACTTGGCTCTGTGTGAGGGAAGTGATAGTGAAGGCAATACTGAGAGGTTCTTTGGTTAAGGTAGAAGTTCCTGAAAAGCTTTGTTGCGACAATCACCCGTGTGGTGGCGGTGATCTTGTGGGTAAAGTGTACAACCTCCGCAGAGTGTCAAACTATTCAATAGCCGTGCTCACGGTATTGAGCATTGCTCGGGATTACAATCAAGGGTAGATTTTCATAAAAAAATATGGGACGGGTGGTGTGTGCCAAGTGTTAAAAATGAACTGTTAAGGCTGTGTGCCGAGAATCTTCGATGAAAAACCATTTGAAGAAACTAGTATTACTTATAACTGTTTCAATGCTTTAATCTAATTAAGATATTGGTTTAAAATTGTTGTTTGATGCAAAAGAACCATTTAAGCCAACCCTTTGGAATAAGCTTTGCATGTAGTAATAGCATCGCATTCTGCATTACTTGTTGAGTGCCTTGTGTACTCACCCCACCTTGCTTATCAACCCCAACATCAGTGGAGGAGACTACACCAGTTTGGGAGGAGGAGTACATCGAGGACACGAACAACTAGGGGGCAAGCCCAGTCGGTTGCCTGTGGCAAGACGAGGGCTTCCACGACTTTTATTTATGTTCCGCTGCTATTCCTTTACTTTGATTAATGTAAGCCCTGTGTGGTCGATTTATCCGTAAGGAGACCATAAGGTCGCATAACCTGGTTTATATACATGTTTGCACTATTTATTCTTATATCTTCGTGAATGTCCGTGATGTGCAACCTCGTATGATCAGTGTGCTAGCGTGATCTGGATCGCATGTAATACACAGAGGGTCCGGATTTGCGAATCTGGTCTCGACAGAGGTGGTATCGAGCAGTCGATCGTAGGTCTTGACCCTAGTTTGGTCGTGCCTAGGAGGGTAAAACTTTTTCTAAAGACCTAATCAACTTGAGCAAGAATATCAATGAATTCTTGACTTATCTCTTCTCTCTTGTTTCATACCTATGTCAATTTTTATTATTCTCTGCTTAATTTAAACAACGCTTATTTTGGCGATGAGGATGATCCATACCTATGGAGAGCGCACCGAGGATATGCCGCGAGTTATGGCGTATGATGCAGATTGCTCAAGGTTTTGACAAACCATCAGACGAGGGACTTCTGGTACGGGCAGACTTGACGTCGCCGATGTCAAGATCACAGTATGCTCGGAGAGGACGAGGCGAGCCGTCCTATCTACATCACGGTCGAGGTCTTCTTTTGAGGCCGAAATCCAGAGAGACGCAATGCGTCAGCGATGCGGCAGATTGCCCGCACTTACTCCGCAGTTGGAGGGCACCGCCTTTCGTCACCATCCGCCGAGACAATCATTTTGACAGATGGAGCTTGTGGAGGAGGACGCCACTATCACCCACTGGCGAGGTACGCCATCGCCAGAGGATGCCTTGGACGAGACAGTCCGGGAGTTGCAGAGGACCCGCGCCGAGGTCACAGAGGCGAGGATCCAGCTGCGGGAGGGCTTAGCTCATTCCATGCAGAAGATCCAGGAGTTGGAGATGGCTTTGTATGGACCCGAGCCTGAGCCAGTCCTGGAGTTACACGATCCAGATCCAGAGGAGCCAGAGCAGGAGGCACCAGTGCCGGAGCAGGTAGCCCCGGGACCAGCGGAGTCGATGGGGTCATTTGCACCAGCTGCAGTAGGTCACCAGGACCAGTTTGCCTCGATGCCAGAGCACCCACCGGTGTATGCTCCGGGGGAGCCGCAGCCGGGTTGGCTCGATGAGTGATCGAGTCTAGTAGAGTATAGTGTCGAGACTCGAAGGTTGAGTCGCGTCTTTTTCTTCAGAGTCACCATTAGGTGTGAGTCGTCATGGATTCCTATGTTTGCTTACTTGTTTTGGTGGTGAGTGTCTCGTATGCGTTGCATTGCCCTTAGGCACTTGTGAGCAACCATACTGCTTTATATTATATCAATAAAGTCGCTAAATAATTTAAGTTACACCTGTTTCCCCACATAAATTCCTCTACTTGTCTATGCTTTCTTCTTTTCTTAACCTTGGAAGCTTGCAACAGATGGTGAGGACACGTGGAAATGTTGGAGCCAGCGGAAGTGGAGCTAACCAAAGGATAACCGTAATGAAGAGCCGATTCATCAACCGCCGCAGTCGATATGCGTAACCCGGGAGCCTTCTTGATCGCCTGCACTCAACTTATGAACACGATGGTTCAAACCATGCAGCAGATATCCAACCAAGCTGCTGCGAATGTTCAAGCTGGAGGCAACCATGGACCACACCCCTACTCAAGGTTGTCGGAGTTTATGAGAACTCGCCCACCTACCTTCTCGTGCAACGCCAATCCATCGAGACTGACGATTGGCTAAGGACAATCGAAAGGAAGTCGCACATTACCCAGTGTGTAGGACATGAGAGGGTACTCTATGCCTCTCATCAACTCAAGGAACTGCGCAGAATGGTGGGAAAACTTCACAAATTTCATGAGGACCCACAGAGTATCACGTGGGAGGAATTCACCTCGACTTTTCGCATTACCATGTACCCGAGGGTATCATGGATCTCAAAAGGAGGAATTCCGAGCCTCAAGCAGTGTGGCGGTCGGTGGCCGACACCGAACAGATTCACCTAACCGCACGCTACGCACTGCAGGACGTGGCTACGGATAAGGCTAGACAATCCCGCTTCATGAAGGGATTGAATGCGGGTTGCGTGGGATTGATCACCCACATTCCCGACTTCCAAGAGCTAGTTAACAAAGCTCTTATCTTAGAGGACAAGCGCCAGAGTTGATGACAACAGAAGCGCAGAATGGCGCAACAAGGAGGTCGTCAGGGCGAGCAGAGGCAGAGGACGGCACCCCAACAGTTCATCCAGATCGCCCGCAGGCAATGATAGAGCACCACCGCCGCAATCGCCCGGTGGGTCGTAATGTTCGCACTCACCAGAATCGCGGCATGATCGAGGAACCTCTCGAGCAATGGGAAGACGCTGCTATCATTGCAATGAAATGGGGCATTTTGCCAACAATTGCCCTAAGAAGGAGGTGTCACCCACCGCTTTAACCTAGGGAACACACCGCAAGGACTCCGTGCAATCGTGAACCGCGGGGCATCAACAAAGCAGAACTCCATCCTGTGGAACCGCACGAGGCCGAGTCAACCACATTATGACAGATGAAGTCCGTAACACCACGGATGTTGTAATCGGGTAAGTTCCTAGTAAACTCGATCACCATCGCTTTATTTGATTCCGGAGCTTCGCATTCTTTTAATTCCCGAGATTTTGCTGTTCAAAATGATATGGAAATAGTGAATCTTAAATGTGTGCTCATAGTCCAATCCCCTGGATCAGAACTCCGATCTAAAGTAGGATGTTCTGGGGTAAGACTAATAATTAATGGAGTTGAGTTCCTAGCGGACTTAATCGCCCTTAATACCCAAACCTTGGATGTTATCCTGGGAATGGATTGGTTAACTAAACACAAGGCGTTGCTAGATCATGAAAAGAGTCATATCGGTCGAGAGCCCTGATGGGAAGAAGATTGAGTTTGAAGCAAAATCGGTGCAATGGATGGACAATTAATGGTCAACAAAGATGAAGATCGACCTTAGAGGAAGTGTCCATAGTCAATGAATATTCTGATGTTTTCCTAAGATTTACCCGAATGCCGCCAGATAGAGATATCGAGTTCGTGATAGAGTGGGTTCGTGGATAGCTCCCATAGCTAAGAGACCTTACAGATATCCACAGAGGAATTGGTGGAAATGAAGAAGCAAATTGAAGAGTCATTGGAAAAGGATTTATAAGACCTAGTTCATCGCCATGGGGAGCACTGCCTTATTCGCCAAGAAGAAGGATGGAAGTTTTAGGATGTGTATAGACTATCGTGCACTCAATGATGTGACGATAAAGAATAAGTATCCTCTACCCAGATCGATGATTTGTTTGACCGCTTGAGAGGAGCAGAGTTTTCTCAAAATTGATCTCCGATCGGGATACCATCAATTGAAGATCCGATCGAGGATATTCAAGACCGCATTTTCGCCAAGATATGGGCATTACGAGTTTACAAGTGATGTCCTTTGGTTTGACAAATGCACCAAAGATATTTCATGAACTTAATGAATAAGGTGTTTATGGAATACTTGGACAAGTTCGCCGTCGATTCATAGATGATATCCTTATCTATTCCAAGACGAGAGAAGAGCACGCCGAGCATTTGAGGCTAGTCCTTGAAAAGTTGAGAGAACAACAGCTTGTTTGCGAAATTTAGCAAATGTGATTTCGGAAGAATAAGGTTGAATTTCTTGACACATAATGACCGCAGCAGGAGTTGCGGTAGATCCAAAGAAAGTGGAGATGGTTCGCATTGGGAGCAACCCAAGTCGGTAACCCAAACTGTAGTTTCCTTGGAATGGCGGGTATTACCGCCGATTCATCGAAGGATTCTCTACGATTGCGAGACCTCTTACGCAATTGTTGAAAAGGAAAGGAAATTCCTATGGACACCGAGTGTGAGAAGAGCTTTCGGAGTTGAAGAGGAGATTAACATCGGCACTGCACTAGTTTTACTCGACGCTCATCAAGACTTCGACATCTATTGTGATGCATCGCGCCGTGGATTGGGATGCGATTGATGCAAAATAGGAAGGTAATTGCCTATGCATCGAGGCAATTGAGACCACATGAGGAGAACTATCCGACTCATGATTTGGAATTAGCTGCCGTGGTGCATGCCCTAAAAATATGGCGCCATCATCTCATCGAAATAGATGTGAAGTGTATACCGATCATAAAAGTCTTAAGTATATCTTCACACAAGTCGACCTAAATATGAGGCAAAGAAGATGGTTAGAGTTAATCAAGGATTACAATGTGGGAATTCACTACCATCCCGTAAAGCCAACGAGTGGCGACGCCTTGAATGTAAAGAACCACAGTGTAAATATGTCGTTGGAAAAAGGTCAAAGAATTGTGTAAGGAATTCCGTAAATTAGAACTGAAATAGTATCGTAGGATTCCTAGCAACTTTGGAAGTAAGACCTACCTGGAAGATCGATCAAGGAAGGGCGTAAAGATGATGATAAAATCAAAAGAATTAAGGGCAAAATGGATGAAGGCAAAGCAAAAGATTTCAAACCGATGAATAAGGTACTATGTGGTTTAAAGGGCGATTTGTGTACCGAACAAAAAGGAGTTGAAGCGAAGCACTCGAGGAGGCTCAAGACTCCAAGTACTCAATTCATCCAGAAGTGCGAAATGTATCAAGATTTAAAGGAAAGATTTTGGTGGCCAAGCATGAAACGAGAAGTCGCTAATATGTGGCATTATGTGACATATGCCAAAGAGTCAAAGCTATGCACCAAAGACCAAACAGGCTATTACAACCCTTAAAGATACCGAATGGAAATGGGAAGAAATTGGTATGGATTTCATAACCGGATTGCCCAGAACGCAAAGTGGATATGATTCCATATGGGTCATAGTGGATCGCTTAACCAAAGTGGCACATTTCATACCCGTGAAGACCACTTATTCCGGAGACCGGTTAGCAGAACTTTATATGGCACGGATCGCCTACTTGCACGGAGTAATCAAGAAGATAGTATCGGACGAGGTACCCAATTTACCTCCGATTTTGGGGTAAGCTACATGAAGCGATGGGAACTCGCTTGAACTTCAAGATGAAGATACCATCCGCATGATGGGCAAACCGAGAGAGTCAATCGATATTGAGGATATGTTGAGGGCATGTGCCTTAGCATATTCCACCTCATGGGACAAGTGTTTGCCTTATGCCGAGTTTAGTTACAACAACAGCTTATCAAAGTAGTTTACGATGTCTCCATTTGAAGCTTTGTATGGTCGGTCCCGTCGAACACCATTGAATTGGAATGAGACAGCGAACGGCATGTTTTTGGACCGACATTCTTCAGAAGCGGAAGAACAGACGCTCGATCGGGAGAGATTGAAGATTGCACAATCAAGACAAGAGTTATGCCGACAACCGCCGCAGGAACCGAGCTTTGAACCCAAGATTTTGTGTATCTTAGAGTCACACCTCTCAAAGGAGTCGAAGGTTCCATGCAAAAGGAAAGCTCGCACCTGATATGTCTGACCATTCAAGATCTTGAGCCGCAGAGGTGAAGTTGCTTATCGCTTGAGTTACTACAGCCTTTAGCAGAGTGCATGATGTATTTCATGTATCACAACTGAAGAAGTGTCTTCGGGTACCGGAAGAGCAAACACCGTTAGAGGCAATCGAACTGCAAGAAGATCTAACTTACAAAGAACATCCGATGAAGATTCTGGACATAAGGGACAGAGAGACAAGGAACAAGTCAACACGTTTCTGCAGAGTTCAGTGGAGCAACCACTCGGAAAGTGAAGCCACGTGGGAACGCGAAGAAGATCTGAAGAAGGAGTTTCCTAACCTATTTCTGTAGACAGCCCTGAATCTCGGGGACGAGATTCTGTTAAGGGGGGGAGGTTTGTAACACCCAAAATTTTGCTTTAATTTAAATCTTGGAGTATTTTTTATTTTTGTGAAATTTTGGGAATTTATTGAAATTTCTTTAGAATTATTCAAATATAGCCTTCCTTGAAAACAATTAAATAATGGAAAAGTTCTTACAAAGTTCTATTGAAAATATTTTATTTGAGTCCCAATTAACTCAAAGTATTTTCTAGAAATTTTCCCGAATTTTTCGTAGATTTTTACCATTTTCTTTGGCCAAAACTATTTTCTCGAATCATTTTTATTCAAAAGGATTTAAAATCCTGAATGTTGTTTGGGCCGAAACCCGAGTGGACCGCCCAAGATCGCGTTTCAGCCTACCAAGTCGCGCCCACGCAGCCCGCCCCGCCAAAACCTAGCCGCCGCCGCTTTTGCTGTGGATCAACATCGCGCGATCAAGGGATCGCCACGCCTCCGCTGCTTCGCTGGATCGCCGCGCGCGGACGCCGGATTTCGCCACGCCGCTTTTTCCTCGCGAGATCGCCGAGCAACGGCCGCTGATGTCCGCTGCGTTGCCAAGATTTCGCGCACGCCGAGGCGCTTATTTAGCGCGCCGCCACCCGCGTGACGCGCACTCCTAGACGCTGCTCAGAGCCTTAGCGCACACCTCCCGAACGCCTATTTGCTCACAAGAGCTCGCCAGAAGTTGCCTCGCGCGCCGCCGTTTTCGCTTTTTCCTTCGCCGCCGGCAGCATTCCCGCCGCCGCCGAGGTCACCGGCACCGCCGAGACAAGCCGCGTTGAATGCGCTTAGATCTTCTCGCCGAGGAACCACCGAACGCCGCCGACTACGCCATCTTCCTCATCTCCGGCAAGCTTGCACCGCCGACGCCATCGCCGGACTCGAGCATCGCCGACCGCTTGATCCGCAAGAGGGGTAAGGATCGTGCCACGCCGCCTTCTCTCGCTTTCCTTTAGTTGTTTTTGTACCGCTAGATCTGTTAATGGACGGTCTAGATTAACCCTAAGGTTTGCACGTTAGTTGAATCTTGATCGTTAGATCTAGAGTGAACGCTTGGATTAGATCTAATTTATGCTCTATATTTTGTCTTAGCCGCTGGATCGTTAGTGAACGCGTGAGATTGTGCCACGAGCATGATGAATAGTAAATAGCTCGGTACCGTGGGCCGCTGGATTAGATCTAAACGGCGCCGTGAGTAGATCGGTGGCACGCGGATCCGTCGCCGCTCAAATTTGAACGCGCGTCGGAGATGACGCCGCACCCCATCAAATCCGTCGCGACGCGCAGCGCGCGTTGGTGAGGAGAGACCAGATCCAACCGTTGGTTTCGTGCACCGCTGATGCGTGATGCGTGGGGCGTGGAGTGCGAAACGCCGCCGAACCGCGCGGGGTGAGATCCGACCGCTGGTTGAGCGAAGCGGTTCGATCTTGCCGCGTGTCGCGTCGGGATTGGTCGCGCGACCGTCGCCGGCGCCACGGCCTATGTCACCCGGTGCATGAGCACAAGGTCGCCACCACGGTGGACCGTGAGCCGAACCGTGACCCACCCATAGACCGAGCGACGTGGTAGCCTCGGGCGTGCACGTGTCAAGCCGACGTCATAGTCGACGCCATAAATATTTTTATATATAAAAATATTTCGACCGCTTTTCCTTTCTCTGTGCTGACGTCATAAATGCGAATTTCCAGTATAAAAATAATTCAGAAAAATCGGATTTTCTTAATTTCGTATTTTCGATTTTATTCAAACTTTAAATGACTATAACTTTTGCATTTTAACTCGGATTTGGGTGATTCAAATTTCTAAAAATTCATAAAATTGTGAGCTATTTAATGGTGAATTTTATTTGAATTTTTGAGGTCATCTAGTCTTCTGTATTAGCTATTTATTGCATTATTTATTTGTACGCGTAGACGCAAATTTGCCGGAAAGTTTCGAGGAAGAATTCGTCGCTCAAGACCAAGCTTCGGAACACGACCAGCAACTATTTGAAGGCAAGTGATGCTTTGATCATTTTGATCCCAGTTTTTAAAATGTAATTTATGCTTTGAAACTATGCATGCTAATTATTTAAAATGAATTTAAATTAATTTGGGATAATGTAGTTAATCAACCCATTTTGTTATGCCACCTTGAATTATTAATTGTATGCCCTAAATCATTGTCACCCTAAGTTGATTATATTAGTTGCATGTTAATATTGTGCCAACACGGGAGGCTAGACCGTGAGTAGATGCTTAGCCTTGCAACGAATCATGAGTGATCTTTCTAAAAATGCTACAATACTGATTAAAAACATATTGAATGTATTTTGAAAAGTGGTGTGATGATGCCACATGATGAGATTGAGGTACAACGACTGTGTGGTTCCAGATCGATGTTGAGTTATTGCCGCATGTGTTGCACAATAATCAACCGGGTGGGAAATGATTTAGATCGGGCAAGCGCAAGAGGTCAGGTGCACAGTGGGCCGTGTGGCAAAGGTTGATGAGTGATGTGAGTCTGATGCCACATTGGGTCATGTGCCATCGTTGAGTGTTGGAAGTCTTGCCTTAGTCGCTAAGGACTTCACCTTGCAAGCCTTTGATCCGAGTCACCCGTACAACCACATGTCCGATATGGGATGCACCTAGTTGACTAGGGTTCTGATATCTTCCTCCGATACTCGGGGTGACAAAGACACGTGGGTGTATCTGTATGGGGAGCGTACTGCATACGGCTTGGTGCCCATCCAACGGTGATTGGCCGGTCCTATACTTCGCCTGTGTGAGGGAAGTGATAGTGAAGGCAATCACCGAGAGGTTCTTTGGTTAAGGTAGAAGTTCTCAAAAGCTTTGTTGCGACAATCACTGTGTGGTGAGCGGTCAGATCTTGTGGGTAAAGTGTACAACCTCCGCAGAGTGTCAAACTATTCAATAGCCGTGCTCACTGATTGAGCATTGCTCGGGATTACAACAAGGGGTAGATTTTCATAAAAAAATATGGGACTGGTGGTCGTGTGCCAAGTGTTAAAATGAACTATTAAGGTCAGGTGCCGAGAATCTTCGATGAAAACCATTTGAAGAAACTAGTATTACTTATAACTGTTTCAATGCTTTAATCTAATTAAGATATTGGTTTAAAATTGTTGTTTGATGCAAAAGAACCATTTAAGCCAACCCTTTGGAATAAGCTTTGCATGTAGTAATAGCACTGCATTCTGTGCATTACTTGTTGAGTGCCTTGTGTACTCACCCCACCTTGCTTATCAACCCCAACATCAGTGGAGGAGACTACACCAGTTTGGGAGGAGGAGTACATCGAGGACACGAACAACTAGGGGGCAAGCCCAGTCGGTTGCCTGTGGCAAGACGAGGGCTTCCACGACTTTTATTTATGTTCCGCTGCTATTCCTTTACTTTGATTAATGTAAGCCCTGTGTGGCTGACTTATCTGTAAGGAGACCATAAGGTCGCATAACCTCGCTTATATACATGTTTGCACTATTTATTCTTATATCTTCATGAATGTCCGTGATGTACAACCTCAGTATGATCAGTGTGTGCTAGCGTGATCTCGGATCGCATGTAATACACAGAGGGTCCGGATTTGCAGAATCGGGTCCCGACACAGCCCGACTGAGACTTGCCCGAGTCCTCGCGGGTACATTTACTACAAGATTTCGTCTTCGGTCAGGCTTATAACCCCCACGCCTTCCACAATTTCGATGCAGGCATGTCCTATACACAGGCACCACATCAAGTACATCGACTTTGATTGGAGTTATTACCTGCTAGTGAACATACCTTTCTCAGAGGTAACTAATATTTTCGTTCGTGTCACGTCATTTCGCAGGATTCGCGTAGGGATCAAACATTCCTTGCGCCGTCGACAGCTGCTGAGGTGCATACACCCACTGACGTGGACACCCCCGATCAGTACGTAGCACCAGGTAGTACTTATTTGGGTGGATTTGCGCCGACACACTTACCGCAGCACCCACCTCCGCATACTTGGTTAGCTCTAGGGCAGGTATGTATGTGCAGCTCAAGTTATTCCTCACGCGACGCCTTCGTAACAATACGTATGCGCAGGTTTATCGGGACGAGTTCTCCCAGTAGGCAGAGCCGTCTACAACCCCGCAGGGATCATCGGTAAGTGTTTCATGCAATTTAATATCACTCACTTCTAGGCTCTTTTACTAACAGTGCATTCCGATGCAGTTTCCCCCGTGGGTGGCCGACATGTTGTGTGTATTGGGTCCTAGCCAGCTTGACGATGCCCCTCGCGTGACAGAAGAGACACACTACGACTTGTGAAGCACGACGCACAATCCTGACCGGTTCACGTTCCCGGAAGACCAACTCCGCCGTCCGCAAAGGCGGCAGCCAGATCAGAATTGACGCTGCAAGGCAATGACCGGTTGTATTGATGTACTGTAGTGCGTATGTGTAATTGATGTATGCCTTCGGCCCATTCATTGTACATGAACAGTACAAATGTTAATGGTAAATGCATAATGGTGAATTATCCAAGAAATAGTATAATAACAGCACTGTTATTAGTACAAAATTTAGTACACAACCAAATTATACAAAAATATCCAAATTACAACATGCTTATCATGTATAATCCGTTAGCGCAAGCACACTAAATGTTAATTTTACCACGGCTGTATTATATGAAAATGAGTTTGGAAGCCTTTAGCTCCCGTGCTCCAGCTTTTTTAGGGCGATTAGACAACTCACGGGTGTATAGCTTTGTCAGAGCGATTACACAAGTCATAGGTAGCAGCTTTGTCAGGCAGAGTTGTCATTTCAATATGAGGCCTGAAGAACCTAACACGAAGAAAGAGATTATATAAACATTGTCCCGCCGATTGTATGCACTACCTCTATAAGTAGGCCTTCATACCAGCTCCGCTTGCACATATCCTCATCCTTATCCCATTCCTTGCCTCCAAAGGTCATGTCTCAAACGGCGAGCTCAGGAAATCAGAGGGCCCGTGCGCTTGCCATTGTAAGGCAAGTCGATTGTCCTAATTGCCGTGTGCAAGCTAATGTGTTCTACTCTAACACTGAGGCAAATAACGGCCGGGTGTTCTACAAATGCCCTTTTTTCTCCGTAAGTGAAAAGTTTGTTTGCTCCCTTTTTCCTGTTGGACTTGTGCAGTTCTTTGGAGAGATCTCATTTCTTTGCACGACGTAAAAGTATGTTAACCTCATCACGTAGGCTAGAGGGTGCCAATATTTCCAGTGGGCGGACACCATGGACACCTCGGTGGAGCGTGCAACAACCACAGTACCACAGAGGAAGCATCCTACTATGGAGGAGAGGATGGACCCTATGCTTGAGCAGAGGCTGAACATGCTGATGTTCAAGATGGACCGCATTTCAGATAATGTCAAATGGTTGGAGAAGATTGTGTGTGCGGCTACCCTTGTTGTACTGATAGCTATTCTTGCGAAGTAGTTTATTTCCTACAGAGGAGACTTAGTTGGTCATGGATGTCTTTTAAAGAGGTTTCCAGATATAATCTTTTGCTTTGTTAGCTGATGTATAAGTCGATTAACTATCATCGCTTTCAGCTTTTTCAGCCAGATTTCAGTACTCGTGGCATCTTTTTCATGGTCATATAAGCCTTTCCGGAATCCCGTAAAATACCGTGTCCAAAGGGGAAATAGTCATGGAATAGATCAGGAACATTCTCTGATATCTATACTAACGTAAACTGCAAAATCATTTTATTTCTTACCGGCTTTGCAAACAAATGTTGTCACAACAAATACCCTAAATGACCACAAACTAGACATATTTCATAACACTTAATCCTTTCCGACGGCTCGTAAAACAACTCGTCTAAACACAAATTTTGGGGGAATTAGTCCAGAAACATACTTCACTACATGGACAACCGAATTATAGAAAAATATCGAAATTACAACTTGCTTACCATGTAAAATCCGTTAGCGCGAACACCCTAAATGAAATGTTACCAGGGCCATATTTTATGAAAACGACTTTCGAAGTCTTAAAGTATCCGTAATGCAAGAATCATCACATAACCATGTAGTAACAACAAATAACCGTCGAAATTACTTCCATGCATGAACGACGTGACTTCACACTCGGTAATGCAAGAATCATCACATAACCGTGTAGTAACAGCCAATAACCGTACAAAATTTTAAATCCAACATGTACAAATTACTGTCATGCATGAACGATGCTTGTTGCTTTTGTATACTGAGTTGACAACTCCCTTGCACCTGCTTTTTCCAGGCGATTAGACAACTCACGGGCGTGTAGCTTTGTCAGACCAAGTAGACAAGTCACAGACAACAGCTTTGTCAGGCCGAGTAGACTAGCCATAGGCGGCCTACCTGTTAGTACTGACACCTTCCATGCCTTTTCAGCCCAACGTGACTTCACACTCCAGGGTTTTGTTGTCTGTCTGCATGTTTCAACCTTACCTTCCAACACTTAGTCCATACACCACTCCTTCGAGTCTACAAAAGGCCAAACTGCAGGCACACATACACAACTCCCATTAACACTTCGCCATGGCTGGATCCTCCAGCACAGGATTCTCGTGGACACCTGATATGAGCAGCTTAGTCCTTCATTACACATTGAAGGTTACGCGCAATGGGAAGAATGATCCGTTCAACAAGGACAACCTAAGTATAGTGGTGTCCAAATTGCAAGGGTGGCGTCCGACATTATCGAGGCATAACATGACAACCTCTGGCCTGAACCTTGTGACCTCTGACAACCTCAAGGCGCACCTGCAAAGGTGGTGTCAAAGGTATTTCAGGGTGTGCAAACTAGCCGACCACCCTTCCGCTTTAGGTTTCTCTACGAGACATTACAGGGTAATGATGCTGGACGACCAGTACGCAAAGCATATTAAGGTTAGTTATTTTCTATTTGTTCACCATAATAATCTTTTTAGCATTATCTACAAGTTCACTAATTCTTATGCTTGTCTTATGTGTTAGTCATTCCCAGAGGATACAGAGTTGCTGAACAAAGATATCCCAGAATTCTTTGTGATGCAAATGCTCTTCGGCAGGGGTGTTGATAGCATCTAGGCCCCCTCAATTTCTATTATTCTGTTTCATTATAGTTTTGGTATTGATGACTAAGTTAATAATACTCAAGGCTTTGAAGAACATGTGCTGAAATCAATGATAAAGTAAGTTAGACTAACAAGATTAAGGTGTTCAGTTACTAGTTTATGACTTGGGAGATGATTCAAGTCAAATAGCTAGGTTTTTATTCATTTAATGCCTAAAGAGGGACTTTGCACAAGCTAGTGGATTGGATCATAGGGCAAAGACAAAACTAAAATTCTCAAGTAGAAGACACTTAGTTATTGACCTTGAATCAAATTTCTTAGTATACAATGCACCAAATTTCGCTACCCTCTTCTTAAGTCCATGCATACACAAGATATCCTTTTAAGTCAAAAGATTCTTTGGTCCAAGATTAAAATCTTCGTGTCAAAACTCCTATCAAAAATATCTACTCATCTGACCAAACCTCTTGTTTTCATATTCTTTCGTCCTTGGTGAAAACTCCTTTAAAAATCATCCACAACCAAGTGATTGTCTATGTATGACTGACCAAATAATTTGGTCCAAGATACATGTAAAAGTCACTCTTTGTGACGAACCAAAAATCTTCTCGCTTCCATCTACAATGGACCAAATAATTTAGTCCTAAGACTCTTTCATTTATAGGCCTTTTGCCGGACTAAACTTTGAAGTCCTATTTATTGAAACCTTAAATGGATATTCTTTCTCAGTCAAAAGGTTTTTGCTTTGATAACGGACCAAACAATCTTGCTTAACTTTTTTAGTCCGTTGCTAAAGCAAATCGCTTGGATAAACCTTATTTTTGTTGAAAAAGGGTCTTTGGCTACTGATCTTTGAAATTCCTATGTATGACGGACCAAATTATTTGGTTCGACGTATATGTATCTCTCTCATTCCTATGCCGGACCAAACTCTATGAAAAGCACATGTACAACGGACCAAATTTTTTGGTCCGTCGTAAATGTCCAAATTTGGTCCGTCATACACATGATCAGTATCGCTAGGTACTGCTGCTTAGTCCGTTGTCAACGTGTATTTCTGACCTCTTTGACATCTGACACGTCCAACGGCTACAGTAGCAGGTGTAACGGCTATTTTCATTCCAAATGGCTATATAAGCAATTCCTAAGCCATCTACCAATACAGAGAATGAACTCCTTTACATTTTATCATTAAAAATAGCTCTCATTCTAAAAAGGAGTCTGTACTTCACTTTCAAACCAAAATTCTCAACATCTCTAAGTGTTTTAGCTCCAAGCCAAAGTCTAGCTGTGTGATTTGCGAAGTAAACCAAGAGGCAGAACTTGTGCAAAGTTTATTACTCTTGGATCTTACTGATCCTAGATAGCTTGGAGGAAGTGAATAGTGAGACCTGTCCAAAAGTGATTGTGGAAGGCCATTGTGATTGTGAGAGGTTCGGAACTCACCTCACTGGAATAGTGAAAGAGTTACCTGAGTGATCACCAGAGCTACTGCGACTAGCTTTGGAGAAGCAAAACTTCGGAAGAAGTGCTTCAACGTGATTAGAGTGCGCTCAACCACGGATAAATCTGTCTCATTTGTGTTTTATTTCTCTTTATTGCTTTCACTGTTATAATTGTTTGTTTTTACTTCTGTCATATATATACTGTTCTGTGCTATTCCCTCATAAAGAATAGTGAATTGTTTTTTTTAAGAAGTTAAAACTTGTAAAAGTTACCTATTCTTTATGACTGATTCGCGCAGAAGACGTATAAGAGAATCTAACTTGAGGGGTAGAGGTCGACCCAGTACTGTTGCGGCATCAAGTTCAAGAGGACGTTTAACCACCACCAGAGGGGGGCTTGCTTCTAACTTTGCAAATGACGACAACGATGATGACGACAATTTCGTATCACCTAGACCTCGACGTTCAAGCACTACCACAACAGCCCGTTCAAGCACTACCACAACAGCCCGTTCAAGCACTACTACAACAGGCCGTTCAAGAAACAATGCAAGAGGACATTCGACCAGCACTGCAGGAGGGCTAGCTCACAACCATGCAAATGACGATGATGACGACGATTTCATGCCACCAAAGTCACGAACCTTGCGTCCACGGAGTCCTCCAAATCCTTACGATGATATTCCATCAAGCCCTCTCAGGTATCCATACGTAGTACCCCGTCAGTCACTAATATACGATTATCCTGTTTTTGACCGTCTATTCCGACAACCATGGCCATAGAATGTATGGTTTTGTGATCTAGTATTTCACCAGAGGTATGTTTCTATGAAATATGTTGTATCCTAATTTTATGAATTCTCTAACGCCTGTATGTACCTATGTTTTATAAGGACGTTAAAAACTGTCAGAATTTGTGTAACTTACTGCAGCTTGATCGTCATATGAAAATTTTATAAAAATATTAATGATACATCAGGAACACCCACAAAAAATTTCAAAATTTTATAAAGTGGTTTGTACCATTTTTCATAAGGTTCAATTTGCCGGTATAACTTAAATCACGATAGTACCACTGTCCGAATTTAAAAAAACTCACAAAGCTTGTTCATTACCAGCGAATTTTATGAAAATATTAATGATGCATCGTAACCATAGAATTTTTTTTTTCATAATTTATCAACGTGGTTTGTTTCATTTTTTGTTCGCTTCAAACTTACTTATCAGTGTTTCAATAAGACAGTTGTAATGTTTGAATTTTTAAAAATTCTCATACGTGATAATCTTCTCAAATTTTTATGAAAATATAATTGATGTGTCAAAAACCTGCATAAATTTTTTTAGAATTTATCAACGTGGTTTGTTTCATTTTTCGTTCACTTCAAACTTACTGGTCAGTGTTCCATCAAGACAGTTGTAATGTATGAATTTTTAAAAATTTCTCATATGTGATAATATTCTCAAATTTTTATGAAAATATAATTGATGTGTTAAAAACCTGCACAAAAAATTTCAGAATTTATCAACGTGGTTTATTATATTTTTCGTTCGCTTCAAATTTACTGGTCAGTATTACATCAAGACATTTGTAATGTTTGAATTTTTAAGAATTCCTTATATGTGATAATCTTGTCAAATTTTTATAAAAATATAATTGATGTGTTAAAAACCTGCATAAAAAATTTCAGAATTTATCAACGTGGTTTGTTTTATTTTTCGTTCGCTTCAAACTTACTGGTTAGTGTTTCATCAAGACAGTTGTAATGTTTGAATTTTTAAAAATTCCTCATGTGTGATAATATTCTCATATATTTTTGAAAATATCATTGATGTGTCAAAAACCTCCACAAAAAATTTCATAATTTTTCAAAGTCGTTACAGTCCTATAAATATTTTTTCTGTTCACGGCGTTTTTCGCACCCCACCCCACCCGACACCCGCGCGATTTTATAAAAAAATTTCCTGCGGACTGAAACAGCTGGAGGTGTCAGAAAAAATTAAAAAAAATATCCAGTAGACTGCGTCCGCAGGATCTGAGGAAAAAAAATCCCGCGCATTCGATCCGCTCAATTAAACTGTGAAGAGGCTATTCTCGCTATTTCTTCGGATCGGAGACTAATCGCGAGAAATAATGTTTTATACATGCTAGAACAGTAAAAATTTCCAGTGTCGCAAGAACGGCACAACGAAGGGCGCAGGCTGCATGTTCTTGAGCAGGCTTTTGTTTCGTGGCGTCCAATCAAAGAGGTGAGTAATAAATAGAAGCTGCACGTCCGTCACAGGCATGGAGAGCACCATTGACCATATAAGAGAGAAGAACGAAGTCTGAAAAAACGAAAAAGAACAAAGAGCTAGGGTGGTTATTCGGTTTTTTAAAAAAATTGGTTTTTGAAATCTAGAAATCGAAATTGTCACTTCAAAGTTAAAAACCGAACAGAATTAATTGAAAAAATTTTGATTCGATTTTTCGGTTAACAAAAAAAAGTACCAGCATTCAGATTTTAGAGTGGAATTGCATTGACATGAATATACTCTAGAACATCGTCATCTTATCTTGTTGATAAGATCAGAGTGCAATTGCGTTGACTTGAACAGCTATTGATTCTTGCTTGGTTAGTGGCCACCCCATGTCAGGTGATGATTTCTTTCCTAAAGCTTCTCATTCCTATCACAGTTTTTCTTTGATAAGAAAAGTGCAAAGAATTTAATTGGTCAGTAAACAAGCTATGGAGTATGCATTGTCTCAAAACAGCAAGCTATGGTTTTCATTAACACTAAGTCACTAACATCTAATCTTTATCAAATTTCAGAGCAGGCTATGGTTAAGTACCTCACCAGTCACCAGCCAAAGGAGGCGTCGCCGCCCGGGGGAGGAGGCACTGATGGAAGAGTCGTCACCGCGTCGGGAGAGGATGCACCAAGGGAGGAGGTCAACTGGCCGGAGGAGGAGGCGCCGAGGGATCCAGGCGTCGGGACTCGGGAGAGCTCAAGGGAGCCCGGGAGGAGGGCAGGCAGCACCGAGGGAACCAGGAGGAGGCGTCGGCCGTCACCCGACAAGGAGCTCGAGAGAGGAGCTGGAGGGCAAGCGGCACCGAGGGAGGAGCCTCAGGCCCTCAACCGTCGGAATCGGGAGGGCTGCGCGAACGCGAAGGGAGGGCAGCCGTTGGATTCAGGAGGGCTGCGCGAAGGGAAGACTAGAGGCCGATTGCTCGATCTAGGGTTACTACCTAGGAGTCACGGACTTGGGGAATTTGTTAACTGTGTCTGCGTAAGTGCTAATCGGTGTTCAGTTATTCGGTTCCCCAGCTCGACAAATCGAACTGAAAACCGTTAACCGAATAGCCATAGAATAAAAACCAAAATGATAACCGAAAACCGAAAGAACCGATTTTTTCGGTTATTAGGTTCGGTTTTCTGGTTTCAACTGCTTGCAGACGGCGTGAAGCCAAGCTCTACAGAGAAGAAAATAACGGGAACTTATCTGCGATCGCAATTACATTCACCGCCCAAGCTGTTCGCCAGTGTTCACTTCAGATGAATGATTCTTTGGGGGTGGAAGATGTCTGACACCAACGAACACGTACAGCTCCACGTTCACGGGAACCTACCTGCTCACTTCTCACACAAAAAGACCAACTGCCCCTATCACACGCTGACACCGTGATCCCACCTTCGTATCACCATCCTATTCACAGTTTCACGCCACTGGGATCGTCATAGCTAAAAAAATAGTGCTTCCGTTAGAGTTGGTCCTCACGTGATGCGACAACACAGAGAACGGCAACGGTCAGGCGAACCCAACAGCACAGCGACGTCAACGGTCTACGAAACCCCGAGGTGCAACGGCGCCCGGCGCGGGAGGGGAGGGGCGCTTCCGTGATTTTGCTCCACCCACCGAGGCCGGGGCAGCACAGCACATGGGGCGAGGCCCAGGCGGGCGACAAAGGGGAAGGGAAGAGAAAAGGCACGGCCATGCTTGCTCACAGCTTACCTTAGCCATGCTTGCTCACAGCTTACCTTAGCCATGCACAAGAAAAACAAGATGTTTCCTAACAACGCAGATACACAATCTAGTAGCCTACACAATACTGAACCGGCTTCCGTTGTAGTAATGCAGGAGCTCCTTCTATCTCCTTTTTACGGCCTCTCTCCTCGCAATAGTCAAGGCCACCCATCACAAGCAATGAAGAAAGGATGGCTCCACTTCCCATCAACACACTGGTCACTGACTCACTGGGTACCCATATGGGATATGGCCAATTGGCCATATGGAGAGAGTGGTCACAGAGGTAGCACAAGTGCACAACTCACCAGTCATTACGACTTACTTGCATTTCTTTCCCTTGCACCTTCCCATTATAAATCAGGCCACTACTCTGGTACACTACTCAGTGCCCCTGCTCCTGCCCGTGTTGCCATTTGGACAGAGTAGCTAGGCTAGCCAGCCGGCCAGCCAAGCCCCTCTTGAGCTCTGAGCATTGGGGCTTGGCCGCTTGGGATTTCTCGAAGCCATAAAAGAGAGAGCCCCCCAAAAGAAGCCCCATCAACTCTCCACGTCCAAGCAGCCGCAGAGCTAGTACAAGGGGAAGAGCTGAGGGGAAAGCCGGAAAGGAATCCCCAATGGCTTCCTCGCGCTTCTTTGCCCTCTTTTTGCTCCGCACTGTGCTGCTCGCGTCCCCCATTTCTGCCACATTCTTGTTCGACGGCGAGAAATCGGCGGCGGCGGCCGGCAAGGCGGTCGACATGGAGTGGCGACCGGCCACCGCGACGTGGTACGGCGACGCCGAAGGCGACGGCAGCGACGGTAAACGCTCTGAACTCACCTCCATTGTAGAGAATGCTAGCTGGAGAGTGGAGAGAGTGGCTACTCTTACTCAAGTCTACTGGTCTATAGCATTTTTTTTGACAAAGGTCTAGCATTTAATTGGAAGTACACCATTTGAGCAAATACACAGGAGTCAGTATTTAGTACTGTACTGGGCGTTGCAGGATCAGAACCCAGAGACAGCAAGCATATATGTCTCTCTTTTTTTTGCTGAGTTGATTATTAGGATTATTAACTGAAAAAGATAATTACGGTTATTAGATGCTATCACAACCGTTTGATTCAATCAGACGGTCGTATTTTTATCTTTTGTGAAAGAAATGATTCTGGTAAAACAAAAAAAGAAGAAGAGAGGACCGAATAATTCCGCCCGTTGCGGCATTTTTGGCGCGGCACATCTGGGAAAGGGAAACCCATGAGATCCGCAGGGAATTTTGGTGGGCCCGCCGCTTATAGCACTACACGTGTCAAGCAGCTAGGCGCTCCGTCGCTTTACGATTCGTGCCACGGGGTTCTCAGCTCAGCAACCGGCGAAGACCGTGTCAGGTCTTCCAAATAACTCCTCGCTCTTTTACTCGGTACCAGATGGGCGAAATCTCCATGATAAATGCACCCTGTGGCTTAGTCACACGCTCCACCGACACTGCTTGTAATTTTAATTTTGCCGTCAGTGCAAAGTTAATCCAGCGTTGCGTCCAGTACGTTGTTTGCATTTACACTCAGAACACTGGAGTACATATTGCAGTTGGTTACCTTCAGTTTTGTCGTTCTATTGATTCATCTTACAACGGAGCAGTGCCACTTGTGACTTGCCCATCACTGGCTCTGTTTACAGCAAGTTGCTCTTGATTTTCTTAAAGCTTTGATGCTCTGACTTGCTGTCATTTCTGTAACCCCGTAGTTGGCACTGTAATTACCAAACAGTTCCTGGCACGTCCTAGTGCTTGCGCTCTACGTCATTTAGCGGTTTTGCGTGAGTTTTGCGGTTTTGGGGCCGATTCTAAGGGCAAATGGACATTTTTCAGGCGGCGCGTGCGGGTACGGGACGCTGGTGGACGTGGTGCCGATGAAGGCGCGCGTGGGGTCGGTGAGCCCGGTGCTGTTCAAGGACGGCGAGGGCTGCGGCGCGTGCTACAAGGTCAAGTGCCTCGACCACACCGTCTGCTCGCGCCGCGCCGTCACGATCATCGTCACGGACGAGTGCCCCGGCGGGCTCTGCGCGTTCGGCCACACGCACTTCGACCTCAGCGGCGCTGCCTTCAGCAGGATGGCGGTCGCCGGCGCCGGCGGGCACCTGCGCGACCGTGGGGAGATCTCCGTGGTGTACAGAAGGTGAGCACCAATTCTTCGAGTCGTCACAAATAGTTATCGTTTTAGATATAAGTGTAGTTAAATTTTCGAAACTTTGACTATCAATTTCTTTTTAAATATTTAAATTGGATACATGAAAATTATATGTGTAGATTTGTCTCGAAATGTACTTTCATAATATTATAATTTTGTTGGATTTTATAAATATAGTGTAATAGAAATTAGTGGTCAAAGCTGTATTTTAGAGATCGTATCGATGTCTAAAACGACAACTATTTGTGTCCAGAGGGAGTATAGTACATTGGTGTTGTTACAACTTGCTCTGATTAGTTTAAGAGTAGTTAAATCAACTTGTGCATGCATGTAGCAGTGGACAAGTGGACTAGTAGAGAATAGAAACAAGCACAAAAACTCCCTCACTCTCCGCCTCGTGATGTTACTAAAATGGTTAAATGGACACGGCACCCCTGTCAAAGCATCGCTAGTACCGTGATTTTCCCCATCGTATCTTCAAGCACAGAAGGAATTAAATTGTCCAGGGTTAAATGAGCTTCCGGCCAAGCTGTCTTGGATCTGCCTACTGCTGAGTTACACGTGCCCCTGCGTGATGTAGCTCAGTCAGAGCTGTAGATATCTAGCCTGTAGCATTCACTCTCTTGTCAAGATTCCCTCGTCAATTCTTCTCCGTTCATCAGTGATCAGTCTGCCTGCGATAGAAAGCTGTCGTCTATCTATACAACTCACTGCTGCTGCATACGTACTGTAAGAGAGTCTACTGAAATTACGACCGGGAATATCGATTAATTTAGTTAAACGTGAGATTCGGTGATTCTTTTCTTTGTTAAACTGATTAGTGCAGCGTTTGTATGTACCAGGACGGCGTGCAAGTACGGGGGCAAGAACATAGCCTTCCGTGTGAACGAGGGCTCGACGAACTTCTGGCTCTCACTGCTCGTCGAGTTCGAGGACGGCAACGGCGACATTGGATCCATGCAGATAAAGCAGGTAGCAAATGCTTCTTCAGATCTTACCAAACTTCTTCACATTTCTGCATTGCCTTTTCCATTAGCTAGTGAACACATAACAGAGGAAATGAGGGAAAACGGGTCCTTTAACTGCCTTAGTGTGCTAGGAACATGTTTTGGGTTACATGGGACAAACGCTGTGTGGGTTGCAAACTTGCAATAGGACCACAAACTCTGCCCCTTGCGAAGATGTGTGCATGTGATTTCTTCGTCTCTCTTTCCTTTAGAGGGGCGCATGTGAGTACTGTATAATTCCTTGTTTGCTTTTACCCTCAGGCCTCTGCTGACTAGCATTTCCAGTTTGCCACTGTTGTTACGTAGGCCTCTATGCTGTCCTTTCTAGACCAACCTGAAGTTCTAGAAAAACACATTTTCACATCAAACCAGCATCTCACAAGAAGTGAAACCAAAAGGTTCTAACTATAATAGCTAAGTTTTGCCGAGATTAATCGTTTGCCCAATCTAAGCTTACACATGCAACAGGAACAGTCACCATGCACAGAAAATCAGCACCAAGAAAGTCAAGCTTTTGAATAAAGATATGATTCTCTTTGCAAAATGATTCCCATTTGGAATTAGTGTGTATAAAATATACAGACTCCAGTCTAAGCGCACATTGCGCAGGGGCATTCGGTTGACAGCCCCAGAAAGCCCGCACGAACCCTGGCCATTCTTCCACCAAAGGACTCACCTTTCCACCCCCAAAATTGCACTGCGTTGTGCCTGCCCAATGATGCTGCTTCTTTAACTCGGTCTCCCTCCCGTCTTGCACTGGTCTCGGTCTCGCACACGCACCGCCCCTGCCTGCTTTTGCACTTGTTAATGCTTTCACGGTTGTTAAATCTGACACCCATCCTGCAGTCCGCGGCACACTTGCGGGTTGCGGACTCGTGGCATCCAAAGATTCCGGGATCCCATACGACGATGCTGCTTTGCTTTGTGCTGCGTTGTAAAGTTCGTTCCAGGCGCTGCATATTACAGTAACAGTAGTGCTTAGCTCGAGCTGTTCTGTTCTGTACATGTAACCCCAGTGCTTGCTGGCTTCACTTTGACATGCCGCGTGCAGGCGAACTCGGTGCAGTGGCTGGACATGAAGCACGTGTGGGGGGCCACTTGGTGCCTCGTGCAGGGCCCGCTCGTCGGGCCCTTCTCCGTGAGGCTCGCGACGCTCTCCGCCCAGAAGACGCTCACGGCCCGGGATGTCATCCCCAGGAACTGGACGCCCAAGGCCACCTACACCTCCCGCCTCAACTTCGAGGTGTCTCTCTGATGACACCGGCAGGCGATGGAACTGTCAAGTGGGCCCGCAAAGGCAGGCCACATGGCAGGCATCCTATTGGTAATTGGATGGATGCAGTAGATTGTTTTTTGTATGCGGCTTGATCTGATCATTCATGTGGGTAGTGTTAGTGTAGCTAGTAGCTATATTATGGATCGACGATAGCTGAGCTGGCCTGAGTAGCCGCCTTCTCCAAAGGAGACAGAGCGCTTGCTGGAGGCCGGGAATCCGATGTGGAAGCTAATTGGACCGAGGGTTTTGGATCCCTCTTGGCCTCTGCTTCACTCCTGTGCTGTTCTTTTCTGTTTGTTTGTCTGTTTGCCCTGGTTGAAACGCAGGGTTCGTGACAATGTGTCTTGTTTCTTCAGTAATCTCAGATCGTGTTTGTTCACACGAGGAATGTATGACATGTGGCTGTGTGGGCTACTGGGATCATTCTTCTTCATTGTGAATGCTGCGACCTCCATTTCTTCGTTCTCATGTCAGTCAAAGACAGTTCCAGGGGGTGGCCTTCGTCAGGAAATTGTAGTTCTCAACGTGAGTAACCAGAATGTTGAAGAAGCGAATGCATTATGCATGAAACTGGAAGGCGTGGCACAAGGAGAGGAGACATGCCTTCTCTTCCTAGATCATGTAGTAGAAAATCTGTATAAACAAATGGACAGAGGTAAGAAAACCTTCCTAGTAAGGGTCCTAACTCGTAAGGGAAGCTGGTTAGGATTTACCTTCTGACTAAACATTGTTGGCTAGTAGTGAGTATTGACTCGCTGCCAGCTATATGGTTGATCGTCTGTAAAAAAAAGCTATATGATTGATCGGATGGCCACATTTGAGTCTCACTAAGCGCATGCTAGGTGGGTTTATTTGTGAATCTTTCAGGATTTGATCCAGTGATCTCTTGGCTACCGAGCGAGCCTTAAATATGGCTGTGATAGCCAATTCACCTGTTCTAAAAAATGATCTATCTATCTATTATTATCCTATTAAAGCTAAGAAAAAATCAACATGTTCACTCTTAAAGGGCTAAAAATTTCCATATTAATAAACAAGAAAAATCTACGTCATTGATTGTGGTGGGTCCATATTATAATGGTCTAGATAAAAAAGAGTTCATCTCAAGTACAATCTAGAAATAACTAAAATTAGAATAAAAATAAAATAAAATTAGCAAATTGATTTCCATACGAATTCCTAAGTAAAATCTCCAAATAAATATAATTCTGAATAAAATTAATTAATAATTAGCAATTGGATCTGTCTATGAATTCCAACAAAAAATAATTGAAATTCAGAATAAAAATAAAAAAATAGCAAGTTAATTTACATACAACTAAATAAAATCCCACAATAAATATAATTTGGAATGAAAATTAAACATAAATTAGCACTTGGATTTGTATACAAATTCCAAAAAACATAATAGAAATTCGGAAAAAAAATAAAATAAAATTTCCAATTAAATTCACATATGAAATTCAAATTAAATCCCTAAATAAATATAATTTAGAATAAAAATTAAACAAAATTTTCAATTGGATTCATATATGAATTTTAAACAAAAATAACTAAAATGTGAAATAAATAATAAAATAAAATTAGCAATTTGATTCCCATAGAAATTCTTGAGTAAAATCTATAAATAAATGTAATTCATGATAAAAATTAAACAAAAATAGCAATTGGATTTGTTCACGAATCCCAACAAAAAATAACTGAAATTAAAGATGAAAAAATTTAGCAATTTAATTTCCATACGAATTCCAAAGTAAAATCCCTAAATAAATAAAATTTGGTATTAATTAAATAGAATTAGCAATTTGATTAGTATACAACTCCAATACAAAATAACTAAAATTTTAAATTAAATACAAAGTTATATCATGGACAACACTAATGGTATCGGATGAGACGATGAAATAGTGTAATGTTGGTGATATGTCCTACAAGAAGACATGGCCCATAGGGAAGCAAAGAGCCAAGATAGCGATGGCGATGAGGACAATATCATACTACTCACCTTAGACATTCGACACGGACAAGGTCATGCCTGAAATGGTAGTTGGCTCCTCTAGTTGGCTCACCCTTCATTGACCTATGCTATTTCCATGCTTATATCTTCATATCCAATGAACGAAATGAAGTGTGGTTTCTAGTTGCGTGTTTACAATGTCACTTACGCTATTCGTTGAAATAAAGATCCATTTCTCCAAACTGCAACTTTGGCCATCAGCATCTCTTTGCTGCTACACCTTCATTTTCATCATACCAATTTGTCATAGTATTTTCTATAAATTAGTCATTAGAGTGCAAACATTTCTTTGGCATTGTATATTATGGATTGAATATAGCCAGAACCACGAAAAGCTTGAAAACCTGATCGTTTTTCTCCCGACAAAGGAAGTTACTTAAAAACAATTCAGAATTCCGAAGTTCAGAAATTTAAACAGCAAGCACAAAGCATGGAATTTCCTTGCCAATACGTGAGAACAAATCTCAGATGATCTAAACACTTGAAAAAAAAAATCTTAATTGATAAGCACTTAAACACAAACTCACTATAGTTGCTGTGTTCTTCACCATTTGCTTTGTAGTTGTGAGAACCAGATTATCAAACCATTCACGTATATAGCTTTATAGCTTCCGTTTTTTTTTTGGCAAATCTAGCTCTCGTGAGGAAAAATTTACAAATGTAGCCCCTAAGTGAGTGCGAAAGAGCCGACAGAGGACACCTGTCCCCTGCTATGCTATGCAACCGCGGTAGGGAGGTGGCTGGGGAGGAGAAGACCTGCTGCGGCGGGACAACGCGGGAGCTCTTGCCGCGGTAGGAGCAACCTGCCTCGGTAGAAGGCAGCAAAAGGTACCACCCTTTCCTACCTCGGCAGGCTGCTCTTGTAGCGGCAGGAGCTCCCGCGGTGCCCTGTAGCGGCAGGTCTCCTCCTCCCGCGTTACCTCTCTACCGCAGTTGCATAGCGTGGCAAGGGACAGTTGTCTCCTACTTGCTCTTCCACGCTTACTTGGGGGCTAGATTTGCAAAAAAAAATTGAACTAAAGCTAAATTTGCAAACAAAAAAATGGAAGCTACGGGTCTATATATATGTGAACACTTCCAGATTATCTTGTCGGCTTTATATGCAAAAGTGGTGCCCTTCTATTCCTGTGACCGACACACCTATCGGATTGGTCTTTGAAATACTGCCTTTACTAAAACATGAAGAGTTTCTTGCCTCTCATTGCTTTGAGCCGTTGGAGAGCCGGCTCGGCTCGCGGCTCGAGCCGAGCCGGCAAAAAAAAAATACACTCGGGTCCTTTTTCGGAAAAAAATTACGTTTATGTCCTTTTTCAGGAAAAAAATTACGGTTAGATCTTTTTTCGAAAAAAGAATATATATTACGTCCATGCCCTTTTAGCGTTTTTAAGAGTAGCGCTCGGGTCCTTTTTGGGAAACTCAAAATTACGTTTAGGTCCTTTTTTGTAAAAAAAATCCGTACGGGTTTTCTAGATTTACTCGTGTATAGAGCGTCAATCGCGCGTTTTCTCGATTTTCTCTCGTGGAGAGCGGCGCCCGCGGCGTGGCACGCCGCGTACAAGTTTCTAGTACTACCTTTCCTAATCAAGTTTCCTGCCTCGTCGTTGATTTGAGTCGTGGAGCAAGCCGGCTCGGCTCGCGGCTCGAGTCGAGCCGGCAGAAAAAATTTACATCCGGGTCCTTTTTCGAAAAAATTTACATATAGGTCCTTTTTCCGGAAATAATACGGTTATGTCCTTTTTTTTCAAAAAAATAATATATATTACGTCTAGGTCCTTTATGCGTTTTTAAGGCTTGCGCTCGGGTCCTTTTACCAAAAAACAGAATTACGATTAGGTCCTTTTCGGATAAAAAAACGTTGTCCCTTTTTTTTTTTGAAAAAATATACATCCCATTTAGGTCCTTGTTGCGTTTTTCTAGCATTACGTTTAAGCCCTTTTGCGGAAAATAAAAAAACCTTTTTTAGGTCCTTTTCGCGCGTTTTCTCGATTTACTCATGTGTGGAGCGTCGATCGCGCCCTAATCCCTGCAAGTTTCCTGCCTCGTCGTCGATTTGAGTGGAGCAAACCGGCTCGGCTCGCTGCTCGAGCCGAGCCGGCCGAAAAAAATTACATCCGGGTCCTTTTCTGAAAAAAAATTACATATAGGTTCTTTTTTCGGAAAAGAATACGGTTAGGTCCTTTTTCCGAAAAAAGAATATATATTACGTCTATGTACTTTATGCGTTTTTAAGGCTTGCGCTCGGGTCCTTTTACCAAAAAACGGAATTACGATTAAGTCCTTTTCGGATAAAAAACTTTCAGATCCTTTTTTTTTGGAAAAAATATAAATCGCATTTAGGTCTTTGTTGCGTTTTTCTAGCATTACCTATAAGCCCTTTTGCGGAAAACACAAAATCCTTTTTAGGTCCTTTTCGCGCGTTTTCTCGAGTTACTCGTGTGTAGAGCGTCGATCGAGCGTTTTCTCGTTTTGCTCGCGTGGAGAGCGGCGACCGTGGCGTGGCACGCCACGTGTAAGTTTCTAGTGTTTAATTACAGTGCCCCACCTCGGCAGGGCAAGCTGGCAACGTAAAATCGCCATAATCTCATGACTCATATAGGAAATATATATAGGGGCCTATCATCCTGTCCGCACGATTGTGTTTGCATTGGTTTGGTTCGTTTCATTGGAAGTTGTTGGTTTGTAATTGTATGACTAATGATGTGGTCCCAAATTCATTGGAGAATCTGAATGTAGAGTAGAAACTTCTCCAATCAATTTTTTTTTGTGAAATAACACCTACAGAGAATACTCTCATTTAACTACCGCTATATTTTCACATAAATCTCAACTTTGATTGCAAATTTTAACTACCGCTATATTTTCACATCTATCTCAACTTTTGATTGCAGATTGCTGCAGTTGTTTGACTTCAGCTATGGACTGCTACAAACCTGCGCGACGCTGGCTGAAGATACCGCGGGTTGCATACTTCTTTGGCTCCTTTCTGAACCACAATCTCTTCCTTACAATCCATGAACTCAGCCACAATCTTGCCTTCACAACCGCATGTTTAAATCGCTGGCTAGGTATCTTTGCTCAACCTCCCCATTGGTGTCCCCATATCCATAGCATTCCAAAAATACCACCTGGAGCACCATCGCTTCCAAGGTGTGGATGGAATCGATATGGATATCCCAAGAATGCTATCAGCAAATCCGTGTGGGTTGTCTTCTAGCTCTTCTTCTATGCACTCAGGGCCAGGCTGCTCTTTCTGAAGCCAAAGCCTCTAGGCCTGTGGGAATTCACCAACCTTACAATCCAGATAGCGCTTGATGCCAGCTTGGTGTACTTCTACGGTTGGAAATCACTCGCATATCATGGCATGTGAGGTATCACAATGAGCACCATGATTTCCCGAGAAGTCCAGGCACCAGGCTGCACAAGGTGAAGGAGATTGCACCAGAGTACTACGACAACCTGAAACCATACAAGCTTGGAGCCAGGTTGTATACATGTACATTATGGACGAGATGGTTGGTCCCTTCAGCCGGATGAAGAGAAAGGCACGAAAGAAAGTTTCGTAGAAATTTCTGCCTGTAGGATATTTTTTGCCGCAGACGAGCTGTTTCAGATGATCTGTTTGTGGGCGTTCGGTCACTTTTCCACTGAATGGTTAAAGCGAAGGCAATCAGCTTGTATACTGTGAGAACCGGCAGTTCATACTAAAAAATTTGATTCGTTTTGAGTGTATTTTTTATTGTGTCCCTTTCCTATTTCACATGTAGAGTAGTATTTCTTTTTAACAACACCAATTGAGTTCCCCCCTTTCAATTGGTGGTCAAAGTAGCGAGCTCGTCCTCAATCTATTCCGTCCGTAAGCAATACGCTGGCATTGCCGATTCCCGTCCCTTTCCGAGCGTCCACCGTGAGCCGCCGCATCGTGCGCATCGCGGCCGTTGGGAGAGTAGCACGGGACTATTTAGATACAGTGCTCCCCGCGGGCGGCCTCAGCGCGCACACGCATTTGGTGTGTCCTTACGAGCAGCTTTTGCGGATTTGCCGCACCGACTCGGCGTTGTGGGCCGGCGCAACTCTGCTTCGTAGCTTCCGGGGTGGAGTAGTATTTACTATTTCCGCCTCCCGCGGGAGGTGGGTGATAGTTAAATCTTGTCACGCTTTGAGTTAGAAGTTTGTTTGTTTCTTAGGCACACGTATGACGTTAATGATTAAATTTTTTTGACAAGTTTATCTTTTGTTAGCCAAATGTGCTTCAACTTTAATTTTTTTAAGACACCTTCAACTTTAATGACCTATCCTTAAACGAATTTGACAAAAATTATAACAAACTTGGGTAGGGCTAGTTTACGGTTGACCTCACCGACCGTTTGGTGCGCTATCCAGGCTAGCACTCCACGTGGAGCTCCACTAGGCCACTGGCACGTTGAGCGATGGTATCAGATACGAGTCATTCCTTGTATGTTGTATCTGAAAAGTCCACAAAAATTCAACTCAAAATTTTAAACTAATTTTTTTTTGAAAAATTCAAATTGAAAAATTCTCAACATGAAAAGACTTTCGATTCAAAAGCTTTTGGTCGAAAAGTTTTTATGCAAAAAACTTTTGGTCCGAAAAGTTTCGATTTAAAATTCAAGTCGAAAAATTTTCAACCAAAAATTTTAAATTAAAAAGTTTCACCTCGAAAAATTTAAATCGAAAAAGTTTCGACTCTGAAAATTTTAAATTCAAAAATTTTCAGATTTGATTCAAAAAAAGCAAAATAACTTTCAATTCAAATAAATTTGTTTTAAAAAGTTTCAATTTGAAAAACTTTCGAGTCGAAAAGTATCGACTATAAAATTTCAAGTCGAAAATTTCAACCCAGAAATTTTCAAATTCGTCCAAAAAATCAACTCGAAAAATTTAAACTCAAATAAGAAAAAACTAACTCACAAAAAATCTACTGGATTTGGGGCATTTCAATGCATTGAGTCGCGTGTTCTTTTCCCTCCTGCATGCAAACACGGGTCTAGGTGTTCTTTTCCTCTACATGCGACACGTGTCGTGTGGAGAAGCGCTTGTGCCATAACGTTGCTACATGCGACCATAAATTAGTGTTTCTGAACAAACTTTAGCAAAGTTAGTGCTGTTTGTTTTAGCTTTTGATTCTGGATTCTGGTCTCAAAAGTAGAATCAGAAATAAACAGTCTGATTCTAAAATCTGATTCTCACAATCCAACCCACCCATATTCACTAGAATCCACAATCCACTTCATATGTGCTTTTGGATTTCAGCTTTTGAAGAATCAGCTTCTCTACAACCATAATCCAGAATCAATTTTAGAGAATCCAAATCTTCTCTACAACCACAATCCAGAACATGAACTAACGACAGTTGTTTTGTTTTCTTTTGAGGGGATCTAACGGCAGTTGTTGGGCACTTGGGCTTTGCCATCGGTCCCCATGCCGCGCAACAATGTTGTTTCGATCACACTCACCACTCCTTTGTTTGAGTTGACTGTACGATGTACCAAGTCCACCGCGGCCGAGCGCACCGCTGCGCGCTTAACCAACCGGGGTGGGTGCACACTGCCTGCCTACCCCTAAACGGGCGCCACAACCGTGTTATCTTTGCCAGGTCAAAAACAAGGCCGTGTTATGTTTGCCCGCCCGGCAGACGAACACCTCAAACCATGGTGTGCACGCTAGGGATAAAAATGGATCGGATAGTTTCTCATCGATTCGGATAAATTTTTATATTCAAATTCCGTCAGATCAGATATTTGTTGCATAGTATCAGATCGGATACGAATACGGATTTTTCTGTCGGATACAGATACAGATCTGAATAATACGGATATTTATGGGCTGGATTATTCGGATATGCATATGGGTTGGGCCCAGGCTTCTCTTTTGGTCCAAAAAGATTTGTGAATTTCAAAATTATTTTCTAATTTAATTAATACATAAATCAAATTTTAATTATTAAAATTGGCAAATCGGCTCCAAAAATTATGAATTTTCAGGGAGAAGTTTCTCACACATTTTTTTAAAAAAATATTTTTAAAATTTTATCATCTTTTAAATTTTCTTAAAAATTCAAACACGGCTATCCTTAATAGGAAAATATTTTAAATAAGTAGCTAGAAATGCATAAAAGCTCATAAATACATAATTTATTATTTTAAACATAATTCAACAAAGAACAAAAATCTTGGGTCATTATAACAATTCATGAATGTTTGGAGCAAATAAACAATTTAAAGGGTTTTCATGTTCTGATAAATATTCGTGATCGTATTCGTTTCAATTTGTATTAGCTCTGTATCCGTATTCGATATTATTCATACTCGTATTCTTATCCGGGTTATTTGTATTCGTATCCGTATCCGAGAAAAAAATATGAAAACAAATATGGCAGAACCATTATCTATCCGTATTTGATCCGTATTCATCCCTAGTATGTACCGTGCTGGCCGACGAGTCCCACTGCACTGCCCTGGTGCCCACGTTGCTGTTGTTGTACTGTAGCCCGACTTATACATCGTTGTTGAATTCCGATAGGTTGCAGCCGCGCATGTAGGCGTTAGAGGCAGCCCCCGGCTGACACACTACATTGTACCTTGCTTTGTATGGTTTCTCACTTGTTAGCTGTCACATTCGATGTGTATGCTGGCCTGCGGTGGTGTATAGGCTCTATTTGAGACGACTTCGGCTTCGGCTGATAAAAGCCAAAAGTCGTCCCAAACGGACTGCTTCAAGGAGCCATTTTTGAAAAAGTCAGAAGAACCATACAATGTGAGGAAGACGGAAGTTGTTTGGGTAGCTTCAATGACTTTTGTGGGATGGAAATAGGACATTGTCGGTGGAAGTATTTACCCACCTACAACGTTGTATAAAAGGGAAAAAATCCTCAAGCCCTACCCTCATTTCTCCCCCCTCTTCTGACTTCTCTCTCCCGAGCTCTCATCGATCTAGGGTGGGGTTTTGCCACCACCAATATTTCGGGCTCATTGCCGACAGTCGACGGCTAGAGTCCACATCGGACCCCCACCGCCTCCCTCTGACCGGACGCCATCATCTCTATCTGACTCACCACTATCATTGGAGGCCCAAATCTCGCTGCCCCGACCTCCTCGTCCGGCCAGACAGCCAGTCGTCTCTTCTCCACTCCCGACGACACCCCTGCATCCCTCCGCTGACGTCGCTTCCTCCACTTGCTCCCGCCGGTGCGGCCTCCACCTCCCCCCGTCAGCTAGCCTATGCCTCGTCCCGTTAACGCCCTCCTCCGACCAACTTCGTATCCACAAGCACTGCACGTCGAAGTAGTTGCGAAGCGCCCTGGTCTCCACCTCCATCCTTGATACTGCCGCTCTAGGCCTCAGCGCCTCTAGAGCAAGATCTAGATCCAAGTATCGACGATTTTTTTTAGGTTTGCACCCCCACACCTCGTCACCTCTGGCCATCGAAGAGTACCTCCGCCACGCCCTTCGCCTTGGTATCTGCCATCTCCACCTCATCTTTGCCACAGTCTCCACTGTGTCCAGTTCGTCACCCCGGTCTCTACCGCCTCTGTCTCGTTGCCATGGTCTCTGTCGATGCCTCTACCGATCCTCTCTCCGTCGATGCCGTGCCTCTGCCCGTGTTGCCTCGTCGCCGATCTCCGTCGCCTTCTCCCCATTCTCCACCTTCACGCCCCTGCCTGACGCCGCCTCCTCATCGATCTCCACCATCTCCTCGACAATCTCTGCCACCTCATTCGGCCCTCTCTTTAGAGGATTCGATAGTGCCGTGCCCCTGCATTCTGTCTCTGTCGTTCACTTCTGACCGTCGCCACCCCTTCTCCCTTGGCTTTGGCCAACTGCAGACCTAGTCAGAGGAGGCATCCCAACAATGGTGATGGCCGCAAATCTAGTTTTTTTTTTGTTAAATTTCCTTTTTTTTCATAAGACAATTTTGTTCGGAAACAAGTTGCATAAATTTAGTACGATTAATTTAATTAAGCCTAAGTGAAATAAAAAAAGTTTTAAAAAATTCTCAATTTAGTATGTGAACTTGAAAAAATTCCAATCCATATCAAACAAACCGTTATTTAACTCAGTGACATTTCAGATGTTTCCTAACTCAACAGCCAGCTAGCCAGCTTACGTACCTAGCCGAAAGCTGTTTTTTAAAAAAACTATCATTATATCAAACACGACCTAACAATAACATAGACAGCAGGCAGTTCATGGAAAGAGTTGTGCGTGCAAGTACTCTCAATGAAAACATAATATAAAAAGATGACCTACAGCGATCAAACTAAAGTCAAAATCCAGGCAAAACCACCCCGATCACTTGGTAAACCGAAGATTCTTGAGTAACAATTCATCGAAAAAATCTTAACAAATACCGAATCACACGGACCAGATCCACCCAAGTTTCACAGGACCGATCTACGCGCTTCCTTCCCCAAAAAACAAAGGAAGCAAAAGCCGACGCCAAATTTTTTTTATTGAAGAAACCTCCTAATTAACAAGGCTTCGACGTAGGAACAACGAGGAAACCGGAGCGATTGACAAACGGGCCCTGGACTCTACGTACACGTCAGTAGGGGTGGATATCGAGCCAACTCGACTCGACTCGACTCGACTCGTTAAACTCGTTAAGATAACGAGTCAACTCGACTCGACTCGTTATCTTAACGAGCTCAAAGCTCAACTCGACTTGACTCGTTAAAAACTCGAGTTGGCTCGAGTTGGCTCGTTAAGCTCGTTATAAATATGAGCAACAGAGCATACATTGGATACCTTAAACACCTGAACATGGGATTATTGCAGACAATTATGGATAGAAGTGATGAAGGATCAAGGATGAGCCTAGAGGGGGGGGGTGAATAGGCTATTTTAAAATTTTCTTCTAATTAACTTCAAGAATTTCAATATGATAAATAGAGATGAAAAACTAAGCCTCTTCCTCAATTTTTCTTACTCAGAAGTCAGAAGTCAGAACTCTCTTCCCAGAAGGGAAAGTGAGTGAACCTTCACAAAATACCAAGTCTCTTCACAACAATTTGAAGGGATCACTGTCTGTCCGTGAATTACACCAAGCCTCAAAAAGAAGAAACCTTCTCCAAGAGTAATAGAACAGAGCTTCAGGCTTGATGATTTCCAAGTGTGTTTTGAGCTCACAATATAATAATTAATACAACACTTGAATTGAATGTTTCTACAACTCTCATACAGAGTGAAATTGAATGCACTGAGAGTAGAGTCCTCTACATGACTTGAAAGGAAAGGAAAAGGAGAAAGAGTCTTGAAGATTTTTAATCAAGGTTAAAGACCTCTCGATGAGGTTAGAATAGAGTGTTGAGTTATTTTTAAGAGGAATAGCGCCTAAGATCTTGGTTTAATCCTAAGTGTGAAATGGCTCAAAATCATACCTTGAAATCATGCTAGTTGCATTTAGAACAAAGTTTTAAATGTTACATTTTTACCTAAGTTTTACGCGGACTACTTGTCTTATGTTAAAAATCGGTCTGTGTTGAACCGGTTTTTTTCACCACGCCGGACCACTTGGAAGTAGTCCGCAAAAAGCTGCGTTCACGCCGACCACTTGAAGTAGTCCGGCAAAAAGCTGTTCACGCCGGACCACTTGAAGTAGTCCGGCGCAAAGGTCGATTCGCGCGTGAATCGACCTTTGCGCCGGACTACTTCAAGTGGTCCGGCGTGAACGAGCTTTTTGCGCGACTATTTCAAGTGGTCCGGCGTGAATCAAAAACTTCGTTCAACGCAGACCGATTTTTAACATAAGACAAGTAGTCCGCTAAAACTTAGGTAAAAATGTAACATTTAAAATTTTGTTCTAAATGCAACTAGCATGATTTCAAGGTATGATTTTGAGCCATTTCCACACTTAGGATTAAACCAAGATCTTAGGCACTATTCCCTCTTAAAAATAACTCAACACTCTATTCTAACCTATCGAGAGGTCTTTTAACCTTGATTAAAAATCTTCAAGACTCTTTCTCCTTTTCCTTTCCTTTCAAGTCATGTATAGGATTAACCTGTTCAAACACTTATCTCAAGATAGATAGTTAGCCCAAAACATGTAATGTCATTAATTACCAAAACCATAATAAAATTTTGGGGGCCTAGATGCTTGAAGTGACTAGAAAGTAGAAAGTCATAAGTCATAACATTCAACTTCAGGTGCCCAAATATCTCAAACAGAGCGTTTGGAGGGGTACAAGACTGGAACTCCGATCAGACTAGAAGTAAGTCAAGTAACAAACATTGCAAACAACATTAGGTCTAAAGCATAACAAGAATGAAAATTCCAGCCGCCCATGAAGATCGTGCCATGAAGTCTTCCACTAGGAAGAAATTGTGAAGATCCTGCAGCAGAAGGTGACGCTGTTGCCTGTTGGTGCAGGACTGCAGGGTCTTCTGAAATAGTACATCACATTTACATAAGTGTTAGTAGCCAACCTGGATGAAGAGAACATTACATGAAGCTCACTGACATTTTTTTGGATGCATGTTGATCACGATTTAGGATGACAAATATCACTTGGTCATAATATTTTTGCTTGCAACAAGTATTGGATCAACTATCGCTAGGTGGTTAGTACCGACTTCTAGCTAGTTACTTGATGGTAACCACTTCATCAAGAAAGACTAAAGGCGCTTAATTAACTACTACATATAAGGGCCTACATATTTTTTTACTTATATGGCGAAACATAATACTTGCTATAGCCTCACAAATACACCGATTTTTTCAAGTTTTCTTCTAACAAGACTTAGTGGAATCACAGCAAACCTTGGGAAGCTATAGTTAAACATGCACAAGCACACTCGTTTTTAAAGTAAACTTTGATGAGAATGAATTCATCTCACTCTTGGCGGACTAGCCGCTTTCCACCAAGTCGTCAGAAATGGTACCAATTCAACATCATCATCGTTGTCATCTTCCTACAAATGAAAATGGTACTTGATTATACACAATATTAAACAAAGCTATATGAAAACTGAAAGAAGATACCCATACCATTATCATTGGAGGTTTGTTGTCATTTTGGATCCTCGGATGAAGCTAGAAGCACATACTAATGCCTCAACCATTGATGGGCGCAGAGCACTACGATAATCATCAAGAACTCTACCTCCAAGATCGAAAGTGGACTCGATGAGACACGGTAGCGTGTATAGTCAAGAATTTTTTGCCATCTTTGACACAACAGAAACCTATGAGCATTCAACTTCCACCAATCAAGTAATACAAACTTGAGTCCTCTGGAGGATGGTTTGGTTCATCTAAATAGATGAGCAATTCGACTTAGATGGCTCAGAGTCGCCTCTCTCAGAAAAGGATTGAAACCCACTTGGCACTCGTGGCAACCGAGGTCCGTGTTTGCAAACCCAAGATGACTCACCCTTCCACTAGCAACCTTGTTTTGGCGATGTTCACCTCATAAATGCCATATAGATCATACAACTCATGTCTGACATCATTTTCCTCAATAAGGGCCTTGCTCTCACTAAAAATCATTTTAAAACAGTAACTAACAATCTCATCTTAAACCTAGGATCAAGAATAGTAGCAATAACCATAACATTGTTCCTTTCCTCCCAATATTTATCAAACTTGTCTGACATTGCTTGTCCCATCTTGTTCATATACTCATCCCCAGAATTACATGCAGCTACCAATGCAATCTTAACATTCACTATGTAAGGATAGAAAACATTTGCAGTGGGGTATATAGATCCCGATAATACCTTGGTTACCTCAAGAAATGCAACAAGATTGGTGAATTTTACTATATAATGTCCAATCTTGATGGGAAGGCTCCCACTTGTAATTTGTATCAACATCACTATACTCGGTGAAAGCAGCCTATAGGGAATGCATGTATCAAACATTTTATATGTTGAACTCCACCTTGTGGACACATCTAGACACAACCCCGCTCCAGCTTTGATTCATGGATTTACAAACTTCCAGAACTTGTACATACGAGATGGTGACTTCTTAAGATATTTCACAGCTTCCCGAGCTTGGCTATCAATGGTTGCAATGGTTGAATGCCATCATTCACTACCAAATTGACTATGTGAGCACAACAATGACATGAAAGTAATTAGGAATAAAGCCTGCATTGTTTTCCTAGCAATGAACTTGGACATCAAAATCCTAGCAAAGAACATCATTTGATGCAAGATTATCAAGAGTGATTGTTATAATCTTGTCTTCTATTTTCCATTCACTATACATTCAAACACCGCTCGAGCTATGATGTTCCTGTGTGTGGTGGATCTAACTCAATGAAGTTCAAAACACGGCATTGCATAACCCAATCAGATCTATGTAGTGCGCCACCAAAGCCATGTAGCAAAGATTTTGGTTTGATGTCCATAAATCACATGTCAAACTAACACTCTCAACAAATTTAAGACTCTTCCTAAGGAGTTCTTTTTGATTCATAAACCTTTATGCATTCACTTCAGATAGTCTTTCTACCAATGAACTTGTACGATGCATTCATATATCTCATCAAGACATTAAACCATGTGTGCTCTACCATTCGAAAAGGATATTCATGAACAATTATCATCTTAGCAATGAGCCTACGGGTTTCCTCATGATCATATTCAGAGGAACAATTGTAAGAGATGAACTGACGTGTCGGGATTATAGTTGAGTGTACCTTGAGCTAGTCACCGCCCTTCAAGTTCATGTAGGGTGTACACTTTGGCAAATGTCTATTCAAACTTGAAGTTTGACCCCTTGAGTGTAAGCAAACAAAGAACCACAATATCCGACTTGGCCTTCTCAACGGTCTTCCTGGCTCCCTCTTCGACGCAGCTTGAACCACCTTGAAATGCTTCCAACAGTCGCACGCTTTCCTCTCAATTTCTTTGCACTCTTCGGAGACAATTGGTTGCTTGTTTTCCTTTTGCCTCTTCTATTTCGATTGGGAGACCCAGAGCAGTGTTCACCACCATCGACATCACATGTTGCTCATCATGAGAAGGTTCACTTTCGGACATAACATCATTCATATCATACTCATCTTCCTCATATACATATTCCTACACATACAACATAAAAGAGCAAATACGCATTTCTTATGTCAAGAAAAGCAAAAGATTCAATGATGAAAGATCTAAACAAGCTCATCAACAGTTTCTTAAACACGGCTATTACAAAGATTACTAGATTAATCTAATAGTAATCTTAGACGCCAAATCTTCATGATACAATGTCGACTAACGAGCCGCCAAATCTTACAAAGATTGTCACATTTCCTTAAATGTAAGATTATCTTGGTTTTATCGCAGGCTTACCGATGTGGGCGCAGATGAGGAGCTGTGGGATGCGTTGAAGGACCGGTTGTCGAGGCTTTCCAAGGTTCGCAATCTTGAAGATGTGGAGCGTGAACCGAGCCACAAGTCCTACTTAGCTTCACTTCTTTGTTCTTTGACTCCATGCTCCTCGGTTGATTTGGCATGCTTGATGTCGAGGGGAACCGAATCGAGGGTCGGCGTTGGAGGCTTGGAAGGCCACTCGGTGTGTGGACCGATCGATCTCGGAGGGTAGGAGCTCAACGGGAGGCGACGCGCGCGAGCGAGCAAGGCAGGCCTGGCACAAGCGGCGGGACTGCAGGAGCCGGAGGGAAGAGCTCAGAGTAGAGGCCGCGACAAGGGAGAAGCCGAGGAGAGGAGGAGCTCGCTCGGTAGCTCAAGCGTCGGCCGCCAGAGAGATTGGAGAGTAGAGTCTGTACCTCGATTTGGAGCTCGTTCAACTCGTTAGCTCGCTCGATAGCTCGTTAGCTCGACTCGTTTAACTCGTTTTCTTAACGAGTTCAAAACCCAGCTCGACTCGACTCGTTAAGGAACGAGTTCGAGTCGAGTCGAACCGAGTTTCCGAGTACTCGTTAAACTCGCGAGTTTCGAGTTTTTTTTCCACCCCTACACGTCAGCCCCACATGCCGGTCAGTGCTACTACAATATGTCACTATAAGAACTTGGATGATTGGATGAGGTTGGATGGGATATACCCATCCAGCTTGGATGGGATGGAGCTATCCAAGTGGTTATTTGGTTGGGTGGATAGGAATGAGCTAATTTTTTGTTTGGTTAGATGGATGAGATTGGATAGGATGAGTCAATTTTTTGTTTGGTTGGATGGATGAGGATGGATGGGCTAGTTGTAAACAAGGTTTTGAAGTTTGGTTTGAAATTTTTGGATAAAATTTGACTTAAATTTGAATTTTTTGGATAAAATTTGACTGAAAAAAATTTGAATTTTCAGATAAAAATTGAATTTTCGGACAAAACTTGGCAGAAATTTGATTTTTTTAAAAAAAAATTAATTTTTGGACAAAATTTGAATTTGAATGAGTAAACTTCGACGAAATTTGAATTTGACCGAGTACACCTCTTCATACAACAAACTGGATGAACCTGTTTGTCATTTTTCTTTGAATGACTCTATCCAGCATCTTGAGAAAATATTTGAAAAAACTGGATAGCCATATCCCATCCATCCACCCATCCAAACAATTGCATAACTCTAAATCCATGAATAACTATATCCAATCCACCTAACTAAACGCGACCTAATTGTATTAGCAGGTGGCAACGTCGTCAAATTCCGATTCAAGCCTCAACCTCTGCTCTTGACCGTTCCTTTAACGCCTACGCAGGGTACACCTCGTTTTCAAACTTTACAGATCAGATCGCCGTTTAGGTCCACACGCACTCTGGTTATATATCCCGTTCCTCCCCTCCAAACGCACGACAAGTCGCCAACCCCAGCATCGTCGTCTTTCTTTTCTCTCTGCACGAAAGCAAAGCAGATTCTTCCCTCCGGGTTGGGGAGATGGGCGGGTTCGACCTGCAGTTGAAGGAGCGAACCAAGGAGCTGAAGCACCTCAAAACCGCGGTGATGAGGGGCGTCAAGGTGGTCGGCGACTCGTGCAAGAAGACGTGGAACAAGGTCAAGAGCATCAAGCGCTGATCGATCGAACCGTCCGTTGTTGTTCGAGTTGATCCGTAATTGGTAGCCGTGTGCTTTTGGTTGTGATTGTAGTTGGTTCTGTTGGATCTGTTTGTGGAACTTTTTAATGTGAGATCTATGGCTTATATATATTATCTTTCTTGTTAATTAATTGTGTGTGGTTTTCTCCTTCTTCTGATTCCTCTTCTTACTAGGTTAAGTTTATGGTGATAGATCTGTTTTTGAGATGTTCGATCCTTTTTCCCCTAACAGATGATCCATATGCTAGCTATGTTTTCATGGGACACTGAAACTTTCGCAGAGAATTTTGTTCTGTTACACATCTCGGAAACAAGGCCCAAACTTCTTAATAATCCACGATACCTTGGGAATTGGGATCGAGCCACCTTTTTTATCAATGATGTGCGAAACTCATGAATATCGCTCTGATACCCTTTCTGTTTGCTCTCATCAGCTTTGAAGATACAATATTACTAATTAATAGGCTGTCCCACATAGTTACATGCACGCAAAGCAGAAGAACTATACTCAACCAAGAGCATGCCAGCGCTTGCTTACATCGCAAAATAACAAGAGAAATGCTTACTCTCCCAAATAACAAGATGTTCGATGCTTAAGCAACCAAAAAAAACCACTGCCAACGCACTACAAGCAGGGTTCATAATTTCGTTTCGAAGTCGAAAACCGCTTACCTGGTGGTAGCGGTTTTCGTGAGAAACCATTTGAAAACCGCGAAAAACCGAATGGTTTGCAAATTAAAAAAATTCGAATTTTAGTCAAATCTATTCACAAAAACCGCGGTTTTTGAAAGAAAAAAAACCGCTCGATTTTCGCGATTTATCGCAAAAAACCAGCTGACTAATTGAACGTTCTTTAAAAACTGTTTTTCGAACGGTTTTTTGCGAAAACCATGATTTTTCAACGGTTTTGGAGCGGTATTCATCGCATAAATTTTTTCAATTTTTTTTTTAAATTCCACCGATAAACCGTTCGGTTTCTGTTTTCGAACCGAAATGGCACGGTCAAAAACCGCACGGTTTACCGCGATTTTGTTAACTCTGACTACAAGTCTACAATGGCAATATGCGCATACAAATACATGCCGATGAGTGCGCTTGGTGTCTAAAGTTTAAAGGCATCGGAACCATGTTGCCCTATGGTAGCGGCGGGCACGTATTAGTAGCAGCTATCCACAGGAAAGCAATCCCGCAGCCACAAGTCACGGCTCAGTGGCACACCAAGCAATGAACAAGAACTATGGAACAGCCCTACAACTGGCGCATATAGCACTTCAAACTGGAGAGAGCAACTAGAATTCAAAATTATACGGCTCAATTAGCAGCATTTTACAAGTTTTTGTACTAATAAACAGCAGTACACGACGATAAGTTTGCTCGTCCTACAGTGTTTATGAAGGCCTATGAGGAATAACTGCTGGGATTTGAACTCTCCAGGAGCCGCCTACTGCAGAGGAGCATCAGGATCCAACCTTTTCTGGATTGCAGCTGCAGCCTGATAAAGAACAAGGTTTGGCATATGTTGTATGCATTTCTCCGTCTAATCACAATTGAAGGTTTTCAAATTTAGAATGAAGGGCATACCTCAAAATTGCCCAACCTGTACTGGTACATCATTTCCTCTCGCAGACGGGCCTGCTCCTTCATTGCTTGAGCCTAAAATGGGGAGCAAAGCATAGTAGGTTAATTGACAGAATGAAAAATGACATTTCATGTAACCCCATGCTTAATGTTTGCATAACAATCTATTGCTAATAACATCATCAGAAGAAATACTGTGCAGCCAATCAGGAATCCAGTACATTTATAATCATATAGGCATTCAATATCATGCACCTAACAAAACATCTGGATTAAATAAACCTTAAAGTGCATCACCCCTGGGAAGTTATTGTATTGTAATGTCATGAACACAAGGGAGAATTTCAAAAGAATGAGAGGGAGGCACCCATCTAACCTAATGTAGAGCATATTGTTGTGGCGGTTGAGGTCATGGGTTCAAGACTCAACCCCCATTCTGTTGGAAATCCCAAGAACAACACACGTGAACTCGTGGACACACAAACAAGAAATAAACCAAGAACACACAACTTATATATTCTCGTACTTAGCTCACCAAGAATACAAGGAACACACCCTTAAAGACACCTACTGACTCAAAATTACAACAGACGAGTTAGTTTCTTTCTTCTATGTTCCTAGCTACTCTCTACGTAGCCTTTCACGTACATGATTATATAGACACATGCGCAGGCTGCACGGCACCAGGCATCCACGACGTGCGCATGTTCTCCCGGCCACGACATCCTCGCGCTGCCTCCGAGACATGTGCAGGCCGCTCCACTTTCCACGCGCCACCAGGAGACCTGGCTGTCGCCCGTTGCCACCAGCGCAATTGATCCGTTTCTTCCGCGCGCTTCTATGCGACTTGGCCACCACACGTATACATGGACGCGGCACCGCATGGATGCTTAGGCTAATTAACTTGATCCTAGTCTAATGCATGCAAGCTAAATAACCAACTAGTCTAGCTACGTGAACACCATGCAAGCGACTAGATAACCCAAAACCAAAACTAACACATGCATGTACACAGTTCTAACGTGTACGGTTATTTTAACAACAAGATTAACACTAACAATCACCCCCTTAATCTTGTTGTCCACTATGACCCAAGTCACAGGAGCGCCGGTTCATCGTTCACGTCGGCGAAGTTCAGCTCCCCCCTACTCCTTCTTGGGCTTAGTGCATTCTGATTTGAAGTGCCCTAACTCATTGCAGTTAAAACACCTCACCTTTGTCTTGTCAAACTTCTGCTTACCATGACGCTTGGACGTGCCTTCTTCGCCATTGATGAGCAGCAAGTGTCCATCACCCTCCTCGCCATGGCGCTTGCTAATCCTTCCTTCAAAGACTTTGAGGCGACCGATCATCTCCTCGATTGGCATGGTCTCTAAGTCCGCGAACTGCTCAATTGCAGCCACGACCTGTAGGAACTTGTCCGGGATGGACAAGAGCAATTTCTTGACGACGGACGCATCCTCAAGTGTTTCACCTAATCCACGGATTTCATTCACGAGGGAAGTCAATTTCCCCGCGAACTCATCCACGGACTCGGTCTCCTTCATGCGCATGGCTTGGAAGTCACACTTCAAGGACATCACCCGCGCTTTTTTGACACGGTCGGCGCCGAGGTACATGGTCTTCAAGGTGCTCCATGTCTCCTTCGCTCTCTTCTTCCCGACAACCTGCAATAAAGTTTGTTCCGGAATCGCCTGGACGATGGCCGCCATTGCCATCTTGTCCTTCTTCCTGTCCACATTTGCACCTTCTTCGGGATCAACGGCATCCCAGATGCCTTGAGCCTCCATGAACACCTCCATCTTGATCGCCCAAGCAGAGTAGTTGGTCCTTGACAACATCGAATGCTGGAGGGAGACAGATCCCTCCTTGGTCGCCGTCCGCTCCACGATCGACATGATGTCGCGGTATGAACACTTGGGCATGCAACACACAACCAGGCTCTGATACCAAATGTTGGAAATCCCAAGAACAACACATGTGAACTCGTGGACACAAACAAGAAATACACCAAGAACACACAACTTATATATTCTCGTACTTAGCTCACCAAGAATACAAGGAACACACCCTTAGAGACACCTACTGACTCAAGATTACAACAAACTTGAGCTAGTGTCTTTCTTCTATGTTCCTAGCTACTCTCTACGTAGCCTTTCACGTACATGATTATATAGACACATGCGCAAGCTGCACGGCACCAGGCGTCCACGACGTGCGCACGTTCTCCCGGCCACGACATCCTCGCGCTGCCTCCGAGACGTGTGCAGGCCACTCCACTTTCCACGCGCCACCAGAAGACCTGGCTGTCGCCCATTGCCACCAGCGCAACTGATCCGTTTCTTCCGCGCGCTTCTATGCGACTTGGCCACCACACGTATACATGGACGTGGCACCACATGCATGCTTAGGCTAATTAACTTGATCCTAGTCTAATGCATGCAAGCTAAATAACCAACTAGTCTAGCTACGTGAACACCATGCAAGCGATTAGATAACCCAAAACCAAAAATAACACATGCATGTACACAGTTCTAACGTGTACGATTATTTTAACAAGAAGATTAACACTAACATTCTCCTTATTAAAAAAAATCCTTTTTTTTCTTCAAAAGAATGAGAAAAGGAACATAAACTGGTGCCACTTGGCATCAAGAAACCAGGTAAGTACAGGGTCCAAAGCAGATGCAACTACCTTTGTTTCATGGAAGATTGAACACATCTAGGATACAATGAAAAATCTAAAATGCTACAACAATACACACCAAAATTGGACAGCCTAGCAAACTTTGTTACACCCACAAAACAGATATCAACTACAAAGGACATGACTTCCCGTTCATACATGATAAATGGGGCTGTGATGAGTGATGACAGATAATTTGATTAAATAGAAAGGGCCATTGCAGATTACTTCCCATTATTTGTCAAAAGCCTAACAATATAATCCTTCTCATTGTACAACTTATGACACTAGATCTATCAGAGGCCAAAGCTGCTTAGTGCTGGATGACTGGATCATCATCTTAAAAAGAATTAAGACCAATTTATTTAGTTTGGAGAAAACAAGACAGTAAGACACTACCGATGAGCATTCTCGTATTTAATGTAATCTAAGAGTATATATCAATGAAGAATGAGAGTATGCAACCAGACAAGGCTGCAATATTCTAACCATTCCAGTTTGCATGGAGCGTTTTAGAGCTGCCACTTCTTCCTCCTTTCGCTGTTCACGTTCTCTGAGCAATTCTAGCCTGCATGACATTTTTTTTAAGAAAAGTTCTGGAAAACTAACATTCAAAACGTAATAAACTTCAAATCCAATTTATACATAAGTGTTTTGTAATCCTATGCTTTCATATTGCAGGTATACATAAACTAAAAATAAGTATATGTCCACATACCGTCGCTGTTCCTCATCATTAAATACTGTACGTTCCGTTCCCACAGCACTCTTCAAGCCCTTCTTTTTCTCTTTTTCCATCATCTGGCGATGATAAGCATCTAAATCATAATATCTGATAAGATGAAAAAGGGAGGGAAAGCGTAAAGTCCCATGCTTAACTTACTAGCAATTCTGAATATATACACAACAACAAAAGAAAATAAGGAAACAGGCATACTTTTTTGATGGAAAAGTAGCCGTGTTGTGATCTTCCATGAATCTGAGATACACGCAAGCAATGTATGTCAAACATCCTAGGAAAACAAATAATTCCAGAGTGATATTTTTTTCTAAGTCCATCAGAAGCTCATAGAATTCCTCAAGTAATTTCATGGCAGTACAAACTTACTCCTTAAACATTTGCTTCTCTTCCCAATTTGACAATGACTCCAAATTAACCTGTGGCCACATTACCAAGAAAACTAAATTTAACACACCGATCTTGTAAACAAGTAAAACAGTAACCAAAACTGAGAGTAATAAGCTTTTGATAGATTGGTACAGAAGTAATCGTGCAGTACCAATCAGGTAATAGAACATCTAGTCTACTCTACGTGACCTGATCACAGAGCCAGAATAAGGGAAATTGGGCTTAACCAACATGGTATTTTTTTTTGAAGGAAATCCAACACAGTAATTATAAAATATATGAAAATAGAAAGGGAGGGAGAACAAGTAATGTTTAGGTCTTGAACTTCTTAACTCCAAATCTTCAAATTGCTCCAACAATCAACTAACTTTATGACATTGAGATTTTTGCTAAAGACAAAGAAATAAGCATGTTCAAAATGGCAGCAATTTACCCTATATATAATATTTTTACTAAAAGATGAACAATATGGAACTAAGATAAATGGTTCCTTTGGAGCTAATTGATTTGTATTTTATTGCTTAGCACTAACTCTATAGATGCATTAGAAAGACGGTTTCTTAGCTGGATATACACCCTGTCGATCTGACTTTTTTTGTGCGTATAGATCCTCCATATTTCCTGAAAAGACAACATCTATAGAATGCTAGAAACAAATGTACCTGCTTGATTTCTGACAACCATGCAGTGAACTCTGGCCGCTTGTTCCTAAAAAACGCATGATTTAACTCGTGAGAATGTAGTAGAAATATTAGTATACTACACTATTGTGTGTCATATGGTTGTCTGGAGTCAAAACTCACCATCCAGTCACAGGGTTTCATCATTTAAATCAGTAAATGTCATCAAATCAAAGATATCGGATCGATCTGATCTCCACTTTCTATTAGCATTGACCATTGGATGGCATTTACAGAATTTCAATTCACAAATTTCAGCATTACTACTGGAAAAACAACAAACAAGATCAGTGTTGTTAGGTATTACCACATTTCAACCCCCTTCCACATTATGGTACCCAGCCAAAGAATTGCATTATACCTTAAAACAGTGAGCAAACTACCATACTTCCCTTGAGCAAGCTAATCAGGAACAAGACACAATGTTCCTTCCATATGCATCAGTTAGCTATTTCACCACACAAATACCATAGTACAATTAAATAAATTCATAATTTTTCCTATGTCTTCACTAGTGAAACCCTAAAACTAAGAAATAGGATCCTCACCACATATCGACCTCACGGATAATGCCATACTTCCCCCACGAGTTGGTCACTGCAGCCTTCTTCCCCAAATCATTCTTCTCCTCCTTCCTCTTCTTCTTCTTCTCCTTCTTCCTCCTCTCCCTCTCCTTCTCCTTCGTCTTCCTCCTTTCCTTCTCCTTCCTCCTCCGCCTCCTCTCCTCCTCCTTCTCTTTCCTCCTCCGCCGTCGTCTCCTTCGCCTCTTCTCCTCTGACTCCGACTCGCTCTCCGACTCCGCGCTAGAACCCGAGTACGATGACCCGGACTCTGACGAAGAGCCAGAGCTCTCGCTGCGACTCCGGCGCCGCCGCCGCCGCTCCTTCTCCTTCCTCCGACGCTTCCGCCGCTCGCCTGAGTCCTCGCCGGAGCTCTCGCTCCCACCCTCCCCCTCCTCCTCACGCCTCTTCGACTTGCCACGGTGGCAGCGATCTCGGCTCCCCTTCGAACGCTCGTCCTCATCGGCCTCTAGGGACTTGCTGCGGCTGCGCGCCGCCGCCACCTCCTCTTCGCCGGCACCATCTGGGGCCGAGCCGTTCTGGTCCTTGGCCATGCCTACTCGCCTAGCGCCTAGGGTTTCGCGTCGCGTAGACGAGACGAGATGGGGAGTGGGTCTGTGGGGAGGCGAGGCGGCGGACGCGAGACGGATCGGCTCGAGGGGCAGTACTGCAGGTCTGCAGTAGGACTGTAGGAGTGCGAGGACGAGATAGCCTGTTGTTAGCCACGGACTCTCACTGACATGTGGGCCAATATTCCTGACATGTGGGCCAGCACACGCCTTGTACTGTTACCTCTGTTACACGTCTCCCTCCCTCCCTCCCCTACGGACGAACTCCCACCCAAACCCCCACCTCGCCGCCCGATCCGACGCGCCGGCGGCCGCCTGCCAGACGTTCTCCAGCGCCGCCGGTCCGACGCGCCTAGGCCTCCGCTTTCTTCTGTTCGCCCGCCCTAGCAGCTCACGAACGCAGGATCGGCACGTCTCTCCATTTCCCGGATCAATACACGCCGATCTGATCGGAGGCCGTAGCTGCTACTGCCTTCGCGATGTTGAGGGTTCGGGACAGGACGGAGGACTTTAAGGAGGCCGTACGCGTCGTCGCGCTCGCCCATGGCTACACGGAGGTGAGCTCCATGCCAAACCTGCGCCTTCTCCCCTCTGCACCGGAAGCTGTCAGACATATTGCCTCAAGAATAGAGCCCTTATTTATGCTCCCTTGTGTTGATTTCTTTTTCGCAGTCCCAATTGGCCGCGCTCATGTCTTCTTTCATCATCCGGAGGCCATCGCCCAAATCACCATTTACAAATGCTGCGATCAAGACGGTAGAAATCTAGTCTTTCTGTATTCCTGTCTTGAGTGTGGGAGGTCGCTAGTCTAATTGCTGGTTGTGTTGGTGTAGCTTGAGAGTATCAGGGAACTCGAGAGGTTTATAGTGAAGCATAGGAAGGATTATGTGGACTTGCATCGCACCACGGAGCATGAGAGGGACAACATTGAGCATGAAGTAAGTTGCACCCGTCTCTGCGCTTGTTCATTGATTTTCCTTTTATTTTTGTATGAGGATGCATGTAAGTAATCTAAACTAAGCTAGTTACTAGGAAATCTGTGTTAAGGCATATATTGCAACATGCGATGGATTTAGTTGAAAATTCGAGGTTGAGGTTTGGTTTTTACATTGTATTAGTTCTGCAACATTTACAATACCACAGAACGATTCATGGTGATTTACCATAGTGTCTTCCTTTTGTATTGTGATAGTTCTTTCTCAGTTCTTCCTTGATAATTGTGGAAGTCCAGGATTAAATTTATTAAAGAGCATAGGAAAGCATAATTTTTTATCCGCTTTGTTGCACACATGCAAATACATGCAATTTGCATAGGTTGTGCATCTTTTTCTTCTTGCTATTAATCTACATTTGAATATAGCAATAAAGTATATTCCTTTTTTATTGTATTGACTATTGAGTTGACAACATATATTCATACAGGCAAAGATGTATGCATTCCTGTAAATTTAGGCTATTGCTCTAATTAGCTTCTCAGTTTCTTAACTATGTCTAATTACTGAAAGTATATTAGGTTGGTATTTTTGTAAAAGCATGCAAGGAACAGATAGATATCCTAAAGAACAGGATCCAGGAAGAAGCGAAGACTGGAAGTGCGAAGACATGGCTTGGCACAAGGGATGAGAGTTCCTGGTTGGACTTAATAGCTCACCAGCATGGTGTGGTATGAATATTATCCTTGCCATGGATTAACTACTGCCAATTATTGACATTGGAACACAGCAGTGCTCTTATATTACTGTTGTGTGTATTGCTGTGTGTGTACACGTAGGATGTTTGTAGTGAATTCTCATTTTCGTGCTTATGTGTTTTCACCCTTTATGTCAGTGCAGATCCTTCTCAAAATGATGTTGTAAGGGCTGTTGTATTAATTTAGTATTTAAGGGAGCATAATATCACAAAAGGTAGAAGAAGAAGAATAAATTTTCGAGTAGAATTGATAATTTTGTCTGCTACCTAAATCATGCAGAAGAATGTCATTTTTCCATTTTCTCTCTGTTTCGGTGAAGTTGGGTGTACATTTGCTTCTTTTTTCTCCGTCATTTCAGAAGTTCCAGGCTTGCTTGGACATTTATTACTGAGCTTATATGTGTGCTTTTTGCATGGATTAGACTAAGTGATTCCTCAGGGATACTTGATATATTTATGATGAGCAATAATTTTCTTTTACAAGAGCAAGGTATTTAATAGACAGATCAAAGTGACGTATTATCCTGTCAAGGATTTATAGATCTAACATTTGGTTTCCAGATGTTTAATTCGGACGTATACTACCTTCATTGGTTAATACTATTTGGTGGGGCAAAAAAAAATGCTGCATAACTTTTAGAGGACAGATTATCCGGTCAAAATAGATGAATATGAACAATATCAAATTTTGTTCTCAAGTTCAGAGCTGCACCAAGTAAGCGTCATGTAGGCAAATGCATGGCTGTGTTCTTCCTTACTGGTATTTTCTCTATATAAATGTTGTAGTAACAATTAAGTAATATTTTCTAAACTATCCTCTTTGCAAATATTTCTATTGATTTTCTTATGCACAGTGCCAATAAGCTGTGTATTGTTCATACGATTTTACCAGGTTTTGATTTTGAGCGAGCGTCTCCACTCAGTAACTGCACAATTTGATCGCCTCCGTTCCATGCGTTTTCAAGATGCTATTAATAGAGCAATGCCAAGAAAGAAGATTCAGAAGAAACCAGAAATAAAGCCTGCTGAACCATCCAAGTCAAACCTTGTATTAAAATCTGATGTATCAAAGGTTGGAGATCAGGAGGTATCTACTGCACCCATAAGAGTTCAAGAGCAACTCTTGGATGATGAAACACAAGCTCTCCAGGTAATATTTGGATGTTTATGTGTGTGTGTCTATATATATTGGTTCCATACTCCTAGGAGTACGTACTCTCATTTCTCATATACCGCTTAAACAAACAAGTTATACCTCTTTATCTTTTTTAGCATATTAATAATAGTTATAAGATACTTCAAAGTGAATTTTATGAAAAATTTCATCAATGTCTACTTTTTATAGCATAATTTATGTATATACTTGTTTTACGTATGAAAAGGGTATATACAAAAAATAAAGGGCTTCGATGAATTTTTTCAACCATGTCATATTGGAGTATCTAAGTATACTGAAAGTGATAAAGAGGTATAACACATTCGTTTAAGTGCACTAGTGAAAGTCTGGTTGTTTTACTGGAACTATCATGCATGATTAAATTAATTGCATCTTGTAACTCTTGGCTTAGGTGGAGTTGACAAATCTTCTTGATGTTGTCCAAATAACGGAGACAAAGATGATGGAGATGTCGGCACTTAATCATTTTATGTCAACACATGTTCTACAACAAGCTCAACAGATTCAATATTTATACGACCAGGTAGGAGTTATGTTTAAGCCAACATCTATTATTTTGTATGTAGTGGAGGCATTAGTTTTTGTTTTCTTTTGTGAACATAAACATACAGTTTCTACAAAAAAAAAAAGATAATAATATTTGCACGCACCTTTTGCTTTTGTTCACGTAAAAGCTACATGATGTGTATGTCATTTGCTATTATCCAATGAACCTTCATCAGGATCCAAGGACATGAGTTCTTCCATTCGTTTTAAGGAGAAGAGAAATACACTGACCTCGAAGGGCTACACCAAAGGCGCCAACACCAGCCCTAAGCGAGGCAACACCAACACCAGGAAGGAGTCCCAAACTAGAACTCCTACCGAAGAACCAAAAACACCCACAAGGCAAGCACCTTGTGGAGAAATAACAAAGAACACCACCGCCTACAAACAACGAAACCTAAGGCAAGTTGTCCACAAGACACAGTACAAAACTAGGAACCATGACTCTTGCAAGAGCTTGAGATGCAGCCATCAACACCAGGTGCTCACCACGGTAGTAGCCACACCATGGCTCACCGACACACCACGGCCACACCATTGACTGTGCCAACACCAACACAACACCAGACGACAACCACCAGTAAGACAAACCACAACAAGAGAATGCGGGACCACATCTGGCACAATGCAACAAGACGACTGGCAAGACACCTTCAGGCAAGAGAGGGGATGGCCCACCATGACGAAAGGGACGATGAGCAGAACAAGAGTCCACACGACGCAACAAAATGACGACCTGCCTCAGGAAAGCACTCAGACCAACTGCACTCATGGGGCCTCCAGCCCTCCACCATGATTGTCCTTCTCCAAGGCACGATCAAACAATGAGCGCCCGCTCCTCGGGCCTCCTCAACAGCTGGTCTGCTTCAGGACAATCGCACACAAACGAGCACCCCGCAACATCGGCAGACTAACCGGCCCTACTACTGATGTACATCGCTACAAGCTACGCCGCTTCTACGGAGCATCGTCCAATCATCGTCGCGTCCCTGTATGCACCTCTCGTGCGGCGAGATGGGTTGTAGCACTATCGACTGGACCGATGGCAAGGGGAGCATGTTGGCGTGCAGTCTAATGGGAGCCGGCCTCGCCGTGCAAGCGGACGCAACCGACATGACGCCCAGCTCGCACCACGCGTTTGACACCGCTCCACCCACTAAGCTCCATCGTCGACACATCACCACCACCGTGCTACCAGACTAGCCACCTGCCCCAGCTGACAAAACCACTGCCGAGCATGGCCACCAGGTTCGGACAATTGAGGAGATAGCCACTTGAGCATCCCTTGGCCCGTGCATGCCTGCCACTATCGCATGCCACCGCTACGTCACCCGTCATGCCCCCCAACCGACCCGATCGCTACCTAGCGCGGCCATCAGGCCCGGCTAGCCAAGGAGATGGCCACTCGAGCAGCCCACGGCCTGTGTACTACCACCGCGAAGCTTGTCGTCATCACACGCTGCAATTGTGTTGCCCGTCAAGCCCCCTACCCTAGCCGACCCGACTACAGCCGAGCACAACCACCAGGCCTGGCTAGTCGAGGAGGAGGCGAGGCCGACCAGCACCGGTGAAGAAACACCGACGAGATCCATATCTAAGAGGAGGCAGAGGAGTGAGGCATGGGGGCAGAGGGGGAACCCACCTAGCCCAAACCATTGGCACCAACACCGACGTTGGCATTGGGAACGGAGGGAAATCCGGGCCTCAGCAAGCAAATCTAGACAACCTCAACAAAATCAGGCACAAGAGGAGGGAGGGGGAAAGGAAGAGGGAGAGGGACACATCTTGGAGGCTCCCGCCGCTGGCGCCGGCAGCGGCACTGGAGGCTAGGGGAGGGGGTCTCTAGGGAGGGCTTTGGAGCGGTGGGCCTTGTCGCCTGAGGGCAGCTCAGGCGGCTCTCGTAATTCAATCAAGCGTGTTTTCAATGGACAGGGATCCCATGCAGTTGAATGGGGATTGCAAGTTAAGCAGTCCCCTCTTGACTGCCCGATCAGAAAGCGACAATCCAGATCTCCCAAGAGCACTTTAGCAAAACAATGCACCGATTTTTTTTTTACTGTAGCAAGTTATTGTAGCGCACTCTTTTGGGCTATCTAGACCGTTGATTCGTTGGATCGGACGGCTCTGAGACATGGGGACTGCTTAACTTGCAGTCCCCATTCAAACTATATGGGATCTATGGCCATGACTTCTTATCAACAAAAATTTATAATATCATCTCTTGGAGTTTCGCTATCAAGTCCAACATTAATATGCATGTCACGAGATCGTGCTTGTTCACTAGGCCATCAGCTTTGCCTTTGTTTGAAACAACGACTTGATTCACATTTCACAGAAACTGTAAACGACAAGTGATAATATTTTGGCAACGTGCCTTTTATCGGTATGTACTTCTGTTCTTACAGCCACATCTTCTGCATTTTCTCAGGCAGTTGAAGCTACGAACAATGTGGAGCGTGGGAACAAGGAGCTATCTCAGGCCATCCAGCGCAACAGCAGCAGTAGGACCTTTCTCCTGCTTTTCTTCTTTGTTCTTACTTTCTCCGTTCTGTTTCTCGACTGGTACAACAACTGAACTGCACATGTAAACGCCGTTCTTTCGATTGTGCAAATGGATCGAGCTATCACAATGTCGCCTCGACACTTTACTCTTTAGGCTGACTTTTGATGGGCTCTTTATAACTTGTCATGCATATTGGTCACTGTACTCAATCTGTAAATTCTGGGATTTTGTCATTGCTGCAAATGTAATCAGTACCCTGCCGAGCACATGGAAGGTGGCATTTACTATTGTGGTACTGCCATTTCGCCGGACATACCAACGTTACTGTTTGCCCGGAATTGAGCTGCACGAAGCACATGGCTTCGAGCGCCGATGCTTAGCTGTGTACATGGACAAAATGCAGTGGGGCAAGTAAGGTCCCGGCTGAAACCTGAAATTTCAAAATTTCGGCCGAAATCCGGCCGAAACTCAAAAATCAAATTTGAAATCTGAAATTTTCGTGGCCGGGAAAACCAAAATTTCGTCCGGGATTCTCACCGAGATTGTTGCCTAACCTGACCGGAGCAAGTCGCTGGTGGCTGGATCTACACCGAAGGTGGCCCGTCGACGTCGAGCTCGAGAGGACTGAGGAGAGTGCCGGCTGTTTGGGGGAGTTTCGGACAGTGAGAGCGTCGGCTAGGAGGCTAAAGTTGAAGTGAGCTGCATGCTGGTATATGCTTCCATGCAAGGTTTCAAATTTCGGTTTCGGAATAAATTTCGCCCCGGGCCGGATAACGAAATTTCGGCAAAATTTCGAAATTTCGGCAAAATTTCGAAATTTCGGAATTATTTCGGACAAAATTTAAATTTGAAAATTCAAATCCGGTCCAATCCGGGAAAAAAAACCGAAATTCGGCGAAAAAACCCGAAATTTCGGGTTTTTTGCACTGGCTGAAAAGTGGTATAAACGTTATCTAAAAAATTTGAAATTTTTTTTGGAGGTTCCTGACACAATGCTAATGTTCTCACAAAAATTTCAGCTGATTATCACACCTGACGAATTTTTAAAAATTCGGAGAGTGGTACTGTCCTGATAAAACACTGACCGACAAGTTTGATCGGAATGGAAAATGGTACAAATCAAGTTATAAACTGTTGAAATTTTTTTTGCATGGTTATGATCCATAGCTAATGTTCTCATAAAAATTTCAGCTGATTATCACATGTGAGAAATTTTTAAAAATTCGGAGAGTGGCGCTGTCCTGATAGAACACTGACCGACAAGTTTGATCCGAATGGAAAATGATACAAATAAAGTTATAAACTGTTGAAATTTTTTGTGCATGGTTATGATGTACTATAATGCTCTCATAAAATTTTCAGATGATGATCAAACTGTATGAATTTTTAAAAATTCGAACAGTACTAATGCCATGTTAAAAGGCTTACCGGCAAACTTGAACAAAATGAAAAATTATGTAAACCATAATTTTTTTTGAAAATTTTAAAGAACGGTGATAAGGAAGTTCTTAATATCCCATAAAAATTGTGGTTCACGATCACGCTCCAGTGAATTTATAAAATTCTTACAAGGCACAGTACCATTTATGTTCTTTTCTTTTTGATTTTTGAAATATAATATAACAAACGAAGTTCAATGCTTACATAGATTTGATTGACCAAACAAACAAAGTTTAATTTTTTAAAAAAATTTATATAATGTTACTGAGTCAATTATTAATCTCTAAAAAAAATTAGATCATAATCACACTCAATAAAATTTATAAAATTCTGACTATATAACTGTCCCAATTATGTTCATTCTGTTTTTGATTTTTTAAAGATAACAAATGAAGTTAAATTATTTTGAAATTTTTTATGTATGATCATAATATACTAAGTATAGTACCATAAAATTTTCAGATTATTATCATGCTTGTACAATTTTATAAAAATCTGACAGTGTTTCTGCCAAAATTTTAAAATGTTTAAAAAATTAGGTTTTTCAACAAATTTTCATAGGAGATGACTTTCCTAAGGGTTATTGTACCAAATCCGGTCAAATTCGGCCCTAAAACTTTCAAAACCGGCCAAAAACATGAAATTTCGACGAAATTTGGCCCAAAAAACGAAATTTCGGATTTTTACTGTAGCAATTTTAAATTTTATTTCCCGGCCTGTACTTGAGATCTCGGGGTGATCCGAAATCCGAAATTTCGCCGAAATTCGCCGAAATTTTGAACCTTGCTTCCATGTGTATGTGGCAAAGGCCGGTCTTGGGGATTGCCCGTTGGTAGTAGCAACGCTTTTCTCTATGTACACAAAGTGTGATAGCAGTATAGCACTAAGGATAGCACTAAGCACTGTTTTTAGAATGTTGTGTCAACGAGATGTCCAATCATGGAGTTTGATGGTTGTAGGATACTGCAAAGCTGGACTTGATGTCAAATGCTCGGAGTTGTACCGAGAAATCCTGTTCAGGAATAACAATAAACTAGATGCTCTCTGGGTCTGCGCGTTATTGCGGAAGAAAGGAATCGTAAGATATTCTGATTGAGAAAGAAAATCTTTTTTTTCTGGTAGTTAAGACATGCCTTCAGGACCATTCTAATTTTTTTTAAAAGAATTTACAAACTTAGCAGCTGAATTAAACCAGTGAAGCTACTTAAAGTGCGTTAGCATCAGCATCAGTTTTTTTAAAAAACTTGATCATTATTTGAAATTTGTACAGAAGCATAGGGATGTTTTTAGGACACTAATTTTTTTCTTCAAGAACTCACAAATTTAGCAGCATAACAAAATCAGCTAAACTACTTCACATGTATTAGTAGCATTGCTGGTATTTGTAAAAATCACACAAATTTGATCATGGTCCTTTTATTTAGGTAGGTTTGCGCGTTGGTGCGGGCGTAAAGAATCGCTGACACAGGTAGAGATTCTAATAGAGACAGAAAATATTTTTCAGAAACACAAAAAAGAAGATGAATTGTCGTAGTGTTTAAAAATCGCAAAAGATTGATCACAACTTGATTTTTTTTATGGTAGCTCAGGCATGCTCTTAGTATCCTTGTAAGAAATCTTAAAGAATCTACAAATTTAGTAGCTACACCAAATCAGCGAACTTGTTTTAAGTGCGTCCGTGGCATGTAAGAATTTTTAAAAATCGCAAAAGCTTTGTCATAATCTGATATTTTTACAGTAACGCAGGAATGTTCTGAGGACCCTTGTCGAAAATTTTTCAAGAATCTGCAAATTTAGCAACTCAACTAAATCAGCGAAGCTGCTTTAAATACATTAGTAGCATTGATAGAATTTTTATAAAACGCATAAATTTAATCATGATCTGAATTTTTTTTATGATAGTTTAGGTATGCTCTGCGGAATATTCTATAAAAATTTCGAAAGTTTATAACATGATTTAATGGCTCAATCAAATCAGCAAAGCCTATTTACGTTCTCTGGAGAGAGAAAAAACTGTGGCGCTACAGTAAAAAAATGAGTCGCGCGGGATTCGACCCTAGGACCTGAGGCGCGGGCGGGAAGAGCTCAACCGCCCGAGCTAAGGATGCTTCGTGAAATTTGATGTGAATTTTGTTTTTGAGCCTACGTTGAAAATACTGTAGCGCAAGGACACGTGTCGAGGGAGGACGGCTGTCCTCCGTACCTCCCCCAAGAACTATAATATTTATATGATTTGTGTGTGACACCAACAGCTTGGTTTCCATAATCTTTCCTTGTTCACGGCTAGGCGAACTACGATTAGGTCAATCAGCACACAGTTATTCAACCAAGCGCTCTATTTTAATGCAGTGATCTCTATTTTATGCATCATAGGCCAACATATAGAATATCTAATCTTCAGTTCTACGAGACGATGATTTCAAGAATATTAACTAAATAAGTACGGGTGGATGACTTATATCTTGGAGATATAGCACTATGAGTACTCATTAATTAGTTTTAAGGATCTCCATTAGGCGAGCAATTTGGTTTCAATGAGATGTTATATGAGTAGCTTACTGAAGGTGCCTAAGTAGAGATCCTTGTTTCAACGAGACGGTTATAATTTGTATATATATTATTTTTGCAAATTTTTCACATATATATTCCTTATAAAAGACATTAAAATTCGTCACAAAAATTTTGGTGCTTAATCCGGTCCAAAAAAATAAAAGCGGTAAAAAAAACCGAAATCTCGCCTAAATTTATCGAAATTATTATAGCAATTTTCAATTTTTTTATTTCGTCCAGATTTAAAATCTCATCTCTCACTAAATTTCGGCATAGTCTTCCAAAATCTGGGTGAAATTTGTAACCACGGGAGCAAGCACTTATAATATAATATAAACGAGGATAGATGCCACTACTAAATACCTCGACAGAATTTAACGTGACATACCTGATAATGGGAATCTGTCTGCTTATTGCACTACTAGGATCAGACCACTGTGGTGTGCACTGTGCTTCAAGCCATGCTAACTACAGTTGATTTGATGTCGTCTGATTGCAAAATTGCAATGGGCATTTCGAGACGTACTCTGAAAATGTGACCAAAAATACATATAACCAATACAAAATTATTAGTTTTATATACTAAGTTTACAACGAAGGTCAAGATCCGTGAAAGTATGAACCAAACACCCCAATAACGCTCCAGCACAAACCAATGCACATTGAGAAGAAACACGTAGGTCGTAGCATTGCATGTCAGTGACAGACGCAAGCAAACCAAACAGGCCACTCATGGTGTTCAGGTAGTCGAGTAACGCAATAGTTCCTGATATTGGGAGAAGAGATGAATGAAATCTGCATTTCACCTCTCTGTCTCAGTCATATTACAACTCTATATCAGCATGCTTTAGGCAAGGGCTTAACAATACAGACTGTTAAAAGCGTGAACCATTAACCTCTTTACTATATGCATCGCCCATTCGTACCTCGCCTTTCAATATCTACAAAAGGTATAAAGCGCTTCTTACTTCAGAACAGGAGCAGGCACAACACCACAAACACGAAGAGGAAGAACCAGATCTGGTGCAGGGACCTCTCCACCGCCATCTGCCGCCGCCTCAGTCTAGGGCTCACATTGTGTGCCGCGACATAGTAAGGGCTTGTGTAGTACATGCTCGGTGGCAGCTGGCCGCGGAATGCCCATGGAAGTACCGCCACTGCCATCCCTCCAAGCACCCCTCCAGCCGTCGAGTGGATCAGGCCACGTCCCATTGGTGATGGAGGGTAGATAAAATCGAATTCATTGGCACCAGAATGGTTGTGTGCATGCCGCAATGGCCGGAGCAGAGGGCTGGGTTCCATGTTCTGGTGGTGCCGGTCAGTGACGTTGATTTGTGTGTTTTGATGCTCAATGGTCTCCCGGTGCACGGTTGGCCGGCGTGGAATGGCCATACCATTCAGTGATTTCTTGGAGCTCCCACCACGGCCATATAGTGGCACAAAGTTGTCCGCGGAGAGTGTGGCCTTGCACACGGGGCACTGCCGCCTTGGTGAACTGCTGTTGTCACTGGCTGCTGTTTCCACCGCTGGGCGCAGCCACTCATAGATGCAAGGCCAGCAGTAGAGATGGCCACAGAAGGTAACCACTGGATCTGCAGCGAAGTCAAGGCAGATGTTGCAGTCAAAGCAGCCACTTCCATCGGTTGCAGGCATCTTCCCGCTGATTTTCTTCATAGGCTTATCATCAGACACTGAAGGCTGGCTATTGACGGCAGCCATGCACATCTGATCCGTTCTTCCACCATCCATCGCAATACTGCAAACTGTTCTGGCTCAACTACTCACGGTACTGCAATTAAAGAAAACAAAAGGACAGGTCAGGAGCCAGTAGGTATGCATGTAACTGAAAAAAAAAGGTGAAGCAACACATGAAAGGAGCCCATTGCGCTACTCATGGAGCAGTCTAGGTGTTTAAAACGTTCATAAGGTGTGAACACCTACCTAACTGTGTTGAAGGACTAGAGAAACACCAGAAAAAGAGAATGGAAGGAACAGAGCAAGCCACATGGCTACATACGTGTAGTACTTAATATGGGGGTGTTTGGGACAGCTCCAGCTTCATTAAAATCCGTGGAGTTGGTGGAGTAGGGTATTCCTAGCTTCAGAAATTTATGGAGCTGGAGCTGTGGATACATTAAGAGTGATTAGGTGGGTCATCTTTTTTACATTTTAGACTAAAAATATAAACTTAATTCACTTTATTTTAGCTTACAAACTCCAGCTCTGAGGTGGAGCTGGGATCTGGAGCTCTGCCAAACAGGGCCTATATATGCTTAGTTTTGAGACAGAGGTAGGGTGTACAAACAACTGTTAAAACTAAAGAGGGATCCTGGCAACATGCATCTTTTAGGCCCACACCGCATCATTTTGTCCTGGGAAGTCTATCCATATACATTTAACAATGTGATAAGCGGAGCAATTGTTTGGTAAAGCTTCATAATTCCATGTTAATATGACAGAAGAATAACTCATCACTCCACATTATCCTTGTTAGCAAGCAACAGGCACATTATGGAAGAATCCATCATCTTTCCTAGCAGGCTGAGTCAGCGGTCATGGATTCCCCTTTTTCTTTACTAGGGACTACATATGCTGCACTTTGTTTTTATCCCCTTTGTTATTCTTATCCTCAAGCAACTCTGAGTGTCACTGACATGTTATCCAAGAATCTATCAGGAAACTTGAATCGGCAATGAAATGAAACCACTAGCTTAATGTCCAAGGTATGCAACGCCATAATATTTGACTACAAGATCTGGCCCCATGTTCAAGGCAAGAACCATCATTGCCAGCTTGAAATCACCTTGGGAAGAAAAGGAATAGAAGACAGTTTGCATTCTATAATACGCAGAGGCAGTTTGCAAACTTGGGCTTGGACAAAGCTGGCAGCCATGACTAGATTAACACTGATCCTTGCTAATTCAATATTCGGGCAAGCAGCTATCAACACGACCAAACGATGGGATTTGAATAAACAAAGAAATAGTGAGTCTAAAGCACCCCGCCCTAGCTTCCATGACATGTTGATCTTTGTGTGGTTTTGGAGCTCCTTCCACAAGCGACAATGATGGATTAGCTAAGAGATCATCATTTAACATATCTAGTGATCAATAAAAACAATAATAACTGAGAGATAATAGCGCCTACTGTATTAGGATCCGGAAACAATGAATTGTATGGTCAAGAGCCTCGTGGAAATTTCATTATTACTCTGACGACCCGTATGTTATAGTAGTGAACTTCAGCAAGTTTTTCCAAAATTCAAACGCCTCTTTGATTACATCAAGTACCTCAGATGAAACTCAAAGCATATCATTTTCCTCCATTAAAGTTTAGTTTTGTGGCTAATAAGTAGTCTCAAGGGCATATACAGTAAGAACTGATGTTGAAGGAATTATCAACCAACAACTAATGTGAACCTTGAGAGAAACAACTAATCCAGGCACACAGATCTGCTAAGTTTAATCGTAGGTGCCACTACAATCATTCACACCATGAGTTAGTGTTGAGGGCATACAGTGCAATCTACATCAGAAACATATTTTAGAGTTTAAGCACATTTTGATGGTAGTTTGATCTAATCCAGGTATACCGGTGAATCAGTTGTTCTTATTCTCTCGTAAGTCATAAACACCCTCCCCCGCGCACCCACCCACCCACAAAATGTGTTATCAGGATTTGCTATGCATATTTCTATATGTACCAAGCAAAGCATCATAAAGTTTTCCCTCTAATCTATGACACAGAAATGCGTTTATTTTCTTTCTTTCTTTGCAAGGAAGAGCGTGCATTTCTTAATACACAAATAAACATATCTGCAAGAATGATTTCTTCCAGTAAGGTAGCATTAGACTCTATCACCAACTACAAATGTAAAATAAAAGCAAGTTTATACCCCCCAAGAATCTAACTTCCGTAGACAAAGAACTCCGTGAGGAATGCAAACGAAGATCATCAGACACAACAAGGTGAAGCAGATATCATGTTCACGGAATCAAAGAGGGAAAAAACGAGTTTAGCACCGCAGATTTCCTAAACACAGGAATGGGAGTTGGATTGAGACCCTAAAATCCCAAATCCAATAACAGAGGAAATGGACAAGATGCCTCCTTTCCTACAGAAAGGGAATTAACACGCCGACACTCACAGAGCTACCAACGACCGTCCCCTGTTCCTGGAGAAGGACAAGGCATTACCCCCAAAACACAAACCAGCTCGTGCCAAGAGCAGGAGCAGCAGCAGCAGCAGCAAGGCAAAATACAAATCTTTCGGAGGTAACCGAAGGGTGACTACCAATCCATCAGAAACCACCCCCAGATGACATACAACAGAGCTAGAATCGAACAAAGAACGCAATCTACAAAACATTCACATGAACAAAAACAGAAAAACAAAAGGAAGCTTATTTTGGCTGACCTCAGAGAAGAAATCCAATCCGCGACCGCGCGACGCTGCTCTTGGTTCTTCTTGCCTTACAAGACTCGGGCGAGGGGAGAGAGGAGCAGGGGACGAACAAGTGGAGATGGTGATGGGTAGAATCGGGAGATTGCGGGTGCTATATCGATGCGGGGTCGAAGGGGACGAAGAGGGGGATGAGATGAGGCGTCGACGTTACTTGCGGAGGGGCCAAGAGAGAAAGGCGACGAGATAAAAATATATAGAAACGGAGACCGAGGAAGGCAACGAATGGGGCGTTCGGGCCGCCCGATCCAGCATCGGACGGCTGGCATCGGGCGTGGGGGTGGGATCGGGCCTGTCCGTGCCGTCGGTCGCTCCGATCGGACGGCTCCAGAGATTTCCCGTTGCTCTCGGTGGGAAGCTTCTTATTTATCAGCAAAAGGTATCGTCTCCGGAGTCTCTGCGCGTTCGAGAGAGCTGGAATTTTTATGGTTCTTACGCTCCGGTCACAGATAGACGTTGTCTCGGAAATATGTGTAGTTAAAATTTTAAAACTTTAATTATCAATATTTTTTAAAATATTTAAATTGGATACATAAAAATCATACGTGTAGACTTGTTTTGAAAAATACTTTCATAATATTACAATATTATTTGGTTTTATAAATATATTATAATAAAAGTTAGTCGTCAAATCTATATTTTAAAGACCGTGTCGATGTCTAAAACAACAACTATTTGTGATCGAAGGAAGTATTTACCTGCCCTTCGTCTTTCAAGAAGGGAGAGAGAAAAAAATAGGTATTGATTCTATGTACCTCTTCTCAATATAAATTGTATTAGGGTCTGTTTGTTTTAGTTTTGGATTCTCTAAAAACTGATTCTGGATCGTGGTTGTAGAGAAGCAGATTCTCCAAAAGCTGGAATCCAAAAGCACATATGAAGTGAATTGTGAATTCTATTGTATATGAGTGGGTTAGATTGTGAGAATCGGAATCTAGAATCGAGCCGTTTGTTTTTTATTTTGCTTTTGGGGCTAGAATCCAGAATCAAAATCTAAAACAAACAAACTCTTAAAGCAAACGAATGGTAATTAATCAGCATATACCTTTCATTTATCCTTTAGTATCTATGGGACTTTTAAATAGAAATCCATAAAAGCACAACTCAAAAATAATTCCATGTGCCCTGCTCAAACTTCAAATCCAAGAAATCGGAAAAAAGAAAAGGTTGGTACAAGCAACCAGAAAATGATTTCTCTGTGATTTGGCCGATGTAAGACATTTTATTTTCATCCTGTGCAGTGCAGAGATCTTGGAAGAAGGGTAGTTGAGTTGGTGGTACTGGTAGCATTTTGGACTGGCTTTCCCCTGCTGTGCTCATCTAGAGTACCTATCTTTGGGAGCCGTCTAAAAGATATGTATAGCATAGATGATGATGGTCTATAATACATCTGTATATCATTGATAGATAGAGCTAAAGATAACTTATACAATAGATTGTTTATATAACTGTCTGTAATGATCTTTCATATAATTAATTGATTTTCTGTATAATGGTTTATATAATATAAAACCGTCTATATGACCATTTGATAAATAATAGATAATACTTTTCTTTCTTATCCTCTCTTCTACATATTATCTAAAATCCTACTTAATATACTCTTATAGACATGTCACAATTACCATTCTACATGCCCTAAGTTCAACCAAATTAATGCAATTCAACCACGGATGTCGTATTTAGCACACAAGACTTTGTAACGCGTACCACGAAGAAAACAGACGAGCATGTGCCAGCGAATTAGCTCGCCATGCTCTAGTAAATGTTAAGCAGAGGGTACAACTCATGCATAGTCATTTGCCAACTGTAAACACATCGTAACTTTAGTAACACCAAAGTTATTGCCAACTGTAAACACATCGTAACTTTAGTAACACCAAAGTTATGGCTTTCTTTTCGTGTGCTTCATTTCGGCACAGACAAAACAGTCTCGAACTTTTGCTCGCCGTTGTTCATATAACTCCACGGGGACAAGTGTTCTTGAGCGATCTAACCATTTGGTCCGTACTCTTTGGATCGAGATGAGGTATATCCGTTCACCTCTGGAGATCTCACGAGCGACACGGATGTAAGCGGTCCCTTTGTTTAGTTGTATCAGGGCCCCATGGCATGGCCCTTCGCAATTACTAGTCTGCACACGCAAGCATCCATTATTTTCAGCTGAGATTAAATATAGACAAGAACATTCCTTTTTTGAGATTATGTTTGCCATCGTCAACACATACGCACCCGCATATGATTACCTGCAATCACTACTCCTTTTTGTTAACTTAGCTTGCTATTTTCTAGCCTTATCGTGTCGTTGTGGGTATGGCTGCCATGGCTTTTTTGCGCTTGTGATATGAGCACAAGCAAACAAGCCATCTGTTTGCACCATTAAGAAGATAAGATCACGTCACGGTAAGAGCAAGTTTGCTTGCACCAAATCACGTCGTTGCAAACACACACACAAGATTTCACTCCGAAAAAGTTCTAACAACACCATCGTGCACAGATACGCTTATCATAGCCCGATTGGCTCACGAAGTGGAGTTGTCGGGGCCACCGGTCATATGGACTCCTAACCTGGGCTGATAGAAAAGGGATCCGATGTTGTTACAGGAATCAATAGTTTAAATCGATGCTACAATATATTACTACAGCATTCACTACTACAGTACAGTCGTTTCAGAAAACTAGTTCGTCTTTTTTTTTTAATCCAACAACTGCATTGCATCCCAATCCGGACCTGACCGACCAACCTCCGGCTTCCGCAAACCAACGTGCCAAACAGACGGAAAGCAAAAGCAGAACCGACGAGTGAAAACCAGGGGTGATGGCCAGTTCCTTTCTGTTTCAGCTGCTCGATGCAGCAGTGGCGCCTGCCTGCATGTGCGCGCGCCTTGCGCCGTGGCCGCCCACTCGCGCGCGCATCGCGTGGCCGGTACAGTGAGTCACGGTGGAAGCACGTCATTCCCAGTGGTCAGACGGCCTCGGGATGGGCCACCTCGGTGCCAGTTCCACGCAGCCTCGCGGTCCTCAGGTCAGGCCCCCCTCTCCCTCCCATGCCCACAGCTGGAGCACACACAGACACACTGACACGCAGACGAGGCAACAAGATTACTGTGGTCCATGCGGAAGGTTGCTTCATTTACGCTGCAGAGACGCGCGCGTTTATGTTGTGCAGGAAAAGGCCGCGCCAGCTTTGCGCCATCGATCGCTTCGGCCGGCCGGGGACCAGTCCCGCGCGGTTGTGGTGTCACCGGTCACCCGTTTAATCTCGGCGCGCGCCAGTCTCTCTAGTTAGCGATCGATACGGTCGCGTACCATCCCATTCCCATGCCGCGGCAGGAAACGATTTAAGGCTCAGGCACTGGCACAGCGGTTGGTGCGCGTCTAGTCTGGACGCCCGACGCGGCACGGGCACAATGCACGCACGAGGCGCCCGTTTGTTCGCACGAGCACAGGTTGGGACCGGTAGGTGCGGTGCGGGGAGAGCGCGTTGCGATCTGCCCATCTGCAGCCATGCCGACGGCGAGGCACACCGCACACCGGTTCGCGGTAGTGGAGTAGGCATGTGGTCTAAAATCGAAATGGTTGGGAAACCCAGATGACCCATTGAAGGTCCATGATGGTCCTTTAGCCTAAACCCTGGGTAAGCGCTATAAAAGGAGGAGGGGGTCCTCCTAATGTACAAGCAATCATTAGCAATAAAGAATTTCCGCTGTTGCTCTCCCTAAACACGTGTCTCTCTCTCTTTCTGTTCTCCAATTCAGATCTGTTCGGAAACCCCGGACTATTCGATAGCAAGATTCCTTAACACGTTATCAGCACGAAGCTCTACCGGAGATCAGAATTGAAAAGGTGAGAAGATGTGAGAATCGGCGATTGATTCTAATCGCTGTTGATCCTATACATGCATCTACTGTACGCATCTGTTTTATGTTTGCATCACGTGGCACGGCTACAGGCAGCATCAGTACATGCATCATCCAAAAAAAAGAAAAGAAGGAAAACATGCGTTTGGTTTCGCGCTCGCAGCATGCCAAATCATCGCCTCGGTTTGCGTGCATGACATGAAGTCACGAAACCTTCGCGAAACCCGTGAATCGTGCTCGCCGGCCGGAAGCCCGCCACCGTTGCGTCGGCTCGCTTGACCGACGCCTTGGCCTCCACGCCGCCGTCGCGCGCCTTGCCGGCATTCGGCCGCCCATGTATCGTCGACCACGGCTCGGCCGCTTCACACGATGGCCTTGACGACGCAATGACCTCGGCCTCCTCGGCCGCCATGCGAGCTGCGTCGTGCACCCGCGCAGCCGATTCGCCATAGCCGGTCCGGCTCGGCTCGCCCCGCCGCGCGTCGCGCCTCGGATCTCAAGCGGCTTGCGGCGCATGCGCCGGTCGACCGGCCAGCCCCGACCTCGCGTGCATCTGCCGCCTCGCCGCGTCGTCGGCGTCATGACTCCGACGAAGCCGCCGGCGCCGCCGCCGCGCGATCACAGACGGTCGCGCCGCAAGGCCCGGCTCGCCGACGCGCCAAGCGCCGCGCCTCGGCCCGTCGCCGCCTCCCGGCGGCGCCAAGCCTCGGCCGCCGCGGCTCGCCCGTCTTGCGCGTAAACCGCCGCTCGCCGCCGCGCCACCGCCGCGCCGCTGGCTTCCGATCACACGCCGAGCCGCCGCTCCGCCGCCTCGATCGCCGGCGCCTCGCTTCTCGCTGGCCGCGTCATCGCCATCATTGCGTCAGGAAGGTGAGCGGAGAAAGGAGCAAAGAAAAGAAGCAGGCAAGGGCAAGAAAATGAAGAGGCGGCGGCGGCTAGGGAAAACCTAGCCGCGCGTGTAGTCGGGCCGGGAGCAAGGCAAGGCCCAGCGGGCCGGTTCGGCCGAAAGGAAAAGAGAAAAAAAAAGGGAAAAGGAAAAGAAAAGAGAGAAAAGTGAAAAAATAATTTGGAAAAATTGCAGAAAAATTTGAAAAATTGCTAGAAAATCCAGAAGATTTATTTGGCTCTGTTTTAATTTTTCTTACTTTATTTCTCTGTTTTATGAATATTCTTTATGAATTTTGAATCCGTTGATTTATTTAATATATTGCAATGCATAGCAATTTAATTTTTCTGCACTTTATGTTTTTACAACCATTTTCTATCAGATTACACGCAGTAATCTAAACCAGAATTTTGAAATCATGCAGATGTCTGGCATTGTGAATCGTGAGTTTGAAGAACTGGCCCCGCACGATCAGAACTACCTCACTTGGGCATCGGACGTGAAGATCGTTCTTAGGGGCAAGAAGCTCCGCTCCGCGATTGGTCTAGGGTCCTCGCAGGACGCAAAACCTACCGCTGAGCAGAACGATCAAGCTCTGCATTTTCTCAGGCACCACCCCTCAGCCACTCTAAAGAATGAATATATGGCTGAGGAGAGTGCACTTGAGCTTTGGACTGCACTTCAGAAGCGGTTCGAAAAGCTCAAGTACACCATCTTGCCCCAAGCACAGCAAGATTGGGTACGCCTGAGGTTTGCAGACTTGAGCGATGGTAAGTACAATTACATCTTGCAGAATTTGTACCAATCTCTCTCTATGTGGCAAAAAGATCACTGATGAAGAGAAGATTGAGAAAACTCTCTCTACCTTCCACCCTAATGCTATCCAGAGTGCACGCAGCTATCGTCAGGACGCATACAAGGAGTATAGCGAACTGGTTGATGTAATGCAAGTTGCGGAATCGCAAGATGATGTTCTACGCAAGAACTATGTCTCGCAGCCAGCTGGACGAGGCACTGGCACAGAAGTCAATGCCAATAGCTACAAAGTGAGAAAGCCCACTCATGGAAAGAAGGGCAAGCAGGGTGGAAAAGAGAGGCCCAGGCCAAAGGAAAGTCCAAAGCCCCTGTGAAGAGGAATGACAAAGAAAAGGCGCACGCCAAGCCGTATGGACAGCAGAACCAAACGTGCTTCAAGTGTAGCACTTGGGGACATTGGTCGAAGATATGTCGGAAATCCAAAGAAGTGATCAACACATATCAGGCTAAGAGAAAGGCAAAAGAAAACGCACCCGCAGAAGCACACTTCGCCAACATCGGTGATGATGATGTCATGGATGTAGATACCCCACTTGCCTCATCCTCACAGAATAGCACGGACATCGATCTGCAGCCATTATTATGGCAAATGAAGAGAAAACTTCTGCCGATGACATAGAAGCAAAAATTAATGCATATTTTACAGATTCTGTTTAATGCATCCTTTTTAGATTATGGTTGTTAGCATTTTCTTTTGAATAATGAATTGTAAGCTCTAGAAGAGCATACTTCTTTCATGAATAAACATGCAATTTATTCTTTATTCTAGTATTCTTCAAATTTGCAAGCAATATTTGGATTGTTTTTGCCTCTATCTGATTAGAATTATATTTCTTTTATCTAGAAATCGTGTAGCGCCCAAATGGAAGAGATATGCATTGTCGATAGTGGCACAACAAATACCATCTTAAGAGAGTCTAAATACTTCCAGTCGATCACGAAGAACGCTGAAAAGATTACTACGATCGCAGGAAGCGACTCATATGTAATCGGCTCAGGAAGAGCCACTATTATATTGCCTATGGGTACAACTTTGGTAATTGAAGAAGCCCTTTTGTACCCGGAATCAACACGCACTCTCTTAAGCTTTAAAGACATCCGCGCCAATGGTTTTCACGTAGAAACCAATGAAGAAAATGGCAAAGAATACTTGTGCATTGTGAAGCACGCGGTATGTGGAAAAATGGTATTAGAAAAATGTCCCTCATATGAATCTGGGTTGTACTACACGAATATTCATGCACCCGAAGTGTATACTTCCTTGAAGACTGTTTTTAGAAGCTCTGAGTTATTTTCTTTATGGCATGGTAGATTAGGTCATCCTGGTCTTAGAATGATGAGAAATATAGTGAACAACTCACAAGGTCATGGCATTAATGTTAAAAATTTTCCGAATCATGAAGATTTTGTGTGCCCTGCATGTGCCACCGGGAAATTAATAACTAGACCCTCTGTCATGAAAGTGCAAAGTGAAATCCTGCATTCTGGAACGCATCCGGGGATATTTGCGGTCCGATTCAGCCCTGTCGGGGCCGTTTGATACTTTATGGTGCTCATCGATGCTTCCTCGAAATGGTCGCATGTATGCTTTTGTCAACAAGAAACCATGCTTTTGCAAAGTGATCTCGCAGATCATAAGAATTAAGAATGCTTTCCCGATCATCGCGTGAAGTCCATCGAATGGACAATGCCGGAGAATTTACTTCAAAGGCATTTGATGATTATTGCGCAACAACGGGGATAGCGATTGAGCACTCCGTCTCGCACGTCCATACGCAGAATGGACTAGCGAAGCACTAATAAAGAGGATTAAGTTCATTGCCGGACCGCTTTTGCGAGTTGTAACTTGCCTAACACTTGTTGGGGACACGCATCCTACACGCAGCAGCTCTTATCAATTTCGCACCGTCGGCCTACAACATCCATTCTCCTATGCGGCTTGTGCACGGATCATCCCAAGATCTCTCATCTTAGAAAATTTGGGTGTATGGTATATGTACCTATACCACCCCTCAATGATCGCAATGGGCCCTCTCCGCAAGTCCAGGATATCGTTGGTTATGAGAGTGCATCTATAATCGGTATTTGGAACCCATGATTGGAGACTTGCATACTGATCCGGTTCATTGATTGCATCTTTGACGAGGATCGTTTCCGTCATTAGGGGAGAAATCAACCTTTGGATGAAAAATGCCGGAAATCATATGGCATTCCACTGGGATCCCCGCACATGACCCCCGAACTAATGAAGCAAATCAAGAAGTCCAGAAGATAATTGATTTGCAGAATTTAGCAAATGAACTGCTGATCATTTTGTGATCTGAAGGCGTGGTTAAGTCGCATGTACCCGCAAGGAATGCACCAGAGAGGGTGGAAATACCAAAGAAAATAAAAGGTATCCCTCAACCTGTTCAAAGGCCTCAAAGAAAAAGAACAGGAAACCTGGCTCCTCAAACCCAAAGTACCCGGAGACGTCTGGAGAAAACTGGGCGAGAGGACTTACCACAACCAATCACGAAAATGTCCTAAGAAAAGAAAGGGAGCCAGTTGAGACCTGGCACTGGAAAGAAGCCAACTGGAAAGGCAATTCCAGACTTGAATCTTCCACTGCAGGAAGCCGTCGGAAATAATGTGTGCGCACACATAGGCGATGAAAAGCTAAAGGAACTTGCTCCTGCGATAGGGAATAGCAGTGAAGAGCAAGTGGAAGTGCATGAAGCACCCCATGAAGAAATGGCCATAAACTTTGTAATAACAGGAGAATCCCTGAATAGAGCAACAGCCAACGTTGATGCATACTTTGCAAAGAAGATTGCCTCGATCATTGATCATGATCCCGAGCCTGAATCTTCCCAAAAGTCCAGAAAAAGGCTAGATTGGGAAGAATGGAAAAAGGCAATCACTGCAGAGTTAGTCTCTCGAACAAGAGAGAGGTGTTTGGGCCGTATGCCGCACACCTCTCCATATAAACCTCATAGGTCACAAATGGGTCTTTGTTCTAAGAGAAATGAAAACAACGGTTGTAAGGTACAAAGCAAGGCTTGTAGCTCAAGGTTTCACTCAACGTCCGGAGTTGATTATGAAGAAACTTATTCTCCGATCATGGGAGAAATTACCTTTAGATATTCGATCTCAATGGCAGTCAACTTGAAGTTGAGAATGAAGCTAATGGATGTTGTCACAGCATATTTGTATGGAAACTTGGATTCGGAGATATACATGAAAGTACCTAAGGAATTCCTATCCCAACCAAGACGGAGCAAATAGAAACACATGCAATGTGAAATTGGAGAAATCACTGTATGGGCTAAAGCAGTCAGGAAGAATATGGTACAATCGTTTGAGTGATTTTCTCTGCAAGAAAGGCTACACAAACAGCGAAGATTGTCCATGTGTGTTTATACAACGATCCCCGAATGGATTCTGTATAATCTCCGTCTATGTAGATGACTTGAACATCATTGGGACGGATGAAGAAATTAAAGAGGCATGCTCATACTTGAAGTCTGAGTTCGAAATGAAAGATTTGAGTAAAACCAAGTTTTGTTTAGGCTTGCAGCTTGAACATGTCCAAGGAGGAATCTTGGTACATCAATCAACCTACACACAGAAAGTGTTGGAAATGTTTGGATTTGAAAAAGCATATCCTGCGAAGACTCAATGGTCGAAAGGTCACTCCAAGCAGACCTAGACCCATACAGACCTAGAGAAGAGGGGGAGGATGTCCTGGGAGCAGAATTCCCATATCTGAGTGCAGTTGGAGCGCTCATGTACCTTGCGAATAGCACCAGGCCGGACATTGCGTTCGCCGTGAATTTGCTAGCTCGGTACAGTGCAGAACCCACCAAAAGGCATTGGAAAGGGATCAAAGACACCTTCCGCTACCTCCAAGGAAGCAAAGATCTTGGTCTGTTTTTCAGAAGAAACAATGAATTGAATTTGGTTGGCTATGCCGATACTCCGTATTTATCAGACCCGCATACTGGCAAGTCCCAAACTGGCTATGTTTTCCTATGTAGAGGAACGACAATTTCTTGGAAGTCGTCTAGCGGACTCGCCTCGGCGTCGACAAACCACTCGAAATCATCGCTTTGTATGAAGCATCTCGTGAATGTGCATGGCTCAGAAGAATGGTTCACCACATCCAGAAGTCATGTGGTTTGAACATTGAGCAAACTCCCACGATAATTTATGAAGATAATGCAGCTTGTGTTGCCAAAGCACAAATGGGTTATGTGAAGAGCAATCTCACGAAGCATATCAACCCCAAGTTCTTCTATGCTCACGAATTTAATAAGATGAACGAAATCAAGATATTGCATACTAAGTCATGTGAAAATCTTGCAGATTTGTTCACAAAATCACTCCCAGCATCTACCTTTGAAAGGTGCGTGAAAGGAATTGGGATGATGAGACTTAGAGAAGTGCAGATTTCAGGGGGAGATATTTCACATACTCCCACATGAATCTCGAAGATGAATTATGAATACCCAACATGAATCTCGAAGATTAGCAATTGAAGTTGGGAGAATTGTACTCTTTTTCCTTAGCAAGTTTTTCATGAAGTTCTCTTGCATAAGATTTTTAACGAGGCAATTCGTGCAACATAGTAAGCGTATGCTATGTACTCTTTCTCCAAGTATTTTTCCCACTGGGTTTTTCTGGAGTTTTAATGAGGCATATGCATCTCGCGGCAAAAGGCTTAAGGGGGAGTGTTGGGAAACCCAGATGGCCCATTGAAGGCCCATGCTGGTCCCTTAGCCTAAACCCTAGGTAAGCGTTATAAAAGGAGAGGGTCCCCCCTAATGTACAAGCAATCATTAGCAATAAAGAATTTCCGCTGTTGCTCTCCCTAAACACGTGTCTCTCTCTCTTTCTGTTCTCCAATTCAGATCTGTTCGGGAACCCCGGACTATTCGATAGCGAGGTTCCTTAACAGAAATCACCTGATGGCGGTACTCGTAGCGTGGGTGCACGTTTAACACCAGCACGACCGGAGGTTTTGTTTTAGCGGCTCCATGTCAGACATGTAACCAGCCTCTTGATCTTAATTATTAAGATATAATCGGAAATCATCACATGGAATGGTGGAAACTGTAATAATATAGAATATAATTATTAACAGTCACGTCATATATATATATATTTATATATATACAGCCCAAAAGAATGGAAAAATGGAACCGGGCCTCCTTGCGACTTTCATCTTAACGACTTCCTGCATCCTCGAATTTCATTTATTGGATGCTACAGAAAGGCAATTCCCAATACTATCTACACGCAGGTATAGAAAGATTGTGCGCACGACTTCTTCAATGATCTGAACGTAGGACGTGGAATGCTAAATGTGTCGGAGAGGTCTGTTCGGCATTTTACCTCTCAACAAATTTCTCGATGCATGTAATCAGTGTAGTCTCAAGCACAGCTCCAATCACCGAATCTTTTTTCTCGCCATTCTTGAATATCATCATGGTTGGGATGCTCCGGACGCCATACTGGCTTGCTATGTCTGGATTCTCATCAGTATTGAGCTTGTAGCATTTCAGCTTCCCTTCATACTCCTTTGAGAGCTTGCCAACAACTGGATCTATCATTTTGCACGGTCCACACCATGAAGCCCAGAACTCAACAAGGACAGGAAGCCCACTCTCCATGACAAGTGATTGCCATGTTGATTTCGTCACATCCGGAACTACAAATGGACAGCACAAAATGAACAGTTGAGAACACATCAATGGATGCAATGCAACTATAGATATAGTGTCAGGAAAAAAAAAGAATCAACTAAGTTTTATGAGCGCCCTAAACAAAAAGTCCACACCATGTGGCTTGCAAAAACTCATAAATTTAATTGAGAAAAATCATTACTGTGCCTGGAGCATAGAATGGTCAACTGGAGAAACAAGCATAATGAGAACACCAGTTATGGAGAATCGGCATTAGTAATTTACTATTATTACATTACTGATAATGCTTGTATGCCACGTCCACTGTGTTCCTGTACAACGATACTACAATCTGGCACAAGCCAAAATTGACCGATAAAGGCTCTAATTACTGTATAGTGTAAAGCCAACCCTTAAATAAGGTCAGATAGATACCATCCAGACTGGGATCTGTTAATGTATAAGATCTATAGAGCATCTTTTACTGGCTCAAGAATCTTCGGCGTCGGAAGGCACATAGCATTTGCATGTCAAATAAAGGGATTAGAACCACTAGCTTTTCATTCTTAACTGATGAATATTATGCACACAAGTCTTGCTTTTAAGTTTTACTGTGTTTTGCATAAGATGTCAGAGGCTTCAGAAAATGGAACGAAAGAGACTTTGAAATTCCACACACACATGCACAGAACCACCAGTCTACAACCATGGCATATCTTCACAGTGGTGTGATAATGCCTTCAATACATGAACAGCTCAACTGTTCACTATTCATTGCAAATGCTCTTTTATCACTACAGTTCATCTAAATATCTCCATAGTTTGTTTCCTGCTTTACAGTTGTATTCCCTTATTTACGTACATCCTTTAAGATATCATGGTTAATTGGTTATGGGTCATTCAAGACAGGAAATTCTAAGTGCAAGAGTTTCAGCATAAAAAACCTGGCAATTCAATTACACTATGAGCCATTGCACCCATCATAGGCCCTTGCTTCTAAAATTGACTTCTAAAATTTCCGAAACAATTCAAAACATTTCTGTAGAACATCCCAAGATTAGCCGGTTTATGTCTTGTATTGAGCAAAGAAAACATGGTTATACTGAAGGGAGTAAAATGAAATACATTAAATCGTCTCAGTCTCAATGATGTGATCAAGCCTCTTTACCTTAAAGCGAGTAGTGTTTCACTCACTGCCATAATAAAACAGACAAGATACCAAATGCTGGATTGCATCCATGAAGCACACATGAAAAAATCAATTTATTCAACTACCATAAAACAATCTACAACATACAATAACTCAACTTCAACAGTTATATGCTTTCCATATTTACATTCTAGTGGCCCTCATAAAAACAGCTGCCTAGCAAATTAATAATTGTAATAGATATAGCTGATGTCTTGCTCATGCATACATTCGAGTGCACCAAAGGGTTTGCTGTGTGCACAGCGAAATAATGTGCAACGTCATCATGGTTGCTGCATGCAACACACATATTTGCAAGAGCAACTCTACACTTGAAGCACAGCAGATAGAAGTGATCACTTTTCTAGCCCCGTGTGTGATGTTTTTTTGCAAATCTAGCCCCCTTGTGAACACAATTGCAAAAATAGCCCCATCCCCGACCGCGGAAGCACGAGTCGGTGCTTCCGCGGTCGGGGATGGGGCTATTTTTGCAATTACATTCGCAAAGGGCCAGATTTGCCAAAAAAAATTTGCTATGGAGCTAGAAAGTGATGACTTCCGGCAGATACACTTCCTGCATCTACCTCTCGCGTGCACCACATGATGATGCATACAAGAAGGCAGGCACAGAACCGTAGACGTTGAATATTGCTCATAGCCACATACAGAATTCATAATCTCGCCTGTGCATCCACAACGCTATGCCTCTGCCCCCTTTGATAGTTTAATTCACTTGCTCCTCTAGACATTTGCCTCCGTAGAGGAACCACGCCCAAGTGATCCAACACCCGATTGACCGAGTCCCCGAAGCAAAAGGAATTCAGTATCTAATCCCAATTCCAAATACAGAACTTCATCTCTATGTAGCAAAAACTTGTACGCGATCCACAAAGATGCACCCATCGGATCAGTAGTTCACCACCTAATCTCATAACGGATCAATACATGAGATTTAACGCGAGCGGAAGACCGATCAAGTTCGCGCATATACCTTGGATGGTGGTGTCCTGGCCCTGGACAGCGCACACTACGGACGCACCACGGCCGCCGCCCCGGCGGTTCCCGGCGAGACCGGGGAACGCGCGGAGGGCTGGGGAGCGGAGGCCACGGGTGGGCAGGAGCGCGCGGAGGCTGCGGGCAGGCGAGGCGGAGGCGGAGGCGGCGAGGGGAGGGGAGGAGACGGGGATGGAGATGGCGAGGGCGGCGGCCATGGCGATGGGGATGGGAAGAGAGAGCGCGTTTGTTGTGATGCGGGAGGGGGACGGAGTCACGGAAAGGGAGATGGGGGGGCAGTTCCGGTTCGGATTTACTAACGGTAATCGCTAAATCGAGGGAGCTAAAGGACAAATCTCTGCGAGGAGCCGAGGATGCTCAATTGTTTTGAAGTGACAACACCTATATCTTTTTTTTTTCCTACTCTCCTTTTTCCCTTGGAGTTCTTTCATCGCAGCTACTGTAGCTGTCCTTTTGTCCCATTTCCTCTTCAGTTCTCAATCCTCAAACTCAAAATAGTTTTTTCAAATATTTTATCTAAATTTCTGAACAAAAAGTATTTTGTAACCAATTTTGAAAGTTTTTAAATCAAAACTTTTCAAACTGAAATTTTTTAATTGAAAGTTTTTGAACCAATTTTTTTTGAATTAAAAGTTTTAGGAGTTAAAACTTTCTATTTGAAATTTTCCGAGTTGAAACTTTCTAATTTGAGAATTTTTTTATTTAAATTTTTTTGTGCTGATTCTTTTCGAGTTGAAACTTTCCAATTTGAATTTTTTTGGGTTGAAACTTTCTAATTCAAAACTTTTTTATTTGAAAATTTCCAAGTTGAAACTATCTAATTTAAATTTTTTTCAAGTTGAAAATTTTAAGTTCAATTTTTTCGAGTTGAAACTTCCTGTTTAAAATTTTCAAAGTTAAAATTTTCTAATTTAAATTTTATGTGTTGGAGATGAAGGAAGGTAGGGTAAATGAGTAGGGAAGATGGAAAGGGGAAAGGCTAGAAGTGGATGGAGAAGATAACACATGTTATCCTAGGATGATGTACTTAAATTTTAGTTTGAGGTGACCTCAAACTAGTGGTACCTATTGCTAATTTGAGGGTGCTCACATTAAACCTTTGGTGTGCACGCCCTTTTATTTTGACATGTGGCTGCATCTCCTTTCCCTCAAACTTGACCCCATCCCCATCATCCTACTTTTCTCCCCCATTCCCTTCCGCTCAAGCTCAAAAAAGTTTCCTGTTTCAAATTCCATAAGTTTTTGAATAAGAAGTATTTTTCACTATTTTCGAAAGTTTCTGAATAAAAGTATATCAAGCCAAAAGTTTTTTTAATCAAAACTTTTAACCGAAAGTTTTTGTACTGAAAGTTTTTTTAGTTGAAAGTTTTCGAACCGAAAGATTTTTTACTTGAACATTTTCTAACTGAAACATTTTCAAACCAATTTAAAAAATTTTGGAAGTTTTCAAACCGAAAGTTTTTGCAATTTCTCATTCTAAAATTTCCCTACTTGAATTTTTTTTTAAATTTGAAGTTTCTTGAGTTAAATTTTTTTTAGTTGAAAGTTCTTTATTTAAAATTTTCTGGGTTGAAATTTTCCCGGTTGAGAGCTCCTCGATTTGAAAGTTTCCGAATTGAAATTTCCAAAGTTCAATTTTTTTGAGCAATTCGAATTTTCTAAGTTGAAAATTTCCGATTTGAAATTTTCAGAGTTAAAATTTTGCCTAGTTAAAAAAAATTCAAGTTTAATTTTTTCAATTTAAAACTTTTTTCGACATGAGATTTCCTGTTTAAAATTTTTTAAGTTATAAAAATATTTGAAATTTTGTGTTAAAGAGGAAGGAAATGAGTAGTGAAGAGGGAAGGCTGAAAACGGATGGAGAAGATAACGTATGACATATTAGGAAGGTATCTTTAAATATTTTAGTTTGAATGTAACGTCAAACTAGTCGTACTCGTTCTGGTTCACATGTGGTGTGTGGTGGCGTCGTGCACTTAAGCTGGGCCTAGCTGGTGCGTCTTGGCTCAGTTTTTGCAAATTTGGCACGACAGAAGGCTGAAATGGCACTTCATTTTGTTTCACAACTAGCCAAATGATGGTGCTTTGCTATAGATAAAATTAATATTAGTCAGCACGTTAAGTTGTTGTTGCTGGATTTAGGTTGTGCCATGCTCTCAGCTTCGCAGTAGTGCCTAGTCGAGCTCCGTCTCAACTCATATCGTGTCTCTGCTGCCGAACTTGACTTATACCATATCCTTGGTTTGACTTTCGCTATTTGCATTGCACTTCCGCCGCACATGAAGGGAGGTTCTTAGGATAAATATTTGTATTTTTTTAACAGTTAATTTGTTTGTAACGAGGTAATTATTTTTGTTTTTATTTGTTAAAGATTTTGTTTGGATGGATGATGGGTTCAAGAGGAGGTACGAGGAGATTGGAAAGACGAAGAGTGCGTCATTTACCACTATTGGTTTCTTTGAAAGAGTAAATGATTCGAAAGTCCAGCACCCTGCGGTGCGGTGAGGCCCTACTAACCGGTTAGCCTCGGCGGGCGTGCAGCCGGGTACGGCGAGGCCGATAGGTGCGCACGCGGAGGATACGGTTGGCACGGCGGTGCGAGTGTGGCGTTTTGGTGAACCGTGCTCGTCCGTGGGCCGCGAGCCCGGCAGGAGCACCAACACGGTCGGCAGCTCAGCTGCAGCGTGCATAGCAGTTGCAGAGAACACAATCCAGGATTCAGGAATCTGTGCAGGCCACCATCGGCCGTGTAGACTAGTGGAAACGGAAACGTGAACGAAAAACGACACAGGATTAGCAACGTCTATTACCCTGAAAAAAGGTCTTCAATCACGAACAATGATATTACTAGAATTTTGGACAGTGTGTTGGATTTATTGTTGGCATTTTTACGGCAATGGCTCCGACAGTACCTGCATCCAATGAATCTTTAAAACATGTTTCTCAAACGGCTGTATGAGTGTCATCGGATTGTTCCAAATCTGGCCACCGCAGAAATGACCATGGATATAAATTTCGCCGAATTTTCAAATTTCGAAAATTACCGACTGCATAATTTTTTTTTGAAATTGTTACAGTATTTTCGCTTTTTCGTCAAAAAAATCATGATTTTTGGCCAGCTTTTTAACTTTTAGGGCCGTATTTGGTCCAATAACCTTTAAGAAAGTCATTTTCTATGAAAATTTATTGAAAAATCGAATTTTTTTAGACATTTTAAAATTTTGGCAGAAACACTGTCAAATTTTTTTATAAAATTTTACATGATTGATAATGATCTGAAAATTTTATTTTACTATCTTTTGTAGTGTAGGATCATATGTAAAAATTTTCAAAATAATTGAACTTCATTTGTTATTTTTAAAAAATCAAAAATAGAACGAACATAATTAGGACAGTAACCTTGTCAGAATTTTATAAATTTTCTCGAGTGTGATCATGATCTAAAAATTTTATGAGAGATTAATAATTACCTTAGTACCATTTTAAAAAATTAATTTTTTTTTTGGTCAATCAAATCTCTGTAAGCATTGAACTTCATTTGTTATATTATATTTCAAAAACCAAAAAGAGAAAGAACATAAATGGTATTGTGCCTTGTAAGAATTTTGTAAAATCATTGGAGTGTGATCATGATTCAAAATTTTTATGTGATCTTAAGCATTTCCTTATCACCCTTCTGTAAAATTTTCAAAAAATTAAACCTTTTTTTATTGCTAAACCAAATATATGTATTGATCATCACGCTTTTATCAGGATGAAACACTGTAAGAATTTTTAAAACTTCTTTAAGAACGATAATAATCTAAAAATTTTATAGAAACCTTAATGTTACATAAGGACCATCCATAAAAAATTTCAAAAATTTCTAAAGTGCTTTGAACTATTTTTCATTTTGTTCAATTTTGCCGGTAAGCCTTTTAACACGACAGTAGCATTGTTCAAATTTTTAAAAATTCATGATGCTTGATAATCATCTAAAAATTTTATGAGAACATTAGTGACGCATCATAACCATGCAAAAAAAATCAAAAACTTCTAACGTAGTTTGAACCATTTTTCATTCGGTTCAAACTTGCAAGTCAGCGTTTTATTAGGACAATAGCAATTTTCGAATTTTTCAAAATTCCACACACTTGATAATCATCTGAATTTTTTATTGGAACATCAATGATGTGTCAAGAACCTAAAAAAAATCAAGAAATTTTGACATTGTTTGAACTATTTTTTGTTCTGTTGAAATTTGCCAAAATTTCAGCAATTTCACCCGAAATTCGGTCCAAAAATTCCGGATTTGAATTTTTCTTTTTGAATTTTATCCGAAATAACGAGATTTCGCCGAAATTTTAGATTTCAGTGGGGAGCGAGATATAAACCGAAAAACGAATGTTGGAACCCTGGAAATGACACATGATGTAGCTTTGTCATGCTTCGATGAGCAACTCGTGCTCTTCATCTCCCACCATCAGAAGATGGGATCCCAAGAGCAGTACCCTTCTGCCTTCAGGGTTGGCTGCGCTCATAAGGGATCTACCGTGATCTCCACATTGGTTGCTCTGCCAGCGGTTGTGTGGATATGCTCAAAACTGTTGAAGTATAAGTGAATTGCTCACCTTTCTTCATCAGCTGAAGCTTTTGGGTGAACTGGTTGGTGCATGCAACTCAATATGGTATCAGAATCAAGAGGTCTCAAGTTCAAGACCCGGTTGACGCAATTAAAAAAAAATTACAGTCCACTTCTATTCCACGTCCTAGGCCTGAGGGAGCCTACACGTGAGGGGGAGTGTTGAAATATAAGTGAATTGCCCACCTTTCCTCATCAATTGAAGCTTTTGGGTGAACTGGTTGGTGCATGCAACTCAATAAAAACCAACCAATTGTTTCAAAAGGAAACTTGGAACGCTCGATTTTGATCTTGCAAATAATAGAACAGCATGCTACCGTCCATGGCACCATCATTGGAAACTGAGATGCGAACAGAAAATAATAAGGCTTTGATACGGAGGGTTTGCTCGATCTTCACGGCTTGTTGTGGTTTGATAACTTGACCAGCAAAGTAGGACCAACAATCGGGTTGAACGGAAAGCTTGCTTCTCATAAAATTCACTTGTCATGGTTCTCTCGATCCTCTCAAAATGAAGTGATACAAACCAGCTGCGAACAACCGACATACACGTCACAAAATTCGCTCAAAAACAATCGTGATCCTCGTCTACTCGACCACCGGGAAGTAGACGCAAAGAATGTGTACACTAGGGAGGGTGCGCAAGTACTCCGGGGTACGCTCAATTTGTAGGTTGCAAACAGGAAGAACAAAGCATAGAAGTTATTATGTTTAATCTGAATAATGTGGTCTAAACTTTAAGCCATGGATTACATGGGTATATATAACCCTTTGGACGTCCTCTCTACTGATTTGTACAACAATCAAACTCTATTTCTAGTTTCCTAATTAGACTCAACTAAAAAGGTAAAAACTAATATACATATTAACTTCTGCTAGTTTGTTTTGGAGATAGTGGATCAACCGTAAGGAATTTACATTCAAGAGCATATCCATTGCGATGAGGTCAAAAAGACCTTTTTAACGAATACTTATTTGTTTGATTTGGGCTCTGTATGAGAAAGTTATAGTCATTTCAAATTGGGTCTTGCTGCATGTGACGAGTTGAATCCAAATTTGAGCTTTCCAAAAATGCACCTTGCAAATATGCACTTCTCAAAGATGCACTTTCCAAAAATGCACCTTCCAAATATGAACTTTCCAAATTTAACGAAACTTCCTTTCTTGTGCTTGGGCTACCGAATTGCTCTTTCCGAGTGGCACACTTCCAAATGCAGCTCTCTGATCCCACGACTCTCCTTGTGCTTACACACTCACCATCATTTCTGAACATAAGTGAAGTTGTCTTAGCGAAGGTCAACAAACTCATCTCTCTCGTCATATCGTCCTTTCCAGTAGCTCGATGTAGATCCCGGAAACCTTCAAACCTAGCACAAGTGTAGGCGCTAAAATTAAATAGCAAATCATTCTGAACTAATAGATATTCAAAAAGTAAAGCATACACCTGATCTTATATAGCTTTTACCTTAGCTCTTGTTATAGGACTCGCATATGATCTTTAGATTTTACTTTTATCACTTTGAGAAATTGGATAAGCAGTGTTTGATGGAGGGTCCTCGTCGGGCTTCACATGACGCAATGTCTTCAACTTGGACATAGCTATTCCATCCCTCCGAACGTAGGCAGGCTTCCGACTGATAATGTCTGGAACTGATGAATGTGATAAGCTAATTCTCTTTGGAGCCCATAAGATGCTGTATGAATATTTTGAGTAACTCAAACCGTATCCAAACCATATACCACATCTCCAGTGTAAAATCGATATGTCCTTCCAGGGTAACTGCGTGAAGCATCAGCTCTCAAGCTCATATCATTCATTGGAACAGCGGTGAACGACTCAGGGACAGGGTACCAGGTTACAGGCAACTTTCCGCCTGTCATCATAGTACAACAGATCAGCTGCCACTACAAGTTTTTCATTCCACTGGTTACAAGTGTAAGTTGTTTGCTTACCTGGATTATACTATCCAAAAAGAATTTCTGGAAGAACCTGTCCACCAACTTCGCCAGGATATCCAATCCAAAGAACTCTTGCAATTCGTTGATCTTGCTTTGCAAAAGACACATCAACAGGACCACCACCCATGAGAACCAACACAAGGGGCTTCTTCGTTACACTAGCAAAGCTATGTATGAGGCCCATCTGCTTGCCAGGAAGGAGTAGGCTCATTCTATGATGATCTTCATCCTCTACAGTCAGGTTCAACCCAGCAATGAGAACAACAATATCAGGTGTTTTAGCTGCTTCGATGGCTTCGCCAAATCCATCTGTTGAGTTACACAGAACATCCTTGCATCCAGCAGCAAAGGTTGTTTGGTTAACATAGGTTTGCATGCCTTCGCTTCTCTTTAAAGGCAAAAAACTTGTCATTCTTCAAAAGGATAGTACCCTACCTTATGGCTTCTGCTGTAAGCTCCCTGTGCTCTTTCGTGCACACATTGCTTGGCCCTAATCGAGTGAAACATTTATTCTCATTGGCCTTATCAAAAAGTCCAAGACGTATCTGAACAGAGAATAGATTAAAAAGGGCATGGTTGATACTTTCTTCTTGAATCTTTCCTTTCTCAATTGCCGACTTAGTACGCCGAAGTAGAAAAGACCCGCAGTTGACATCCATTCGTTGAAAAAGTGGAATCATAACATCTCAGTAGGAATATGCTTGGTTGAAGATTATTCAGAAATTGTTCTAAGAAATCTATTATGAGAAAATATCTAAACTGTCTAATGATTACTTTGGCAAGGTGTCACACTGGAAGCACAAAGTACAACTTCAAAAAGGATAATAAGTTCAGTAATTATCCTTCTGCAATTGGGGTTTTCCATAAGCACAACATAGTTTTAAATTAGTTGGACTTGATGAACAAAATTGTCTCTAATCTCTTAACATCTGCTTTTAAAGTGCTTATTGAGCAGAGAAATCCTTTGGGAAGTCAAAAATTCCTTATGAGATGCTAAGGAAAAGAGCGAATGTTCCAGGCCACTAACCCGCCTTAAGAACAATGGATATTGAATCCTCATCTGAACTCGTGTATGTCTGGTTTTCGTGAATTATTGCCACAGCATCACAATCAGATGTAATGTACCTTCGGATAATCAAATGAGCACACATAAACAGTAGCGTAATTACAAGCTGATATGATGAAATTCCTTGACATTCCTGACATATCTAATAGCTCAAGGCTCTTATAATAGAGGACAGTTCAGCAGAAGAGCAAGCAGTATACCCCTGAAATCCCCATTCATCCCTAGTCTTCTGCAGGAGATCTTTGCGGGCACATGCTGGCACACCCAGCGTTCACAAAACGTTTTAAAAAAAACCGCTCGAAATTCAAAAATTGGAAATATCGAAAAAATAATTCGAAAAAAATCGAAAACCGGTCGGTTTTCAACTGACCGACCAATTGAATATTCTTTAGAGCGGATTTTGAGCGATTTTCGCTCGATTTTTTCGAAAATCGAGCGGTTATCACCCATTTTCGACCGGTTTACATCAAATATTTTTTTTATTTTTTCTAATTTTTTTGAATTTTTTTAAATCTCGAATCATAATGGTACGGTCGATAACCGTGATTTTCGAGCGGTTTTCATCGGTTTTTAAACCCTGGGCACACCATTTACCTGGTTGTATGAACACATCAAGCAACTTGTGCGACCCTCCTAGATGCAGCTCTTGAAAAGAGGCTGGCAGGTTAACAATACCGATTTAGTCCAGAAAATTGCCAGTGCCTCAGCGCAAAAATCGTCGAAAATCACTAGAAATTGAATGGATGCTAAAGTCAAAACACTTTGAAATCGACAGTAAAAAAATCGATAATAAACCGATTTTGCCGATTTTTGAGAAATTTTCACCGATTTTTCGAAGATTTTTCAGCGATTTTTGGCACACTCAAGGAAATTTGGGAAAAAACAACAAGGAAAATTGTAAAAAATGCAGAAAATCAGAATAAATCCCAATTAATATATATAACACCTAAGAGAAATTCAAAAAAATTGAACTCATTTAGTACTTCTAGAAAATCAAAACCAGCAATTAATGAAAAAGAACAGAGACAATGTCAGATTTTTATAAAAATTTATAAGCTTGATCATGATCTGAAATTTTAATTGTATCATAAAGAGTGCCCAAGGATCATTTATTAAAATTTCAAGAAATATTAGACTTCATTTAATGCCCCTAGAAAATAAAAAACAGAAGAGCATAAAAAGCAGTATCACTTTCAGTTTTTTTAAAAAATACACATATCTGATCATCATCTGAAAATATTACATCATCATTATCATTGCCTCAGGACCTCACACAAAAAAATTAATAAATATTAGACTTCATTTAATGCCTCTAGAAAATAAAAAATAGAATAGCATATACAAAGACAGTAGAACTGTTAGAATTTTTAAAAAATACACAGATCTGATAATCTGAAAATTTTACAGCATCATTAGCATTGCCTTAGAACCTCATATAAATTTTTTTAACACTTTTCATAATTTTTTCCAAATTTTTCAAAAAAAATTAATTTGAATTTAAATTTCACCAGTTTACTGAGCTGTTCCAGAAATCGAGCCACAACGATACAGCTGAAAATCACAAAAATCGAGCGATTTTCACGGTGTTTGGAACCCTGGAGGCTGGTACGTGTCCTCCAGATCTTGCTCATTTACCTGCCAACAATGAAAGTACTGTCACATCATTTGCATTAGAAGTTCAAAATAATTCTTCACCTGACTCCAAGTTTGTATTTTGATTCTTTGCTTGAATATATTGCTCACCAGACTACATGAAAGGGAATACTTTAATTGAAACAATTCATTGATACAATATGTCAGCAGCATCAGGATACAATCAATCTAAAGCTTTTAGTTCATGTAAGTGAATTGGTATGTAACATTGTTTTCTGTGTGCGGACTAGTATAGTACTATAGTGCTAATGTGATGTCTGTTCTCAATAGGTTTTCACAAGTTCAAGAAATCCAGCTGTGTAAGCATCATGCGCTGTTGCTCACAGGTAATTAAACGAAGATAGATGATACTAGTAGCCAACAAGTCTAACAAGTCAGAAACCAAAACATTCATAAGAGCAAGTTGTTCACCTCGGCACTGAAGGTGTACCGCGTATAGTTCCCCCATTTCTCCAAATCATACGCCATGTAGTGCTTGCATATCAATATCGCGATAATCAGTCGTATCGAGATTTTCGAAAATCAGAAGAAAAAAAACCAGTAGAAAATCGAAGGGTTTCGAAATCAAATTTTTTATGAAAAAATTCAAAAATATCTATTTTCACCGATAATCGCTCGATATTCATCGATAATCGACCTAAGCGATTTCGTGAACTTGTGTTCTTCGGCGGTCGATTTTGTGAGCGATTTTCGTTCGATATTTATCAAAATCGAGCGATTGTCGTGATATTTACGTCACATAATTTTTTTTGAATTTTTGAATTTTTTTAATTTAACCGGCTTATGGACCGATATTATATACCGTACCGACTCGATATGGAGTGATTATCGACGATATTGCGAACCCTGCTTGCAGCAGGCAGAAAGCATCATCCTGCCTTCGTCACCGTACTCCCCACGGAACCCCCTCACATGCTCGACGGAGTATGCGGCGACCACGGCAGGGTCCTCTCCGGTGTCTCCTGGCCGCGACCCCACCGTGGGTCGCGAAAGACGTTGATGTTGGGCGCCTAGAACGTGAGCCCGGCTTGACCAGCGTTGTGCATGGCGCGCCCCTCCACCGCGACGGCCTCGGCCACCGCACGCCACAGGGAGCGGTTGAACGCGGCGACGGAGAGGATGACTTGCGGGAAGATGGTCGCAATTGCGACGGGCCCGAGGAGAAGTGGACACCCGGGACGTTGTCCGCGAGGCCGTGGAGGGACTCCGACCACCACTCGTAGGCAGGGTCGTTCCTAACATTTCGGAGGCCCTAGGGCGAAACGAAAGTAGAGGCTCTGAGTAGTTCCTGATATTTTAGATACATCAATTCTGTTTAGAGCAGTTTCTAGCATTTCCACAGTTAAAACCTAATATGTATCGATAACATGTGCGAACACTTCTATATAACTGACATCCTACTATAGTAATGTATGAACAAAGCTATACGTGTTAAACTTCTTGTGCAAGTTGCAAACGACATATAATTTAAGACCTCGCGTGAAACTTGAGAAATTTACATATAGTTATATGAAATGAAGTGTTTTATATGAAATTTATGCATTCTAAATATGCTCTAAAGAGTATAAAACTACATAAAAACCATTTTATGGGATTTTTAGATTAGCCAAAACATATAACTAAGCAATCATCAGTCGACACTGAAAACCCAAAGCACCAACCTTTAACTAAAAAACTCTTCATATCCTTCAACTGATAAGGAACTTTCTGTTAGCCACCAAACACAACCAACCGCCCACCATAGGCACTGAAAATCCAAATTACCAATCTTGAATCAAATTTTTCTTCGTATACTCGAACCAAGGAATTCGAATATATAAAGAACCACCAATTGTAAAATTCTTAACTTAATTAGCAGGTAGTAAGATGGAAGCAAGTTGTGTCGAGTTAGTCATAGATCTTGTGATCGAGCATTCGTTCGTTTAGTCTATTATGACATGCCAAAAACATGTGTTTCTAAATAGCGAGTTGTCGAGTTGGACACTTGGACTAGTATGGACAAATTCTCAGTATTGTTGCTGGTGGTCTATTCTGTGTTCTTGCTAGTGATTGTTTGGGAGTTGACGATTTAAGTCCATATCCTTATATACTTCAGCTTGTATATCTAACTATGAGTACACAAACTATATATGTGATATATATATATATATATATATATATATATATATATATATATATATATGGCCGAGGCCCTTGCTCTCGTGGACCTTAGGCGATCGCCCTTGCTGGCCATGCCCCTGGACCGGCACTACAAGTAGGGCGGGACTCCCGTGGTGGTGTTGGAGCGCTGCGCTATCTTCTCGTCGAGGGTGAGGAGGGAGATGAGGGCGCGCACGAGGGCGAGGAAGGGGAGGGAGGCATTGTAGAAGGGGTAGGAGTAGGCCGCACCCGACGAGCATGGGTGCGCATTCGACAGCGTGGTGTCACCGGCGCTGGCGACGAGGAGGAGGAAGAGGAATTTGGTCGAGCACTTGGCTTGCTTTGCCTCCTAGGGACCCAGGCTCCCACATCGTTACAGCAATCAGTAGCAGATTTCGGACATTTTCTCCGAGATTTTGGATTTCGACACTGATGAGATTCAAAATATGAGCTGGATAAAAAATTTAAATTAATACATTAATTTCAGAAATTTCATCGAAATCTCGGGTATTTTAACCAGATTTTGACTTTTAAGTACCGGATTTGGGTCATAACCCTTAAGAATGTCATCTTCCATGACAATTTGTTGAAAAACTGATTTTTCGGAGATGTTTTATAAAAATAGCAGAAATACTCTTAGAATTTTATAAAATAGTGCAAGCTTTATTATGCTCTGAAAATTTTATTGTACCATATTTAGCTGTCTAGGATCATACAAAAAACAATTTTAAAAGAATTGAACTTCATTTGTTATATTTAAAAATTCAAAAATAGAATGAACATCATTGAGACAGTAACCGTGTCAAAAATTTATAAATTTGCTTGAGTGTGATCATGATCCAAATTTTCTAGGAGAGCTTATGCATTGCTTTAGTACCCTTCTCTAAAAGTTTCAGAAATTGTAAACTTGTTTTGGTTACTCAATCAAATCTATAGAAGCAATTCATGTATCATCGTAAGGCTTTGATCATGATAGTAGCATTGTCACAATTTTTGATAAATTCTTCAAGCTTGATCATCATATGAAATTTTAATGAGAATATTAGTGATGTTTCAGGACTATCCATAAAAATTTTCTAACATGGTTTGACAGTCAGCCTTCAGTAGCACTGTCCGAATTTTTGAAAATTCTTTATGCTTGATTATCATCTGAAAATTTTATGGGAACATTATTTATGTGTCAGGACCATCTACAAAAATTTAAAAATTTTCTAACTTGGTTTGCACCATTTTTTATTCGGTTGAAATTTGTTGGTCAGTCTTTTATCAGGACAATAGCACTGTCAGAATTTTTTAAAATTCGTCATTCTTGATCATCTTTTGAAAAATTTATGGTAACATTATTGTTGTGTCAGGAACATCCACAAATTTTTTTTTAAAAAAAATTAACATCATTTCAACTATTTTTCACTTGGTTTAATTATGTTGAGATTTCGGTAATTTCGGCCGAAATTTCGGAATTTTCGTTTAGAAAAATTTGGATTTCAAATTTACCTTTTGAATTTTGATCAGATTTCGTTCGAAATTTCAAGATTTTGTCAAAATTTCAAATTTCGCTCACCTCCAAACTATGAACCAAAATGAATTTTCAAACCCTGGCTACTAGTCATGGCACGGAAGTTAGGACGAGCCATCAGTGGAGTCTCACGAGCGGGGCCGGTCGAGGGTTTCGTGCCAAGCTAGTTGCTCTGATGAGTCCTGACTGATGATAAGATGATTAATGACATAGGACCCAACCTGATTGCTTGCAAGATCGGTACTTATCTCGCAGTGGATAAGTCATGTTTTGGATGTTAATCGGAGAATTTTAAGAGTTCTTTTTACGATATATTAATTTTGATACAGATCATTCATTCTTTTCAATCTAATAGATCAGATTAGCTAGTATTTATTTATATTTTCTCCGATAATAATGTAGTAGGAATACCTTTAATAAATCAATTAATTGATCTAATTTCTACCCACCATCATATATTTGTTAGTATAATGTGTCGTAAAATTTCTCTTTTTTTTTTTTAAGATATCGGCTGTTCATAAGATTTTTTAACTTTAAATACGGTAGTTAGTTGCTTGTTCCGTGTATTATCTCTAAATAATATTTTAAAAGACGCATGGAGCAAGCAACTAGCCCACGCGATCAGTTAAACTTTAATATATGGTAGCTGCTGGTCACTGTATAGGTTCCGCTTTCGTGCGTATTACTCGTAATCTCATGTAGTTTTCTACCTCCAATTTAGAGAAGTGGAGTTCAATTACACCCAGTGATTACTTTCTGTCTCATCCCCTGCATAAAAAAAAATTGATGTTTGTGATTGTTCTTGTATTGTGACGGCACGGTAACGCATCTAGGCACTGTAGTAAATTATTGTAGCACTACGCTACTGACTGATAATCTTTACTCCGAAGTACGTAGTAGATAATAATCTTTACTTTTTTTATCTAACGGTTGAACTATACTGTTCGCCTCTCAAATATTGAATCCTTCTCTTTTTGAGAGACAGATCAAATATTTTTTTTGAAAGCCGTGAGACAGATCAAATATTGAATCCTAATCCATTTAGAAAATGCCTGTAAGCCGTTGTAAGTCGTCGAAGCCTTAGGGTCGAGAGTCGAGACTCGAGACTGCAGTCTGTGCATGCAAAATCATGCGTACGGGAACTACCAGCTAGCCCAACTGCAAGGAGAAGTACAGCACCATAAGTCCGTAATACCGTATGCAGTTCCTCCATCAACGATCTACCAAACATGAATATTACTCGCAAAAAAAAATGAACATAGTACGCAGGAAGAAACACACCCCTGTTAGGAAAGTACGAATTTCTGTGGAATTTTATAGAAATTTCATAAGAAAAGTAATTTCACGTGAGAATCAGAAAAAATTTACTGTAACCCAAATGGGACCCAATACAATTCTTAGTCGAATTGGAAGAGAGGAATCTCGCCTTCTAAAAAAGAATGCAGCACAGCAGCAGTCCCCGTCGTCAAACAGGTACCTCCTACCTTGTAGATAGCTTAGTCATCAATCATAAGTTCAAGGGTAGACTGGAGACATGATGCGATGACGCCCCGCCAGGGTTCAAAATATCGACGAAAATCGCTCGATTTTTGCCCGTATCGCCACGGCTCGGCTTCTAAAATCGCTTGATAAATCGGTCAATTCAAAAAAAATTCAAAAATTCAAAAAAAATTATGCGACGTATATCGGTCGAAAATCGGTGAAAATTGCTCGATTTTTGAAGAAAATCGACGAAAATCGCTTAAAAAATCGACCACCAAATGAGTTCAACTAGTATGTCGATTTTCCATGGAAATCGGGCAATTTTATATATGGAAACGGTCGATTTTTGAAAAAAAAATCAAAAAATTTGATTTTGAAACTCTACGATTTTTGACGAATTTTTACCAATTTTCGGTTCGATATTTCCGATTTTCGCCAAATCGAAATTGTTAACCCTGCGCCCCGCAACGTTTTTTAAGAACGAAATACACACAATAACAATTTTGAGGGCACCATAAAGGCAGAAACAGGGACATCCCGACTGCAAATTGCTGGAATTTTTTATTTAAATAATGTTATTTTAATCAAAATTTACAAAAATAATATGACGAAAAGAAAAATGACAGGCGACAGAGAGCCTGTTGTCATTACTCTATGTCGCTATTTTAAATGGTTACAGAGAGAGTTTCATCATGATTATTTTAAATATTTATCTTAAATGTGTTGTGACATGCAAGCGATGATAAAATTATAGAAATAGCAGAGCAATTGACAATTCTATTCAAATTACAAAAGTATACCGTGAAAATTTTATTCAAATTGAAAAAATATACTGTGATAATTTCATTCAAATTGCAAAACTATACCTCTGTCACCATATAGTTAGGCAACAATAACGCAAAACGTAGAATAACATGAGTCAGCGGTGATGTGGCCTCTCTGTCACCAAATAAAAGCGTGGTAGTGAGTTCTATCCGCAATTCATTTGGTGATAGTTCTCTGTCGCCAAATGGTTTGGATACAAAACCCACAAATCGAATAAATTTTAAAAATCATGAATTTTTTTGAGCAAATTAAATTTATGAAGAACATTTTGGCACTGATTTCATTCAAAAAGTCGTTGTAAGTTGTGAGCATTAATTATTATAAGTCAGTGTTATTTTAACGGTTGCTACAATGTTGGAGTTCAAAGCAGGGTTCAATAAATTTAGAAAATTTCATATTTCTCAGTGATAATTCATGTAGTATTTTACAAAATTATTTGTCAGTTACTTTTTTTTGACAAAAAAATCAAATTTCGTTGTTCATCATTCTCTTTCGATGTGCGACAAATTTGACGATAAATCATAGTAAAATATTTAATAAAACCCGACATTGATATTACAAAGTGCAATAAATACAACAACTACAATAGCATAGCATGTAACCTACACCTAAGAAACATACATGCCTTAGGGAATTTATAAAACTGGGATACAACATAGGTACATGCCTCTGGTGAAGGACTAAGTCACAAAACTATACATTCTATGGCCATGGTTGTCGGAATAGGGTATGGTCAAATTGACGATAGTTATCTATTAGAGGCTGACGGGGTACTGTGTTTGGATACCTAATAGGGCTTAATGTAATATCATCGTCAGGATCCGGAGGACTCCGAGGACGCAAGGAAATCGTCATCATCATCGTTATTTGTACGGTTAGGAGGTACCCCTCCTTCAGTGCTGGTTGAACGTTTTCTTGCATTGTCGCTTGAACGGCCTGTTGTAGTAGTACTTGAACGGCCAGTTTTGATAGTGCTTGAACGTCGAGGTCTAGGTGATATGAAATCGTCATCATCATCATCGCCATAGTTAGTAGCAAACCCTCCTTCCGTGGTGGTTGAACGTACTCTTGAACTTTCTGCTGCAACAGTGATGGGTGGACCTCTACCCCTCTAGTTAGATCATCTTCTGTGTCTTCTGCGTGAACCAGGCATCACACCCCCGCCAAAGAGCATATACATCGCTACGAATTCTAGAATATCTTTGTTCAGCAATTCTTCATCCTCTGGAAATGACTAACACAAAAGACGAGCATACGAAGTAGTGAACTTATGGATAATACTAAAAAGATTAGTATGATGAACAAATATAAAATAACTAACCTTAATATACTCTACATACTGATCGATCAGAATCAGTACCCTATAAGATCGCGTAGATAAACCTGTGCAGAACGGTAGTCGGCTAGTTCGTATACCCTTAAATACCTTTGACACTACCCTTGAAAGTGCGCCTTGAGGTCGTTGGAGGTCACAAGGTTCATGCCAGAGGTAGTCACCTTATGCCTCGATAATGTAGGACGTCACTCTTGCAATTTGGACACTACTTTATTTAGGTTCTCCTCCTTGAACGGATCATCCTTACCATTACGCGTAACCTTCAACGTGTAATGAAGGGCTACACTGCTCATATCAGGTATCCACGAGAATGTTCTGCTAGAGGATCCAGCCATGGTGAAGTGTGAGTGGGAGCTGTGTATGTGTGCTTGCGATTTGTAGTGGAGGCTGGGGTAGGGAAGAAGGGCTGCTTGGGTGGCGGGCGGTTTTATATGCTACTTTGGTCTGAAGAAGCGGGCTGCAGCGTATTGTCGTTTCGGTCTGAAAAAGCGGTGGGCTGCAGGGTGTTGTCTCTTCACTCTGAGATAGCCATTGTGTTGTCCGTCACCTTGAACTCTGTGCTGCTCTGAACCGACATCCTGCCTTACTAAGCCTTCCTTACTTCTGCTGCTCTCCCCAACTTCCTCCGGTTCTTCACCAACAACCTCCTGCTGCGTCGCATGGCCGGTATTGGCTTTCTCAAATGCTTGTGCCAACAACACTAATGTTCATCCTTTCTCAATTGCAATTCTTACATACGAACTTCAAGGCTTCGGCCTCTCAGTTCCATTAACTCCCAGTACGTGCAATCCATTTCCGGCAACCTACTCCGTGCAACGTCAGATCATGCAATTCACAGTCCAAAGAGAATATGTGATACAACCATCTCATAACCGTGTCCCATGAACGCTCCCCTGCACGTAACAAGCTAGCCTCAATACTTGCGAAATGACTTAGATCTACCCCTTCAACACCCATGTGCGGAACCCCATCTCCGTAGTATATTTTAAATTTCACTCTTTCATCCAAACCTGTCAAGTATTTTATCAAATTCTTAACACGTGCATAATTTAACGCTACACTGTAAGACTAATAATGATCCAAAAAATTTATGAGAACTTAAGAATTGCCTCAGCATCATTCTATGAAAATTTTATAGAAACATTAATGATACATCAGGAACATCCAATTTTTTTTCAAAATTTCCTAACATGGTTTGTTTCATTTTTCAGTGGGTTCAAACTTGCCCGTTAGCGTTTTATCAGGAGAGTTACAATGTTTAATTTTTTTATAAATTTCTCAAATTTGATAATCATTTTAAATTTTTGTGGGAACATCATTGATATGTCAGGAACCTCCACAAAAAAATTCAAAATTGTTTGAGCCATTTTTCGTTCGGTACAATTTTGCCGAGATCTCGGTTTTATCGGTAGAAAAACAGCATTTGAAAATCTATTTTTGCGGTTCGTTTGAAATTTATCTGAATTTTCTAAATCTTGCCAAGATTTCATTCTCCAGCCACGGGTGATATTTAGAGAAAAACGATATTTCAATCTCTGCCTAACTATTATTACTCTATTTAATCTTGTCACTACATTGTACACGAAATGGCGACAGAGAGTAATGATGGTAGGCTCTCTGTCACCATTTGAAATGGCAACAGAGAGTGTGTCGCCATTTCATTTGGCGATCATTTGGCGACAGACTCTCTATCGCCAAATGAAACAGTGACAAGTGTCTACTTCTGTTATTTTTCTTTTCGTTATATTATTTTCGTAAATTTTGATTAAAATATTATTATTTTAAAAAATTCCAAATTGTTGTGGCAAGAGATGCTCGCTTTGTGTAGACCGAAAACAATGACTAGAGGAGATGCTAAAAGAGCGAACTAAAAATCTCAGCTAGGTCTGCATTAGACAAGAGTCCAGTGCTCTTTGATGAACGGTACAAAAGAGAATGAACAGTAAAAATCAACGCAATTTCAAAACCAATAATCGAGAAAACTTTTAATCGGCTAATTCAAATCCCCATAAAACTTTACATGCACCTTATAGATGTCAACAAGCTATTCCAACCTTCAATCGTAAGGATTGATTTTAAAGTTCTAATCTTTTTCTATTTGAAGGAAGATTGTACCAAGACTGAATAAACTCACAAACTTCATTTTGAGCTTGCTCGTGGGTATTTGATGATTAAAATGATCTTAGATGATCTCCCACATGTCACAGCAAGTAATAACACCGAAGAAACACCAATCTATCACGAATCCTTCATTTTCAAGTCAAAATCTGGTTTTTTTTAGAAGAACTTCGGAGACCTTGTTAAAGCTTACATAGATGATTGGGATATAATCTACATAAAATTCATCATTGGCATCACAAGATCAAAAAAGAAATAAACTTAAAAGAGATCAAAGACTCAAAAAGGAAGGAGACCAAAACTTGAGCAAGAGTAAGTTCTAGTAGATCTTGCTATGTTGGAACATATTTTAGATGAATTTCTCAACCTCTTGTGTGTATTAGATACAGTAGAAACACAACTGGTAGAAGAAGGTGAAGTAAAGCTCAAGTTGCAAGAAAAAATCAAGCAAAAATGTAAAAACTAAAATAAATTCCAGTACATAGATTAACTTAGATTTTGCATTACTTAGAAAGGAATGATTACAAAGTCACATTTTCAGGTGGACAAAACTTAAAGGAGCATAAAGAAACTTAATCAACCACAAAAGAATAGCTGTAATGGTGAATCAAAAGTGTTAACACCTTACTCTGATACCAAACATATGATAAATCACAGAAGCTATAAGATTATTTAGCACAATTTGATTAAATTGAATATCAACTTTTATATGTGCAGAAGTACAAACCCACCTTAAGACATATTAAGAATGCCTTGCATATTGAGTTTTATTTTTCTCTCATCTATTTCTTTTAACCTTTATAGTTCCCTTCGGTTCCTTTTCTTTGATTTGTGTGCTATTTTTTTCTCTTTTGTGTTCAGTTTCTTTGTATGTCTTTGATGTACAAGAGGAGGCTCTTTATATAGCCAAGGAGAGAAGCTATAGGGACGTTAATTTTCATGCACTAACCCTCAATAAAACTGGCACTTTAATTCTCCATACACTAACCACTGGCACTTTAATTTCAGCTCTTAAAACTCAATGAAACTGATTGTAACTCAGTATTTTAATACATGCATGTAGCCAACAATTCGTGACTTATTTTTATTGCAGTTTTGCTTTAATACAAAAATGGAAACTGATTGTCATTTCATTGCTATGCACCCTCATGTAGCATTATGCTTAATAACACTAATTAGTACACAATTAATTATTTTGAAGGGAGAGGAGAGTGATTTTAAACCCCATGGTTCATAACCTTTTTAGTCTACCAACCATCACACTTAGATCTTTTATTATAAGAATCTTTCTGTAATTTATATAAGCCATATTATGTTAAATTAATTTAGCAGACCACTTTAGAGTGCTATGGTCACTTAACTCAAATTGCTTAAAATTAAAGTGAGCTCATTTCAAACTCAAACTGAGTACCATAAACTCAAACAAAATCAAATACTTACAAATATGAATAAACCACCGTATGATCTCTAAGCAAACGGAGAGAGATACAACGGAACCAATAAGGCCATCAGGCCATGGAACTGTGGAGGGCGGATGTAAACTGAAGCACGGATCTGATGAATAGACACATGCTTTCGATTGGAAAGCTCTCGTGACCAGATAATCAGAGATCTGATGAAGCAAGGCAACAGCTTTCTATTGGAAAGCTTTCGCGAACAGATAATGTTGGATGAAGTATACTTATATCTCATCGAATTACATGCGTGCTAGCTGTGGTTTTAAGGTGGTTTGGTATCACAGCGTATTACGTGTGGCATGGTACAGTTTGTTGGGGACTTTTCGTTTGTTGGTGGCATCCGTTGTTCAAGCAGGGGATCATTTACTAGCATCCAGTGCATCAGTAAACTTCAAATGGTTACATTTCAACTGTAGCATAACGAAATCTTGTTTTTCCTCATTCGTGAAAAAGAAGAAACTTGTTTCCCCCAAAACTATGAAATCCGAACAAACCAATATATATATCATCACAAGAGTTGTCTGCAAAGATAATCGTGCATGAACTCTAGTGAGTTCAAAACTTTGCGAAAACAGAGCAATGGTTCATCGTCTGAAATGATCACTTTTCTAGCCACTTTTTTGTTGCAAAAATAACTTCTCCTAAAAATTTTGCAAATCTAGCCCCCGCCCCCACCACAAAAGACACGGCAGCCATAGAGCCGTAGCGCGGGAGACAAGTGGTGAGCGCGACAGCAGGCGGCCATCACGTTTCAAAGGTGTGAAAGGAGTTGGAGCCACGAAGGAGAGCGCAGGGGTCCTTTCACGGTAGAGGAATACGGAAGATGATTTTTACTGTAAGTAAGAGATTAAATTTACAATTCTATTAAAAAAATATATTAAAAAAAAGTGACTCTCACCGTCTCCCTCAACCAAAACGGTTGGGCCTAACCGCGGACACAAAAAGAGATCGCACCGAAAGAAAAACCATTCCATTGAGGCCGCACCCCACGCGGCGCGCCCAAACACGCAGAGGCAGCGGCAGGCAGGCTACAGAAGTCTCCCTCTCCCTCCCCATCGAAACTAACCACCCGGAAAAACTCAAAAACCCCAACTAGAAACCCGAAAAACCACGGGGAAACCTCGCACCGTCGCACGTCGTCCTCTTTCCAGCCTGTCCGGCCCCCTGGCCTCTTAACTCTGTCTCTGCATCATCCCATCCCATCTCCCTCTCGTCTCGCTCATCTCCATCTCCCCAGTCCCCACCCGTGCCGCGTCCATTGAAATTCCATTATTTTGATTCGTTATTTTCTCTTTCTTGTTCTTCTCAGAGAGGAGAATAATAAGAGAACACTCACACTCCCATCTATCCCACCCAGGCCGCTGCAATGCGCGTCCTCGCTGTGGTCCTGCTCGCCGCGGCGTGCGCGGCGGCCGGCGGGGAGCTGCCGGAGTTCAGGGAGGCGCCGGCGTTCCGCAATGGCGCGGGATGCGCGGGCGCGCCGACGATCCACATCGCGATGACGCTCGACGCCACCTACCTGCGGGGCTCCCTCGCCGGCGTCCTCTCCGTGCTCCGCCACGCTGCCTGCCCGGAGTCCATCGCCTTCCACTTCGTGGCCTCCTCAGCCAACCCGGCGCGCCGCCTCGCCGCGCTCCGACGCGCGCTCTCGGCGGCGTTCCCCACGCTCCCGGCGACGGTCCACCGCTTTGACGCTCGCCTCGTCCGCGGCAAGATCTCCGCCTCCGTCCGCCGCGCCCTCGACCAGCCCCTTAATTACGCCCGCATCTATCTCGCCGACCTCCTCCCCCGCTCCGTCTCCCGCGTCCTCTACCTCGACTCCGACCTCCTCGTCGTCGACGACGTCGCGCGCCTCTGGGCCACCGACCTCGGCCCAGACGCCGCCCTCGCCGCCCCCGAGTACTGCCACGCCAACTTCACATCCTATTTCACGGACGCGTTCTGGCGCCACCCCGAGTACTCCTCCATCTTCGCCAACAGGGCGCGCTCGCCGTGCTACTTCAACACCGGGGTCATGGTCATCGACCTCGACAGGTGGCGAGCCGGCGGGTACACCATGAAGCTGGAGTACTGGATGGAGGTGCAGAAGCAGGAGGCCCGGATATACGAGCTAGGGTCCCTCCCGCCGTTCCTTTTGGTTTTCGCCGGCGAGGTGAAGGCCGTGGAGCACCGATGGAACCAGCACGGGCTCGGCGGGGACAACGTGGCGGGGCAGTGCCGGGAGCTGCACCCCGGACCGGTGAGCCTGCTGCACTGGAGCGGCAAAGGAAAGCCGTGGCTGCGACTGGACGCTGGCCGGCTGTGCCCGCTTGACGCTCTCTGGGCGCCCTACGACCTACTCCGGCGCCGCGGCGCTCGCGACGACCTCCTCGCCGCCGTCGCCTGAAAATGCGGGGCCCACATTGCTGGAGCGATCGGTTGTTCGAGTTCGGATGACTGGCCATGGCTTTGGCTTGGCTTCGTTGTGGTGGGTGTCGGCGTAGGCCGGTACGGGCACTGACACGCGGGTTCGCTCGGCCTCTACGGATGGGCACTACCGTGGGCCACTGTTGTCAGTTGATATGACTTGGTTGCAGTGGCCTGTCGGTACTGACAGCCGGGCCCACACGTTGGTGACGGATGGCAAGGTTTTGTTTGGGAACGGAGGCTGAGATGCAGCGATTGGTGGGTTGTGTACAGCTGTTTCTTTTTTTTGCCTGTTGGGGTAACAGATCACTCCGTATTATATTCCATTCGTTTTTGGTTAGGGTTAAAAATTTGTTGCGGTGGATGTACGTCGTAATAATAGGATACTATTTTATAGATTTTATTACCAAGGGAATAAATTTTGGTATGTTTCGAATTAGGGTTATGATCAGATTTTAGGAGGTGGAAACAAGAATTGTTGGTCTTGGGAAATGAGATAACTTTTGAGTACTTGTACTAAATTTTAGTTGTATACACTATACACACTAGAGCATTTTTTTAATTCGTTGAGAACAGCTAATTGGATGTCGTTTGTTGGCGCAAATCTCAAACCTGAGGCTCCAAATTTCTGGAATCTGATCTGGCTTTTCTACTCTTGTTTAAAGCATGATCGATGATCCACCGATGATTTGATTGGTGTGTGGTTTTGTTCCATGTGAATGGCTGGCAGGCTGCCAAGTGCTCGAGTGGATTTTACAAAGGCTGGAAATTCTTTGCTTCTCTCGTGCGCGAGCCGCGAGAGACGAAAGAAAAGGGTTCAGTTGCTTTCTGCCTTTTCCTCCTCTGTTACTGTCCATGGTTGGTAAAAGGATGATCACTCGATTGCAGTAGCGTGCGAGTGTGGCGTTGTCGTCAGAGAAATGTTTTTCTTTGTTCAGGGTTACTGTAACAAAGGCGTAGCGTAAATTGAAGCTCATTTTAAGGCTTCCTTTCCGTGGGATGGGCAGGAGGCAGCACATGCTCGTTACGGTCTTTCTCCTTGATATACATGCGCGTACGGTACACCGATGTTATGATTTCTGAACGACTTACTACACGATGCAGCCATCAACTTTGGTTAGTGGACATATCTTGGATTCAGTACAGCTGCAAGCTAGCAAACAAAAGACACCTACCTGGTTGATCAGTCGATGCCACTTGCCAAGATCTAACAGTGGTGCACGCCTGCCGTGCAGGTTTCAGCAGTTCATGGTCGGGTCGTAGGGAAGAATAAACTCAAGTGTTAAAAGAGCTCTTTCTTCCTCCTCCTCCTCTTAATGGATGTCATTGTAGGATTACTGTTTAAAGAGGGAAAACCACCACCACTGCTCCTACAAATCTCACCTCATTGATCATGCGGGCCTGGTCTACAGGGAATTGAGATCCACTGCACACTACCGACTATTGGATCTAGAAGGAATGACCTAGATTTTCGAAAGGCACTGTCCATGTGTGTACTGTAGCGACATCTGCGCTACAACACTTGCTGTAGCGAATTCTGTTTCTGAGTCCTGAGCCGCGATCTGTATGCTAATTCTAGTGATCCAATGATGCTTATAGCTAGCTGACGACCGCTAAAGTTGCTGTCGCCATTGCTACTGCACTGAATTGCTGTCCGTACTGCAAGGGTCGCCACCGACAGCCTCGGCGTTTTACCAGGGAGGGGGCAATTCCCAACATACCGCCGCGCCACGCCGGCACGCACCCCAGAAGACAAGCAGGCCACCGACTGCTTACTTGCTTAGCTGCTTGGAAGTGAACGATGCGTGCCACTCCTGCTAGTACTCGGTAGGACTACTACTGCAAACTCGAGTCTCGTAGGCTCCTTTGGGATTGTGTTTCAGTTTATTTTTGTTGCGAGTTGTGGCTGAGTAACTGAGTTCGAGTAACGCAAGAATTTCAAAGAAGATTTATAGAAAACAGTTTAATTTCCACTGTAAATAAGGGGAAAAAATCCAGCATTTTAATTAAGGATTTAGAGTCTGTTAGGAACACAACAACTTATAGGAAACAATTTACCTCTCATAGTAAAAATTCTCACGTTTCAAAAGGAACATTAGAGTTTTTTGTATAGTTCGATGAACACTGCCGTCTGAGAGCTTTTGTGTTGCAGAACGTATCTCCGTCTTTTCACTGTTTGTTTACATCCCTTTACATTATCTTCTTTTTCGTCTAAAGATGGAGTAACACCAGCATTGCTGTTGAGAAACCAATAAAAAACACACGAGATTGCTTAAAACGAAGCAATATAATAAGTAGCCGGATGCCTGGATACTTCCATCCTGACAAGTCGGGTGCAGCCGGAGCATGATCTGGGCTGCCCATTTTCAGAATCAACGGTTTAGATTCACGTTTCACGTGTTACAGTGTTAATACTTTTTTAGTAAAAAGTTGATACAATATTTCAAAAGATCTGAACCGTTAATTTGCTATTTTTTCATGCTATTACAACTGTTTAAGTTATCGTTACAATAGTAACTGCAAATTAACCCTATCCACTTCCATCCAATAGTTATACTGTATGCAGAGAGATGAGGGGAACTTGAAAAACAAATTCATGATCTTCATTCTAAATGTTAAAAAGAAAAAGTCTTCACAATTTTTTAGGAAAAAAGTCATTACAAATATCTGGCCCATTTGGGTGGCCCAATGTGATCACCATCTTTCTTACTAACTCCAAATCTAGCCCAACCCGAATGACGTTTTGGCCCGGAGCGAATTAAACGCGGATCAAAATCAACATCAACATCGCTTTGTTGTTTCGACCGACCCGGGCCTGAGTTCGTCCTCCTTCCAAATCTCTACTGCTTCTAATTAGAAGTTGGTGACAGTGATCCATTCTCTTCTAGAGTATCTGATTCGTTGGATCTGACATGAACGGCTGAGATAGGAGAGGATTTAATCATATCTTAGATAGAAAGATTTTATCATATCTTTTTTGAATAGAAATATTATTTTAGCATATCTCTATTCACATGTTCTTACTATGGAGGGATGTTATTCATATATCTTATATATGGAAGGATTTTCTCATCATATCCTGCATGGATAGAAGGATATACTCACCATATCCCATAATACGGGAATTCTATCTCATCATATCTGGAAATGCATAGATTAAAAGGAAAGAATCACGCAACCAAATCACGTGCCAATCACGAAGATGTCAGGGAGACCTGGCTTCCATTCGCCCGCGTGCGCTGCCTTCTGCTTTTATCTACTCCCTATTAGAGGGCACCCACTCTCATCTCCAGGAGGACAGGCCGGTCGATAGTGGAGACACACGCATGAAGAGAAGAGAAAGGCTGCGTGCAAGAAGCAAGAAGATTTCCTGTAAAAGGAAGGCAATAACTTTCTCCTGCTTCAATGGTAAGGATTGATATCTCTCTACTAATTCTAATTAAAAGTTGGTGGCAATCGTTCGTTCTCCTTCAGAGTACTTGATTCGTTGGATCTAACATGAACGGTTGAGAAGGAAGAGAATTTAACCCGATAGTCAAATCTCTTCGGAGGAACAAACTTTTCCTACTATTGAAATATAACTAAAGTTAGTGTTCTTTGCAAATAATTTTTTATCATAAATTGAGTTTTCGTTGCAACGCACGGGCACATGACTAGTCCATAGAACATACATCGGCACATGACCATAACGTGAAATAATTACTATTTTAGTCCCATAGCAATTTTGGCCTCTTACGAATGCAATTATAAGAATAGCTCTATCTCCGACCGCGAAAACATCGGTCACCTTTCGGGCTTATGCGCCGCTGAAGCACATACCACGCTCTGGAGCGCGGGACGTCACAAAAGCTGCCATGCACCCAGAGTGCGGTACGTGCTTCTATGATTGGGGATGAAGTTATTTTTGCAATTGTGTTTGCAAGGGGACCAAATTTGTAAAAAATATCAAACATGGGCCTAGAAAGTGATGCTGTTATCCCATAACTTGAGCGACTGAGCACCGACACGATCACACGAATGGCGACAAACTGCACGAATCAAAACAGCCCCCTCGGCATGTACCGTGGTACAAACAACGGTTATCTGTAATACACCTCAATATTATCTATGAGGAGTGCTTCAATACTTTCCCTCCTAGTACAAATTGCACAAATCTTGAAGCAAACGAAAAGGTAAGTAATCATTATCTACCATTCGTTTATATTTTAATATTTGTGCAACTGCTAAAAAGAAAAGCATGGAAGCAACTCTCATTATCTATAGATATGATTAAAGACAACTTATATAATAGATTAACTATATAGTTGTCTGTAATAATCTCTTATACAATTAATAGATTGTCTATACAATCTATATACACAATATAAAGCCGTCAATAAGATCATTTGTTAAATAATAGTTAATATGCTTCTCTTCCCTTCGTATCACATAAAATTCTGTATGACATAGACTTAAGTACAACTGATATGGATCATTGTGCTTGCCCTCCTCGTAAAATAGGCACGGTCGGTGAACGTGCTTCCTGGCTTTTCGCTCGTGAAACCGGCGGAAGAAGCCACCCATCCATCCATCATGAACGACGGACGGCGCGGCGCATTGACTTGGGTACATAACGCCATTGGCCTACCACGCCACCTCCCATGTGGTGTGGGGGAGGGGTGGGGTGGCAATTTGGCAAACGTATGCGCGTCTCATTTCAACGCCTATAAATAGACCCCAGGAGTAGGATTGGATCTAGCCACATCTCGGCGTTTAATTGTCAGTCAAGTTCCTGATCGATCAGGCAGTCGAAGAACGGAAGAAGGTGAGATCGGACAGGCCGGAGGAAGATGGTGCAGGGGACGCTGGAGGTGCTGCTCGTCGGAGCCAAGGGGCTCGAGAACACCGAATTCCTGTGTACGCATCAGTTTGCTTTGCTTTTCTTGTTCAGTTTTGGTGTAGTTTTGGATACTTGATCGAGTAATTAGTTGGTAACATTGAGATCAGCCAAAAAGGTTAAAGTTCAGGACTTGTCGCTCTTTTCGTTTTATTGCTCTTGTTATAGATCACAACAATTGCTGTTGATGAGTTTCGTGGTTGCAAATTACGCCTTGTAGGCAACATGGACCCGTACGCGATTCTCAGATGCCGCTCGCAGGAGCAGAGGAGCAGCGTCGCATCAGGCATGTTTGATATCATCTTTTAGCTTTGTTTTTCTTCTCTTAACACATGTCCTTGCGTTCTGTACGTATTTGCCAACAACTTTTCATAAAGGATGCACAACAAACAGGCTGCCTTTTGACCCTAAAATCGCAGACATGCTACGCGTTATGATGGTAATTCTGTTCTTTGCACCTGCTTTCGTCTGTCAACTCGCTCAAAATATTATACTTCAGATACAAGTAACGGCAATGCTGATAGAAACTACTATTTGATTGTTATGTATGTGTAAGTCATTTTCTGTCGTGTCATGCAAAGTGGTATGTCTGAAACTCTGAGCACTTGAAGAGAAGATATCTCAAAAAATTACAATGGAAAAAGGTGCAAATCGAGTCAAAATTACAGCGATAATGCGCTAAAAGCGCGTTAACAGCGTAGCGGCTCTCAGTTTCTCTCATCTTCTGTCACAAACACAAACCTATTCTAGACACAGGAAAAACTGACATGAACCATCGACCTTTCAAAATGGGAAAAAAAGGATCCATCTTGACATTCTTCTTTGCTGACAGAAAGGCAGGGTTACCAAATGTGAAATGATCTTGTTCTTTACTGGCGCAAAGCTGACATCTCTAATTTGGACTTGTTTAATAACGAGTATGCTAATGCCATGTTCCCTTTAGGCCTTGACTTCCATAGCGAATGTAACTTGATCCATTGTGCAGGCGAAGGTAGTGACCCTGAATGGAACGAAACCTTTGTGTTCACCGTCTCTCAAAGCGCAACGGAGCTCATCATCAAGCTCCTTGACAGTGATAGCGGCACGGATGACGACTTTGTTGGTGAAGCAACGTGAGTACCTTCTGTTATTCCTGGATCCTGTCTACAGTACAGTATAATGAGATCAAACTTTTTAGCATCCTTAGGAGATACCAAACTATACATTGAGCAAGTACCAAGGGGTACCAAAAGTTTAATATAGTTTTTACCATCCTTAGGAAGTACCATGAGGTACCACTAAATTACTCTTAAACTCTTGGTACATCCAACCTTTAAACTTTAGTACCTCTTATTAGTAGCTCAATATATAGTTTGGTACCTCTTAAGGTTGATTAAAAGTATCAAAGTTTAAAGGATAGAGATACAAGAGTTTAAAGGTAATTTGGTAATACCTCATGGTACCTTCCAAAGATAATAAAAACTCTGTAACGAGATACTACTAGTGAACTAGAGGCTAACTCAAGTCGCTGGTGTCAATTTCTACCCTGAAGATGGGGTGAACACAAATGTTCCCGATGCGTCATTTGCGGAGCTTGAACTCTTAAATGAAACTGGTTCAAATCTTTGGGAGGAAAGCTGTGCTAAAAAGATTACTTTTTCCACCGGTATTTGAGTTTATGCACCGTAGACTTGCAGTTTGTATTTCAGTTAATGTCGCGGGTTCCAAACTTTTTTTTTTTTGAAAACAGGGTTCCAAACTTGAACGTCTGCAAATTGCCATGTCCATTACAACTGAGTAGCTGATTCTTGCAGGATCCCTTTGGAAGCAGTGTATACAGAAGGAAGCATCCCTCCAACTGTTTACAATGTTGTCAAAGACGAAGAATACCGTGGAGAAATCAAAGTTGGTCTGACGTTCACTCCGGAGGTAATTGTCTCACGTTCATGTTCAAAGAGGGGCTAATTCGTGTCATCGTCCACAATGTTGTGTTCCATCTTGGTGACCTGGCTCTTTTGGGTCTAACTAAAAAATCTGAATGATTACTTCATTCCTCTCTTTACTAAATTGGTAAAGCTACGTTTCAAACAAAAAAATGTATTAGTAATAATTAAGAAAGTTCTGTGCTGGTAATGATAAATTTATAATATTTATTTGGAAATGCTAAACATCTGTTGTATGATTTTTTTTTTTTGCGAAATTAATTACCGACCTTTCGATTTGCATCACATTTGGTGCTTCCGCCCGGCTCCGTCTACGCTGAGGCTCCGGCCCCGATGAGCTTCTTTACGGTCGGGAAGTGGCGAATGGATCGGCAGTTGGGAAGTGTTAGGAAAGGAAGATAAGCGTAGAGTGGATGGGAAAATCTAGGACGTTTGATCTCTATCCAATGGTAAAAAAATCTGACTCTTTGCAAAAAAAATAAATCATTTGAATGATGTGTAGACACTCCCAATGTACTTTGTTTGTGTTAGTGGGTATCTCGGTCTTCTTTTCTGTAGCTTGCTATTGACCTAAAGATGCACGGGCTGGGCATTCTTCTGGTCTTTTATACATTTTTTTCCTGAAATGTTTCTTCTATCCTCAGGAGGCTCGCGAGCGGGATTTCTCTGAGGAAAACTTCGGTGGCTGGAAGCAATCATCTTGAGAAGAAGCAGATACCTTGATGTCTTGCTGCAATGCTGTGACAAGTCGTGTGCTTGAACACAGCCTATGTAAAAGACTGCAAAATTAGTTTACTTGGATATGTATATCTTATACAGTAAGTAGGATTGCTGCAAAGAACTTCCCTTATCGGTATCTGTACCCTGTTCGAGTCTTAAAAGTTGTAATAATGGTGTTCTCCACTTGTATGAGCTATGGAGGAACCATACGCTTGATGTTCACCTTAACCCATTGCAATAACGATGTGCAATTACTATGGTCATTTTTTTTATATTGATTATGTAAATTTGGGAACGAGGAGAAGATGATATCATCATGCAGTAATATACCGGCACTTCCAATCTTCGAAAGACGCTCGTACTTTCTTGCTACTTGTCTATGGTCCTTGTGCAACAAATTACTACTAGCTAATCTACCATGTTAGTCAGCACTCAGCACCATGTTCTCCCCTGACATGTTTCTGATGATGAGAGTATATTATGGCTTAATGCTCACTCAAACTACAGAGAGCACTAGTTCTTTGACCTTCCAGCAGCACTGCATGACTGTATCTCTAGTTCCTCTCTCTGTCGCATCAATATATAGATAGATTAACCTAAACTGCCAACAATTTTTTATCTCCTACACCACGTTTCTTACCATGTGAGCGATCAGATAACAAAGGCTAGTACTGTCGATATCATGCTCACAAGAGGACAAAAAGGCTAGTAAGTAGCAATGATAGTTTAGCGAAGGCGCGACGAAGCACCAGCTTGTCCTGGCTCCGCATGTCCGTTTGCCGTTTGCGACCGTCGCCAAAGTGAAATGACTCTACACGCCCTGGAGAAAACAGAAGCCCGGCCGGCCAGTCGTTCCAATCTCTCGCAACAACAAAGATAGCAAGCTCCCAAGTCCCAACCATTGTCCTACCTCAAATCTTTGCTCGAAGGAACAAAAATACTAGGAAGCAAGAGGAGGAGACATGCAATTACATGGTACGTTCTTGTCTTGGGTTCATACTTGAGAGCTCTACTGTGCTTGCTAATTACAGTTTCAGCACTGTGTGTGTGATTGTATCGTGCACTAGTGTTCTTCTGCGCGAGAAAACGGAGGCGAAGGAGAACCTGAGCTAGTTGTGCAGCGGGTTAGGGCCCTGCGGAACCAGCCTCTTGGATTCGCCGAACTCTGCCGCTGCATGGCCGGCACCAGCCACCGTCGGGGACGACGTCGTTCCTGCCGTCGCCGGTGCCACGTTCCCGCGCTTCCATGCCGCTACGTCTGCTCTGGGAATCCTGTGGCCGCAGCCGAAGGTGGCGAGCTCGGACGCTAGTAGGAGAACCATTGCAAGCAGCATGGTTGGTAGTAGAGCACCGGCGTCTCTCATGCTGAGAGAGACGGGGAGGGAGAGGGAGTGGGCACCGGGAAGAGGAGGTGATTTCAGTGTGCTTGTATGGATGCAACTATGCAAGCAACCGAGCAGGGTGTTGGATTTGGGGAGAGGTGTGAGTGTATCATGTCTGTTGTTGTGTTGTAGATCAAGTGTAAGGAGGTGTGTCTAGGTGCTACCAGGGTTTGATTTTCGCCAAAATTTGATTCTTTTGGTAGGTCCCAAAATACACACTTAGTTACATTTGGGTGGATTCATTTGAATTTTATCCAAAAATTCAAATTTAGGTTAAATTTTATCCGAGAAATCAATTTTTTTGTCACATTTTGTAAAATAATTTAAAATTTTGTCCAACCGTTTTGTCCCGAAATTACACCGGTGGTGCTGAAAAAATTTTAAATTGAAATTTGAAACCCTGCGTGCTATTAATGAAATGAGGTCACCGTTTGCTGAGGTGTCAGATGTGTTCATGTATCTATATCCTACCTCTACTATATTTGGTGGAATCCATGCCACCATATTCATTTGAGATGGCTTGGCTCCAGCTCGAGCCGAGCCGTCAAATTTTTTTTGCGTTTAGGTCCTTTTGTTTAAAAAAATGGTTAAGTCCATTTTGGAAACAAATTATGTTTAGGTCCTATTCCGAAAAAAGATTATATTACGTTTACGCCCTTTAGGCCTTTTTAAGCATTATGTTTAGATCCTATTTTATCCTTATCCAAAAAATAGTGTTTAGGTCCTTTTTATGTCCTTTTTCGTAAAAAAAATGTTTAGATCATTTTTTTCCATTTTTTACGTGCGGAACGGCGGTCGTGGCATGCCACGCCGCGGTAGCTCAGATATATTTATATCCTTTCAACCGTTCCGCCGAATAAATGCGAAAAAACGCGATTACGTTTGTATCCTTTCAACCGTTTCGCGTGTCTCCTCGATTTGCTCACGTAGGGAGCGGCGGTCGCGTGTTTTCTCGATTTGCTCGCGTGGGTAGCGGCGGCTGCAGCGTGGCACGCCGCGGTTGCTTACCTAGTATAACTTATAGCGGGGAGATTTAGAGCGTAGAGACCGCCGCCATGTCACCGAATTCACGAGAAGGCCCTTTGGAATATTCGAAATCGCGTTTAGGTCCTTCAGTTGGTTTTTAACAGAAAGGACTCGAAAAAATTGAAATTATGTTTAGATCCCTCTGCAGTTTACCTCAAGGTCCACCGATGTTTTTTAGCAGAACAGACCCCGAAAAAATGAAATTACGTTTATTTCCCTCTGCGGTTTACGTTCAGCCCCTCTCAACGGTTTTTTTGCAGAATGGACCCGAAAAAACACGAAAAATACGTCCACGGTTTTCTAAAAAAACACATATTTGGCGATGGTTTAAGCAGTCCATAGATTTGCCGATGAGTCCTACTGACCCATTTTTTAAAACAAACAAACACGAAAACCAAAATTACGCAAAAAAAAAAACTAAATGACGTTTAAATCCCTCTGCGATTTTCTCAAAAAAAATTCTACAGCTTCGCTGACGGCACTTAGTAACCCATTATTTTAATAAGAAAACAGAAAACCAAAGTTATGCGCTCTTTTTTCAAGAAAATCCATCTGACTAAATTTCGCACGGCGCAGCGTCGCACGATCAAATTTCCTAAATTTAGTACGTTGCAGCATCAAACATCGAAATTTCGCACGACATAGCATAGTGCATGACCCTGGCTAGTAGTTAGCCAAAGGAAAGCGATGATTGAGGTGGTCATGCAGTTGACTCTACGGAAAAAAAACAGCAAAATTTTGTGCTGTGCAATCTACATGTGTGTGGGATTGTGATATTGGTTAGTTACGACTGTATTTTTCTGGTGATCGTTTTGTATTTATGCGTGGAATACGATGCTAATAATTCAAGAAAAAGGTTAGCAGCATTTTGTATCTTGGTGGAAAAGCTGAGCTAGTTCATTTGGCTTTGACTGCCTGGGACAACTGAATTCTGTTGTTCAGCTGTGGTGAGATCATGTAGTGCAGCGACAACAACCCTCGTAATCTGTACAGTACATCCATTGGACCTAGCTTGCGTGACACCGAGAAAGTTTGAAAAGAAATGCTACATTTATCTTTCTGTCCACTTTGATGATCCTGTCAATCTCACGCTAGCTTTCAGTAGGCAAATGGAGGTTCGTACCATCCTATCCACGATCAATCCTGTTTCTGCCTGGCTCTACTTGTCGACGGTTTTTGCAGTAGGAAGAACCTTCAGAGCATGTACTCGAGAGCATGATCAAAGATGATACGATTAGAAAATCTCGACATAATAGCTAAGATGGTACGATTTTTGTCTGTCTATGCATCATTCAAATATTTTGATTGATTTCATCTCACATCCCCTTCCTAATATTCTCATTATGTTGTCCCAACTGACCTCCGCAGACCTCCCTAAAACCCTGCGGCGCCCCCTGTCCTCCCACCGCTCCAACCTCTATTAAATCTTAAACCCTAAACTGATAAACTCTAGATTCTCAAGAAGCTTGTCGGAGTCTTGATGGAGATAGAGGTGGATAGACGCACTAATCATGATATAAATTGAAAGATTAAAATTCGAGTAGTATAAAAAATAGACCATTCGACAGATTTTGAGAAATTCCGTTTTTTTAAAAAGAAAACTCAAAGATGATACGATACACAAGGAAGGCAGTAGAGCTGGCACATAACGCTTACTAAGGTAGCGTTTGGTTAGTTGGATGGGATATGACCATCCAGACTGGATCTATCCAGGTAGCTGTTTGGTTGGGTGGATAGGGATGAGCCAATTTTTTTATTTGGTTGGATGGATGATAATGGATAGGATGAGTCAATTTTTTGTTTGGTTAGAGGGATGAGGGTGGATAGATTGGTTGTGATGACTTGTGGTGATATTACACATTTCCAAACGTCTGGTACGAGTGTTGTAGCTGTTGAAGGCTTGAAGCATACACGTTTGAGTAGGTATAAATCCATGGTAAATGCATGTCACTTCACAGTTGCAGTTAATATCCTCACAGCTTCTCCATGGTAAATTAACGATAGATAATCTTGGTTGGAGAGCTTACAGCCTAGTAGAATATGCCAACCAAATTGGTTTAGCCAACAGAACATAACATACACAGTACAAGTAAAAAGGCTTCAAACTGGAAAAAAAACTGGCACAAGAATTTTTTTTGACAAGCTCAGCATATGAAGTCCTTTTGGAACAGCTCCTGAATTTATTCGAACTGTAAGGAGAACTAACACTCGTTGAGAAAGGTTTAAAATCAACTAGTTAAAAATCGCAGCAGCAAAGACAAAAAACATTATGAGTAAGACGAAAATGAAAGAAAGGAGAAACAACAATACTAGATAGATACATACTTTTTCCTGCCAAGTTTAGTAGCCACAAACCACTGATGCACTAAGAATTGGTATTGCAACCAACCCAAGATTAGGCCATCATGCATTTGGACAAGAAAAATCAACAATAACCATCAATTCAACATTCTGAGTGAATGTCTTTGATGAATCATATCTGCGAAATTGAGAATGCTCAAATTCAATAGCTTCCTTAATACAATGCCAGAATGACATAGCAAGCAAGTAATTCAAGTTACCTTCCTCCTATTGGGTTTGCTGCAGCCATAACACTGCATCGAGCTTGAAGGGATGTGACAATTCTTGCCTTTGATATGCAGCTAAACAACATGACTACCAAACCACAAGTATATTAGAATTTGCAGCTCTATTGGGGAACCTAGAAGCTGTCCACATCATTAGTAACCAAACCAAAACTTATCCATCTCCGGTCGTCATAGCACATTATCACTCTTAGCACTATGAAAGGCCATTTTTTCAAGAACACGCAAGAGAAACATCTTGAAAATACAATTAATTTAGAACCAATTTCAGGGTTGAAAGAAGCAGAAAGAAATGCACATTCTAGAAGGCGCATGCATACCAAAGAATGGCAGAAGGAAGGCAATGCAAACAGGTGATGCAACAAGGCCAGTCCTCGCATCATTTGATATGAATAGATATTGGTATGCACCTTTGTAATACCTGAACAAATCAAGCAAACATCACCATCACTTATCCAACACAATAGTTCGTAAATGCTCCTCATAGGCAAAAGACAAAACAGAATGTATAACTTTTCCTACTTACCAATTCTGAAATCAGTTGCAAAACAGGGGATAACACTCCAAAATTTGCATAAACACCTGAGACCGCCTCTCTCAGTCTGAACCATAGTTTCACAACAACATACGCCAAGTTTTAGCCCACAACATACAACGAATTTCAGCTCCACAATATACACCAAATTTCACAACATACACCAAATTCACCAACAACATACACCAAGGTTCTTTCTTCCGGTTCATACCAAAAGTACACAAAATAACTAGCAACTATAGTTCAATGTCTTTGGTTGGAAGCAAAAGAAGCCATACAACTACCAATTTGCCATCATCCATGGAAGTGATTGGCCACATACCTAGCAACCCAAACTACCTTATCTGACACATCAAGTGTGTTGAATGCTCTAGCAATATGAGGATGCTCGACCGAATAGGCATAATAGTGAGAAAGATGGGTGCCATCAAAACCCGGAAGGCTTTTTATGTTTTGCCACATATATTTGGGAAGCTCGTTGTCGTCGGTAGCCACCTTCTCCATAGCTGTGGCAAGCCTATCAAGGCCAAATTGGAGTATTTCTTGCAGCCCCGTGTCCAGTTCATTTGGGATTGTCTTGGCTTTCTTTTCTTTAGGGGTAGAGGACTCACCAACATATTGCGATTGTGATACATCTTCAGTTGTGGCAGCAGCTTCGTCGTCTTCAATTTCATGCACTTCTGTAGCTAGAGGGTCGCTTGATCCCTTTGCGTACTTCCCCGTAGCCAAAGTGTTGCCAAAGATTGTTGCCATCTCACAATAGTGTTCGATGGGCTTGTTTAGATATTCAGCATCTCCTTTTCGTGTCAGCAAGCAAAAGAGAATATATTAGGCATAACACATGTAGCAAGTAGTAGCTCTTTGGAATAACAGTAGCATGAAGCAAAAGGCATAATACATGCTACATCCATACCTCAATATGGCCTGTGTAATGATCATGATCAAGTGTAATAACACAATTGTCTTCATCCCATCCAGCACCGCTCAACTTCTTAAGCTTGATTATCTTTCTCCACTTCCTCTTTCATGTTCTAATATGGTTCGAAATATGATTTTCAGTAAGTCTAAGATTGAAATGCTTATTCAAAGCCTTAGCACACGTGTTTAGGTGTACCTTCTTGAACCCACTGGATGTTCTAGTGCCACTAGCTACCAAGTTTCACAAGTGGCTAAGCATCATGTCAGACATTACAAATGTCCATGTAACATGGCCACTCCCATCAGCTTTTGCCCTAACGTTTTCACTAAGTTGTGCAAGATCTATGTCCTAGCATGTGTAATGACAATAAAGGAGAATTTTCAGCATGTATAATGACGATATATGAGTAATTTCAGCATTTATAATGACGATATAGGAGAAATTTCAGCATGTATAATCACAACATTACAAATAAATAGTTCTTGTCAACATTACAAATAAAAAGGAGTTCTTAACAACATTACAAATAAATAGTTTGTCACAACATTACAAATAGCACATACTAATTGCCATAGTGGTTCTGCCGGTCTTCCCACATGTCATTGGCAATTCCCTGCCTAAATTCAGCCATGATTCTATGGTCACTTGCTTGCCCAATATGTGATGAAGCGGGGATGGGGTTAGATGGCCAATTGGTCTCTGGTAAAATGTACTCATCAGCCCCATCATCTATAACCCAACTATGAATAATACAACAAGCTACAATAATGCTAACTTGAGTAGAAAAGGAAAAGAATGGAGTGGCATCATCAAGTATCTTGAACCGCCTCTTGAGTGACCCAAATGCACGCTCTATGGTCACACGAAGAGAGGAGTGCCTGAGGTTGAACAACTCCTTCTCATCTTATACGGGATTGTTCCCCCACTCGTTCAAGTGGTACTGCACACCGCGAAAAGGAGGCAAGAACCCACGTTTGGCTCCATATCCCGCATCAACTAGGTAGAGTTTTCCTAACATATGAGGCACAAGTGGGTCATATTTGCTTCATACAAATAAATGGTATGAACAAATTATGCTACATAATTAATGTATTACCTTGTGAGACACGTAGACCATTCTCACGCTCTAAGGCATCAGCTAACACTACAGCATCATGTGTTGCCCCCTCCCAACCAGCCAACACATATGTGAAGCGAAGATCAAAATCTACGGTTGCCATAATATTTTGAGTACAAAAAGACTTTCTACCATGAAAGGAAGGTTCCATGTTATTAGAAATAGAGGCCCTTATATGTGTATCATCAATAGCTCCAATACAATCCTATTTGGACAAGAATACATGCTAAAAAATTAGGAATCATATAATGTTGAGCCCAAAATTGTGTAAGGAGTAATAGCTCAATCTCATATCTTAAAGTATTGGATCCCACCTGGGGTTCCCTGCTATTTTTGTTGGGGTCTCCAATGAAGGTGGCCTAATGAAATCATTTCGTAGCTCACCTATGGCGTGAATGATTAGTTTGAAGTAATGACTAGCTGTTTCATTGGACTTACAATAATTAGTGCTAACTAGCCTATTCCTAAGATTGTGTCCAATAGTATTCAAGAACATCGCAACTTGCTCCTCAATACATACATGTATAGTGTCTCGAAGCAAGCCTCGATCCCTCAAAAGTGAACACAACCGGAAGAAAGGTGCTCTTTCAAACCTTAGCATGTTCACACAAGTTACATCATTCTTCCAAATTTTATTGTTTAAGTACTCTATTCTTATCTTGTCCCTTTCATCTATTGGGCCATATGTAATTTTTTCTCTCTTTCTTTTTCTAGACTTGATACATAACGCAATAAAAGAAACAACAACATATGTTACAGCCGCCAATATCAAGATCTTTCTTTTTCTCCTCTTGTCCATCTACAATGCAAAATCAAGCATTTTTTTTAAGTCTATCATTCACAAGCATACCACCTCACTACAAAGTCTGCGGCTTGCTAAGCCTAAGTTACTGTTAAGCATATTTGCTAAGAACAAGTCTAAAAGTTCTACAATCATTTTTTAAGTATTACTGTGATGAGTTATTCTAATTCCTCATAAACTAATCAAGCATGCATATTCTAGTTCCTAACTATATCTAAATACCAACTCATCAGATTGATCTGCAATTGATGCAAAGGAAGAAAGGAGATACCATATCGATGCAATTGAGATTTGGGGGGCAAATCAGGCCTCAACTCCAGCCGCCTACTCACCCGCGCCCCTGCCCTCCAGCCGTTAGTGTCACCGGGACGCGCCATCCTCCTACCCTCCTGCCGCGGGGCTGAGCCGCCCTCCTGCCGCGCCGGGTGCCGCCGGGTCACCGACCTTCATCCCTCTTGCCGTCGGGCCGAGGAGCCCTCCTGCAGAGCCGGGCTGAGCTTCCCTCCTGCAGCGCCGGGTTGCGTCGCCCTCCTTCCGTCGTCGATTTGCCGATCTGCCCTCCTGCTGCTGGGTCGAACCAGCATCTAATCGCGCTGCTTTTCTTGTGCTGCCATCGATCTATCGCTCCGCCCTTCGGATCTGTCGCACCGCCCCTCGATCTGTCACACCGACCTCTGGATCTGTCGCGCCACCCATTTGATATGCTGCGTCGCCACTCGATCTGCTCCTGCCGGTCGCGTCGCCCTCCGGTTATGCAGCGGGGCCCTCTGGCCGAGCCGCTCCTGCCTTCGGCCGCGCCACCATGGCGATGTACACCCACTGCTTCCTTCGGTTGGGAGAGGCGTGAACCGTGGTTGGGGAGACCCGTGAGGGTGGTGAGCGGAACCAGTGGGGAGAAGCCAGTCGCGCGTGGGATGAAGTCGTCTGGCTTTTTCTGCGGGATCGAGCCATCCGGCATCTTCACGGTATATTCCTCAAAACTAGATATGCTTAGCCAACTCATTCATCCATCTAAATAATTGGATGACTTTAAATACATAGATGACCAAATCCCATCCAGACTCGTCCAAGGAACCAAACGCTACCGAACATTCCTTACTCTCTCCTTGTTTTAGTGCAAAGTAGGCCAGGCTGGCCGGATCACCTCATTCCAGCCCAACTAAGGACGGGAAGAACTGGGCTTTTCATCGGCTAGGCCCAACTAAGGACGGGAGGGAGAGGAACAGAAGGCTGGAGACTGGGAGGACGCGGTGCCCTGTTCCCGTACGCAACAGCGCGTACGCCGCCAAGGCGCTAACTAACCCCCAAACCCCAATTCCCTGGCTCAACATTCGCCGCGGACTCCCCGTCCCCCAAAATCCCCGGGGAAAAGAAGGGAGCCAGAGGCGGAGCAGCCGCGGCGACGCCGAGAGGCGAGGAGGGATGGAGTATCGCAGCAAGCTGGTGCTCGCGCCCATGGTCCGCGTGGTAACTCCTCTTCTCGATCCGTTCCGAACCCTCCCTCTCAAATCGCAGCAGCGTCCACTGAGTTAACTAGCCTTCTCCCCTTTGGAAGGGCACATTAGTAGCTTATGATTCGAGTTTTAGCTCGGAGTTCTGGATTCTGGATTTAGGCCTCCGCAAACCTAGAACCGGAAGCTTTAGATTTCTACTTGTGCACGCGGAGTGAAAGAGAAGCTTGTCTTCTCGGTGCATGGTTCGATGGGCGATTTCCGTGTTGCAAACCGTCGTAATCAAACCGTTAGCCTGAGATATGTCGAGTTGGAAATCAGAATTTCGCATAGATGCGGCTCTAGGGGACTGGAATCAAATTTTTTTTTTTTGAAACTAACAGGTAGGAGAGCCGCCCATTATACAGGGGAAGGAACCCCTCTGAAACAACTGGCTAAGCATTCTAACCCCATGGCTAGGGGCAAACACTAACTTGGACGATACTGAAACACCAACCTGCTCACAGGCACGCAACACACCGTACCCAAGGAAAGGACAACGCCCCATACCACGTAACACGCTGAAGCTTTAATTGATTATCAAGTTAGACAAATGCAGTGGATCACCGTTGCACCATGCTCGAGAGAGAAGAATAGAAGCAATGGCATGGAGAACCACAGCTCCACCACGGCTAAAGAACCACGTCTCTTGCAAGGGCTGAAGCTTCTATGCTTGAAGTGAATAAGTAGCTTGTTTCTCGATTGATGAACTAATTTATTAATTCGTTTGAGCCTTAGGCTTAAGATCTGAGATTGTTTGGATCAATAGGGTGGCACTTGAATTGGATCCATAATGAGTATAACTTTCCCCTGATTGGTGTCATTGATGATGTTCCTATTTAAACTGGAAACTGTTGATGGCTGGACAGCCAGATGTTGAGAGTAGTAGTGTCCTGAGCTGAGGCATTAATGCTGCTGGTTTATTTGATTGATCAAACTTGCTGTTCTCGTGCCGCGTCTAGGGAAGTGAGATTACTGACTGTATAATGCTGCTGCCTAATAAGGAATGAATGAATCATGGTCCGTGCATTACAAGCTATTGTTGTATTGTACAAGTATTGGAAACATCAGGCATGTAGTGTGTGGAGTAAAATTCAAAGGGTCAAACATCATTTTATTGAATGCAGTTAGGACTACCTTTTGTCAATGCTAATAACATGGATCTTTTATTGTTCTCCTGTATTTCTGCTTCTAAAAAAGTCCCTGGGGATATAATTTCTGTTGCTAAATTAAGCGTCATTACTGTAACTTTTTGAGATAGATAGATACCGATAAGTTCCCATGCTAGGATTGTTGAATACATAGTAGTTGTCCTCCACAACTTGCAGATATTTTAATGAAACGATTTGCTCAACATCTGAATACATAGTTGTATGTAGTATCTAGTATCTACCTTATTTTGTTAGTTACTTTTTGCAGGGTACTCTGCCATTTAGGCTACTGGCCGCTGAATATGGTGCTGATATTACTTATGGAGAAGAAATAATAGATCATAAATTTTTGAAGTGTGAACGTGTTACAAATGGTATTGTAGTTCAATTGACGTTTAATATTTTATTATGATCTCACTACTGTGATATCTGTATTGACAGTTATGTTCTACACCTCTACTCATAGATTGCTGTCAAGATCTTGCATATCATAGTATTGTGAATAACTTTTCTCCAATAATGTTGCATTTGAAGTAGGTTATTCGAAATATTTATCTTAAATGATTATTGGATGGTAAAGGGTTGGTATTGAAGATAGAAGGAAACAAATGTTTAGATAACTTCACAGGTGTAGAATGAGATGATTTGTGAAGTGAGCTTCTTGAGTTTACCTGTGAGGCTGGGGAACCTTTTGACACCTACAGGATTTTGTTTATTTGTTCTGTATGCTGTCCAGATTTGTTGGATTTGTGTGGTTTCGTTCCACTCATGCTAATCATGTTGTTCAATGTTGGCAAGAATCTCTCGGGACTACTGATTTTTTGGAGAGAGGGACTGATAATGTAGTATTCCGGACTTGCCCACAAGAGAGGGACAGGGTTGTATTCCAAATGGGCACGTCAGATGCCGTGAGGGCACTTAAAGCTGCTCAGATTGTGTAAGTCTTATTTCTAAAATTATTTAATATCCAAATTCTGAAATAAACTAAAAGTGCACTGGGTTACTAGGGCCAGGGGTGCTACCTGAATTGTTTGATCTGATCAACATCAGGCATCGGATTAGTTGTTTTAACCTCTCCTGCTTTGCATCTTTTCTTTACTCAGTTCTTCATCCTCACCAGGTGTAATGATGTCGCTGCTATAGATATCAACATGGGTTGTCCAAAGTCATTCTCTCTCAGTGGAGGAATGGGTGCCGCATTACTCTCCAAACCTGAGCTTATACATGATGTACTTGCTCTTATTGTTTTGTTTTACACACTATTTTCAAACTCTGAAAATTCACTGCAGTTATTCTGGCTATGCAAATTGTATCACGTAGATTTTGACCACATTGCGGAGGAACCTGGGCACGACAGTGACATGTAAAATCCGCCTTCTGAACACACGTCGGGACACTGTGGAGTTGGCACGCCGGATTGAGAAGACCGGTGTTCCGGCTCTTGCTGTCCATGGAAGGTTAGCACACATACACAGTAGTACTTCTGAGTTCTGGTAGATAACCATGCACACTCTCACTCGGCCACTCTTACTTTAAAAATGTGCAATTTACCATCCATACATTTCCAGTCAAGGTTATTAAGGCATCGCTTAAGTGATGCTTCAACGGTAAGGTGGCCGGGGGGGTGTCGCCACACCGGCGCCTTGCCAAAGGACCCTATGGCATCCGCCTCATGACCGTGTCATCGTTGAGGCGACGCTGAGGTGTCGGATTGAGTTGGCGTGGCCCGAGGTGGCCGCCATAGATTTGGGGGACCGGGGATAAGAAGTGGATTTGGGGAACCGAGGGACCTATTTCTTCATTACTGAGAGCACGATTCAAACCCTAGTGCCGCTTTGCTCCCCTGTCATCATCAGATCTGGCTGGGGAGTCGCTACGCCACGTTGACACTCCTTTGATCCAGGCCCCTGCTCCTCTGCTCCGCCGCCGCTCCTCTAGTGTCTTCATCAGGTATGGGGGAGGGGAAGGATGCGGGAAGGAGAGTAGATATGGGGAGGCAATGGTGGAGGGGAGGATGCAGAAGAAGAGATGGGGAGGCGACGGGGGAGGGATATGGGGGAGGAAGAGGCGAGGCGATGGGTTGTGAGCTTCGAAGAAGAGGCGGCTCAGGGAAGGAGGAGGCTTGGGCGAAGAAGTAAGTCACTGGTACTGTAGCGATGTTACTGTAACAGTGCGCTGTAGAGACACTACTGTGAGTCTGTAACATCAGTGGCAGCATCAAGTACAAATGCTGCGGTAGTAGTAGGAGCCTACCAGTAGTGGAAGTAGCAGCAGTAGTAGACTACAGTAGTACTAATGTACTAATATACTATACAATTGACAACATACTATATGTGTATCGCGTCGCCTTGCCGCGCGCCTTAAGCGCTTTAGCGGTAAAAAGGTGGTGAGTCGCCATGTCTCGTCTTATCGCTTTAATAATCTTGTTTCCAATTGTCCACAAGTTTAAATGCCCGTTTTCAAGAATCCGGGTGAAACATTGTATTCATATGCACAACCACTTGGTCCATTATATTTATAAGTATCCAATATGATGTAGCTCAAGTCCATGGAAAGTTCAGGGACCTGCTTTGCATTTTTGCCCCGGTTCTTTTTCTCAACACCTGCCATTGACTACCTTGTAAATTTATTTTGTAAGTCATTGTTTTTACAATAATGAAAATGAAATTTGATGTGGAATGCCAATTTTTCCCTTTTCATCTGCCCTACTATTCTTTTTTGAGTAATTTGTTTCTCTTACGTTGGCCTCCTTTAAAAGTGCAGAAAGGTTAAAGACAGGCCAAGAGATCCTGCTAAGTGGGATGAGATTGCAGATGTTGTGTCCGCACTGTCAATTCCAGTTATAGCTAATGGAGATGTATTTGAGTATGAGGATTTTAAAAGAATTAAAGACGCTACAGGTTTGTATGTTCAATTAATAGTCAATACTACTATTCATCATCTTGCCCCGTTTGGTAAGTAACTATTTGTTCAGCAGAGTAAAACGAAGAGAGATACATAAATGGATATGAACTCTCACTAGTTTAGGATGCTTCACTTACTATTTATCGATATTGAGCTTACTTTTCTCCTAGACAAAGCACAAATCTCCATGCATTGGGACTGCCATAACACTCTTATCATTTCCAAAAAGCTCAATGGTATTAAACATCTGAAGCTGCTGGTAACTTCAATATTCATTTATGAACAAGCATGCATATCATTGGGTTTCTTGAAAATCCACATATGTGAGAAATTGTCATCCTTGCTACCAGTGTTACTTGGATAGTTGGAGTGCATTGGCAGATTGATTTTTTCTTGCATGTTGTTTCCAGTGATGGATAATCTTGGTTCCTGTAACTGCTAGGTGCCACATCTATAATGGTTGCTAGAGGTGCCATGTGGAATGCCTCTGTTTTTTGTGCCAAAGGCAGAACACCTTGGGAGGATGTCAAAAGAGAGTATGTGAGAAAGGTATTTGATTGTGCTTCATGCATTTGTTCTGTTTGAATATCAAAGTTAATTTATTTGAGCATTTCCATTCTTGAATGTCCTACTTTTTCTCATGGGTGTGAAAACATACCAAATTTCTATGGATTGACACCACATTGCATTGTAATTCTTTTGAGCAGAGTATTCTGTGGGACAATGATGTTAAGAGCACCAAACAAACATTAAAAGAAATGATAATGCACTATTCTTGCCTTGAACTCCCTGAAGGGAAAGGTGTGATAAAGTGTGATACCTCAGCAGATTTAGCGTAAGTGAGCTAACTTTCGATTTGTTTTCTTTTGCAAATGGCGTGTTCCTAAACATTAATTATTTGGAGATTCTTTGTCCGTCTATGCTACTTGATGGGTGTTGCAACTCTTTACTCAAGAGTAATACTGTCAAAATTTGTTGTCTTAGGATGAGTCCCTTTACATGACTAGAATATGTGCTATGCCAAATACCATTTTTCGTTTCTTTGCGTTTCTTTGCATCTAACCATTCTGTTTATCTGTATCCAAATTTCTTGGGCATCAACAATCCAATGATCCATTTAGGCGGGCTTTCTTATATTTCCCTCTTTAGAATAAGTGGCTGTATAACGGCATAATACCGTGATCTGTAATATATAACCTTTTCGTATCTCAACAATTAATTTCAACCTCTTGCCAAGCTGCCTTCATGGTTATTTGGTCACACAAAAATAGTACTGTTAGATTCGTAATTAGAAGTACTTTCACATGATCATTATTTTATGCTTGCTAATTGTCACTAATATACTGCAAAATATATTAATGTTCAAAGTTTAATTTTGAAGACTGCCACAACAAACTGGGCCTTGGATTCTGAAACCAAGTGATTAGTCTTGAACTCTTCCTTATTAGTGAACCATATCTTGCTAGAGTGCCGGACCAAGTGTGATAGAACGGTACGGCCTTACCATTGTGTTGGCCTTGCACTCTGCTGCCAATGATCAAACTGTAGAGTAATACTTTTTTGGGAAGCTGTTAGATTGGCAATTGCTTCCTACTATCAATGAATTTGGATGAATCAATATGAAACCCACCATATTTTGTTGTAGTAATTTTTAAATGCTTACGATTCTTCATGATTACCACACCTTATTCTGCAATACTGTGGTTTCTTGATCATTTGTTTATTTATTTAATAATAAAATTTAATGTTTACTCTTCTCATGTTTTCAGGAGACTATATGGGGAAGAAGACTACTATAATTTTGTTGTTTCAAATAGGAAATGAAGATTTTGACTCAGGTATCTATTTCATATCAGTGCAAGTGTGCAACTTCTGAAAGGAAATAAATGGTTTGGTAGAGTTGATGCAATTATATAGTTTCATGTTATTTGGAAGTCCTTTTCTGCAAAACACAATGATGTGCTCAGAGAATTCATGATTATCAACCAGTATTCCAAAACCTAACCTGGCTCAGTTCAGGTTGCACGGCTCCCTTCTAGTGACATTGTAACTGGTCCCTGCCAATATGTATGGTATATAAATTGGAGCGGAGTTTGTGGCAGATGGAACTTGAATTGGAAACTTCCTAAATTTCCGTGGTTTTTTTCCCATAACAAAGCAAAACTGGCCAAATCAGTCTCTGTTGAATCTGAAGGAAGTTGTTAGTTAGCATCATTTTTGCAATAATTTATCTAAAGTTGGGTCAGAACTGAAGTGTTCAAATTGCAACTTTGTAAAAGTTGCCTAAAAATATATGGTAAAATTTGTCAATAACTGGTCAGTTATCACAGGAAATGGAAAATTTCTCTCAAGTCTTGACCACATGAAACACTCAAACCTATGTCCACCCGATATATCAGACACACACACTGAGACTTTTTAAATTAAAATTGAGACCAGGGTGTTAGGCCCTGTGTGAGATCGCAGAGAAATGTATCACCCAAGAACTACAACCCACAGTAATTACTGAGGTCAATGGTACAAGTCCCAGTTTGCTTAGCACAACTTGTGATAAGTTTGGACTGTTCGTGGAGTATGATTCCCTATTGCGATGAGACACCCCTTGTCCTTGCTTCAGATTAGAAGTGTGGTATTTTAGATCCAGATTGTTATATAAGTCTATCAGTCCTATGAGTTAGTAACGAATTTTCACTCTTTGGTGTTGTCTTTCTAATTTGAAGTTTTTATGCAGCTCCTGCCTGGTTCTTATCTCAGTTTTATGAATTGGTTTTGGAGTAATCCATCATGTTACCAAACAGTACAAGGTTTGTTTGCAGTTTTGGCTTTGCTTTGTGCTATCTGATCTAGATCAACCAAGGATTCACTAATTTTTTATTTGGTCTGGAATGGTCTTGCAGTTCATTTTTAAAGTAGGATTGTTTGAGACCGAGGCTGTTGATGTTAGAGCACTACAGAGAATATCTGAAGTATTTTGAGACCTTTTGTTGTGCTGATAATAGAGAAAATCCATTCCTGAAACTAAGAAAACACCATTCTTTTTTGACGTATTTATTGTTTTGCTAATTCAGAGTGCCAAAAGGCTGGGTCATGTATTATTGGTGGAAATAATGTATTTTGGGAAAGTTGAAGCAGGCTATGATCAGTTGATTCGGGGGGTATTTGTCATGGCATAAAATTGATGGGCATTGGGCCTGCCTGACTTCTGTTCCTTGGTACTTTTATCACAAGCAATACGCCAGTATCTTGTTTCCCTATTAAAGCTATTTCAGTAATAGTGTTGATATTGATAATACAGATCAAACTTCCAAATGGCTTGCTTTTGCCTGTTTAACTAACTTTTGGGGACGAGATGTTTTGGCCCCTTTTCATATACTCCTTAAATTGTTGTTGGCCTGACGTTTGCCGTTGTCTGCTTGTACACAATAGGATCTCATTCAATCTGGCTGGTTTAACAGCATCTTATGTTGTGGCTTCAATCTACCTCTCATGTTCTGGACTCTGGAAGCTCAAAGCTTGGCTTCAATCTACCTCTCATGTTCTGGACTCTGGAAGCTCAAAGCTTGCACCACCCATGACATCAGAGATGAAAGCTACATCACACGGTAGCTGTTTTGAAAGAACTTATTGGTATATGACGATATCTCACTCAGATAATTGGTGCAATGTACCAATTATTGGTGTAGTTGTTCTGGACTCCAAAGAAACGCAGAAATATCTTGCAACACAACTAAGGTTATTCACGAACAATATTTTCAGCAAGATCTAGCTTTTTGAACAAATCAAACCTATTAATATTTTCAATTTTAATCTAGCGTAATAAAACTATGTTGTAAACCATCACTAAGCCAGAACGTGTAGGCCAAAAAGATGCTCAATAATACCATTGGAACGAGTGTAGTACGTTTTAAAGTTAGCTTCAAGGCTTAGAAGCAAGAAATACGACCATGAAACCTTGCTCCTTAAACCATGAACCCAAAACATATCGAATGACCTTGTAATTGGGAACGCTAAGATGTCTACAGATACCGAAACTGAAAAAAAAGAGCAGTCCCTCGGTGGAAAAAAGCTGAATAAGCTACCAATGAACGAAATCTTTATACTCCTCCAATCCCCCAACTCAAGCTATAGCTTACTAATTTGGAAGGGATCAACATCTGGGTTACACTGAGAGCGCGGCGGACTGCAGTAGTAGATAGGACTGAGTAGATTACAGTGGGAGATGGAACATTAAATCTCCAATTTTTATCGGTAATTTCTCATCTGAACACCAACTATCCTGAGCAGAACACTTGACATTCTTCAGGTTATCCACACTAGAAATGACTCACAGCAAGTTCTGAACCGAACACGAAACAAGAGGAAACTCCAGTAAGACATTGAGTAACTACAACCACCAGACGAGCACGACTCATCTCCCTCCGGAGAGATCAGACAACTGAGACATGGTGCCGGCGCTGGTCGACGTCATCGGATACGACATGACGTAGGGGTCGAACCCCTGGTCCTGCATAAGCGCTAGCATGTTGAAGGTCTGGTAGGTCGGCGACAGCTCCGGCAGCGGCAAGTCGCCTTCCAGGTACTGCACGACCTGCCGCATGCCTGACCGCGCGCCGGGCAGCGGGTGCGAGCACAGCAGGCCCAGCCTCAGCACCAGGCTCGCCTCGTCCGCGATGAAGTCCCCGTGCAAGCGCGGGTCCACCGCGTCGGCGACCGAGCCGGCGCGCCACCGGTCGAGCACCAAGTCCACGAGCACGAGGCGGTTGTCGCGCGCGTCCTGCACGACGGGCTTCCGCCCGCACGCCACCTCCAGCATGAACGCGCCGAACGCGAACACGTCCGACGCCTTGGACGCCTTCCCCGTGTGCCCCAGCTCCGGCGCCATGTACCCCATCGTGCCCACCACGTGCGTCGTGTGCGGGTCCGTGCCGTGGTCGTACAGCCGCGCCAGGCCGAAGTCGCCGAGCCGCCCGTTCATCTCCGCGTCGAGCAGCACGTTGCTCGCCTTGATGTCGCGGTGCACCACCACCTGCTCCCAGTCCTCGTGTAGGTACAGCAACCCAGACGCGACGCCTTTGATGATGCGGAACCTTTGCCCCCAGCTCAAGGTGATCTTGTTCTGGTCGTAGAGGTGCTTGTCAAGGCTGCCATTGGGCATGTAGTCGTAGACCAGGAGGAGCTCGCCCTTGCGCCGGCAATAGCCAAGCAGCTGCACGAGGTTCCGGTGCCGGAGCCGGCCGATGCTGACGACCTCGGCCACGAACTCCTTCATCCCCTGCCTCGACCCGTGCGACACCTTCTTCACCGCGACCTCCGCCTTGGAAGACGGGAGCACGCCGCGGTACACCCTCCCGAACCCGCCGATGCCGAGCAGCCGCTTGTCGCTGAATCCGTCGGTGGCATGGAACAGGTCCTTGTATGAGAACCTGTGCGGCCCGAACGCAACCTCCCACTCCTCCTTGACCTCCGCGTACATGCGCCGCCTCCGCATGAACACGAAGACGACAGCGGCCATCGCAAAGACAAACGCAGCGGACGCTATTGGCAGCACGATCTCCAGCGTCTTGGACCGCGGCTTTGGAAAAGTGACCGGCAAAGAGGGCAGGGAGGAGACGTTGAGCGCCGGGGCGGCGCCGTTCATCTTGAAGCTCCAGCCGAGCACGTAATGACGGCAGAAGAGGATGCCGGTCGCCGACGAGAAACCGACATACGCGGTATCGTCGATGACGGACGAGAGGTTGACGATGGTGGAAAGCAGGGGCTTCTTGGGCCGGGCCACCTCCAGGGGCGCCATGGTGACATTGACCTGCATGGTCTGGCCGTCGAAGTCCACCCACACCTGCATCGGCTTGCGGCTCACCAGGCTCAGGTTCTTGAACGCGCCGGTGCCGTCGTCGTAGTACCCGGCGTTGTCGGCGTCGACGGATTTGAGCCCGTTGACGTCGATGCCGACGTGGTTGCCGCTCATGTCGTTGAACTCCGAGTTGAGGATGGTGTCGAACTCCACCGCGAAGAGGTGGTTGGTGGCGTTGCCGTTGTTGGCGGAGTTGACGAGGCCCATGAACTGCCCCGGCAGCGCCGAGGTGAGGTTCTTGCTCTTGGTGATTATGAAGGCCATGCCGTGGCTGCTCAGGTCCTCGTACGCGCCGATGATGCCAATGACGAAGGCCGTGGAGAAGGACTGCATGACCGTGCTGTTGGGCGCCGTGTGGAACTGGAGCGGCGCTGGGTAGAAGGCGTGACCCTTGAGCTGGTTCGTGCCGTTGGTCAGCATGAGGAGCCCGTTCGGGGTCACCGTGGCCATGCCGTCGAAGGAGAGGTTCGCGCCGGTGAACCCATTGAAGACGAACTGCTCGTCGGCCGACGCCGCAGGGCGGAGGCCGAGGAAGAGAAGCAGGAGAAGGAACGGCATGGCTGGCTCGTGAAGCAGCGTAGCCACCACGGCTCCACACTTCCCAAGTGCTATGCGAACGGTGGTGAAGCAAATGCCAAAATGGTGTGTCCTCTACTGCGTCAGTACTACCGACTTTGGTTGTGTGAAGGCAACCAGATGTAAACGGCAGGACTCCGGATCCGGAGGTCAGCCGCTTGGCGCTTGTCCGTATGGATGGTGACTTGGTGAGGGGAGTAATTCCGCTTTCTGGTCGCCACAATCGTGACTAATTACTGTGCGCAATCGTACGGCCATTGATTGCAACAGATGTGGACGCTTGTATTTTATTTATTTTTTTTGACTACAGAGTGTGGACGCTTGTGCCGTGCCGCGATGCTGGTGCATGCCTTTGGCCTCGTCCTTTTCTGGCTGCCGATGGAAAGGTCAAGGGTCATCAGCGTCCACCTTTCCGGCCTCGTTTTCGCTTCCCCACGGATACGAGCGACGAAGCCTTAGCTTAGCATCCGAGATACACACACACGTCACGTCTCACCGTAGCATGACATGAGGTTGGGGTCGCGTCAGGCCGCAACCGCGGTAGAGAACTTGCCGTGTCTACGGTGATGGAAACCTGGCTGCTGAGCTGGAGGAGCGTGACAGTAAGCCTGTTTCGATGGATCTGCCGGCTATGTCGTGTTTGGCTGGCCTGCCATGGTTTTGATCTCACCTCCCAGCACTCCCGTGATCAAGAAAAGAATTATATTTTAATTAAGTCCGCAAGGGGCAGATTTGTTATATATTAAAAAGCTCACGAGAGTCGCTAAGAAAAAAGAGAAATAGACTAGAAATTCCCACAAAAAAACAAAATATCTAGCCTTTAATCTTGTGAGCCTTATTTACAACTGTCAATGGATCTTTGAGAAATAGACTAGAAATTCTTAAAAAAAACAAAATATCTAGCCTTTAATCTGGTGGACCCTAATTAAAATGCATCATATTGATCATTAGATGCTATTGAGTAGATATATATTACTTTGTAGTATAAAATCAAAATAAAAGACAAAACTTACATGGTAGGGGCGGATCGATACATCTGGATCTCATGCGTGATTAAGCCGAATTATAATTTTGATTAGTAAATCATAACCAACAAATCAGCACATGAACTCTGACATTACATTGAACGCACTTTGGCCTTATACAGACAATACACACCGATGTGGCTCAATGCATGCAATTAAAGAAAATACAAATGACCTCATGTTGGTATTTGATTTGGTTTTTCTAAGAACTCACTAAAAGTAGATTGGTTTTATCGATAAACAAATAAATCAAGACATTTACTGTATATAGACTTATCCCCTGGCGCCATGGTATCTGCTGGTGCTCCTCGTCCAAGCGCTCTCGAGGAAAGAAAAGAACGGGAAAATAATAACATTGCACGAGCTCGATCGCCCTTCGAATCCTTTTACTTGTGTAGCTAGAAAAAAAAACAGAAATCGCTGCTTCTTTCTTGACGTGGAAGAGTGCGCCTCCTGATCTCCCAATCTAACTCCCATAAAATCAGGATTCCTTATATTTGTTCTTTTTTATCTCTTGGTTCGTCTATGATAGATTCAACACCAAGTATGGCACCGACCTGATCAAATAAAACAAATTAATATGGTAATAGTGTTCTGGACTTCATCAGAAAGCATTACGCCCATCCTATATTGGGTCATGGGGTCAAGACCGCTCCTACGACGCTTCAATAGCATATCATGTAGAGTTGTTAAGAAAATAAAATGCTAGAAATTCTCATAAAAAAGCAAAACATATAACCCTTAATTTAGTGAACCTTAACTAAGTTGAACTATAATAGCCATTAGATTTGATGTTACTATTTCAAAAAATGTCTAACCGTCTATCTAACGGATCCAAATTATAGCGGCTTAGATTAAAACAAAGAGTCTATGTGAAGTACAATAAAAAATTAAAAAAAAATTGGAATAAAAAATAAAAATAAATTAGAAATTTGATTTTCATATGAACTCTAAATTAAAACACGTACATTACTAAAATTCAGAATAAAAATTAGGTAAAAATTAGCAATTGGATTTGTATTATCAATTGTAATCCAAAACTAATATTCAAAACTAAATAAAAATAAAATCAATAGCTTAGATTATAAAAGAAAGAGCCCATACTAAGAACAATAAAAATAACAGAAATTCAGAATAATAAATAAATGCAAATCAACCATTTAACTTTCATATGAAGTCCAAATTAAACATGTACATTGCTAAAATACATAATATAAATTATATAAAAAATAGTAGTTGGATTTGTATACGATTTCTACAGTACAACCGATATGCAAAATTAAATAAAAATTAATATAAATTCGGAATAAAAAACAAAATAAAATTAGTCATTTGATTTTCATACAAATTATAAATCAAAACTTGAAATTCGAAATTAAATATAAATAACATAAGAATAAAAATAAAAGGAAATTAGGGATTATTTTTTAATTCCATACTAAGTGAAAAATATAATTTTTTATTTTATTCAGAATTAAAATTTTAGAAATATGCTAATTTAAGGGGGGAAATAAAATAAGGTAAGTAATTTGATTTATATATATATATATATTATTATTAACTATTATGTAATAAAAGTCGATTACACGTTTTTATAGTCGCTAAAATAATATAGAATATACTAAAAATTCTCAAAAAAATTCTAACTCTTTATTTGGTGAATCTCCACGGAACGAAGAGATTAAGAGGGTGATACATCGACAGTTGTTCACTCAGTTATACCGGTATGAGCAATATGATGTGCAATAAAAGAAGTACCGAAAGAAAGAGACAAACATCGTAATAATAAAATTAAGAGATGGTGATATAAATAGAAAATATTATATTATGCTATGTTTACTATTTTTCTATGCAAGTATTCGTAGAAGAAAGTTTCGATCACATGTGATAAGTACTGAGAAACGGAGTAAATATATTCTCTCCTATAATATACAATATCAAAATATCACAAATTGTGTTTTGTATTGATCTATTTTTGAAAAAAAATTGCATATATATTATAAAGTAATTTAAATATATTTTAAAAATGATGTACGCGCAAATGCGCGGACCATATTGCTAGTTTAAAAAAAAGTGGCGACCAGGCCAATTAGCCAAGCAGTCACGAGCGACGCGATACCCAAGCGCAATAACTCTCGGGCAGTTCACCTGCCGCGCGGCGGGCCACCGTGCCGGCTGCTCGCTGTGCCGTGCGCGTGTGTTCATGCGAAGCTTCCTGACTCCGCCGTTTCGTCAGCATTGTATCCCGCGGGAGTACTCAAGTTCGTCCGTTTCACTCACTGGCCTCATTTGCTGGGGTGGTTGAGGATTTGAAGAACGCAAGTCAGCATTAGGCCACCCAGAGATTCATAGCGATATGCATCGAGGTTTTAAATATGGAATTTCTTTTGGCAATCTGCAGTTCCGGCCTTCTGGATTCATTCTGGGCAATCTTAAAATGTGACCCAGACACGATAGAATAAGAAAAGAAGGCGAGCAAAATGTGCTGCGGACGGGTGAGTCAAAAGAAGCACGCACAAACACAATTTCGTTACAATTAGTAGCCGTCTAATGCCTATCATGCTGTGTAACAATGTGACGCTTAACCACTCACTCCTGTCATTGATAGTATCATCCCCACTTGGGATAATTTTACCTGAATTTCTTTGACTTCGATTCGCAGATTCGTCGTGGTTTAATGGCACGCGTTCGAGAGGACGAGTGAGACGGGCCTTTCTTACGGGTCCCGTAAGCAACTGGAGTATTGCTAGCATCTTTTGTCCTCAGGCTGCGACCGTGGACGGCTCCCATTGGTCCCCCATGTTACTTACACCCCTTTGATCATCACTCAACCAGCAACCTTTGAACAAAGACTCACCATTCGAGTCAATGCCCTGTCACCAACGCAGATAAGGATCCCAGAAGCCTTAGTTTTTTTAGCTTGATATTAACTTTTTTTTAAAAAATATGATCTTCTCCTTATAAATAATTTTTTATAAAAATTGTCTCATCTTCCATCCCATATACCACGGTAAGCCAACGACCACGGTAGAACCATCGCATCAAGCTAGGATAGTGCCGTTGGTCCTGCTGCTCCTAGGCAACTGTTCTCGCTTTTGTCATCCTACTGTTGTGCCCGTGGTGCTCGGCACCTACATGCCAAGTGAGGGTGCACGATCACAAGCCTGCTGCCTTGGGCTCACTAGCTACTGTTACGGTCGATCAGACTGCTACAGGTTTAGCTACCTTCCGTGGTACACGGATGTGTTAAGGAAGAAAACATTTTTGCATTTTTGTTTGCACGAGATTAAATTTGAAAAAAAAATGCGATGGACCGATTAAGGCAAGGCTTCAGGATCACATGACGTCGGGACTAACTACGTAACTACACTAGAAACTACAGGCTCAGACTGGCACTTGCGACGGACGCGGACGCCGCAAATAACGCACGCTCGCGATGGGTCCTGTCCGTTTCCTCCTCCTCCTCCTCCTCCTCGCTGGCGTTGGCTTTGACCATGCAGCTGTGCTCGCCGCCGACCAGTTCGCCTACAACGGATTCGCCGGCGCCAACCTCACCCTCGACGGCATGGCCGTCGTGGCGCCGAACGGCCTCCTCGTGCTCAGCAACGGCACGAACCAGATGGCCGGCCACGCGTTCCACCCGACGCCGCTCCGCCTGCGGAACGGCGCCGTGCAGTCCTTCTCGGCGGCGTTCGTCTTCGCCATCGTGTCCAACTTCACCGTGCTGAGCGACAACGGCATGACGTTCGTGGTCGCACCCAGCACCACGCTCTCCACCTTCAACGCCGGCCAGTACCTCGGCATCCTCAACGTCTCCGACAACGGCAGGGACGGCAACCACGTCTTCGCCGTCGAGCTTGACACCATGCTCAACCCGGAGTTCCAGGACATGAACAGCAACCACGTCGGCGTCGACGTCAACAGCATGAAGTCCGTGCAGAACCACTCCGCCGGGTACTACGACGACGCCACGGGGGTGTTCAACAACCTGAGCCTGATCAGCCGCCAGCCCATGCAGGTGTGGGTGGACTACGACGGCGCCACCACGCAGCTCAACGTGACCATGGCGCCCCTCGACGTGTCGAAGCCCAAGAAGCCCCTCATCTCCGCGCCCGTCAACCTCTCGGCGGTCGTGACCGACACGGCGTACGTCGGGTTCTCGGCGGCCACGGGCGTCATCTACACGCGGCACTACGTTCTTGGCTGGAGCTTCGCCATGAACGGCCCGGCACCGCCGCTCGACACCTCGAATCTCCCGGCGCTGCCGCGGTTCGGCCCGAAGCCCCGGTCCAAGGTGCTGGAGATCGTACTCCCGATTGCCACCGCGGCCTTCGTCCTCGCGTTGGTTATCGCCGTCTTCTTGTTCGTGAGGACGCGGCTGAGATACGCCGAGGTGCGCGAGGACTGGGAGGTGGAGTTCGGGCCGCACCGGTTCTCGTACAAGGAGCTCTACCAGGCCACCAAGGGCTTCAAGAACAAGCAGCTGCTCGGCACCGGCGGCTTCGGCAGGGTGTACAAGGGCGTGCTCCCAAAGTCCAATCTTGAGATTGCAGTGAAGAGGGTGTCGCACGACTCGAAGCAGGGGATGAAGGAGTTCATTGCCGAGGTCGTCAGCATCGGCCACCTCCGGCACCGGAACCTCGTGCAGTTGCTCGGCTACTGCCGCCGGAAGGGCGAGCTTCTCCTGGTCTACGACTACATGCCGAACGGCAGCCTCGATAAGTACCTGTACGACAAGAATAAGCCTGTTCTCGATTGGGGGCAGAGGTTTCAGATCATCAAGGGCGTCGCGTCCGGCTTGCTGTACCTCCATGAGGATTGGGAGAAAGTCGTCATCCACCGAGACATCAAGGCGAGCAATGTGCTCCTGGACGGTGACATGAATGGCAGGTTGGGCGACTTTGGCCTCGCGAGGTTGTACGACCACGGCGTTGACCCGCAGACGACGCACGTCGTCGGCACCATGGGGTACCTAGCCCCGGAGCTCGTGCGCACGGGCAAGGCGACGCCGGTCACCGACGTGTTCGCTTTCGGCGTGTTCGTGCTGGAGGTCACCTGCGGGCGCCGCCCGCTCGGCTGCATCGCGCCCGACGACCAGAACGTGCTGCTGGACTGGGTGCAGGAGCACGAGCGCAAGCACGCGGCCCTCGACACGGTGGACCCGCGGCTCTGCGGTAAGTACGACGCCGACGAGGCGCAGCTGGCGCTCAAGCTGGGGCTCATGTGCGGGCACCCCTTGCCAGACGCGCGCCCGGACATGCGCCGAGTCACGCAGTACCTGGACGGCGACACGCCCATGCCGGAGGTGGTGCCGACGTTCACGAGCTACAGCATGCTGGCGCTGATGCAGAACGACGGGTTCGACTCGTTCGCCATGTCGTTCCCTTCCTCGGTCACCACGAGCGTCAGCCCCATGTCCGGCGGCGTCTCGGCCGTGTCCGGTCTCTCCGGTGGAAGATGAATAAACAAACAGTCGCTGTAATAGTAAAAACAAGTTGAATTTTCTTCCGGGAAGCTAAACCGCGTATACATGGAGTTATATGCACTTCACCGACCACATCTATTTTGTAGAAAAGCCGTTTCATTTCTTTTCCTTCTCTCAACTCTCTCTCCTGCCTCGGCTCCGGTGGACTGTGCAGCAGTAGTGTCAGCCTAGACACATGATTTAAAGATGAATATTTGCGGATTGTCAGGATTCTTCGTAGAAAGAATAGAGCACAACAATTTGGGATGCGCTAAGAACCCGTATCTTTTTTGTTATATTCTCAACTTATATTGTTCAAAGAATTACAGATAGATTTGTTAAACATCAAAACTACCAAACTGATTCATAAATGAATCAACTATTGACTTATCTCTAATGCACTGCTCCTTATCCGGCAACAGTACAAATGGACTCTTTAAATTGAAATTGGACTAATAGTAGTAAGATGAAAACATCATAGCGCCATCTAAATTTGAGTGGCAAGATTAGATGACTACAAATCACCTATCTAATCTTGATACTTCAGACGATGGTCAACCAAACCCATCTTCTCCCTGAGCATCACAAAACGCTGTCTACTCAGCAGTTTTGTCAGGATGTCAGCTGTCTGATCTTCAGTCCGAACATGCCTGATTTCTATTTCCTGCTTATGAACACAGTCTCGAATGAAATTATGCTTCTTTTCAATATGCTTGTTCCTTCCATGACGAACTGGGTTCTCCGCAAGATCAATAGACGATTTGTTGTCAATCCACAAAACTGATTTCACAGCTTCAGTTCCATTCAATTCACCGAGAAGACGCCCTAGCCAGATCCCTTGACATGCTCCTACTATTGTAGCCACATATTCTGCTTCACACGACGACAATGCTACAACTTTCTGCTTTTGCGAGAACCAAGTCACAGGTTTCTCACCCAAGAAAAACATAACTCCTGAAGTGATTTTTTGGTCATCAATATCACCTGCCATGTCACCGTTTGCGTAACCGATTAGTTCTTCAGATGTATGCTATCCTCTTTTGTAGTAGCGTCCAAAATTTGCTGTGCCTTGCACATATCTCAGGACCTATTTCAGAGCTGTCATGTGATCTGTTGTTGGTGACTCCATATATCTACTAAGCACTCCAACTGAGTAAGATAAATCTGGCCTTGTGTTAACCAAGTATCTCAGACTTCCTATGACACTCTTGTATAATTATGAATCCACAGGTGGAGAGGTGTCATACCTGCTCAGCCCCAACCTTGGTTCCATGGGTATTTGGCAAAGATTACAGCAACACATTCCAAGTTCTCCAGAATCTTCATAGCATAAGCTGATTGACTCAGTTTGATACCTGCTGCAGTTTGCTGAACTTCTATGTCGAGATAGTACGACAAAAGTCCCAAATCACTCATGTCAAAACTCTCTTTCATCTGCACCTTGAACTATGCTATTTCACCCACATTAGTGCCTGAGACTATCAAATCATCTACATATACTCCTACTACAAGGACTGAATCCTTTTTCCTCCTTGTATAGAGTGCATGTTCTAATGGTGATCTCATAAATCCAAGGGGCACCAAACATTTGTCTAGTTTGAAATTCCAAGCTCTTAGGGCTTGCTTCAGGCCATACAAAGCCTTTCTCAGCCTAAGGACCTTGCCTTCTCTGCCTTTAACTTTAAAACCTTGAGGTGGCTCCACATAGACCTCTTCCTCTAGTACTCCATTTAGAAAAGCTGATTTCACATCAAACTGATGCACTTCCCAGCCTCTCTGAGCAGCAAGAGCAAGTAGAAGTCTAATAGTTTCCAATCTTGCAACATGAGCAAATACCTCATTATAATCTATGCCTTTTCTTTGGACGTACCCTTTGCTATCAATCTGGCTTTATGCTTTAAAATCTTTCCATCAGGTGTTTTCTTAAGCTTGAAAACCCATTTGAGTCCAATTGCCTTAAACCCCTTTGGCAGTTCTGAGAATTCCCAAGTGCCATTTCTTTCAATTGCACTAATCTCCTCTACCATTGCCTATTTCCAATTCTGATTCCCTGTAGCTTCTTCAAAGGTTGATGGTTCATCTATCGATAAGAAACATAGACTTGCCTCTTCTTCTACTTTGATAGTATCATTGTATGTCATGTAATGATCGATATTTAACAGGTCCCTCAGGACTCTAAAGCTCATCCTCCACCATTTATATGTCATTGAAAGGTGTAGACACACCTCCAGAATTCTGTATAGATTCTTTTGCAGACCCACCATTCACAATGCTCCCTTAAGGTAATGCATCTGGCTGACTTGCAATGTCACCACCATGATCAATAGCATTGCCCTCATAATGCATAGTGCTAGGAACCTTCCAATACACCAAGCAGCCAAATACTCACATGTGATGCACACTCGATTGGTGACCATACCAACGTTCATAAGGTGTCGAATCCTTCACTGCCTTAGTAAAAGATCTGTTCAAAATATAAATCGCAACTGTAACAGCTTCTCCCCAGAACACTCCAGGCATTTGTTTGCTCTTCAACAAGCTTCTAGCCATAGCCACAATGGTCCTATTTTTCCTTTCAACCACACCATTCTGTTGTGGTGTGTAAGGCGCTGTCAACCGCCTTTTAATGACTGCATCTTCACAGAAACTTGCAAAACTTTTGCTTTTAAATTCTCCACCTCTATCAGTTCTTAGAGTTTGAATCTTGCAATCAGACACCAATTCAGTCTTGGCTTTTAATTTCTTGAATGCAAGAAATGCTTCATCTTTGGAGGCAATAACTTCAATCCACATGTGTCTTGAGAGATCATCCACAAACAACACAAAGTATTTCCTTCCTCCAAGAGTTGGTGGGGTGATCGGTCCACAAATATCATTATGAATCAGCTCCAGCAAATTCTTAGCTCTGTATTGAGTTGCTTGTGGGAATGGAGTTCTACTGTGCTTGGCCATCACACAACCATCACAGACTAGTGTAACATGTGTGATTTGTGTCATTCCTCTCAACAGATTGTTCCTTGACATCAAACTCAATGCATCAAAGTTCAAATGTCCAAATCTAGCATACCACTTCCAAAGAACATTCATCCATACTATTAAGCAAACACACTGGATATGCTGAATTCACATTTAATATGTACAATCTATTTGGGGTTCTCTTCACTTTAGCTAGCAACTTTCTGGATCTATCATACACATGAAAGTAACCTCCCTCAATAACGGTTTTACAACCATTTTCTTCCATTTGTCCAAGACTTATAATATTACTCCTAAGTCTTGGAATGTAATATACTGAGGAAAGTATTCTATGTTCACTTGAAAGAGACTTGAAGCAAATTGTACCTTTGCGTGTATTTCAACAACAGATCCATTCCTAAATTTTACTTTTCCTGTCACCCTTTCATCTAGGTCAAAGAAACAGCTCCGAAACCCTGTCATATGGTTACTTGCACCAGAATCCAAGTACCAAACACCATTGTTCTGCTTGTTGTCCTCATCATGGCTTAGCTTGGGCTTAATTTTTTCTTCAAAAAACATGACATCATCAGTTGCTGCTAAATTGTTGTACTGAATTTCACATACCTCAGCAGCTAACAAGGCCGGTTTACCATCTTGATCTTGTCGCTCTACTATGTTAACCCTTTCATCCTTCTTCTTTCTTTCAGGGCAGTCGGATTTGAAGTGCCCCAACTCCTTGCATTTGTAGCATTTGGCTTTATTTATATCAAACCCAGATTTCTTCTTCTGAAAACCTTCACTAGCTTCACGGTTATTTCCGCACTCCTGGTTGCGTCCACGCCCATGCCCACGAGAGCGTCCTCGTCCTCGCCCCCTGAACGATCGTCCATCATGATCGTCCCTGGTTCTCCACTCGTGCTGTGTTAACAATGCTCGCTCTTCCACCCTTTCATCGAGATGTGCAAGCCGAAGTTCATGAGCTTTGAGGGACCCAAGAACTTCTTCCACCATCTTGACTTTTAGATCACCAAATTCCTCAATCGTTGAGGCAATCTGGATAAACCTGGGTGATACAGAGCGTAACAATTTTTTCACAACATAAGTCTCCTCTACCTTCTCACCAAGGCTTCGAATTTGACCAACTATGGAGATGATCTTTGCAGCGAAATCATCAATCTTCTTAGTATCCCCTATTCTCAATCCTTCCAATTCCCATCTCAAGTTCTGGACATTAACCTCCTTCACTTGATCTGCTGTAGGGCCGACTAGAGGAGGGTGAATAGGCGGTTTTAATAATTCTTCTCTAAAGATCACTATGTCTAAAACCTAGAATTATTACGGAAGCGTAAATCAAACGGTTTTGACAATTAAGGCCTAAATTCTCTAGACTCAATGTGTGTACTAACAATCTAAGACTAAATCAAGGTTTGCAATCCTAGGTTAACAAGCAAGCAATTTAGTTATAGGAATGTAAATGAGCAATAGAAAGTAAACCACAATTGACACACAATTTTTACCGTGGTGTTTGAAGACTTGCCGGTCTTCTCTAATCCACGTTGAGGTAAGCCCAAACAAATTGGACCAGCTCCACGAATTAAGCCAAGCACCTTGAATCCACTAGTGGTAGCTCTTTCCCCCTCCGGGTAGGTGAGCTCCAACCTTCACAACTTGCCGGGCCTTCTCACAACCTTCTTGAGAAGATCACCGGACCACGATGCCTCCACGCCGTCTAAGTGTCGGCAAATACCAAGAGTAATAGGTCAAACCTCTTGCTTGATGCTCACCGAGTGCAACACATGCACAAGGATGCTCACCGAGTGCAACAGATGCACAAAGAACACTCAACCCACTTCTAATTGCAATACATGCAAATTAGAATCGCTCTTAGCTCAAAAACCAAATTGGAGAGTGCAACACATGCATAACTTAATCACCAAAAGCAATGAGCTCTCTAAAACCACAGCAAGCCAAAATACCAGCCCTCAAGACTCCTTTTATAGCATCTCCAAAGAAAACTAGCCATTGAGGGGCAAAACGGGCAAAAACAGAGCAAACCCGATGCTACCGCTTTACTAGGCTGGTAGCACCGGCCTCCTCGCCAACGGCTAAAAATCTAGCCGTTACACAGAAAATTCGGTGCTACCGCTCATTTGGCCGATAGCACCGGTCTGTCTAGCCGAGAAACACCTTTTCTGAAATTTTCACATCGGCTTTTAGGCCGGTGCTACTGCTCGGCCGGTAGCACTGGGCCTAGAGCCGGTAGCACCACTGCTACAACGACTAAATCGGTCATAACTTTTTATTCCGAACTCCGATTTAGGTGATCTTGGACTCTATGCGAAGATTATCAAGAGGGCTACAATATCCACTATTTTTAAAGATTTAATTAGCCATATATAATTTTTAAAATCACAAAAACTCCAATGTAGTCACTCAAGTCTAAAATCTTATTTTCTCGAAAAACCCTCACATAGACTTGATCAAGACCGTGACTACAAGTTAGTAAGAGTCAATAAGATCAAATCTTGAGCTATGTGATGATCAACTCATGATCAAAACAATTTTGCTAAATATATTTGCAAACTCTAGTCACATGCTCCAAAATCAAATATATGAACACCAATATTTTGCAAAACACAGTTACAAATATAAATCTAGCAAACAAGAGCAATCAAGATAACATCTTTGAGCTATGTGATGATCAACACATGATAAAACCAATTTGCAAAACACTTTTACAAACTCTATTCACAGGCGCCAAAGAATTGCATAAATACCAATTTGTTTGCAAAACACATTTGCAAATATTAAATCCATGCAAATAAAAGCACAAAGAACACGCGTGAACTCAAACATAGCCATGTGATGATCAACACATGATCTCTAGCAATTTGCAAACTCCAGTCACATGCTAAGACAAGCACTTGTATAAACTTCAACATTTTGCACAACACATTTTGCAAAACAACATCAAACATGAGCTTCTCCTATTTGCAAAACATATTTGCAAATCAAAGCTCCATGCAAAGAACACATCAATAAAATTGCAAGCATGTGCTACAACTATTTACAAAACACATTCGCAAATATTTGCTCCATGCAAAAACCAAATCAAGAGAGTGTGAGCTAGAGCAAGCGGGATTGAGCTATCAACACATGATAAGACTCAAGTTATAAGACTTGACCCCTCTTAATAGTACGACAACCTATACTAGCAACCTGGTCTCCCATCCAAATACCGAGACCGATAAAAGACTAGGAACACATCCTTAGCCCTAGCTAGTTATACCTTTGCCTCTCGCAACCACTTGGAGCTTTCACGATGACTGACCATCTTCTCTCCATATCATGATCTTCATCTTGTTCATCAACTCATGATGAACTCCCCTTGTCTTAGCTTCGAATCCTCTCTTGACACTCATCAACACATGATGATGTACTTGTCCCGTTTATCCATCTCAAACTTGAACTTAACCTATTTCAAACTCATTGAAAGTGTTAATTCAAAACACATGGTTATCTCAATCATCAATGCACTCCATTAACACATAATGGATGCACCCAAAATCTTTTGATCTTTCCCTCTGATGATTGACCACGAACCAAAGACAATTGATTGAAGTATTAATTGTGTCTTAAGTATACTAATGCAACTAATGCTTCATATACTCAAGAACTTTTGATTGCTCTAGGATCAACAAAGTGAACCATCAACACATGACTAGTTCTTTGTTGATTGAATGGCAACCAAACATAATTTAAATTGTCATGAGTATATATTAACTACACAAGTTTCATATACTCATTTTTATGGTTTCTAAGTAAATACTATTTAGACCATCAAATATAGAATAAACTCCCATAAATGTGTGCACATATAAAATCGAACTTGAATCAATATGCACGTATTCAATTTGAGATTGCTTTGGAGTTTGTCCTATATTAACATGAGTATACTACAACTATACAAGTTTTATATATAAACTCACGAGTTTGTGTCAAAGTAATGATCCTTTATAAATGAAAAGTGGTAAAGGGATCAATACTATAGAAACTTCAAGATTAAGCATGAACTTCCCCTAAATGTGTGCATTCATGTATATATGGAATTAAAAATATTATGCACATCTTAAGATTGAGACTACGATGAAGTTCATCATTTATCTTGAATCCAAAGAATGCATCTAGAAATAATAGAGTTGTATTGGGTGCATACATTTGGGATTTCCATTTTTCAATGAGATGAGACTAAACAAAAGTATACTCAATAAAAGAGCTAGTCTCATATTCAATATGATCATGAATATTATATCCAAGGAATGCAACAAGATATGATAATATGAACTCGAATGCATACTTTGATATTTCCACCCTTTTCATCCAAAAGAGACTAATAAGGGTTAAGCTCAATAAAAGAGTTAGTCTCGTAAAAGGATTTGTCATTTAATTAACAATTGAGACTAATCAATATTATGATTATCAAAATAGTTAGTCTCAATATTAGATTTATCATTAACACCAAAATCAAATTAATGGAGCTTGAATTTTCATCCGCACCTTGATGCAGTGCTTTGAGCGCATCCCAGGCCTCTTTCGTTGTTTCCTTCTCCGAGGGCATTGCAATGGAGTCTTCTGGGATTGCTTGATAGATCGCTGCCATAGCCATTTGGTCTTTGCGCACATCCACTCCTCCCGGTGTCATAATTGCGTCCTAGACTCCTTGAGCACGCATATACACTTTCATCTTCAATGCCCATGTTGTATAATTAGTCCTTGACAACATTGGGTATTGAAGTGAAAATGAACCGCTTCTAGCCGGAGCTCTGGATGCTCCAGAGTCGAGCAAATCATTGACACCTTGACCAGACGCACTCTTGCTCATCTTGCCATGAACTCTTAGCACATAACGCTTGAGAACGAAGCTCTGATACCAAATGTTAGCCTAGACACACGATTTGAAGATGAATATTTGAAGATTGTCGGGATTCTTTAGAGAAAGAACAGAGCACAACAATTTGCGATGCACCAAGAACCCGCATCTTTTCTGGTTTATATTCTCAACTTATATAGTCCAAAGAATTACAGATAGATTTGTTAAACACCAAAACTACCAAATCGATTCATAACTGAATCAACTACTGACTTATCTCTAATTCACTGTTCCTTATCCGTTAACAGTACAACCTGGACTCTTTGAACTGAAACTGGACTAATAGGAGTAAGATGAAAACAATAAAGCACCATCTCAATTTGGGTGGCAAGATTAGATGACTACAAGTAGAAGGAGCACAGATGGCGGCGGCGTGCCAGAAACCTTGAGGTTTTTCGCCGACAAGGTGGTAGTGGGGGTTTTCGGCGGCAAGGAGAAGCTCCGGCAGTGACGACATCGTTGGAAACCATGAGGTTTTCGGTGACAAGGCGGTGGCGCAGGGTTTTCGGTTGCAAGGCGAAGCTCCGACAATGGTGGCGACACCGGAAACCTTGAGGTTTCTGGCGGACGATGACGACGGAAACCTCAGGTTTCTAGTGGTCTCGTGGCGGCGGTTGGGTTTCCAAGGACGGAGGCTTGGGTGGCGGCGGGTGGGGTTTCTGATAAGAGAGAGGAAGGGAGAGAGAGGGTCTCCGAGATAGGAAGAAAGAAATGAAGAGAAATAGGAGGGTATTCCTGCGAAATGAGAGGAAAGTGGAGAGATGTGAAATGAAGAGAAATAGGAGGGTGTTCCTGCCAAAGAAAAGAAAAGTGGAGAGATGTGCACAAATCTTAAAGCATAATGGACAGATGGATTGGTGCATGTAACTTTATGTATATGCGGAGAAACCTCTTCCATTATCTTTGTGGTTTCGGTCACTAGTCTTTTACTGTAACATATAGAGTAGTAATTGTGACTTCTTAGCAGTAATACAGTTAAGTTTGTCTAGTGTGTAACCTGGGAGTGCAATGTGCGTATCTTGGAGAAAATCAGCCCAACGGTACAAACTTTTCTCTTTTGCTTTTGGTTTTTTAGCATTACGGTATTGGAGTTGCCCTCGCTGTTAACGTATGAATTGTCAGGATATTTTGTTTCCTTGTGTACGTGCAGGATTCCAGAGGAAAAGAGATCCAAAGCGGTCTAGATTTTTTCAGAGTGTAACAAAAACACTAATAATATATTGAGAGGCAATGCAATCGCCCCCTGATGTGGCTTAATCACCTCCTTCCTCCATCTCTCGTCACTTTACACTCGCCGTACTAGTTAATTACGTTATCGTCGGGCAACTGGCACGGCGTCTCGTCACCGATGGCGGCTCGGGTCGGGCTCGGCTTACGCGATAGGACGGCATGAAAAATGACTCTGATAGCCTGATGGCGGTTGTTTTCTGGCGTTGCCAGCGTGAGAGGATAGCATGGGATAAAGCATACCAAAAGTTAGGATAGCATGGGATAAATCATAAGCACTCACAGCATAAAGTTCCCTACTGGTCTGCTGCGCCTGTTGTTTTCCTAGCTATCGCACATGCATGATTTGGAGATTTCCTTGGCTAGTGGAAGTGTGGAACCTTGCTGATGTACTCCGTCGTCACGAATAGATATCGTTGTCTAACAACGACGTGGTGTCTAGAATATAAATTTAATAACTAATCTCTATTATGATATATTTATAAAACCCAATAAAATTATAATATTATAAAAATACTTCTCGAGACAAATCTACATATATGATTTTTATGTATCTAATTTAAATATTTAAAAAGATATTGACATCTAAAGTTTCGAAAGTTTAACTACACCTATGTGCAAACAATAACTATTTGTGACCTGAGGGAATATTTGTTTATTATTCCCTAAGTTTCAGAGAAGTTATACTCCCCCATTTCTAAGGAGACGATGTCTAAATATTTTGTACTTTAACCAAAATATACGTGTAGAAATGATTAAATTTTCTCATTTATTACCTCACTTAGTTTTGAGGGCAAATTACGTCACTTATTGCTCTTGGATAGCGCATATTACTCTAATCCATAATAATAAATAGTATTGAGAATAATGAATAGTAGAGATATAAAAAAAGTTAAAGTTGTCATAAAATTGTAAAAAATGATATATATTTACAAATAAAATTTAAAAGCTAGAATGATAGGTATCAAGGAGGAACAGAGGAAGTAACGTGCACTGCAAGAGCTATTGGTTTGGGTTTGAGGATTTCAGAATCCTCGTGATCAGAGTTAAGACACTAAAGTTCCTATGAGTATTTAATCGCTGTCACACGTTTTACATGTCGCATGTTCACATTGTAAGTTTGTAACGACGGCTTGGCAACCCTGAGAAGGGCTTCCAATATAGGCACGACCGAAAACGCCGGCTGGTAGGTATGTGATCCTGAATACAAGCTGAAATTCAGCGGGCAAGGGTTAGCGTTGACAGGCTGAATGGTGTCCCCGTGTAAACAAGCACTACTAGCTGTAAAGCCAGAGCCGAAGCAAGTGGTTCAATCGATATGCTCCCACATGTCACGAGATTTTACGAGATTCTACGGCACACAGACAGGAGCATGGGTCATGTTAAACAATCCTGCCTCGAGCATGTGGCAGATATCCGTGTTAAGCAACCCTCTGTCTCGCATTAAAAAAAAAGGAGGGAATGTTGAACAGTCCTGCAAATTTACATCAAGCATGCGGTGCTTTCTGCAGCATTTGTTTGCGGTGTTGCTCTATCTGTTCAGTAGTAACTTGCTTATTTCGATGTAACGGGGGAATATGGGATTACCTGATTGGTCACGTAGACTTTTTTTTAAGAAAAAAAAAATCTGGCAACCGATCGATAAAAGTTACAAAAATAGTCCCCTCAACACGAAAGAGTTGGCAAGAGATGCCTGTCCCTGCCGAAGCAGGGGCTAGAGCTGTAGCAACGCCCTACTGCGGTTGCATAGCTCGGCAGGGGACATGTGTCTTCTATCGACTCTTTTGTGCTCAATGAGGGAGCTATTTTTATATTTATTTTATCACGTGAAAGCTAGATTTGCAAAAAAAAAAAATTCCCTGGACTATTTCAGTGAACAGTTCCAAAGACCACAAAGAAGAAAGAGAGGGAGAAAAAACCAATACCTGGAACCAACATGTGCCAATTGAATAATAGTCCAGCCCGAGAAGAAAGCACTGGGCCTTCCTTCCCTACGCGCTCCGTGTGCGTCGCCGCGCAGCCCAAAGCGCGCCCAGCTTTACCGCACGGGTCACGCGCGCGATGGGCAGGCCGTGCAGAGACGCCGGTTTTACATCATGAATCATCTTCTCCAAGGCCGCAGCAGTAGCATTCGCATGCTTTCTCACGCCGCCCCGAATCGGAGGGGGAAGATGGAAGCGGCCATGTCGAATCCGACGAACAGGAGGTGCGTTCGTTGAGCCCCCTCCCTCTTTTTTCGCCACTAGCCAGCAAAATCTTGCATCTTTCTGCCGCTGAATTCTGCATTCATGGCCCAAAGAAGAAAAAAAAAGATTTATGGCGCGCTGGTGTGTGTAATTAGGATCGCTCTGGTTACCGGAGGCAACAAAGGGGTAGGGCTGGAGACGTGCAGGCAGCTCGCGTCCAGGGGGCTCAGGGTCGTGCTGACGGCGAGGAACGAGGCGAGGGGGTTGGAGGCGGTCGAGGAAATCAGGCGCTCCGGTGGTGGCCAATCCGATGTTGTCTTCCATCAGCTGGACGTCACCGACCCATCCAGCGTCGCCCGGCTGGCGGATTTCGTCAGGGATCAGTTCGGGATGCTTGACATCCTGGTATGGCTCCCCTTCTTGCAAATTTGGGGGAAGTGGGAATCGACACTGTTCCACCGAGAGCTCAGCGCAGAGAGCATTTTACCATCCTTTTAGATGTAAACTGAACTTGGTAAAATCACATATGAAAAGTGAGGGAAAACAATCATGGTTGCTGCATTCAATTCAATACTCTAAATTTTTTTTTTTGTTACACCGAATCTACACCTCTATTATAAGTTTAGATTAGGAATATTATATGATTCGATTTTGGTAGTAGACATGGAAGTACTAAGGTAGTTAAAGTTTTAATATGATGTTTTCACAACTCTTGTAAACCTGACCTGTTGTTGATACACTCCCACGCTAAGCTGTTCTAATTCACAATTCTGGAAAACAAAACATAATGTATTACCTTTTCCATGTCGGAATATTTCTTGTGTATGCACTAGTGTTGTATAGAAGTGATTTTCTTTATATGTTTGCAGTGCATTACCATCATTGTGCGGTTCTTGTTCTTTGTAGGTCAATAATGCTGGCATTTCAGGTGTAGACAGGGATCCAGTTTTGGTTGCGAAAATTAAGGATCAGGTACTGTGACTTAGATGAAAGATACAATATATGCATTGCCATTTTTTTCAACAATTACCAACTAATTCTATTCCAGTATGCAGCAAAGTCAAAACAAGTATTACTTGCCCATCTTTGTAGCTGTTTAGTGCTATTCTTCTATACATCATCCCTAGCATTTATAGAAAAATAAAAACTACTTCTAATTGCTAGTACTTTACAAGAAAAAAAGCACTCAACTACTTCTAATTGCTAGTACTTTACAAGAAAAAAAACACTCAACTCATGTTGTGATACTCGTGATTCATGCTGATCACAGTATTTAGACAGTAAGCATCATTGTTTGAGGTTGACAATACTGAAATTAAAAGAGCATTGTGGTCACTATATTTCAAAAGTGAACTGTGCTAATGTTAATTCTTGTATTTATGATCAGTTCATACTCTTTGCCCAGTTACATGGTTCTATTTGCGTATAATAATAGGGAAAAAAACGAAATTATCTATTACTTGTCTATGCATGGATAGATCGAAGGTATGGATGTGCAACAGAGAGTTGAATGGATGAGAGAAAATTCAAAAGAGACATACGAAGAAGCAAAAGAGTGCATGAGAACAAACTACTATGGTGCCAAGCTTGTCACAGAGGCACTACTTCCTCTTCTGCAGTTATCCACCTCTGGACGAATTGTTAATGTCTCCTCAGGCTTTGGACTACTAAGAGTAAGTTTTGCCAACCACATTGCAATTGGACGGGACAGATAACTTGTTACTTTATCTTTCTTATCACAATTTATTTTCAACGTTTGGTGCCAAAATATTTCTGCAGTAGTGTGTGCTTAGCTATGCCTTTTCTGTTACAAATTTTTAGAAAAGTTCAAAATTTCCTGGCTTCACCTTTTCTATGTAACCTTGCATTATACCTTATCAATCTTTTTAGAATCTTAAGCTTTTGTAGTAATAATATTTTCTTCCCTTTCAAAATACTGATGTCCAATAGCTTTCCCAAAAAGGCATTATTGTGTACGTACACAAACTTCAGTGTAACTCATTTTGCAGATGCGGTAGGGCATTGCTTTGCATGTAATTCATATTATCACAAAACTTTAGGCGATATTGCTTCACTGAGATTGAGTTCATTAAAAAAATCACATATGTTTACATTTTTGGGACAAAAGGCTTGGTTGTTGTTGTTGTTGTTTACATTTTCTGGGAATTGTATTAAACCAAATGTTAAATGTTTCTACAGTTCCAAACTACCCCCTCCCCATGCTGTTGTGCACTGGTTATTGTTTTAAACCAAGGCTACGGCTCAGCTTTATAGAAACAATAAAGGTTCAGATTACAAAAAGTAAGGGATTGTACTGGTTTTTGTCACTTAAATGACTACACCTTTTCTTTTCTTGAGCAGAACTTCAACAGTGAAGAACTTAAAAAGGAATTTGATGGCATTGAGAACCTTACTGAAAAGAGGCTGGATGAGCTGTTGGATTTGTTTCTAGAAGATTTCAAGGCCAACTTAATAGAGGCTCATGGCTGGCCGACAGGTGGATCTTCAGCCTACAAAGTCGCCAAAGCTGCCCTTAATGCATACACAAGGATTCTTGCCAAGAAGTACCCTACGCTGCGCATCAACTGTTTGACACCAGGTTATGTCAAGAGTGACATGTCAATGCATATGGGAGTATTGACACCTGAGGAGGGTTCTAGAAACACTTTAAAGGTGGCTCTCTTGCCTGACGATGGCCCTACTGGTGCTTATTTTGATCGGAATGGTGAGGCATCTTTTGTGTGATACCATCATATGGTTTCTGTTTTCTTACTCTACTTTCAGAATAAGAGGGAGAGAGTTATATTGTAATTGCGCTAATAAACAGTGTAATTTGATTTGTGTACTCAAATTGGTTACCGAAAATGGCTTGGAAATATTCTCCACTGATCTTGTAAGGCTGACTAAGTGCCTAGAGTATGAGTCTACTGATATAGGACTGTCGGCCATTATTGTTTTGGAAGAACACATGATCTTGCAAGGCTGCCTACTCACTTTTAATCTAGTTATTTGCTTGGTCATGTTATTGCTACTGTCGGCCTGTTTATTCTGGGTAGATGGCACGATGCCCAGATGTTATTGCTGGGACCAGTACACAAATCTTACTATTGAAACTTCTTCTGTTGGTTTTCTAGGAACGAAGTTTAATACGCTCCGAACCATGTGAGAAATTACACGACGCACTTCTTCCATGCTTCCAGAAATTGCTGAACTTGGATTCATAATCATGATGTAGTATCTCTGAATGTTCTTGTCAAGTTGGTGAACTATCTAGAAACTACTAATCAAACAAAAAGGAGCTGATGCTATGCATGGACCAAGGTTTCAAATTTCGGATAGGAATAAATTTCGTCCCTGGCCGGATAACGAAATTTCGGTGAAATTTCAAAATTTCGGAAATATTTCAGACGAAATTTGAATTTGAAAATTCAAATCCGGTCCATTCCGGAAATAAAAATCCGAAATTCGGTGAAAAAACGCGAAATTTCGGGCGAAATTCCTGAAATTTCGGGTTTTTTGCACTGGCTGAAAAGTGTTCTAAATGTTATCGAAAAATTTTGAAATTTGTTTTGGAGGTTCCTGACACATTTATGATGTTCTCACAAAAATTTCAGTTGATTATCACATCTGAGGAATTTTTAAAAATTCAGAGAGTGGTACTGTCCTGATAAAACACTGACCGACAAGTTTGATCCGAATGGAAAATGGTACAAATCAGGTTATAAACTGTTGAATTTTTTTTTCATGGTTATGATCCATAACTAATGTTCTCACAAAAATTTCAGCTGATTATCACATGTGAAGAATTTTTAAAAATTCGGAGAGTGGCACTGTCCTGATAGAACACTGACCGACAAGTTTGATTCGAATGGAAAATGGTACAAATGAAGTTAGAAACTGTTGAACTTTTTTGTGCATGGTTATGATGTATCTATAATTCTTTCGTAAAATTTTCAGATGATGATCAAACTGTATGAATTTTTAAAAATTCGAACAGTACTACTGCCCTGTTAAAAGGCTTACTGGCAAACTTGAACAAAATGAAAAATTATGTAAACCATAAATTTTTTTGAAAATTTTACAGAATGGTTATAAGTAAGTTCTTAATATCTCATAAAAATTGTGATTCATGATCACACTTCAATGAATTTATAAAATTCTTACAAGGCACAGTACCATTTATGTTCTTTTCTTTTTTATTTTTGAAATATAATATAACAAACGAAGTTTAATGCTTACATAGATTTGATTGACCAAACAAACAAAATTTAAATTTTTTTAAAAATTTACATAATGGTACTGAGTCAATTATTAATCTCTCAAAAAAATTTTAGAAAATAATCACAATAAAGAAAATTTATAAAATTCTGACAATATAACTGTCCCAATTATGTTCATTCTGTTTTTGATTTTTTAAAGATAACATGAAGTTAAATTATTTTGAATTTTTGTATGCATGATCCTAATCTACTAAGGATAGTACCATAAAATTTTCAGATTATTATCAAGCTTGTACAATTTTATAAAAATCTGATAGTGTTTCTGCCAAAATTTTAAAATATTTAAAAAATTCGGTTTCTCAACAAATTTTCATAGGAGATGACTTTCCTAAGGGTTATTGGACCCAATCCGGTCAAATCCGCCCCTAAAAGTTTTAAAACCGGCCAAAAAACACGAAATTTCGGCGAAATCTCGCCGGAAAAAACCGAAATTTCGGTTTACTGTATCGAATTGAATTTTTTTTATAATCTTTTTCCGGCCGGTACTTTAGAATTCGGAGTGGTCCGAAATCCGAAATTTCGGCCAACGCCAAAATTCGCCGAATTTTGGAACCCTGGCATGGACACCCACTATCTGAATTTTAAAACTGCCGGTGCCTTGTTGTGAGCGACCATAGCATAACTTATTATTTTTTTAAAAAAAATGGTTAGAGATATTCATTATAGAAGAAAGAATAACAGACGCGTCTGCACTCGTCTCTGCGAGAAACATAAGGTTCGAGACTCGAACCCGGGTCGGTTGAACACCCTCCTCTGTCTCACGCCACTGAGCTTTGCACAACTTATTATATGCAGCCATTTGGAGCATACCTTATTTCCAGCTCAGGTCACGCTGTGATGCTGCCATTTTAATATGAACCAAATGAAGAAATTACGGGCGCCTGCATTGTCGCCTCCGTCAGAAACGCAGCATGTGCCCTTTCGACCTGATCTTGGCCAATTGTGAACATCGGTGCCTACGGCTGAACGGACAAAGGCCACCACTCACGGATACGAAGTAGCTCGTTTGATACGATCATACAAAGGGAAAAATCACCACAATTAGTCAAAAAAATCTTTCAAGAATTTTGAAGTATCGGGTTGAAAGGGAGTTTTTTTTAATTATACATTTTCTAAAAGGAATTACGACATTAATATGCGGAACAGAAAAATTGCAAAAATAATACCCTGTTGCCAAACAGTACGACGAAATAGGAGTAGTCGCCAACGGGCTGAACGAATACCCTATTATCGCCATACCATACGGCGACAACTCCTTAATCCCATACGGTATGGCGACAAACGCGGGATTAAGGAGTTGTCGCCATACGGTATGGCGACAATAGGGTCTTCGTCCAGCCCGCTGACGACTACTCCTATTTCGCCGTACCATTTGATAACGGGGTATTATTTTTGTAATTTTTCTGTTTCGCGTATTAATGTCATAATTTCTTTTTTAAAATGTATTATTAAAAAAAAATTCGATTGAAAGGTCTGAAGCTTTGTTTATTTAACCTTGTCGATAATTTAATTGTCACCCATATGGCCATATCTGAAGTTTACTGTTTTAGCCCCTAATTTTTTTTACAGAATTAACCTCTGTGGAATTTTTTTTGCAGGAATAGCCCCATTCCGCGTAGGAGGAGCGTGGGATTTTCCTTGCCACTATATCGCAGCAAATCCAATTGCCGCGCACCCCCGCTGAGGAAAAATCCAAATGTCGCGCCTCTATCCCACGGAAATTGGATTTCCGCGCCCCCGTTCCTCGGCAATTGCATTTCCGCGCCCTCATTTTGCGGTAATTGCACTGAATCCCGCGGCTGCCAATTTCTCGTGCCCCATTCCACGACAATTCAAATTCCTGCGCCTCAGAACCGCAAGAAATTGGATTTCCACGCACCTGTTTCGTGACAATTACATTTCTGCACTCCCATTCCGCGGCAATTGCTCTGAATCCCACGGCTGCCGATTTCCCGCGCCCCCATTCCGTGGCAATTCAAATTCCCACGCCTAAGGACCGCAGAAATCAAATTCCCACGATAGCAATTATGCGCTATAGTACAACGGGATTACCTCTCCGTGGTATTGTAGCACAGAGATGGCTATTTTTGTATTTTTTTAAAAAGGAGCAATTTTTACAAAAAAAAGAGAGAGTAAAGGGCCAATTATGCATATATGAGCAAGCCATCTCCATCTTGTTGTTAGAGCTCGTGGTGCACGTTCATGGAAGGTGCCATGTCCCGTTCCCCAAGCACAGGGTACGTACAACATCCCTATGCTTAATTTCTACGAGTAGTTTTGCAATGATCTTTCAACTCTAGTGCTATATAATCTGGCAAAAAGACCAACGAATGGTGTATTTGTTCCTTATCCAAATCAATGGTATAACTGGTAGACATAGGATTCAACCCCATCAAGATTTTATCCATCTAGCCCAACCTTTCATCAACACATTCACCTCTCTTCTCCATCCAATACTACTATATTTCTCTCTAATCCACCCAAGTTAAGAGCATAGCCGCCCCCAAATCGACCATGCTATCGCAATCTTCTCTCCTTTTACGCTGCTACTATTCTCTCTCCTCTCCAATCGTGCTTTGCTATGGCCATCCACGTCTGCTCTATTCCTCTCTAGTCTTGGGGACAATAGCTAGCACGAGCCAGGGTAGGGGAAGGAGGACGGCACCAGGGAAGCGGTGGCTCGGCGAGTGTGAATCCGACATAAGGCATGGCGGAGGCAGCATGGCAGGAGTAGTATGCCGGTGATAGGATGCACCGGATCTGGTAGTCTTCCTCGTCGCTGACGATAGGATCCGTCAAATCCCACGACTCTCACTTGCCTCCTCATCTGGGCCACAGAGCGGCACAACGTTGACCCTACCCACGTCTCCTCGTGGCTCAACTTCACCGTCGCGCACGTCACGGGCAACTTCGAGTTCTAACTTCACCCTTTGGGCGAGTAGGGGGAGGAGGTGGTGATGACGAGTGGCTATGGCAGGACGATGGCTACTAGTGAGCATGCCGATATTTTTTTCTCTTTTTTGTGTTGTTTTTTGTAATGAAACTTTACTCGAAACTTGATGAAACCTGTTGAAACTCGCCGAAATGTTTTAAAACTTTTGGGTTGAAACTTACTTAAACGTGTTGCAAACTCATCGGTTGAAACTTGGTGAAAATTGTTGCAAACTCATCAGTTGAAACAAGGTGAAACTTAAATTCTAAAAATTGAAACTCGTTGAAACCTTTGGATGAGTTCCTTCTACCCTAAGGATCATCATCAAGGGTTAGGAATGACTCCCACACACAGTCATACATGGGCTAACCCGAAACCCAACAAGCATACCGGGTTTTTTTTACGGTTTTCAAAACATACTAACTAGACCCGCTACTCTATCACCTAGACCGCGATACGACGACCATCCTTGATCCGAGTAGCTCCAAGTTAGCATCTGATCCATTCCTTATCTGCTTGGCTCGTAGCGACTTCGTCTCCGATCTTCTGGCGATCCTCGACCGTCTGGAACTCCGGCGCACCTCGCCTAGTCCTGATCATCCTCCGCCTCACCATGATTAAGCACCGACGTCCTTTGACCATCAAAGACAAGAAATACCCATCACATAGCAATGTTAAAAAATATATACAATTAAACTTCCAAAATCACATTTTTTGGAACATTCATGCTCATCAAGGTCGGTGCCCTTCATCCAACACAGCAAAACATTCCTCTCTGGAAATTTCACACTGGGCATTTGGGCCGGTGTTACCGCTAGCCCGGTAGCACCGGACTACCATGGATGGTAGCACCAGACCGCCAGAATGCCCAAAAATGCACATTTTTAGAATTTTTACACCGCTCTACGAGGCCGGTGCTACCGCTCGGCCGGAGCACCGCAAATTCCAGACAGAGCTCAAATTGCTTCAAATTTAAAATAGCGCTCAAATCAAACTCAAACTTAGGCACCTAATGCTTAAATGATGTCAATAATTTATCACAATCACGGGTAGACCTCCACATTATCTTTCAGCTGTGCCACATTGTCGGGACCCAAATATGCAAATCCGTACCGTCTGTGTATATCGCACTAGTCCAAGATCACGCTAGTGCACACAGCTTCAACATAGATGAATATCACAATCATACACAGCGAAAACATAATAAAAGACATCATATAATAAATAAGACATAGTTGAACGACCTTAGGGTCAACCTTACACTTATTAGGCCTTGATGACTCTGAATCAAAGCAAATAAACAGTAGTGGAACGAAGAACGTCGGTGAATTCCATCAACATGCCACAGGCATCTGACAAGGTTCAACTCCTAGATATTCACCTCCTCATGGAACTCCATCTTTTTCGAAGGTGTAGACCTCTCCTCAATTGATGATTTGATTGTTAGCAAGGGTGAGTACTTAAAACACTCAACAAGTTATGCACAGAATTCAATTCTAACATATCTATATGCAAGGTTTATTCCAATGGAATGGCTAACATGGCTATTTTGGAGTAAACAACATTTATAAATGAATACTTTAAATAGATTGAAAAGACAGTAAAACAAGTAATAGTAAGTAATAACTTTCAAGTATTTCTCAAGTAAACCTAGCATCCAGCCCTAAATCATATTTCCAGCTTTCTAATTTCATCCAACCTTCCCATCCAAGTTTCATTTTATAAAGTCTAACCCTTGACTGTAATTCCCGAGCATTGCTCAATACCGCGAGCACGACTCTTCGAATAGATTTCACACTCTGCAGAGGTTATGCTCTTTACCCACACGACATGATCGTCTCTTGTTGCCATGCAATTAACACACTTTATTTGGTGTGTCGACAGAGAGATCATGACAAAGCCTTTACAGAGCTCTGTCTTAACCCAGTACTACTCACTAAGGTTTCAATATTGATGGGACTGGATATCACATTCAGGGCCTCCCTCTTGCGCCAATGAGTTTACCAATAAAGTCAGGGCTCACACCACCACTAGTAGTACCAAGCTAAGGCATTGCAAATTAATCAGCTAGACCTGTCCCATTTCAGACATTTGGTTGCATGCTTGACTCAGGTAAAATGCTTGCAAGGTTAAGTCCTTAGGTTGACCAAGGCAAGACGAACCAAAAATTCATCATTACCGTTACCATTATCAAAAACAAAGCGACCGCCCAAATACCACATTGGCCCACCATAAATTCTTGCCACATGCCTCAGTCTAAATCATTTTACCACCCCAGTTGATTACCATGCACCACGTGCCATCAACAACATTGAGTGACAACACCTGACATATATTTTCAAAAATATGTTCCATATTCCATTAAGGAAGATTAAATTTTCTCATATAAAATGATATCAATAACTCGTTGCACGGCTAAGCAAACTATTCACGTTCTAGCTAACTCACATTGGCAAATAATAGTTACCAACATATAAGGAACCATACTAGGGTGATAAATCAATCATAGCATACAAATGACAACGTAGACATAACTCAATTTGGACGAATAGCTAATCCCAAATTAATTGAAACAAGTATCAATTAAATTAGCATGCAATAGCTTAAAACAATATAACTTTAAAACATGGGCTCAACATGATCAAAGCACAACTTACCTTCAAAGAGCTCTAGATCCTACTCTGGACCTTGGTCTTGGATTAGCTCATCGGTCACGAATACCTCGGGCACTTCAACGTCTACGCGAAACAAGTGATAAAACAATAAATACCAAAAATAGATAGCAAAATCAACCCCAAAAATTAAATAAAATTCACCATTAAATAGAGTTTGATTTTACAAATTTTTAGAAATAGGAATCACTTCAATCGGAGTTCTCATGAGGGAGAACGAACCCTTTGAAGCTTGAAATAAAAGAAAAAAAAGCTGAAAAATAGAAAAATCCGATTTAAATAGCGGTCTCGGCTTCCGTGTATCACGCGCGAATCGAGGTTCGCTCGGATATGACAGCGGAATCCGACGGTGGCTCAGATAGGTGACGTGGAGGCATCGCGGCCGTCCAGGTGGAAGCGATCCGACGGCCCACACGTGCCAGCGACGCAGAGAAAACACGGCCGTTGGATCAAGATCCAATGGTCGACGGACTTAGGGTTAGGGTTTCGGTCGAAACGGGCCGGGATGGGCCGGCGGCTCGGAGGGAAATTGGGCCGGGTCCACTAGGCTCGGCCTAGAACTATTCATTCGCATTTTAAATCTTTTCTGAATAAAATAAACGTGAGAAAATAGAATAAGCCAAATAAAATAGCAAAAATATCAGAAAAATTCTAGAAAATATTTTAAGGCATTTGAAACTTAAATAAAATATTTCCAACAAAATTTTATTTAAACCTTTCATATTTTCCAAATAGCTTTATAAATAAGCCATAAATCAAATAATGCAAATTAAATTAAATGAATTTCAAAAAATTCATAAAAATATAAAAATGCATATTAAATTCAAGAAATGCAAAAATTGGGATGTTACACACGTGGGCTACCGTGACCGAGCGGGAGGGAAAATTACTTAAACCGTAGTTCAGGGCGCACAAACGGGCGACGTAACCGCGCGCTGGGTCGGAAACCTTCTGGGTCTAATATTACCATATGACCTAGATGTGTGGGTGTCGCGCCACGTCATGCACCCACGCGTGGCCGCCCCGCCCCGAGTTAGCGAGGCGTGCCCCAACGCGTGAGTGGGCTGTTCGTCTACCCACGCGCGACTCGAATGTGCCCATGCGAGGCCGCGCAATGGCACGAGCAACCCGCGCTATGCGTTGGCTTGGGGAAGGATCGGGACTGCCGTGGGGTGGTGCGGAGGCCGAAAAACCTTCCTGTCCTTTGCAAATAAACCATATTTTGCAGAAAGGATCTACATGTTGTTTTACAACTCGAGCTTTCTTGGACTTCACAATCTTCATTTTCCTGAACTCTTGAAAAAAATAGTTAGGCTTTAGTGAATTAATAGGGGATAGATTATTACATATTTTGGAACATACTGAAGTTATAGAAACATTGTAAGTTTCTTCCTGAAAACCAAAGCATAAACAAGTTGGTTTAACATTTAATTATGTTGAACAACTTGTCTAGCTGATATACTAAAAGACAAGAGTTCTCCAAAGCATACATATGACTCTACAAACCTTATACCCATGGTTCCTCACTAGCGTTTGCTATGATCATAAAGCCTTTAATTATAAAAGGGTATAAAGATCATTCAGAACTTTGGTACATACTTTGTATAATGCTTATCGGCTGCTGCCCCCATGACAAGCACAGTAAAATGATGCTCAGAAATGAGCTCCACTAATCCCTATGCAACATTATCTGATTGAACCACTAATTTTTCAGCTTGTACTTGTGAGATATATAGTACATAGCATTAAAATCATGCATTAGTCAGCATAATATTCTGGAACATAAACCTTGCATTTATACGTTCGTGTTGCACATGATAATTTGCATTTCATTCTAAGAGTTTAGATGTGAATACAACTGATTTGTTAGTTTCTCCAGTTCCGAAGTTGAAGATGGTGATAAATGTGTGAAGTAGGAAAACCTTTTCTTGTGCACAGAAGAGTAAGTACATTGATACATTGTAGCTCCATCTTCTTGTGTGCAATCAACTCACCCTCCTCCAGCAGGCTAGTAGGAAACATGGAACCCACTGAACACAACATTGGAGCTTTAATATTTGAATCCATAAACTTGTTTCCAAAAAACAAAAAAAATTGGATCCATAATAATGAAACCAAAATTCTAATCAAGAAACAAAAAGTAAACAACATTTCCTCATGGCTATTGGATACACACTTGCATTGTCCTTTTGTTAAAAACAAAAGAAACAGAGAAAAAACGTCTTTATAGGTGCCAGGAGTCGAATGCGCGACCTCCTCAGCCAGAGCCAGATGCACTACCGCTACGCCACGGAGTTGTTGTGTTGGAGTAAGCAACACACATTACTTAAGTCGTGTGTGCGCGCAAGTCGGGCAATGTGGACAACCGCGGCGGAGCGAGCATGTCAGCCCGAAACAACGTGGAGGGCCCGCACGGCCTGAAAACCTTTCAGGTTTAATATATGGAGTATTCTGAAATGAATGGCGGCTCTTCTACCCTTGTTTTTTTTTGAAAGACAGTCTACCCTTGTTTTTTAAAAGTGAAGGATTTAGCATGTTACAAAGGTTTTTTTTTTAAGAAAAGATCTGCGCTCATTTTATCAAGAAGGAAAGGGTTTGCAACGACACCACCGTGTCCAAGCACTGAGTGGCAAACCAAAGCAAATTTAGGGCACTCCTAGTGCATTGTTTCTAAAGCTGTTTGTAGAAGATGAGAGAACATATTAAATGGATGTTTAGATACAATTACCCAATGCATAGTATTTATAAGTTGTATCTATAGGGCCAACAAGACTATTTATTGTTGCATGTGAGAAAAGATCAATTGTAACTCATTTTTCTATGTGGATAACTTCTTGGTCCTTTCAAATGGCACAAATGATCCATACAAGACCACAAAACGAGTAAGATTGAAACGGCTCAATCCATAGTGCAGTTTCAAAGTTGTTTTTTAGCTCATTGGTCCTCTCAAATAGACCGTATCTTGTATAAGATATAGCTTTCTTCTCTTCACTTATTAACTATCTCTCCACATCCTCTTATCTTATGTAACTTATCTTTATAAACGGCTGACTAGGAGCACCGAGAGTGTTGTACATATACCGAAAACGCGACACCTAAGCACGACCTTACTAGTTACAGAGGTATAAATCATACTAGCTAGGGTCGCGCGCTACGCTGCGCCGTGTGAAATTCGGTTGCGCGATGTTGCGGCGCGTGAAATTTGGTCCGATGATTTTTTTTGTGTGGAAAAATGGGTCTGAGAATCTAAACGTAATTTCGTCTTCTTCGTCGTCGAATCCACGGACTGCTATGAGCCGTTGGCGAATACGTGGATTTGTCTGAAAAAATGCGTAGGGATATAATTTTTGCGAAAAAAACGTTGTGGCGTGCGAAATTTGGTCCGACGATTTTTTTTTTTGGAAAAATGGGTCTGAGGATCTAAACGTAATTTCATCTTTTCCGTCGTCGAATCCATGGACTGCTATGAGCCATCGGTGAATACGTGGATTTGTCTGAAAAAACCGCGTAGGGAAATAATTTTTGCGAAAAAAACGCGGAGGGATATAGACGTAACTGCATTTTTCGGGTCAATCCAACAAAAAAAGCTTTTTTTTGGACCGAAACGTATTATCTTTTTTTCCGTCGTCAAATCCACGGACTGCTACGAGCCGTCGGCGAACGCGAAGATTTGTTTGAAAAAAGCCGTGAAGGGATATAAACGCAATTTCGTTTTTTTCGGGTGAATTAAGAAAAAAAAACTTTTTTTTTGGACCGAAACGTAATTTCGTTTTTTCCATCGTCGAATCCACGGACTGCTATGAGCCGTCGGCGAACAAGTGAATTTGTCTGGAAAAAACCACGGAGGGATATAAACACATTTTTGTTTTTTTGGGTTAATTTAGAAAAAAAAAGTTTTTCGGGATCTAAACGTAATTTTATTTTTTTCTCGGGTTTGTTCCGCAAAAAACCGGCGTGAGGATCTGAACGTAAACCGCAGAGGGACCTGAACGTAATTTCAATTTTTTGTCTATTTTATTAAAAAACCGGTAAAAGGACCCGAACGTAATTTTCAATTTTGTGGAGGGCTTTTTCGCGGAGGGGGCGACGTGGCACGGGTGAGAGGCCGGCAATCCCACCCGCTTTAATATATACGAGCGGCAAAAAAAAACCCGAGCGTCGGCGCGGGGAATCGAACGCTCGACGCCCGGGCACAACCGAGAGCATCTACCACCGCGCCACACCCCCAGACACGCAAGACGAGCGCAACAAAACAGATGAACCCTGCACGGCCGTGAGCCACGCGGGCGACGTGGGCAAACGACGAGGCAGCCGTACAGACGAGCGACCGTTTCGCTGTGCGGCGCGCGACGTGGCCGTCGGCAGCGCGGCCACGAGGGCGAAACGGCGACGTGGACGCTCTGGGAAGCCAGAAAACCTCCCAGGCTTCAAATACGGTAGTATAGGTATGATGATGATACGGACCTTTCAATACGAACCAAAATGAATGCTGATTAATGGCGACCGCCTCTGCGTCTTCGTCCGCGTGACCTTGTCGCCGGACATTGGCCAATTGTCCATTGAATGGCTTCGGCCGAACGGGCAGGGGTGACCACACCACAAAATGGGATAAATCACCAGCGACAGTTACCATTCTCCTTCCTTGCTTGAAGTCCATACGTACTTGTATCTGAGCAAGACACATCTCCTATCTAGCTGTGCGTGCTCGTGGTGCCTGCTCATGGAAGGAGCCATCTCCAACCCCCCAAACACAAGGTATGCACCATGCATATCTCCATGCGATCTTCTTGCGGCGTACTCTTACTAAATTCCTGAACTATATATAGCACTGTGTAACTTTCGGGGTCAATGACTCATGGCCGCTAAGTACTTAGCATGTACGTACTGCCCTATTGTAGTTTTTGTAGGATTGCTGTGGTCACCGGAGGGAACAAAGGGATCGGGTTCGAGGTGTGCCGGCAACTGGCCGGGAACGGCGTCACCGTCATTTTGACGGCCAGGGACGAGACGAGGGGCGCGGAGGCCGTGGAGAAGCTCAAAGCGCTGGGCCTCTCCGATGCTATTTTCCTTCAGCTGGAGATCACCGACGCTTACAGCATTGCTCGATTGGCCGATTTCTTGAAGACCCGTTTTGGGAAGCTAGACATCCTGGTAGGTTTTTCTTCTTTTCAAACTTGTTATCTGTACTACTACGCTACTGAAGATTTTGATATGACCAGTGGTTGATAGATAGATACTCTGATTCGTAGGTGAATAATGCCGCGATCGGTGGGGTTGAGCGAGTCCATGATCCAGTGTTTGGTTCAGTACCCGGAGAGGAAAAGGTGAGCCGGCATCTTTGTTTAGTGTGATGGGTGTACGCCAAACAATGCCTTCTGTGTTTGGTATGTTCCTCGTGAACATTGCACATTTCTATGTCAATATTGTAATGTTTCATTTATTTTCATGAAAAAACAAACACGAACAAAGCTTGTACGATTTTCGAGTACAACACAATGAAATGAAGAAATTGTAGACGTAGCAGTAGTGATGATGGAAATTGGGTTTTCCCCAAATTTCAGGAAAAAGAAGAAAAAAAAGAGGCTTATTGGACCAACTGGGCTGGCAAGGCCATTTGACTGAGCCAGTCCAGCCAGCCCAGTTGCTGAGGCTAAAGCACTGAGTCGGTGCCCTAGCCTCAAACGAGCAGGTCAAGGGGGTGACAATGGAGACAGCGGCGACCACGTCGTGCGGCACCGGTTAGCGGCGCTCTCGGCTATCATTGCTCCTTCTCCTCATCCTTTCGGGGTCCTTTAAATCTAGGTAGATTAATGACGTGATTGTTTCCTATTTGCCAAATCCCTAATCCCTTCCAATCCGTGTGTTCACCGGCTAGATTCTTGGCTACCCGATGTCCTCGTGTGGTCTTCGGCCTCGATCTGTGCTCATTCACCTCATGGATGCCACTTTGTGAGTAACCTGATATGTTTGTAGTTGATCATTGAGGGTTGGCGATTTGAGGACTTCATGGTGTGCTTGGTGTTCTCTGTTGCTAAGTCACTGAACTGAACTGATCTTGCTTGCTTGGTTGGGTGGCTCGGTTCATGGTGGATTGGAGCTCGGTTCAGTGGTGGATTGGAGCTCAGTTTGGCATTACCTTTTTTTTAGCAAGTCCTTCGTGACTTGCTCGACGAGGGCTACTTCCCTTGGTCAGGAAGTTGATATTGTGGCTCCGTGCAGCTTCGGTTGCATCTCGGGACTGCTAGGTGAATTGCCTTACTTGGTGGTTTACGGCTTTGTATCTCTGAAACATTCACCGGTAAGTCTGTGGCATTACATCGGTGATATTGTTTTCTGGGATATCGTCTTTGATGAGCTTAGCCTTAACACTGACAGCCAATCAGTGCTCTATGAGTAATTTCATAGTTATGTCATTTTTATGTACATTGTGCAAAGGAGCTAGACATTGATTGTCTTAGGAATATTGCATGTTGGGTTGGCTATTACTCGAAGAGGATTGGGGCTAAATGAAACAATTTGTGACAATATAGCCAGTTTACTGAAATTGTGATTATGTCTAGTTAATGATCTCAATTCAGTTATTTTCCTGATTCTCTGTTCAGTTTTGTTTATATGCTCTGATATTGTTTTCAGTCTATACTCTTTCTGTCGTTTCATTTAGATTATTATATCTTGATCGGTAAGAAAGCGCGCGTGCACACACACTGTATGAACTGTTAGAATGGTCTATTGATACTGATTCTGTTAATTGGCTAGTTTAAAATCTGTTTTGGCAAGACTATATATAAAAATTGTCACAAATTAGTTTGTAATCCTGCCCCTCGTGGCGAGGAGGTTTGTTAATTCAGGCAACCCGACATCTGAAAACAAACATTTAACAACTTGAACTTTGTTGCTAATTGATTGCCACTGTTCATTGTCATTGCCATGTTTAATTATTTAATCTACATGAGCTGCCTTTGTGTTTTGATATTTGGTAATATCATGCTGCAGTCTCCTTGTATTTAATATGGTATTGTTATTCTCTTGTTATTACTAAAGTTGAAGTTAAAATACCGCATTTTTCCCGACATGATTAGTTCATAGGAATGAACCTGTTCGTACGGCGGACTGAACAAACTCCATTTGTCTATGCCTGACTGAAACAGTTCAATGACATGGATGGATACGAAAGAATTGAATGGGTGAGGAACAATTGCCGGGAGACTTACGCCGCCGCAAAGCAGGGCCTGCAGACAAACTACTATGGGACAAAGCATGTAACAGAAGCCCTCCTGCCCCTGCTCCAATGCTCCTCCGATGGAAGGATCGTTAATGTCTCCTCCAACTTTGGATTGCTAAGGGTAAATTCCATAGATCACACAAAAAAATTGATACAAGAAAATGGTAAATCCACAGCAAGATCTTCCTTTGCCGCTGCAGCTTTTCAGCAACAAGGAGCTGGAGCAAGAGATGAACAACATTGACAACCTAACCGAGGAGAGGCTGGAAGAGCTGCTGGATACGTTCCTGATAGACTTCAAAGCCGGCGCGGTGGAGGCGCGCGGGTGGCCGACGGGGTTCTCGGCGTACAAGGTGGCCAAGGCGGCCGTGAACGCGTACTCGAGGATCCTGGCGAGGAGGCACCCGGCGCTGCGTGTCAACTGTGCGCACCCAGGTTACGTCAAGACCGATATGACCAGGCACTCGGGGCTCCTGACGCCCGAGGAGGGCGCGCGCAACGTGGTGAAGGTGGCGCTGCTGCCGGACGACGGGCCGACCGGTGCGTACTTCCATGAGGGCCATCAGGAGGCGTCTTTTGTGTGATACGTGCTATGAGTACTGTTTGGTTGCCCTCGCGGCTTGCTCTCAACTCAGGACAATTTGGTAGCAACACGTAAGGCTCGAGAATAAGAGAGGGCTGGGGTTAGATTGTGATGAACTGTGAACTGTAGTAGGTACTCTTCATGGATGAAGAGCGTCAGCTAGTTGAACGTGCAGTGCAGTGTTGGCTAGAGTCGTTACTCGAATGGTTGAAGTTGAAGGAAATCTATCAGATTAGAGAAAGCGTTTTGAAAATAAACTAGAGGGGGTAGAAAACCATAAAAAAGGATTGGGCAACGTCACGCTTCATGCGTTCGAACAGAGCGCTCTACTGACGCTCCCTCACTTCACTTCATTGTTGTCACTGCGTGTAAGGCCTACCATTTGCTCTTCCTGCTCGTTGCTCTCTTCCACTCTTTTTCACAACCCCACTTGTGCCTCCCCTCTAACTTCCCTACAACCAGAGCAAAATCAAAGCACATCAAGTGCCTCGAGGAGAGAGAATCTAGAGAGAGGAAAGGAATTTCAAGCCGTCAAGCGTCACTCTCTTCTCTCATCTCTTCTCTCATCTCCATCTCGTATATATGAACTATTTTAAACCGTATATCAGTTCTATACTTGTGGTTTACTTGTTTTCATCCAATTTTCAGTGATAATTTTGTATAGTTTCCATTTTTTAGGATATTGTACTTCTTTTTTCGTATTTTGTTGCACATGTTGATTATAATTATTGCACGTATTGTTTAGCGATATTGCGCCGATACTTATAACAGAAAGCTTCCTATCGGATGTTCCATTCCTAAATCGGTCCCAAAAAGATTAGATGTACAATCGACAGGTACTAGTTCTCTCATATTCTCTAGGGAGAAATAAGTTAGTGTGTGAACTGACGAGTGGGAAAAATAATGCTAGTAGACCTTGATATAGCCAATTGTATCTACGTGGCCACACACGGATACCAAAGGGAAACCTACCACTGAGGCATTGGCATGCTGAAAATTATTTGTGTGTCTCGAAGAATATCGAATCAAAATGTCTATCTTTAACGTAGCAGTCTTTCTCGATCAATTGAAAATTTCTAAAATCTCAATTGATTTTTCAGCCATTAGATCATGATCCAACCACCGTATCATCCCTTCCCGCCATATATAAGCCATCCTAACCCAAACTCCACCCAACATTCCCTACCCTAGCCACCACCGCCCACAATCCTCTCCTCATGCATGCCTCTCCCCGCCTCGTCGATGCCAGTGGCGCATCGGCGAGGCTTGCCAAGTGATCTCCACCTTCTTCCTCTCCTCCTCTGCTCCACCTTCTCGAGCCGCCACCACTTTCTTCCTCCCCTCTACTGAGATTCCACCACTTTTCTTCATCCTCTCCAGCGAGATGCTACCTCCGTCCTCTTCCTCGACTCTGGCAGCTATTGCCATCGGATTCACCATCGCCTCCTAACTACTTCGACCTAGTCACCCCCGCCAACCTCCACAGCCCACCACCCTCCTCACCTGCGTTAGACTGCACTGTTGCCTCATCGACACACCATTGGTTTTTCGCCACCTTGGCCTCCCCCACTAAGCCCGAGGGGCACTAGTGAATCCTAATCCTAACATGTCATAGCTGTCGCCGACCGGAGAAGAAGACGGCGACCTCGAGCACGAATCTTCATGTACAATCTAAAGGTGAAAAAAATCGATTGAGATTTCTTAAAATTTCGGTTGCCTGGAATTAGCAATCCTGATCTTTAGTTCTTTATTTACTTACCTGTACTGTATTTGAGCAAGCCGGCATCTCCAATATACTCTACCTTGTTGTTCGAGCTAGCTCGTGCTACACCAACGCGCTCCGCTCATGGAAGGAGCCATCTCCAGTCCCGGAAACACAAGGCACATACCGTAATCTCCTTGGTTAGCTCTTGCCGAGTAGTCTTACCAAAATCTGAACTGTAGCACTGTGTAATTTTGTTTCTAATGTGTATCTATGGCACATGCATGCTAGTAGCTACTGCTAGCTTGTTTACCTCTTATGTTGGAAGTGTTGGAAGTTGGTGCAATGTTTTTATTCCAGATTTTAAATTGAGGCAAAAGTAACAAAAGACTAGAGATGCATAAAACAGCAGGTAACACATTGTACTTCAGAATATGCTCAAGAATTGTATGGTAACGGAATTGTTTTATCACTCGAATTACTTACTATTGGGCTTGTTGAAGAAAAGGAAGCAGCGCAGACGTGGAAGTGGTCGATGTCGAGGAAGAAGCAGAGCGGTCGCACGATGCGCCGCCAGAACCTTATTGCCGCCTCGCAAGTGAACTCTGCGGCAATGGTTCGAGATACCGCCACCCTCCTTCACGGTGCACGCCGAGGAGGAAGGCGCATGTTCAACAAAGGCAACACAACAAGATAGCACTTAGAGTTGAGGAGGAAGAATGGAGGAGGAATTCAGATATCTGTCTCCGGACGTCTCTAGGAGTTTATATACACTCGCACAAGAAATCGACTCATGATGTCAAGAATGCGGCAGCATTAGTAATCGACAAATAATGTCAATTAACTCACTAGTAATCGATCGCATAATGACACGAATTCAAATATATGTTTAAATCGCATTTAAACAGATTGAATGGAGAGATAAATACAGGGTTCAGTAAAACAAAAAGGTGAATTCAAAGTGTCAGGATACACATTACGACGCGGCGCGGTCGCAAGTCACAAGTCACGCGAATTTTCACGCGAAAAATACGCGAACGCGCGCGCGTGCGTGTGTGTGTTTAGCCACTGTACACCCTATGCCATTCTCTTGCCAAGTGTCATTATTCAAGAGGTGGCAAGGACTCCTCCTTTTAAGTTGTCTTTCCTCCACTTGGCTAGGCAATATGGTACTAAACCATGCATGCTTTGGAATTAAAGGAAATGGGCCACCCAATGGGCCAATTTCTAACAATCCCCCACCAATTCCAAAGCAAACAATAGAAAAGATAACAAAGATTGCTATACTGATGTATTGTTAATATACCAGTCTTTTGGTGTAAGTCCCGTACGGGTTGAACTTGCACCTAGATTAGCAAGGTTCATCCTCTCACAGCTGATGAATGGACTATGCCTTGAATTCACAAATTTTCGTGATCGACTTCACTTAAAAATCACAATCGATACTAGGTCGCCAATAAACCACGCCTAAACGGAGCGTTATATGGTCATGCTCCTTATCTCGCTCATGAGCTTTCTAGAGAATGCCCAATTCTCGTGAATCTGCGACCTCACAGCTTGAGCTCAAGTAGGTGTATTCATTATAGGTATCCTGTAGGCCAATACCTTTATTTTTAAACACTAGAATACATTAAGGCTTTAAGCCAACCTTCCGTGATAAATCAAGAGTACTTTGTCTATTAGGACATGGGTACAATTCAAGAATATGTACTCTCTTGTTACAACATCAACTTGTTTTTCCCATTACCTAATTCACGGGATCTCCGATCAGAAGATATGGGTTACCGCTGTGGTGTAACTCAAACGGGCCTCATGCCCATGTCCATAGACGCAATGGAAATCGCTTTCCTTGCAAGTCCTTTTGTAAAAGGATCTCACGATTTTTCTCGATCGAATATAATTCAAAACAATAACTCCGAATTTCTCAATTTTCTCGACGCTTTTAAGCCTACGCTTCACATGTCCGAGGACTTCATGTTATCCTTAGTACTCATAACCTTAGTCAACACTGCTTGGTTATCGCAGACATTAAGATCGCCGGTATTGGTTTCTCAACCAATGGCAAGTCCAACAAGAGCTCTCTAAGCCATTCAAATCAACAATGGGTCGTGTCTAGTGCTACGAGTTCAGCTTCTATGGTTGACCTCGTCAATATGGTCTGTTTGCAAGACCTCCATGAAACTGCAGCACCAGCTAAAGTAAAAACATAACCACTTGTAGCTTTGATCTCATCCGCATCAGAGATCCAATTGGAATCACTATATCCTTCTAAAACAGATGGATACCAAGTATAGTGTATTCCATAAGATGTTGTGCCTCTCAAGTAGCGCAACACCCTTTCAAGTGCCTCCCAATAATCATCTCCTGGGTTAGATGTAAACCGGCTTAATTTGCTCACGGCAAATGAGATATCAGGTCTTGTGGCACCAGCTAGATACATAAGGGACCCAATAATTTGTGAATATCTCAATTGATCTTTCCCTAACCCTTGATTTTTCCGAAGCTTAACACTCGGATCGTAAGGTGTTGGGGAAATTTTGTAATTCTCAAAGCCGAATTGACTCAATATTTTCTCAGCATAATGGGATTGATGCAAAATGATCCCATCCTCATTCTTAATCAATTTAATATTCGAACAACATCCGCCTCTCCCAAGTCTTTCATATCAAAGCATCGAGATAAGAAAGTTTTGACCTCACAATTACAGCAGTTGTTTATTCCAAATATAAGTATGTCATCAACATACAAACACAAAATAACACCTTGACCCCACCATAACGATAGTATACACACTTATCTGCCTCATTAACAAAGAAACTAGCAGATGTCAAAGTTTTATCAAACTTTTCGTGCCATTGCTTAGGTGCTTGCTTTAGGCCATACAAGGATTTTAATAATTTGCACACTTTATTTTCTGTCCAAGAATCGCATAACCATCCGTTGCTCCATATATATTTCTTCCTCCAACTCTCCATTAAGGAAAGTCGTCTTTACATCCATTTGATGGACGTGTAGACCATGGGAAGCACTAATGCTATGAGCACTCTAATGGTGGTTAATCCGCAACAGGAGAATAAGTATCAAAATAATCCTCTCTTTTTTTCGGTATAACCCTTGGCCACAAGTCTTGCCTTGTACTTATCAACAAGACCATCAGCCTCATCTTCTTTTGAAGATCCACTTGCATCCAACAGGTTTGCACCCACAAGGAAGATCGGTGATCTTCCAAGTCCCGTTAGCCATGATGGAATCCATCTCGCTACGGACCGCCTCTTTCCAATACTCAAGATCGTGTAATGCATAAGCCTCTCAAAGAGATTTTGGCACATCATCCACGAGGTATACAATAAAGTCGTCACCAAAGGTTTTCACAACCCTTTGTCTCTTGCTCCTACGAGGAGCCTCTGTGACTAAATTATTATCCTCCTCAGAAATATCTTCTACTGGTAGTGTATCACTTATTGATTCAGAAATAGTGGTAGGTTCAACATTATTATTATTATTATTATCAGTTTGATTATTCTCAGTTTGTGAAGTACTACTGCTTTGGTCTCATAGGATAAATATCCTCAAAAATGAAGTATCTCTGGACTCCATTATTGTGTTAGCAATAATCTCGGAGTTTCGATTTTACTACTAAAATCTATAGGCCGTCTGTTATGTGCATATCCTAGAAAAATACAATCGATCGCTTTAGGTCCAAGCTTTCTCTTTTCTCGCAATGGTATATTGACCTTTGCCAAACACCCCCAAGTCACGCAGAAAATTAACATTGGGTTTTCTCCTTCCATCCTCATACGGAGTAATCTCACGCTTTTAGTGATTACTCTGCTTAGGACAAAATTTGATGTTAATATAGCTTCCCCACCACATTTTAGGCATACCAAGACTCTCCAACATGGCATTCACCAAGTCTGTTAGTGTTCGGTTTTTCCTCTCACTACCCCATTTGATTGGGGAGAATATGGTGGTGTAACTTCATGGATTATACCATGCTCGTAATGCAGAATCGGGAGAATTCATGAGAGATATACTCTCCTCCACGATCGGACCTTAGTCGTTTAATTTTCTTTTCTAGTTGGTTCTCAACCTCGACCTTATAAATTTTGAAGTAGTTTAAAGCTTCATCCTTTGTTCTCAGCAAATACACATAACAATAACGTGTTGCATCATCTATAAAAGTTAGAAAATATCTTTTGCCTCCTTTTGTCAACAATCCATTCATCTCACACAGGTCAGAATGGACAAGATCTAGTGGTGCCAAGTTCTTTTCTTCCTCTAATCCCTTGAAGGGTTTTCTAGGTTGCTTTGCTTGCACACAAGAATGGCACTTTGATCCTTTGACAATATCATATTTTGGAATTAATTGTAATCTGGACATTCGAGCAATGCTATCAAAACCAATATGACAAAAACGAGAATGCCAAATATTGGCATCACATTTATTCAAACCAGTTGCAATATTCATATTATAACAAGACTCTAGAGTACTGAGGCGGAACAAGCCTCCACTCTCATAGCCTTTACCAACAAAGTTCCCATATTTTGATATTACAACTTTATTTGACTCAAATACTAGCTTATAACCATCCCTGCATAGGAGAGAACCACTAACGAGGTTCTTTTTTATTGTTGGCGCATGTTGCACGCTCTTCAAGTGGACAATCTTCCCAAAGTAAGCTTCAGATCCACCGTACAACACCAAGAATGAAGCATGCGACCCGCTCCCCATTAGGACGGAGGAAGCCCGGTTGCTGATAAGAAGAAAATAAGGAAACATCGAACACACGTGAACATTAGCACCAAGATCAACCCACCAATCCGTGGATTGACATGTGAAAAGACAACAGAGAATTACCATACCCTCCGAAGTCGAGACCTCGCCTATGGTCACGTTGGCATTTTTCTTGCCCGTTCATTTGTCCTGCTTTTTGCGATAGCGACAGTCTTTTGCCATATGACCATCCTTTCCGCACACAAAACAGTGATGTTCTTGATGTCCCTTTTCTCAATTTTCTTCTTTTAAAGCTAGTTGTCTTGTTCGGTTTATGGCCTTTGAAGTTCTTGCCATATGATTTCTTCTCAACGACATTGGCATTGTTCGATTAGAGGTGCTTGGTGCATCTTTTGCTCTCGCCTTTTCTTCCACATCAAGGGTGCAATGAGATCCTCAACGAAATCTCTTCCTTTTGTGCTTTAAGCTAGTGGCAAAATCCTCCAAGTTGAGGAAGTTTGGCAACAATGCCCGCACCACAAACTTAGGAGGCAATGCACAACCCAAATGCTAATCTCGCCAACTAGTAGCTGGAGTTCGTGTGCTTGTGCAACAATCGACTTAGCATCATCCATGCTAAAATCAAAAATTGCTCACACACATACAACCAATGACCGGTTTCGGCTTGGCATATTTACGTCAAGTGCATCCCACAACTCGATGGCGGATGTGTAGTTCATATACACATCATAGAGCCGATCCGCCAAAATAGTCGAAGGCAGCCTAGTGCGGTGTTGTTCGCACCACAAGCGCAGTTCGGTCAATCGTAAATGGATACTGTGGGTGGATCACCCACCACAGCCCCAATGACATGAGCCAAAACTTGGCTCTTGTCTGCCATCTACGGAAATTGACACCAGAAAACCTCTCAGGTTTCATTGCATCCGAAGCACCAGCCATTGCTGATTCACAAAAATATTCACAATAAGGTTTCTGGATTGTTGGAAGTTGGTGCAATGTTTTTATTCCAGATTTTAAATTGAGGCAAAAGTAACAAAAGACTAGAGATGCATAAAACAACAGGTAACACATTGTACTTCAGAATATGCTCAAGAATTGTATGGTAACGGAATTGTTTTATCACTCGAATTACTTACTATTGGGCTTGTTGAAGAAAAGGAAGCAGCGCAGACGTGGAAGTGGTCGATGTCGAGGAAGAAGCAGAGCGGTCGCACGATCGCGCCAGAAACCTTATTGCCGCCTCGTGCAAGTGAACTCTGCGGCAATGGTTCGAGATACCGCTCACCCTCCTTCACGGTGCACGCCGAGGAGGAAGGCGGCCATGTTCAACAAAGGCAACACAACAAAGATAGCACTTAGAGTTGAGGAGGAAGAATGGAGGAGGAATTTCAGATATCCGTCCCGGGCGTCTCCAGAGTTTATATACACTCGCACAAGAAACCGACCTCATGATGTCAAGATTAAATGCGGCAAGATTAGTAATCGATAAATAATGTCAATTAACTCACTAGTAATCGATCGCATAATGACACAGATTCAAATATATGTTTAAATCGCATTTAAACAGATTGAATGGAGAGATAAATGCAGGGTTCAGTAAAACAAAAAGGTGAATTCAAAGTGTCAGGATACACATTACGACGCGGCGCGGTCGCAAGTCACAAGTCACGCGAATTTTCACGCGAAAAATACGCGAACGCGCGCGCGTGCGTGCGTGTGTTTAGCCACTGTACACCCTATGCCATTCTCTTGCCAAGTGTCATTATTCAAGAGGTGGCAAGGACTCCTCCTTTTAAGTTGCCTTTCCTCCACTTGGCTAGGCAATATGGTACTAAACCATGCATGCTTTGGAATTAAAGGAAATGGGCCACCCAATGAGCCAATTTCTAACAGGAAGAAATCATTTTTTTTCGCAAAAAAAGGAAATGGGCCACCCCGTGGTTCTATAAATTCACCGGCAGCTCCTACCTAGCATATTTGCAAAAAAAAAAATTAGAGAAAACCGAAATTACGTTAAGGTCCTTCCACCGATTTTTTTTCTTTTGAAAAAACCTCAATCAAAATTCGTACGGCTTGACTTAGTGCGCGCCTCTACCTAGTATACTAGGCGCGCGGGGACAAGGGGGAGGACAGTGGATCCCTGGATAGTAGCATATTAACATATGGACACACTTTGACTAGTAACAGTGTTTTATTGACTGCATCGGACGGTTTCTTTCTCATGCAACTACCATCACACAGCTCACACAGTCACATATTTAAACTGACGTGTTCCAATCACAAAGCCGGGAATCAACCCGTCTATTTTGGATAGAATAATGCACCTGGATGGATGCTAATCATTAATTGCCACATCTGCTCTTGGTAATGGACTAGCTGTACATTTGTGTGGACTAAAGTGACGAGTGGAAAAAATGTGAGCAAGTTGTACAAGACAATGATAGACAGGAAAATAGGAACGGGGAATCTTTCCACCTTGATCTTAGATATCTGTTTGTACGTGGCCACAAACGAATGCAGAGCTGTTGGTATGATGTATGAGGGGAAAATTGCCACTTGTTGACAATTCTTTCGTTCTCTCGAAGAGTATCGAGTTTATTTACCCATGACATACACGAGCAAGCCGTCTCCAATCTTGTTGTTCGAGTTAGCTCGTGCTATAAACCTAACAAGCTCAACTCATGGAAGGAGCCGTCTCCAGTCCCCCAAACACAAGGCACGTACCCTATCTGCATGCACAGCTCTGCCAAAATCTGAATTGTTGCGCTGTATAATCAGGAATCGTGGCTTCTAATGAGTGCATATACATGTGGCATGCATGCTACTACTGTACGTAACAAGTGTTGTTCTATTGTGTGTTTGTTGTAGGATTGCTGTGGTCACCGGAGGAAACAAAGGGCTTGGGCTAGAAGTATGCCGGCAGCTAGCTGGCAACGGCATCACGGTCATTTTGACAGCCAGGAACGAGGCGAGGGGCGCAGCGACCGTTGAGAAGCTCAACGGGCTAGGGCTCTCCAATGTCATTTTTCATCAGTTAGAGGTCACGGATGCTTCGAGTATCGCTCGACTGGCTGATTTTTTGAAGAGCCGTTTTGGCAGGCTAGACATCCTGGTACGCTTTGTATGTCTTGAATTTTAAAGCATCGAATATGTCAATTAGTCCAGGGTAATGATAGTAACATACCGTTATTACTTTAAGATAATTACACAAATATCAACATATTAGCTAACAAAATATCAAACGTACCCGATATTTTATCAATTAATATACCGTATTCAGAGTGTTACAGCACAACAATAATTAGAGACTGAAATGAAAAGTTATTACAGTCCATTACAATGTAGGGCTATAAGTTTAGTACATTAATTATACATATGATCAAAATATAATAAAAATATAATATAAAAGTACTAATTACTCAAAGGACTAACGAAGTTGATGTATGGTCTATCCAACCATCTAGCCATCCTGGTAGCTCACCTCCTTGTAGTTCTAATCTTAAGGGTGCCTCTCACCTCATACCTCATAGGCGAGTCCGTTGAGATACATGTCCCAACCAGACACTAGACTACCGGAGCCATTATCTAAGCAAAGGGATTTAGCAAGAGTAAGCACAGAAGTACTCACAAGTATTAATAGTAAATACAATAGATGAATCCCTCTCATATTCATCCAATGTTCACCTTCTCTAAAAATCTATTTTTACAGAAATTAGGTTCTGGGTTTTCTTTAAAGGTTGTATATTTTAATTATGAAAATAGCTACTATCACTCGTCTATGAGACATGCTTAACTTCCGTAGCCTCCAATCCAGTAGACAAGCATGAATTCTTGATTTGACCTTCACAGGTTTGTACCACTTTATCCATAGTGACTCCATCCTGTGAGGTCCCAGAATATTATCACTAATTCAGTATTAGATCTCCAGCCCTGGCATATACTACAAGAATCAGGGAAAAATTCGTGGGCCAAAAACCCACAAATTTAAGCCAAAACCCACGAATTTAATTTAAATTCGTGAGCAAACCGTCGAATTTAGTTCACGAATTTAACTCGATGAAATTACACTACTACACAAATATACATCACAATCGGTTCTTTTTTATCATCACAATCGGTTCTGGTAGTGACATAAAGTCATGAGACAGAGATGAGACGGTGCTATTACAGTCGGTTCTTACCCGATAGAGATGAGAGCGTCATCTCTATCGGTTCTTTAGAAGAAGCGATAGAGATGACACTCTCATCTCTATCGGTTCTTTATAAGAATCGATAGAGATGAGGTGGTCATCTCTATCGCTTTTTACAAAGAATCGATAGAGATGATGCACTCATCTCTATCGCTTCTTCTAAAGAACCGATAGAGATGAGGGCTCATCTCTATCGCGCTTTCTAAGAACCGATAGAGATGATGTGGTCATCTCTATCGCTTTACAAAGAACCGATAGAGATGAGGGTGTGCTATTTTCCAATTCACCCTCCTAATTCAAACATATTTTACACAAGATGCATATATCACATTCAAACAACATAGATTACACACATTATGCACATATCACATTCACGAAACACAAAAACTTTACATTATATTTTCACATCATTAAGCTCCAAATCTACCATATATTATATTCTCACTGCTTTACCTTTCTAATTAAGCATTTTCTGGCCAGACCGGTCATTTAAGGAGATGGTTGCAATGTGCTTGGTCAAAGATCAAACTAAGAGGCCAACGATTGAGAAGTTGCTAAAGCATTAATTTTCCAAAATGCAAAACCTCCCGATTTAATACTCATAAAACAGGTGCACCAACGCCCAATTGCAACAAGCAAAGCCCGGAGCGACAAGCGGCGGCCTCGAATCGGCCTCAGCCTAAACAGCCGTCCCCCTGCTACCCAAATGCCTACGAGACCATTCAGGAGACCATTCCCGACCGGTCCCGACTCCGACTCAAAGAGGTTCCCGACTCCGCAGCGGGGCGGATCCCCGACTCGACTCAGCAGGTTCCCGACCCGCGGCAATGGACGGATCCCGCGACTCGACTCAAAGAGGTTCCCGACCCCGCAGCAGACGAGATCCCCGGCTCCGACCGAACCATGATAATCCCGCCGGGTCGCGCGTCGCCGCGACGGAGTCCCGTGTCAACCTAAGGCCACGTGCCCCACGAACGGTCATTCAAGTGACCGAGCGAGGCGGTGGTCCCTTCCAAGACGCTTTGATAGCCTGCTGAAGCCACGCCTCTGTCCCATCACCACCACCCACAAAGCAAGGACACGCTCTCCCGAGGCAACTCCAACGTCACACGCGACTACGCCAAGACCACATGGATCACAGAGAGCGCCACGCCACTTCCCGAGGATTACCTAACCGCTCGACCAGCTAGACCACCGACCAAAGATAGGCTCGTGAAAGCGGCGACCGGCCGGCGAGCAAGCGACTAGTCGGCGAACGATTGGCCGACGGCGGGCAAGACCGAAGCCCTAGAAGTAGCTCGCCTGCACTTCGCCAATCCTCGATGTAACCTGCCCCCGTCAGATCAATAAAAGGCGGGAACCTCCTAACAGGCAATGAGTAAGAGCTACAAGAGAGCTTTTTCCTCTTCTTCCTCTTCTTCTTTTTCTTCTCCTTCGGGAGCTAAGTTTAGATCATTCTAGTGTTGAGGCTCCACCTCTCGCTTGTAAAAACTCCGGTGCGATCATTCGCACCCTGATGAATACAACACCAACGCACGAATCGAGTAGGACCTTCGCCCGAACCAAGATACATCTTGACTCTGTGGTCTAACCATTCAGGAGCGGAACGCGCAGCCCCTTAGACTTACAAATTTACTTGCCGCGCTCAAACGCCGGCGGTTGGCGCGCCAGTAGGGGCTTCGCGTCTTCAAGAAAGATCTCCGGATTCCCATTCGCCTCCTTGATGGCATTCTTCTCCAACGACGGCATGATCGTGTTCGGAGCCGATCCGCCGGCTCCTCGGCTTCACTGCGTCACCTCGGAGGAGAGCTCACGCCATCCCAGCCGCCGGAGGGCGTGCACCGCGGAGCCCGACACCATCTCCGCAGCTTGTCCCACTCCGCTTGAGCGCCCGCGGGCCCCAAAGCGGAACCCGAGGAGCGCTATACCTCCTTTGGCGAAAGCCCTCCGGCTGCGCGAGAGATCCCGTCACCTCCCGCTCACGACTTGTAGCTATGGTGGCTACATGCCAACCTCCGCCCACGAAGTTCTTTGGAAGACTCTTCCACCACGGCCCAGCCCGACACGAGTATCCCGCCCAGCGGCACTCGCGAGTGCAACGTGGCGCACCAACGACGGCCGTAGCCACCGCTGCTACGACGGTCCCCGTCCCGCCGACCGAGGCACAGGAGGGGAATACCAGGTAGCGAAGCGCCGAACGCTTCGGGCTCGCCACCGAGCTCCAACGGCAACGCGGAGAGCTGGAGGAGCGAAGGTCGAGCTCGACCGGCCCGAGCCAACCCGGAGCAGACGAGCCCGAGCCGCGCAAGTCTTTGGCGACGCGCAAGCAAGGGCGCGCCAAGAGCACCACAAGTTGGGGCGTAATCCGCGCCCCGCTTTTTCCTCACGTAAGCCAAAACGTGGTCGCGGCCGCACGCTTGCTCCGAGGCCTTCCGGCCCGCAAACCCGAGGCCGAGCTACCTACCGTAACCTTCGGTCAGTGGAGCGCGGCCGTCAAGACATGCATGCCCGGCCCTACCACACCGGGCGCTTATTTCCGCCACCGGCCCGCACCTGCCATGCGGCTACCGGTAGGTGCGCCAAGACCGCACCCACCATGAACCACCCCAGCCTCACGCACTCGTGCGCCAATCCTCGGTAATGTTTACGACATCCGCGCCACCCTCGGCGCCAAGAAAGATGGCGAGGACGCCGCCACTCACGTGTTGCGGATGGTGAGCGCCACTACGCAGCCCGAGCCTCACGGTCCCGACCACGGGCTTTTTGCCAAGGATCCGCCAGCGGATTTCCCGCCGATTCCGGCGCCTACCAACATTGCCAAGTACACCGGGCCACCAACCTGTGTCCGCTCAAGATTACCGGCCGCGTCTTGGCGGGGGGCGACAGATGATCTCTTCATCATCCGCTTCCTCCCCATCTACTCGCGGACTCGGCTCGAGCTCGCTCGAGTACCGCCTCCAAAACTGCCAGAATCGGGGCCGACTTGAAGAATCTCTTCGTCGGTAACTTCCGTGGCACTTATAAGTGCCCAGTAACTCTCGACTCGAAGGTCGCAGCGCACCGGGAGACTCTCCGACTACATCCGGAGGTTTTCCGCCAGGTAACGAGCCCCGACATCTCCGACGCCCGATGTCGTGGGAGCCTTCATCTACGGCACCTCCCGCAAGGCCTTGGTGCACAAGCCGGGCCCTCAAGCCCAGACTACCAAGGAGCTCCTCGACATCGCCACCAACCACGCCCGGCGAGGAGGCCGTAGGGCTATTTTCGAAGGAGAAAGGCCAGCAGAGCCCGGCGTCCAAACCGGGTCTCCTTCCGACCGCCCGACAAGCGGAAGCGGCACGGAAGCGATCCGTGAGACCCAGTGGTCGCCACGGCCGACCGCCGCCAGCGGCAGCAGCGCGCCGACCGTCGCGCCGACCACTTCGAGAATTGATGGACGGCCCATGCCCGAACCATGGGTTCTCCGTCAAGCACAAGTACCGGATCTGCGAAGTCTCGAGGCGCTATCTTTCTAGCGCCCCCACCACGCCGCTGGCAAAGGAAAGAAGCTCGCCGCGCCCCGCGAACGCGGAGAAGAAGGCGACGACGAGTTCCCGAGCCCGACGGCCGCCTCATGATCTTCGAGGATCGGCTACGCCGACAAGCGCCGGCTCAAGCTCGCTATCGCGAGGTCCACACCGTCGCGCGCGGGCGTCCCCAATATCTTGGTCGTCGGAGTTCCCGATCACCTTTGATAGAACCGATCACCCGATCGCGTCCCACGGTAGGGAGGTACCGGCGGTGGTCACCGTCGTCGAACGAGCGCCTCGGAAGTGCCGATGGACGAAGCGGCGCCTTAACATCCTCTACGTTGAGACGCTCGACGCTATGGGTCCCGCGCTCAAGACTCGGCCAAGCAAGGCACCTTTCCATGGCGTCATCCCGGCGAGAAGCCCATCCGCTCGGGCAGTCGACCGCCCGTCACCTTCGGGGCCGGAAACTTCCGCACCGAGACCCTCACCTTCGAGGTCGTGGATTTCCCGGCGCCTACCACGCCATCCTCGGGAGGCCATGCTACGCCAAGTTCATGGCGATCCCCGCCTCGCCTACCTCGTCAAGATGCCCGGACCGCATGGAGTCATTACGCGGCATCGTCTTTCCAACTTTGCCTTCAATCTCGAAGCGCGGCAATGCGAGCTCGCCTCAGCGATCGTTGCCTCGCGGAACTCAACAAGCTCGGAGGAAGCCGCGAGTCCGTCCCCAATCCAAAGAAATCGGCGGGATCCTTCAAATCCACCGAGGACACGAAGGAGGTCACGGTCGATCCATGTGATCCGACCAAGACCGTCTTGGTCGAAGCCACGCTCCGCCAAATAGGAAAGCGCTCGTCGACTTCCTCCGCACTAACAAAGATGTCTTCGCATGGAGGTCCTCCGACATGCCGGGCATTCCAAAGGAGGTCGCCGAGCACTCCTTGAGCGTCCGACTGGCTCAAAGCCGGTCGCCCAACGCCGCGCCGCCGGCGAGGAAAGGCGCAGGGTTATAAGGAGGAGATCGCCAAACTCTTGGCGGCGGGGTTTGTAAAGAGGTGCGCCACCCGAGTGGCTAGCCAACCTCAGACTTGTAAAAAGAAGAACGGGCAATGGAGAATGTGTGTTGACTATACGAGTCTCAACAAAGCATGTCCCAAGGACCCATTCCCTTACTCGCATCGACCAAGTCATCGACTCCACATTGGTGCGAGTCTCTTTCTTTCGGATGCCTACCGGCTACCACCAGATTGTGCTAAAGGAGTCCGACCAGCTCGCGACTTCCTTCATCACTCCGTTCGGCTCGTTCGCTATGTCACAATGCCCTTCGGCCGAAGAACGCGCGCTACATACCAGCGATGTATGCAAACGTGCTTCAATGACCGGATCGGCGCAGCGTTGAGGCGTATGTCGACGATATTGTCGTAAAGACCGTGAAGGTCGACGACCTTATCGCCGACCTAGAAGAGACTTTCGCGAACCTTCGACGGTTTCGCATAAAGCTCAACCAGAAGCGCGTCTTGGGGTCCCCAAAGGAAAGCTCTTAGGCTTCATCGTCTCGAGCGAGGCATCGAGGCCAATCGGAGAAGATCTCGGTGATCGCAAGGATGGGCCCGTCAAGCAACCTCAAAGGGGTCCAGAGTCGACGGGTGCTGGCGGCTTTGAGCTGTTTAGTGTCTCGCCTCGGCGAACGCGAATGCCGCCTCTGGTGCTCAAGAAATCCGACCGCTTGATTGGACACCGAGGCTCGGGAGGCCCTCACCCGCTTGAAGGCCTTCTGTCCTCGCCTCGATCTGATCGCCCGGCACCGGTGAACCGGCTGCTCCTCTACATCATTTGCCACTACCTGTCGTCGCCAGCGGCCCTCGTGGTGGAGCGAGCGGAAGAAGGCCGTGAGCTCAAGGTACAACGGCGGTCTACTTCATCGATGAGTACTTTCCGAGTCCAAGACTCGGTACCCACAGTGCGAAGTTACTCTGGCGGTGCTCATCGCAAAGAGGAAACTCGTTCACTACTTCGATCGAAGACGCCATCACCGTGGTGACCACGTCCCACTAGGCGAGATCATCCACAATCGCGATGCCTCGGGAAGGATAGCCAAATGGGCGCTCGAGCTTAGCGGCCATGGCATAATATACGTCCTCGGACGGCGATCAAGTCGCAGCTCGCCGACTTCGCCGAGTGGACCAGCCTGAGCACCACCAGGTGGTCGAAGACCCCAGCATCTTGGACAATGTACTTGACGGGTCTTACACCAAGAATGGCGCGGGCGCGAGTCGCCATCATCTCCCGCTCGAACAGCGAGCTTCAATACGCCATTAGGTTGCTCTTCGACGCGACCAACAACATTGCCGAGTACGAGGCTCTCGTCAACGGTCTCGGATCGCCGCCGACCTCGGTGCCCGCCGGCTCGTCCACGGGGACTCCAAGCTTGTCGTCGACCAAGTCATGAAGGCTGCGGGCCCCGAGACGCCCGCGTGGCTGCGTCTTCGTCGAAATCGCCGGCTCGAGGAGCGGTTCAAGGGTTTCGAGCTTCACCATAGCTACCGACGCTACAATGGCGAGGCCGATCACCGCCAATCTTGCCTCCAGCAGAGCCTGTCCCGCCGGGATCTTCGTCTCGACCTCCTGCATTGCTTGTCCACCGACTCGGCGGTGGCGGCCACCCGACCAATCGGCCACGGCCACCCGACCGACGCGCGTCGGCGTAGACTTGGCCGGATCTGCCAGCGGTGTGCTAGCACTTGAGTCCGACCGAGGAGGCCCTACATCGACCGTTTGACGGACGGGTCACTTCCCCGACCGACCGAGGTTCGGCGCCTCGCCGTGAGCAAAATCTTTCGTCTGATCGGCCTGCACCTCTACAAAGGAGTCCTCCGGGTCCTCCAAAAATGTATCTTGACCGACCAAGGAAAGCAATTCTGGGCGACATACAGTAGTCTGCGGTCACCACGCAGCACCCGATCTCTTGTGGAAAGGCCTTTCGACAAGGTTTCATCGGCCAACCGCGTGTCGACGCCGAGCATATCGTGACGCTTTGCGAAGGATGCCGCTTCTTTGCTCGTGACGCATCTGCCGCCAAGCTTCTGACGATCCCCATCACGTGGCCTTTTGCCGTCTGGGACTCGATTTGGTCGGGCCTTTCGAAAGCGCCGGGGCTTCACCCTGCCGCCGTCGCGGTAGATAAGTTCACCAAGTGGATAGAGGCCAAGCGGTCGTGGCGTCGCCACGTCGGTACAAGCGCCATCTTCTTCCGCGACATCGTTTTTAGGTTTGGAGTCCCAAACTCCATCATCACCGGCAACGAACACGTTCACGGGAAGGAATTTCGAGTTCTGTGGCGACTTCAACATCCGTGTCGATTGGGCGCGATGAGCCCATCCGCGGACTAACGGCGGTCGAGCGCACTAACGGCATGATCCTTCAGGACTCAAGCGCGGATCTTCGATCGGCTCAAGCATTTCGCAGGTATTTGGTAGCCGAGCCGCCTCCGTCCTCTGAGTCTACGGACCACGCCGACCGGCGACCGGGTTCACACCCTTCTTTATGGTGTTCGGCGCCAAGCCATTTTACCCACGACCGAATACGGCTCCCGAGATTGCAAGCCGATGAGGCTCGGGCTCGCCGCAAACAAGACGCCATCGACCCGGCTCGACGAGGCGCGCGACGTGGCCGTCTGCTGTCCGGCGGATATCAACAAGCCTGCGCCGCTACCACGGCCGCCAAGTTCGAGGATCGATCCTTCATACCGGCGACTTGGTTCTGCGTCGGTCGGACAACCAAAGATAAGCACAAGCCGACGCCGGGAGGAGGTCCTTTCACCGTCGTGGAAGTTCTCCGACTGGCACCTTCGACTCAAGGGCGCCGATGGTCGATCCTCCCTAATGCCCGGAACATTGAAAAGTTAAGGCGATTCTATCCCTAAGCTCTTTCTTTTTCCGGTATAAGTCTTTACCTTTCTCCCAACCGAGCACACGGTCGCCACGTGACGACTTCTGGGCGCCCGTGGCGCCCCGCTCGTGCCGCTTCGATGGTGTGCGTGCGGGTCGGTGACCCACCGACCACGAGGTCTATCCCGGCGGTAACCTCTCGACCGAGTGCTCACGCTCACGCCCGGTAGGCTATGGTTGCCCGAGAGCACTCCGCGGAAGAAGGAAGCACACGAGTGGGATGACCTTACGGTCGATTGGGAACAATCTTCCCACATGAACTCGGCTAACTCACGTACTCATGGGGGTCGGTGACCCGACTAGTCACGAGTCTATCCCGGCGGTAACCCTCTCGACCCGGCGCTCTGCCTCACGCCCGGCGCTATGGTTGCTAAGTAGCACTTTGCGGAAGAAGGAAGTGCCCGTGGAAAAACCTTGGCCGATCGGAACACTCCGAACCCCATGAGTGCGCGTAACTACCGCGATAAACAAGACTCCTATCCTCTTGCCCTCTCCAATTGACCCGACCTCGCGCTATGGTTTCCTTCTCGGCTCTCTGGCGTTTTTCTTGCTTTAGGGACGGAAGACGAAGAAGGCGAGAAGCGTGGCTACCCGAGGCACCCCAAAGAACGTATTTATAGGAGGCGGCGGGCGCCGACCGAACGGACGCCTCCTCGAACGAATCGTCGCGTCCCGCCTCGCCCATCACGCCCGCCACAGTAACTCCCGATTTCCAATTCCACTCGCATTTAATCTGTCGCGTCGGGTTGCAGAGTCATAAAGACGCCGCCCGAACAAAGATGTCCCGTTACCTCTTGGTCTCCGCTTTTGGCCGGGGCGGTTGTTCCGGCGCGCGAGGCCCATTGGGCCGCGGTCCCAAGATGGCAAAAAGCTTTGTGGCTTGCGCCAGGCCCACCAAAGTCGGGTTCAAAAGGCCTAACCCACCGGATGGGCGTAGGTCGCCAAATAAACTTGAGCGAGGGGCAAGTGCGAGGCGAGCCCCACGGTGGGTCCCCGGTTGGGTCGGTGGCGACCAGTCACCTCTACTGCGTCCGAGACCATACTTCACACTCTCCCGGAGCTCATCGATGAGCGACGGCCACCTGCTCTGGGTGGTGCCGACCCTGTGGTCCATACTGGATTGAGTAAAGAAAGGTTTCTTATGGGTCGCCCCACGCAGGCCAGACACCCTACTGCAGGACCGTCCGCTCGGAAGGTCCCCTTGGCGGACCTCCCAGACCCACTCGGACTACCCGTTACTAGCTCCAAGAGCACGGCGTTCAAACCAACGCAGTAAACGCGGCGTCGCCACCCCTCCAGTCCCACACTGCGGATGGGGTAAACTTGTGGGATAGACGGCGGCTACTCCTCTCGCAGCTTCCTCGCGGGACGGGGACTCGGGATGGATACCCAGCGTCCGGCTACGACGTTAAGCGAGCACTCGGACACGGAACCTCGCGGAGGCATCCGGTCGTCCTTGCCGACCAAGGCACTCGGACACCGGAACCTCGCGGAGGCATCCGGTCGTCCTGCCGACTAAGGCAGCGTCTAGCTACGACGTTAAACGAGCACTCGGACACCGGAACCTCGCGGGGCATCCGGTCGTCCTTGCCGACCAAGGCACTCGGACGCCGGAACCTCGCGGAGGCATCCGGTCGTCCTGCCGACTAAAGCGGCGTCCGGCTACGACGTTAAGCGAGCACTCGGACACCGGAACCTCGCGGAGGCATCCGGTCCGTCCTTGCCGACCAAGGCACTCGGACATCGGAACCTCGCGGAGGCATCCGGCCGTCCTGCCGACTAAGGCGCGTCTAGCTACGACGTTAACGAGCACTCGGACACCGGAACCTCGCGGAGGCATCCGGCCGTCCTGCCGACCAAGGCACTCGGACAACGGAACCTCGCGGAGGCATCCGTCGTCCTTGCCGACCAAGGCACTCGGACATCGGAACCTCGCGGAGGCATCCGTCGTCCTTGCCGACTAAGGCGCGTCCCACTACGACGTTAAACGAGCACTCGGACACCGGAACCTCGCGGGGCATCCGGTCGTCCTTGCCGACCAAGGCACTCGGACATCGGAACCTCGCGGAGGCATCCGGCCGTCCTTGCCGACTAAGGCGGCGTCTAGCTACGACGTTAACGAGCACTCGGACACCGGAACCTCGCGGAGGCATCCGGTCGTCGCTGCCGACCAAGGCACTTTCGGACAACGGAACCTCGCGGAGGCATCCGGTCGTCCTTGCCGACCAAGGCACTCGGACATCGGAACCTCGCGGAGGCATCCGGTCGTCCTTGCCGACTAAGGCAGCGTCTAGCTACGACGTTAAACGAGCACTTGGACACCGGAACCTCGCGGAGGCATCCGGTCGTCCTTGCCGACCAAGGCACTCGGACACCGGAACCTCGTTCTAATTAAGCATTTTCAGTTGTGACCGGTCATTTAAGGAGATGGTTGCAATGTGCTTGGTCAAAGATCAAACTAAGAGGCCAACAGTTGAGAAGTTGCTAAAGCATTAATTTTCCAAAAATGCAAAACCTCCTGACGAATACTCATAAAACAGGGGTGCACCAACGGCCCAATTGCAACAAGCAAAGCCCAGAGCAGCAAGCAGGCGGCCTCGAATACGGCCCCAGCCTAAACAGGCCGTCCCCGGCCTGCTACCCAAATGCCTACGAGACCATTCAGGGAGACCATTCCCGACCGGTCCCGACTCGACTCAAAGGGGTTCCCGACCCGCGGCGGGGCGGGATCCCCGACCGACTTCAAAGAGGTTCCCGACCCCGCGGGGGCGGGATCCCGCGACCCGACTCAAAGAGGTTCCCGACCCCGCAGCAGACGGGATCCCGGCTCTCGACCGAACCATGATAATCCCGCCGAGGGCGCGCGGTCGCGCATCGGAGTCCCGTGTCAACCTAAGGCCACGTGCCCCACGAACGGTCATTCAAGTGGCGAGCGGCGGTGGTCCCTTCCCAAGACGCTTTGATAGCTGCCGGCCACGTCTCTGTCCCATCACCACCACCCACAAGGCAAGGACACGCTCTCTCGAGGCAACTCCAACGTCACACGCGACTCACGCCGGCACCCACATGGATCACGAGAGCGGCTACGCCACTTCCCGGAGGATTACCTAACCGCTCTGACCAGCTAGACCACCGACCCAGCATAGGCTCAGCAGGCGGCGACCAGTCGGCGGAGCAAGCGACCAGTCGGCGGAACGATTGGCCAGACGGCGGGGCAAGACTGAAGCCCCTAGAAGTAGCTCGCCTGGCACTTCGCCAATCCTCGATGTAACCTCGCCTTCAGATTGAATAAAAGGCGGCAGAACCTCCTAACAGGCGGCAGTAAGAGCTACAAGAGAGCTTTTTCCTCTTCTTCCTCTTCTTCTTTTTCTTCTCCTTCTGGGAGCTAAGTTTAGATCATTCTAGTGTTGAGGCTCCACCTCTCGCTTGTAAAAAAACTCGGTGCAGTCATCCGCACCCCAGTGAATACAACACCAACGCACGAACTGGAGTAGGGACCTTCGGCCCGAACCAGTATACATCTTGGACTCCAAGGTCTAACCATTCAGGGAGCGGGAACGCGCAGCCCCTTAGACTTACAAATTTACTTGCCGGCGCTCGAAACGCCGACACCTCCAGAATTGACACTTAAGTGTATCTTAACTGATTTACCTCCTCTATGGGAGCGTGTAAAGACACTCCAGAGTTGCTAAAGCATTCATTTTTCTGTCTTGATGATCAAGGTCAAAGCTGATAATGTAAAATTCAAAGGTAAGAAAGGTAAGTAATGTTATACCAAGATGGAACAACATGATAAGCTAGTGTTAATTATTAACAGGTTTTCAATCATTATTTTAACATAATACTGCACATGATAAGCTGAGAGTCAAATTCTTTAGAATATCAAGAATTGATTACAATACAAGTTAATTTACAGGCTTCTACATAGACCACAACCATACACAGTTTGATTATGGAACAATTGAAACACTGAAAAATTGAAAACCTTATATCAGTAGCAAAACACTGAAAACTCATTGTTTTCCAAAATTATACCACGATGATCTTTGGATCCATTACACCCGAACTTGCCAAGAACACGTAGTCTTCATGACTGACGACCAAAATGAACACAGTATCTAGATCCTACCAGAACAACGATAGAACACCTACACATCACATATTTCGTCCATGAAGGAAGAAAAAAACTTTGAAATGCCATGAACTGTGTATTACACTTCTGCAAATTATGAGAACACAAGTGGGATGGAGAACAAATCATAAGTAATGCTTTAGAACAAAGAAATATGAGAACCCTTCCTACCATTATATTTACCAACAGAGAAAGCTTGCATTAGAGCCATACAGAAATCCATATCACCAAAGTCACCAATCTGCAAAGATAAATAGCATGAGGTCGGTTGCAATTTGAATTAGATAGTACTAAAACCAACACATACTGCAATCAAGACTTACTTCCAAGGTCTTCATCATCCTCATCTTGCCATTTATCCCAGTCAACCTTCAAGAAGATAGGTAGAGAGGAAATAATTATGCATAATAAGAAACCTTCTTACTAGGAGGCGGCGACACTTGAGGGCGGTGGGAGGCGACGCTTGAGGGCGGTGTGCCGGGATGAGGTCGCCGATGGAGGGAGAAGCCGCCGGAGGGGGAGCTGATCGTGGAGGCCGAGGACACCAGGGGGTGGAGGGCCGCGTCGGTGGGAGGAAGCGCCGGAGGGGGAGCTGGTCACGAGGCCGAGGACGCCGGGTGGAGGACGCTACTGGTTGGGAGGAGCCTCGGAGGGGAGCTGGTCTCGGAGGCCGAGGATGAAGCTAGGGTTTGAGAGGGCGAGCTACAAGTGAAATGGCGCGGGATGAAAAACCGAAGCACGCAACGCATTAAAGCTGTCCGAACTCAGGCTTCTTGTATCGGTTCACAAAGAAAACCGATTCTGATGAAATACTATCTATATCGGTTTGTATAAAGAACCGATACTAATAACAATGCACTATCTATATCGGTTTTCATAAAGAACCGATGCTTATAACGAGACAACTATACATGACGGTTTTATAAAGAACCGATACTAATAAGTTATTTGTATCGGTTTTGAAAAACCGATACTAATAATTGTTGCAATTGCATGTCGATTTATAGAGCATCACTATCGGTTTTTCACAAAACCGACACAAATATTTACCATTATCACTATCGGTTTTTGAATAAAACCGACACAGATGTATCTCATTGCACAAAGCTAATAATAGAACATCACTATCGGTTTTTCATAAAAACCGACACAAATTCTGTAATTAACACAATCGGTTTTTTAGCAAAATCGACACAAATTCTGTAATTAACACAATCAGTTCACTATCGAGTTTGAACTCACTTCACTATCGTTTTTTCACTAAAAACCGACACAGAAGTATATGAAGGTACTATCGTTTTTTCATAGAAACCGACACAAATAAAAAAGACATCCGTATCGGTTTTAAAAAAAACGACACAAATGACTAGATATCGATGTCGGTTTGAGCGAACCGACACAAATAAAGAGCATATCGATGACGCTTTTTGCTAGAACCGACACAAATGAAGGTTTTAGGGTGAACTAATACACATTTGTATTAGTTCTAATAGGAAGCGATTGTAATAATCTTTCATTAGGAACAAATTAGCATTTACACCTTTTGTGTCGCTTTTTAGTAAGAACCGATTGGATTGACCAATTAGGTATTACATCACAATCGTGCACCTGTCATTAAAATGACCATAACTTTTGCATGCGGTGTCCGTTTTTGATGTATGAGTACTCGAATCGAAGAGGACGAAGAGATAGATTGGAAAATCCATAAGTGCAAGCCTAAGTCGCGAATTCTTCGCAAGGCTTCGGAAAAAGTGTCAACCCCAAAAAATGATGTTTAAGGCCTCAAAACAACCTCACGAAGTTTGATTACCGTTTTGTTGATTGTTCGTTGCTAGTTTCAATTTGCTTTCATTATAGCTTGTGTAATCCTTGTTTCTAGTTTATATTTTAGAGTATGCTCATTTGTGAGAGTTTGATTCTGAAAAAAATTTATATAAAATAGATATTACATAATATCAACAGTCACAATCGGTTCTTAGCTAGAACCGATTGTGATAACACCCCTCATCACAATCGGTTCTTACTCAGAACCAACAAAGATGAGGGTGCCCCTCATCACAATCGGTTTTTTTGCTAGAACCGATTGTGATAACACCCCCTATCATAATCGGTTCTTGCTCAGAACCGACACAGATGAGGGGCCCATCATCACAATCGGTTCTGAGAAAGAACCGATTGTGATGAGGGTGGCCCTCATCTGTGTCGGTTCTGAGAAAGAACCGATACAGATGAGGGTGTGTCATCACAATCGGTTCTAGCTAAGAACCGATTGTGATGATTGGCACCTCATCTGTGTCGGTTCTTAGATAGAACCGATTGTGATGATACCTCTCATCACAATCGGTTCTAACTCAGAACCGATTGTGATGACTCTGGTTCCAAAAATTACAAATTACATACATATATCACAATCGGTTTTTTCTTCAAAAGTTAGAAACCGACACAAATGAAGCGATAGTATTGTACCATTTTGTAGTAGTGTTAATTAATTAAATTCGTGGGTACCCACGAATTTAAGTTAAATTCGTGGGTTTCTGCCAAGCCCACGAATTTAATTGGGAATCTGAGTTAAATTCGTGGGTTAAATAACCCACGAATTTAATCTTTTAGCCCGTTTAGCTTACCGATGCTGATATTCACAGCCCGTTTTATGTTAGATGCATAGCGATCAGGAAACTTTAGAGTTTTCAACCACCTCAAAATCTGTTTACGGTCTTCTAGCTTCACACAGTATGGAGCTCGTGGCCGGCTCTCATTTCCATTTAAACCAACTTTAACCTCGAGCCACGGCCTAGCACAATGGTCACCCATGTCTTTCCTAGCACTCACGTTATCCTTTGTTTTGTCGGTTACATCAAACACCATGCTTATGATGCTTTCTGCCACATTGCGCTCTTGGTGCATCAAATCTATGTTATGCGGCAGAATCAAAGCTTTCGCGTAAGACAGCTCCCAAAGAAAAGAAATATGAGTCCAGTTGTGCTCCTTTCCATAGCCAGTGAAACCCACTTCCGTAGATCGTACAAGCCGACTATGCCATTCACTATCTCCTCTCCTGTGAGTCGCCCGGCCTTTTTAACTTCATCCTTTTTCGAAATGCTTTGGCGTCGTTCCTAAAAGGGTGCCTCATTGAAGCCATCGTCGATGGCAATCGAAGAATGTGATCTTTTTACCGTGCGTGAGCTTGAATGCATCAGAGTCAGCCATACAAATTGGACAACACAGGCGACCATGAACACACCAAAGCACAAATGCCATATGCCAACAAATCATGGACCGACCACGGTATGCGGCTCGTAAGGTAAATTCTCTACCACCAACGCTGTCGTATGCCTTTTCCCTCGCCACAACTTCTTGACTCATCAATTAAGGGCCGATGAACACATTGAGATCCTTCCTGGATGCTTAGGACACGGAATGACAAGAGCAAGGAATATGAACCCTCTTTCAAGCAAATCTCGGTGGAAGATTGTATGGCATGATGAAGACCGGCCAACAAGAGTAGGGGCTAGCGCTTGTCTTTGAAGGTGTGAAACCGTCAGTGGACAAACCAAGACGGACACTCCTAGGGTCGCTTGCAAATGCAGGATCGAATCGGTCCAATGCCCGCCATGCCTCGCCATCGACGGATGCACCATCATATCCGGTCTTGGTCCTCACGTTTACCTTCTTTGTGCCACCGCATATATTTATTGCTTCTTTTGACATGTACACCGCTTTAAGCCTATCCGTGGCCGGCATGTACCGAAGCTTTTAGTCGCGACCTTTGTAGTCACCGATACCCTTCCTCATCTACCACCTCAACGAATCGCACTTACCGCAATGCATACAATAGGTATCCTTGTCATGATCCTCCCGAAAAAGCATGCAATTATTCTCGCACACATCAATCTTACGTAATTCATCCCGAGGCGGCCATCAACTTTTTCGATTGGTACAAATCCTTTGGCATCTTGTGGTTAGGCGGAAGGACATCATTCATTAGTTCAAGCAAAGCGTTGAAGCATTTGTTCAAAAGTTGAACTTGACTTCATCGACATAAGCCGTATAACCGCCTGCAGGACGGTCACATTGGTCAAGTCATGCAGCTTCTCGTCCGAGGCGTCAAGTAGCCTATAGAATTCCTTAACCTCCCCACCGTGACCCTTCCCGGAGTTAAATTCGGTCCCCGCTAAGATCATCCAAATCTCTTCCATCCGGTCGTGATCCTCCACATGGTCCAGCATCTCTTCCATCTCGATGGCCTGCCCTGCGGCCTCTCCATGACGGTGCCACACCAAATAGTTAGGCATGAACCCGTTCTTGCAAATGTGATACTGCACTATATCCTTGTTGTAGTAGCTGTTATTCTCGCAGAGGGTACACGGGCAATACACATATTCAGCTCCTCCAGCGAATGCTTGCTTCAAGAAAGCATCCGTGATCTGCCCCCATTCCCTTGAGTGCCCCCCATCACTCCTCCATCCGTCATACATCGCCCTTCGATCGGCACCCATTATCAAAGCTAAACAAATGAAACAATGTCAACGTACGACCGTGGCTTAGGTGACAAAGACAACCCTATTAGGAAAGATGTGTTCTAAACCCACCCAAGAATGGAGGCTATTGCATGCGACCTGTGACGTGCGCTACGAACCGAACGAATTTCGACAAAGATAACCCGCTTATTGTTCTCCAAACGCACGCGATGATCTTTGGTGCGTCGGAGAACAACAGGGTTATGTGGCCGAAATCACGTTCGGATCGCTCGCACGTCACAGGCCCTATGCAACAACCAACATTCTCGGGCTGTCCAAAATACGCTGGACAATTCCGGAACCGCGCACCTCACAAGCAAATGTGAGATGCGCCGTTCCCGAACGGGTGACGCCTATGCTCTCTCTTTGTTCGACACGCACCTAAACTCTAACGTTATATACAACAGCGAGAAAATAAAACTATATATATCATATGCAATAATATAAAATTAGATGAAATAACTTTAAACGAATATAAAAGAGATGAAATATACCTTCTCCAACGCCGGTGGGCGTCGCGAGGGTCCGGGAGGGCGGGTGGCGCCAATGACGGCGAGGCGTGGCGGCGGCGGCGGCGATGCGGCGATGCGGCGAGGCGAGCGGGCGCGGCGGGCGCGGCAGCCCGGCGAGGCGGCGGCGCGGCGTCTCGGCAACCGAGCGAAGCGGTGCACGGCGGGGGGCGGCGAGGCGGCAAGCGGCGGCGGCGCGCAGCGGCGGCGGCGACGACGCTGGTGGCGGCGGCGGCGGCAAAGGACGGGGATGTCGCCTAGAGGGGTGAATAGGCGAATTAAAAACTTTATAGCTAAATGCTTGCGGAATAAAATTTGCGGCTAAATAAAATCTCCCAATTTCTGAACAATCCGGAGTGTCCGGATATTCAATCCGGATACTCGGATAGTCCGATCCGAGGGTCCTAACCCGAGTGTCCGGTTATTCAATCCGGATACTCGGATTATCCGGACTGTCCGGGGTATTCAATCCGGATACTCGGATTATCCGGACTGTCGGGTTCGAGGATCGGATACTCGGATTGAGAACTTGAATGGAGATTTTAAATCTTTGCAATTTTCAACAATCTACTTGAATACAAAAGATCTAAATGATGTCGTACACGAGGCATAGAAGATCCGGAGCCAAACACAACAAAAGAGTAGATCGGGCAATTTCAAGATTCAAAATCAAATGCTAAAGCAAGAGAAAGAAGCAAACTTGAGACGATGATTTTTCACCCGGTTCGGATCCTTGAGGATCCTACGTCTCCGTTGAGGCGGCTCGGTCACACTTGAGCCGGGTCTCTTTCAACCCTCTTCCTCCCGGTGTTGCACAAATGCACTCGCGGTCTTCACTCCTTTGATTCCTTCCCTTACGGAGGCGGAACCGCCTTCACAAACTTCCCACGGCCAACCACACAAAGCTCCGGTGGCTCGTGGCGACCTCCTAGCCGTCTAGGAGTCCTCAACCTCCAAGAGTAACAAATGCTCACGAAGAACAAGCTTGGAGATGAAATCAAGTGCTCAACCAACTCAAATCTCACTCAACAAACTCTTCCCAACCCTTCTCACAAGGGATCACTTAGATCTAAGGGTAAAGCTCCTCAAAGCCCCTCACACACCCCTCAAAAATCCACACCAAAAGCCTCTCCAAAAGCTCACTCAAAAGAGGAGGAAGGGCTATAAATAGACCTCCCAAAAACTAGCCGTTGGGGCGATCATGCGCACAATCGAGTCTCGATTTCAATCCGGATACTCGGATTGACCAAAAAACTAACAGAGAGACTCAATCCGGAGAGTCGGATGAATATCCGGATACTCGGATGATCCGGATAGTCCGGACTAACTCCGGATAGTCCGAATCAGACTGAGCAAATCGGCTAAAACGAGCATAACTTTTGACTCGGACTCGATTTCAGAGATTTTGGACTCTCCGAAAGCTAAGAACGAGGGCTACACAACTAACAAGGTCTCACTACCCAAAACTCAAAGGATAACCACAGATTTCACAAAGAAATCAAGAGAGACCTACAACCCTCACTTTCCACACTACCAACATCACTCTCTTTCTAAGATTCACAAGGATGGATCACTTGAGCACTTGACACATCTAAAAGTCATTCGACATCGCATCCCTCTTAATAGTACGGCAATCCTTAGACTCAAATTAAATCAAAGATAATATAAGTCTAGAACTAGTCACTTGCCGTCTTCGTTCTTGATGTCGATGCATGAAGACCTTCACCATATAATTGATGACATCTTCGCCTTGTCCAACTCGACTCGATTCACCTCATGAGACTCTCGTCCTATCAACCTTGACTTGATCATCCTCTCCGACGATCTCCACGCCAAGTTGCTCTTGACTTAGTCCTCGACTCTTGGTGACACCGCCGTCTTGTTGACCTCGACAATGATCATCCTCCAAGATACCTTGGTCATCATACACATACGGGACCTAATTCTTTCCAAACTACTCATGAAAGACATTAGTCCCAAAAGCTCAATAGATATGAATAAGTTGATATTTGAGAGCAGTTGATTACAACAAGTGTTTCATATAAAGAAGCACAACACAAAATAGAAACACTTGACATAAGAAATGTTCTCTACTAAGTGCATCACGATGAATATGTAATTGATCTATATGCACTAGAGAGATATATAATTGCCAATATGATGAATCAATTAAATCATGGCAAGGATCACAGACTTTACTTAAATGAAGCACATGATAGAATATACACAAATTGTACATGTGCAAATAACATTTGGAGTAAGAGTAAATATGTGATCCAACACTAGATAAACTTCACTAAGAGAATTGCATGAGAAGATATACAAATAAAACATGCATGCACCAAGTCAATCTATAGCAATATGAAGTTTAACTCTAGTTAATACATGCATACTATAATGAACTCAAATGAATATATATGCACAAATAAATATGACATGAACCAATGTGCATATATATAATCAACATGCTACTTGGAGTTCACTATGCATTTGCACGAAAGGAATGCAATAACAAATATAGAATAGATACCAAAATTGCATACCTTATCTTTGCTTAACCTTCCTATTTGATTTTCCTCTAAATAGATGAGACTGATACTCAACTAGGCAATATCATGTTAGTCTCATAGCAATATAATCATATTAGAGGTTTGTCATTTGCTAAGCACTAAGTTAAGCATTTACTTAATTTACGTAGATTGTCATTATGAGTGTTTGTCATTAATCACCAAAATAACATTCATTAATCACCAAAATAACATAAGTGCCTAGATGCACTTTCAATCTCCCCCTTTTTGGTGATTTATGACAAACCTATTATCAATTGCACCAAATGACAATATTAAGATATTTTAGCATTAAAACAAGCATAAAGATACAATAAGAGATCATACTTACAAATCATCCCTTTTGTCAATCGATTAGGGACAATTGATAAATCCATAAATTCTCCCCTTTTGTCATTAATCCCAAAAAGGTGCTTAAAAGATTCTTATTGTTTATTCAATAAAATCTGTTCTCCCCTTGATTGCACACTCAATAAAAGATTAGAGAGAAATAAAATAAAGATAAGGAGCTAGTAATAGGACAATAATATTAGCTCCCTAAATCTAGGCAAGATATGATACCAATTATTTCCAAGATTTAGGTAATAGATTTTCTAGTTATACCAAATTAAAGAAGTCATGATTCTTAGGATATAAGTGATGCTTAAACATGACACACGAATATGATTTCACATATTCTTTAAACATCAAGATCATATAGCAAATTTATATAATTTAAGCACATGCTCATGATCAAATCAAATTCTAACAATCAAGATCATATAAAGAAGATTACACAAGTAGGAATTGCTTATATGATCACAAGATGTATACAAGATCATGAATCAAGGTTGTATAAGTAAGATGCACTTTCATGATCAAGAATTTCATAAACTTATCAAGGGTATACCTCTTTGCAATGTGTCACCCATATGTACCTTTTAGTTCTTGATAATGCCGAATGCAAGTTAGATGACACTTCAAAACAATTTAGGATTAGAGGATACCTCTTGAAAGATACCAATTAATCATATCAATTGAAAAATACAACACCATTTAGAATAACACAATTTAGCATAATGGTGTGCACAGACATTATTGAATATGGTCAGAAAAGAAACACGTCCCTTTTGTCGATTCTTGTCCACCGCATGTTCAAATTGGTCATGATCACCGCGCCCGGTCTTAGATCCCTCGTACTATGGAGCTCCTCTCCATTTCCTTCATCCCACCGTCAAAGATGACCCCTTTTCCAATACCTTGAACATCAATAGACAAGTACACGATTTCTGGGAACAAATATCTTTTAATTTGACCCAAGTTAGTTTGATAATGTCTAAGTACAACATGCATGATATATATGATATACAAGACAATACTCTTTGCATGCAATTTTAAAAATAATTTGAAGATATCAATTGAAGATTTTATTACACCACTTTATAATGAAAATATTTGAAACTCATTCAAATTTAATCTTGACATCCACTTGTAAGAGAGACAATGAGTAAAACACATTCAAACTCACTCTTGAGCTTACAAGGGAAATTTTCTCTTTCCATAATAAACTCGAAGTTATGCAAGAGAGAAAACATTTTGAGGCTAAGTTACAATTAAATCCAATTTCCAAAAGAACTTAGCCAAAAGATGCACTTTCATTGGAATGAAAACTTAAATAGATATGCTCCACTCAGAAGCTTGGAACAATGAATAAGTTCACTTAGTTTTCATCTTGAAAGGCTTGCCAAGATGCCAATTCAAAACTCTTAAAATCTCGAAAAGATTCAAATAGCAGCACAAAGTCGATTATAACTTTTAAACTATTGCTCAAATACAAAAATCATCAACGCGAACAGATCAGGCTCAAATCCTCTTCGAGGGCTATGAAGACTGAATATTGATTTGAGCAAAGGAGAAACCCCAAAATTAGGATGAACAAGATATTGCAAGAAAGTATAGATAGCAATTTTAGAATTTGGGCCGAGCAATACAACCCGGATACTCCGGTATTTTGATCCGGAGTGTCCGGATAATCCGGATACTCCGGATATATTACCCGGATACTCCGGGTTGTTCAGCTTCATCCCTAAAACTGAACATTTTGAATTTTGATCAAATCTTGATCAAATGAAGTTCAATAGCCATAAGATTTTGCAGAAATGATCCATGAACATCCAAGAGACCTTTTTCAAAAGGATTTTCTCAAATATCACCCTCCAATAAAAAATTAGATCAAAAGAAGCATAGGAGTTTTAGTTTTGACACTAAGTCAAATAAAGTCAACAATCTCGCAAATGAGTTCAAATAAATTTGAGAATTTTTCAGATATGAACTCCATATGTGAGAGAAGGTTTTCTAACAAAGATTTTCAATAAATAAATTTTACTTTGAGAAGTGTGGTGAAATTTGCATATGAAACACATAAAAGATTAAGATTTTCACCAAATCCTCAAAATAGAACCAAATGAGTTTTGAATGGTAATATGCACTTATATGGCTTCATATGATTTAGAGAGATGTTTATAAGCCTATTTGCATAATCAAATCCATTCAAATCGTAAAATCCAACTTAATGCAAGAGTATGCCAAATAAGATCGAAAGAGAGAAAAAGGCATAACTATTTCAAATTAAGTTGAAATTATTTGAAATTTAGCATAAACATTATTTAGACTCCCAAGAAACTTTTCCAAAAAAGAATTTTCCAAAAAGGAGTCTCCAATCAAAAGATATGCCAAATTTTGCTTTGAGGGTTTAAAAAGAAATTGAATTTTCGCCAAATGTTCAAAATGCATTTCGGATTGAAATTTATGGAGATTTGAACTTTCATAGCTTTGTATGAGTAAGAAATACTGTTTCAATCCAAGATATGCAAATAAATCCAATTCAAACAGCGAAATCCACAAAATGCAACAACGGGTCATTTTGGGTCAAATGGATGATTTTGGCCAAATTCAAATGGCTATAACTTTTAAACGGTTGGTCGTTTGGAAAAACTTTGAACTAAAGAAATGCTTAAAATGACCAACCCTATGAGTTTTGTATTGACCACTTTTTCAAACTCCAAATAGATTTTGCTTTAGAAAAATTTGAAGTCAAATGCAAAAGCAAGATCACAAAGATCTTTTTAGGTCAAAGTTTGACTTTTAGCTTCTAGCCAAGGGTTAGATACTTGAAAACATTTGAAATGCATTTGAAAACATTTTTAGAAGACTATTTTCATAAGATTTTGCATTTCAAACAAATATTTTGCTTTTAACCCTTTTTGAAGCAAGTTAAAATAGGTAATAGTTTTTCATAAAAAGCCTCAAAATACAACTCAATTTGGATTTCATGCAATTTCAATTTCCATGGCTTAGAATTGATTATCAAGATGGTTTTTAGCCAACATTTATAATGAAATCCAACTTGAATGCTAAGATTTGAGCAAAATGCTTGAATAAGCTATTTTAGTTCAAACCAAAAACTTTTCGGGCTAAAATTGATTTCAATATAGAATTTTTATTTTGAAAGCTTGTAAAACATTTGAAATACATACTAGAATACTTTTACAAAGCTTTTCACAAATTTGGGCCTTTTAAACATAAGATTTGACTTTTGACCAAAATGGTCCTTTTGAAATTAGCTATTTGTAAAACAAAGTCAAATATTTCAACACAAGATTCAAATGAAGGATAAGATGAGATATAGAGATTTGAATTTTGTGTATGAGTCTAAGATACCATTTTGAACCAAGATACTACACAAGATCCGGTCCAAACGGAGAAACTCACTAAGTGCAATAATATGACAATTATAGGTCAAATATAGTTTTTCGGCGAGTTTCAAAATCAAATAACTTTCACTAGGTTGGTCTTTTGAAAGTCTTTTGAACACAAGAATTGTTAAGACTGACCAACTCTAGGATTTTCGTTTTGGAATTACTTTCAAATTCATTTTACATTTAATTCTATGAAAATTATAAGTTTAAATCCAAAACAAGATACTACTATCTAGATTTTGATCATGAAACTCATTTTCTTTTCAAAATAGATTTTGTGAAGCCAAAACCTTTGAAAAACATTTCAAATATATTTGTATACATTTTGCAACTAGTTTTTCACAAGAATACTAATGGTATACAAAATTTTGACTTTTGGCTAAATGGCTTGATTTTGAAAATATATATTTGCACTTATATAAATATGGGCACATGCAGGGATGTAATATGCATGGTTATGATTTAGCACTCCCCCTTAATGTGCCACTATCCCAAACTTACTCAAGATTGCAATCAAAACAACTAATAAGCATGAGCAAGCATATAATCAAGCAATCTAAATTGATTTTCATGAAAAATGCAATATAACCTACACAAGGCTATGAGCTATAAGAATCAATTTAAATACTTGTTACCCGAGATGGCATTGGTTCATGATTGGAGTGAATGTCTTCAAGCTTGGCTTCTTTTTGCACATGATGGAATCATCCCCTTGATTGAGCCAAAGCTTTCCAATGCATCTCCAAGCACCTAACAAACTTCTAGGCACTTGTTGGTACCCAATTTTTGTTGGGTCCAAAAATGTTAGTCACAATAGATTTAGGAACCCAAATGGCCCTAACATTAATAGTCTTAGGTGAACTAACATGACTAGCAATGGATTTGCGATTGTTATTACTCCTAAGCGAATTATTGGAATTGAATTGAGGAGGCTTAGGAGTTTTAGCATTTTTAGCAAATCCATTTCTAGTTTGATCCTTTCTAAGCACATAATAATCATTACAATGCAAGGGCTTAGAAGATCTAGCAAATCTAGCAAATGGTTTGCTATTGTTATTCTTCCTAAGCACATGATCAACATGATTTTTCTTGGTCTTAGGAAGTCTAGCATTTTGAGCAAACACATTTCTATATTCATTTCTCCTAAGCAATTGAATATCATAATTTTGCAAATACTTGGGAGAATCGACAAACTTGGCAAACACATTGCCATTTTTGTCCTTCCTAAGCAAATAATGATCATTGACAATAATAGGCTTAGGAGTAATACCTTTGGGACAATCCTTACCGATGTGTCCCTTTCTCCGACAATTGTAGCAAGTAGGCTTTGAGCGTCTCTTCTTCTTGACTTGCTCTTTGCCGGTTTGCCTCATTGTTGATGGTTGTGGCTTGATCTCCACTTTATTAGGGCACACGGAGGCGAGGTGTCCCTTCTTGTTGCAAGCAAAGCACTTGATGATCTTCGAATATCTTTCGTTGTGCCTTGTCTTGCTAGTCTCCCTCTTGGAGATGTAGCCGAGTCCTCGCTTATCTTGAGGCGCCCTTGGCTTGCTCAAGATCTCATCGAGAACGGCTTTTCCCTTTACGCACTTCTTCAAGTCATTTTCTAATCTAATGACTTGGGCCTTGAGCTCCTTGTTTTCCTCTACAAGATTAGTCTCAATATGCATAGAGCAAGTTGAAGCAATATTTTTATTTGAGCAACAAGGCATATCATCACTAGAGATGGACATATTAATTTTAGATGAAATGCTAGAATTTGAAGTTAAGCATGGCATATCATCAATTAAATCACATGTAATTCCTATGTCCACCTTAGGCTTATGAATTTCTTTGGAAAGGAGGGATTCATGATTTTCTTGAAGCATGTTATAATCATTTTGAAGTGATTCATGTTCAAGCTTCAAAATTTTATATTTCTTTTCTCCTTTCCAAGACATTTATTTAGCTCCTCTAGCAAATTCATAAGTTCATCATAAGTGAGCTCATCATCATCATCGTCACTTACCTCATTCTTACCTTTAGCCATGAAGCAGCGGATTTGTGATGGAAGAGCATCTTCATCGTCACTTGAGGCGGAGGTTGAGGTTGATGGAGATGTCGGTTCTTCATCACTTGAGCTTGAGGTGGAGCTTGATGTTTCATCTCCCGACATCTCTTCCTTAATGCAATCCTCAATAGAAGTGGATGATTCAAATAGATCTTGAAGCTTTATCCACATTTCATGAGCGCTCTTGAGATTGCATATTCTATCAAAGATTTCATCGCTCACAACACAAAATAAAACATTAGTAGCTTGAGCGTCGAGATGTAGGCATTTCCTCTCTCTTCGGTTGGAGCAACTTCATTCAACGGAGAGAAAAGCCGACATCTACGATCCACCATATTTGGGGCTCATGGATTTAAAATGAGAAGTCATAATTAATTTCCATGAAGCATAATTTGTGCCATCTAGCACAAGTGGATCATGAGAGTGCACTAATCCTCTAGTCGACATCCTTTACTCTCTAGATGGTTAAGTCTAATAAAAAGAAGAGACCTTGCTCTGATACCAATTGAAAGGACAGGGGATGTCGCCTAGAGGGGGGGTGAATAGGCGAATTAAAAACTTTATAGCTAAATGCAATGGAATAAAAATTTGCGGCTAAATAAAATCTCCCAATTTCTGAACAATCCGGAGTGTCCGGATATTCAATCCGGATACTCGGATAGTCCGATCGAGGGTCCTAACCCGAGTGTCCGGTTATTCAATCCGGATACTCGGATTATCCGGACTGTCAGGTATTCAATCCGGATACTCGGATAGTCCAATCGAGGTCCTAACCCGAGTGTCCGGTATTCAATCCGGATACTCGGATTATCCGGACTGTCGGGTTCGAGGATTCGGATACTCGGATTGAGGACTTGAATGGAGATTTTAAATCTTTGCAATTTTTCAACAATCTACTTGAATACAAAAGATCTAAATGATGTCAATACACGAGGGCATAGAAGATCCGGAGCCAAACACAACAAAAGAGTAGATCGGGCAATTTCAAGATTCAAAATCAAATGCTAAAGCAAGAGAAAGAAGCAAACTTGGAGACGATGATTTTCACCCGGTTCGGATCCTTGAGGATCCTACGTCTCCGTTGAGGCGGCTCGGTCACACTTGAGCCGGGTCTCTTTCAACCCTCTTCCTCCGGTGTTGCACAAATGCACTCGCGGTCTTCACTCCTTTGATTCCTTCCCTTACGGAGGCGGAACCGGCCTTCACAAACTTCCCACGGCCAACCACACAAAGCTCCGGTGGCTCGTGGCGACCTCCTAGCCGTCTAGGAGTCCTCAACCTCCAAGAGTAACAAATGCTCACGAAGAACAAGCTTGGAGATGAAATCAAGTGCTCAACCAACTCAAATCTCACTCAACAAACTCTTCCCAACCCTTCTCACAAGGGGATCACTTAGATCTAAGGGTAAAGCTCCTCAAAGCCCCTCACACACCCCTCAAAATCCACACCAAAAGCCTCTCCAAAAGCTCACTCAAAAGAGGAGGAAGGGCTATAAATAGACCTCCCAAAAACTAGCCGTTGAGGCGATCGCGCACAATCCGAGTCTCGGATTTCAATCCGGATACTCGGATTGACTGAAAAAGGCTAACAGAGAGACTCAATCCGGAGAGTCGGATGAATATCCGGATACTCGGATGATCCGGATAGTCGGACTAACTCCGGATAGTCCGAATCAGCACTGAGCAGCTCGACGAAAACGAGCATAACTTTTGACTCGGACTCGATTTCGAGAGATTTTGGACTCTCCCAAAGCTAAGAACGAGGGCTACACAACTAACAAGGTCTCACTACCCAAAACTCAAAGGATAACCACAGATTTCACAAAGAAATCAAGAGAGACCTACAACCCTCACTTTCCGGCACTACCAACATCACTCTCTTTCTAAGATTCACAAGGATGGATCACTTGAGCACTTGACACATCTAAAAGTCATTCGACATCGCATCCCTCTTAATAGTACGGCAATCCTTAGACTCAAATTAAATCAAAGATAATATAAGTCTAGAACTAGTCACTTGCCGTCTTCGTTCTTGATGTCGATGCATGAAGACCTTCACCATATAATTGATGACATCTTCGCCTTGTCCAACTCGACTCGATTCACCTCATGAGACTCTCGTCCTATCAACCTTGACTTGATCATCCTCTCTGACGATCTCCACGCCAAGTTGCTCTTGACTTAGTCCTCAGCTCTTGGTGACACCGCCGTCTTGTTGACCTCGACTTAATGATCATCCTCCAAGATACCTTGGTCATCATACACATCGGGACCTAATTCTTTCCAAACTACTCATGAAAGACATTAGTCCCAAAAGCTCAATAGATATGAATAAGTTGATATTTGAGAGCGTTGATTACAACAAGTGTTTCATATAAAGAAGCACAACACAAAATAGAAACACTTGACATAAGAAATGTTCTCTACTAAGTGCATCACGATGAATATGTAATTGATCTATATGCACTAGAGATATATAATTGCCAATATGATGAATCAATTAAATCATGGCAAGGATCACAGACTTTACTTAAATGAAGCACATGATAGAATATACACAAATTGTACATGTGCAAATAACATTTGGAGTAAGAGTAAATATGTGATCCAACACTAGATAAACTTCACTAAGAGAATTGCATGAGAAGATATACAAATAAAACATGCATGCACCAAGTCAATCTATAGCAATATGAAGTTTAACTCTAGTTAATACATGCATACTATAATGAACTCAAATGAATATATATGCACAAATAAATATGACATGAACCAATGTGCATATATATAATCAACATGCTACTTGGAGTTCACTATGCATTTGCACGAAAGGAATGCAATAACAAATATAGAATAGATACCAAAATTGCATACCTTATCTTTGCTTAACCTTCCTATTTGATTTTCCTCTAAATAGATGAGACGATACTCAACTAGGCAATATCATGTTAGTCTCATAGCAATATAATCATATTAGAGGTTTGTCATTTGCTAAGCACTAAGTTAAGCATTTACTTAATTTACGTAGATTGTCATTATGAGTGTTTGTCATTAATCACCAAAATAACATTCATTAATCACCAAAATAACATAAGTGCCTAGATGCACTTTCAAAGAATAGTGTGAGGCAACCGGCGGCGAAGCGACATGGGGGGAGCGCACGGCCGAAGCGGTCGGCTAGGTGTGGCGGCAGCCAGAGGGGAGGCGGCCGGGCGGCGTAGCGGCGAAGCAGCGAAGGCGGAGACGGCGCGGCGGCCGACCGGGCGAAGCAGCGATGGGTGAAGCGCAGCGGCGAAGGGCGCAAGCGGCGTCGCGGCGGCGGCGCGCGCGCGGGCGGCAGCGGCCGGCGGCGCGGCGGCGAGGGCGAGCGGCGGGCGGCGCGGGTGGCGGCAGCGAGCGGCGGCGGTCGGGGCGGTGGCCGGCCGGGCGGCGCGCGGGCGGGCCGCCGGCCGAGGCGGCGTCTCAGCGGCCGAGCGGCGGCGGCGCCGGCGAGAAAGCGGCGGGGCGCGACTGGCGGTCGAGTGGGGCGCGGCGCAGGCGGCGGTAGCGGCGGCGCGCGGCGGGCGCGTGGCGGCAGACGGCGGGGCAGGCGGGCGCGGGCAGCAGAACGAGGTGGGGCGGGCGTGCGTGGGCGGGAAACGATGGGCGGGGCGTGGGCGCGTGCGAAGCGTCGCGGAAGGGTTTTTCCTCTGTTAAATTCGTGGGGATGCGGGCCCACGAATTTAAAAGTTAAATTCGTGTGTAATTTGTGTGGCCCACGAATTTAAATTTTTAAATTCGTGGGTAATTTTTGACCCACGAATTTAAATTTTTAAATTCGTGGGTAATTTTTGGCCCACGAATTTAAATGTTTTAATTCGTAGGTGTTATTTGAGCCCACGAATTTAAATAAATAAATTCGTGGATTTCATTTTAGCCCACGAATTTAATTAAAAATGTGGGTTTTATAGAAACCGACGAATTTAAATAAATAAATTCGTGGGTATTTTGTGGGCCCACGAATTTAAAAAACCCATGAATTTTTCTCTGTTTCTTGTAGTGCATACCGACGAGCTATGGTGTCCTTCACCAACGTTCCCCACCCACTCGTAGTATACCAGTTGTACTCATGCCTGACATCGGAGATACTCCACCCCCAGCCTTTAAATATAGTGCTTGAATCAACCATAGTTAATTTTGAGTCCCTCATTGGACACTTTCGGCATTTTTCAGTTTCACACTTCCTAGTTATCTACTCTTATAGAATGTGGAGATCATAATATCTTTATAGGATTTAATTTAGAATTTATTATTTGATCGCATTTTAAATTTGCGGTATTTTAGCTTGCCATATTTTAATTTAGCATATTTTAATCTACGTGGCTTATTAAAACTTTGGGTTGTGATTTCATATTAGTAGAGGCATTAATTCTATTTTTAATTATTATGGCCGTTGCTATTTTTAGATGTCTCTTTATTTAGTTATTCGCTGGCATTTATCCTCTTTAAATTTTCACATTTCACTACAAATTTTTATAGGCGTTATTGTTGCTTATTATATTTATATAATTATTATTACAAATTTTTCTCCTTTTTTTATTTTATTTCTAGTTTTCTTTTCTTCTTTTTTTCTTCCCTTCCCTTTTCTTTTCTTCCTTATCAGCCAAACCTTATCCCCCCCTTTTCTACCCTCCCCTCTCTCTCTTCATCCTCCATCCACCATGGCCTGGCCGCCCATGCCATTGACCTTACCACCTCCGGCCAGATTTGGCAGGCCGTTGGTCGCTGGAGCTGCCCGTCCCCCCAGCCTCCTTCTCTAGCCCTCTCGCACACGCCCGTTGGCTCCTCGACCTCCTGGGCCTATGCCACCTGGGACTCACGCTCCTCCCCTTCTCCGCTCGGCTGGGCCGTCGAGCCCCAGCCCCCAGCCCCCCATGCGCTCCCACACCCAGCTGCGCCTCCCTCTCCAATCCATGGCGTCGCCCCCGGGCTACCTCTTGCTCGCCCCTGCGTCGCCGCCAGACAGCGCGGATCCCTCGCGCCTCCACTGACTGTGTTGCACCCCCTCTCCTTCTACTGGGCTACCTTGCCCCCTCCTCGCTTGAGCCCATGGCTGACTGCTGCCGCCTAGGCCGTCACCTCACTCCTACCCAGGCTGGCCTCTACCCCGGGTCTCCACCTCCTCGAGCCAACACCCGGGCCTCACCCCGAGCTGCTCCTCTCCTTCTCCTCTGGCATGATAGGGTTTGGGTAATAGAGCTTTTCCCCTTTCTCTATGCTTTAATGGTGATGTTTGCATTATTATGATTTGTGATGATGCCTGATGTATATATACATTTTCATTTTGGGGTTGATGATGATTTTAGGTATTGTCATGGATTTGACGGTGTTGTGACGACACCAAGGGACCTCCCGTACGGCGGGGAGTGCGGTGGTTTCCTGGCACACGCAACGTCGCCTCTACGGCGGTCTCTACTGAGACTATTAGCTCACCTACTGTCTTTAGCTTCCAAATTGGTTTCTGCTACTGTCATTCTATATATATGCTATGGTCAAAATGTGGGGTTACCTGGGATGGGGGAAATGAAATGCAGGTTGAGGTGATGGTGTTGAGGATGTGTTGGTCTTGCCTTTCTTGCTCCTTGTGCTTGCTCCGCCTGGAAATCTTGCTCCTGGGGCTTGTGCTTGCTTGAAGTTTGGATGTGTTGAATAAGATGTGATAATAAGATCAAGATTTTATTGCTTAATCCATATAACAATATGATAATAAATACATAATCCAAAGACAACCATAATGACAGTTCCACCTGCTACACCCTGAAAAGAGGAGAAGCATGTCTGATAAGCGCATATGTGTCTAGTAGCACCTGTATCAACCCACCAATGAGAAGGTGAACCTGCCAAAAAGGCCAAAGGTACGTACCCACTAGTGGAAGTGCCTGCACTGGGATCTCCGGTCTCTGCAACAACCACATGCACCTGGGCCTTAGCCGCCTTTTGTTGTTCAGGCATCGGCCCCTTTCCTTTTCGGTTGCGGCACCGATTGGCTTTATGACCAGGCTCACCGCAAACGAAACAGACAACCTCCGTCTTCTTTTTCTTCATGATTTTAGTCTTGACATTGTTCACAGGAGGTGGTTTCTTTAATTTCTTCATATTTTTGCTTTGGGTCTTGTGCTCAACAAGATTAGCCTGAGCGAGAGCCTTCATCTCACCATAGCTATTTTTGGACTTCTCCACATTGATAGAAGCGGCGGCCAGTTCTTCGACTGTCAGCCGCTTCTTCAAATGTCGACGGGCTGTGACGAAGTCACGCTAGGAAAAAGGCAGTTTAGCTAGGATAACATTTACCTGAAAACCCTCTAGAAGAACACACTCTACGGCTGCCGCGACCGCCAGGATCTGCGTATCAGCCGCTTCCATCTCGGCCGACGCTGGACCAGGCAGCCAGTTCCTCTTCCTTTCCGCACCAGACGCTCGACGATCCGAAGATCTAGCGATGCAGTAAAATGGGTGGAGAAACGGCCTAGTGCGCCGCCTTGCATGCGAGAGAAAAAAAGCTCCGGCTCTTTACTCTGCCTCCTCGTAAGAGGAGTACTAATGGGCTGGCCAAGCAGCCCAGAAACAGAAGAACTGAGCGAGCCCAATCATCTCCAATACAGGCAATATCAAGTTTTACAACAGGATGCTCCCTGGAGGTTTGCTTAATCTTGTGGGGATGTGCTCCAGGCTTGGCTCGAAGCTCGTGCTCCTAATGGTCTTGCTGTTAGAAATGAGGCCCAAGTGGTCCATTTATCTCTAATGCCAAAGCTACAAATAATAGTACCATATTGCTAGTTGAGAGGAGAGAATACCAATTTAAAAGGGAGAGCTTTCACCATATCTTGTAACGAGACATATGAAGGGTGAGGAGTTGGCTAAAGTCACACGCACGCTTCGTGCCGTGGATTAAATTCCTGGTACATTTAAACCCTTTTTAATTTTCGGTTTCTCTCTATTATTAGTGAATTAATGGGGTCATTTACTGAGAATTGAAACAGCCATGATAACGGCGTCAGTTTCTAATAGAAACTGTCGTTTGAATGACCTGCAGTTACTAGCATTTAATGGTGACCGTTACTGGTGCGAGGCTATAAAATGAGAGCGTCCCGCATGAAATAAGCTTTTGTTTTTGGCTCTGATACTCGTGTTCATCCACGGTGATCTGTGTTGCGTTTTCGTGCTGTGCTCGTTCTTCACCGACCTTCCTCTCGGCGTGCACTGCGAGGCAAGGAGAGCGGGATCTCCGAACCGAAATATGTGGTGTCTTTTATCTTGCCTGTTGTATTTAATCATTTTGGAAATTAACTTAATTTTCAAATCTAAAATAAAAATAATACCTAGATTTTCAACACTGGCTCCTCCTGGTGCTTTTTGCTTTGGGAAGAGATGGTTGTCTCTGGCTTGTGTGGTGTGCTCAGCTGGGAGGCTAGTCTTTATCCCTTTTAACAGTGGAGCTTTACCTTTTATTGTGGAGGACTTTACTTTTCTACCTTGTGATATTTGTACGCTATTGGTGCATGGCTATGGTTCCCTGATAACTATAGGTTGTATCATACCGGATGATGAACCCTAGTTAGCGAGATGTGCTGACTGGCCTTGGACAATCTGGTATCTCAATGAGCAAATCCCGAACTGTATCTCTTCCTTTTTAGTCGTTTGCCATTTTACTTTATTGCCTCTTAGTTATATATGCATGTATGACTGACATCTTTTCGGGGATTAGAGTTGAAGATTGACTAAAGCTTAGCTTTTAAGGAAATTTGGAACATTATTGCAATCTTTCTTTTTGTTGTAATTTTGTCTTCATGTATATTGCAATTACACAATTGTATAACATATTGTTAATTAATAAAGTTGATGATTAAATTTTATGGAGCAATTTAATTATGTGTGCGATTATTTGTGTTGATGATCTTATTTGCATAATCGAATTGGCTGGACTGTTTAATATATCTGGAGGATCCTCTTGCTTAGTAGTACTACACGTCCATGTTTCGTGCTTTTGACTAGACGCGTTATTCACGATAGATAACTCTAATTTGTAGGTGAATAATGCCGCGATAAATGGCGTTGAGCATGGTCCAATACCCAGCGACGAAAAGGTGAGCGTGCTGACATAATCTTCACCGTGCCATTGTTTTGCTCACAAGCGTGGGGAAAGTTTGGTTGGCAGCAATGTGCTGGCAGATCGGTGCACTTTGCTCCATCTTAAGGCTTCCATATGTGTTCTGAACATGTTCATACATTTCGTGCAACAGTTCGTCGGCATGGATTGGAACCAGAGACTTGAATGGATGCTGACAAATTGCTGGGAGAATTACGACGTTGCAAAGGATTGCCTGCAGACAAATTACTACGGCACAAAGCATGTAACAGAAGCCCTACTGCCTCTGCTGCAATCCTCCTCCGACGGAAGAATCGTTAATGTCTCCTCCATCTTCGGATTGCTAAGGGTAAATTCCGTGGATCACACTCGCTAATACAACATCCAAAATATGGAAAATCTCGGCAGCTCGATTTTCTTCCATTGCCATTAATGCAGGTTTTCAGCAACGAGGAGCTGAGGCAGGAGCTTAACGACATCGACAAACTGACCGAGGAGAGGCTGGACGAGCTGCTGGACATATACCTGAAAGACTTCGAGGCCGGCGCAGTGGAGGCGCGCGGGTGGCCGACGCGGTTCTCGGCGTACAAAGTGGCCAAGGCGATCTTGAACGCGTACTCAAGGATCCTGGCGAGGAGGCACCCGGCTCTGCGCGTCAACTGCGCGCATCCCGGCTATGTGAAGACCGACATGACGAGCAACTCGGGGCTCCTGACGCCCGAGGAGGGTGCGGGAAACGTTGTGACGGTGGCTCTTCTTCCGGAAGACGGGCCGACCGGTGCGTACTTCCATGAGGGCCAGCAGGAGGCGTCGTTTGTGTGATACTACATATTAGTGATGCCAATCACCGATAAAACTTTTTACATTAAGGTAATGCAAAGAGGTATCAAAAGTTAGTATTTTTACACATTAAAATTATTATAAGTTTTGGTAGCTTCCAAAAATCTCATTACCGATACGTACTGCTATTGTTGGTTGCGCTCGGTGCTGGGCGGCCTCACGCATGCTGTGTAATTTGTAGCGGTAGGCCTGAGAATGACAGATGATGGGAGTTGGATTGTGATGAAATTGTAGCATTTTTGGTCGATGGAGGTGTGTAAGCCAGTTGGAAGGTGCAGATTCCGTGCCCATGCCAGTAAAGCCAGTGTGGCGCGCGGCAGCACGCAACAAAGCATGCACAGGTGGAAGCGCTGCTGTCCGTGCGCACGCGCCTGCTGCCCTGAGGACGGCCAGCGGCGGCAAGATTTCCCCCGACGAGCTACCGGAAATGAAGCGATCGGAAAGGTTGTGCGGCATCACCATCACCAAACCGCAACTGGACATGTCAAGGCCCAAACAAATGTGACCCAACGAGGCCACACAAATATAAGTACGAGCTATAACCTTAGCCTTGTGATTATGGCCGCACGTTTTGTTCGAACGGTTCCCGTGACCGCAACCGGTGGTCCGCCCAACCGCCGGCTCGACCTGCCGATTCGCTATCGCCGTGCCTCCGGCCTCTCTGCCACCCCCGACCCCGACGCACGATCTGAAGGCGCTAGTCCGAGAGATCGGGGCTGGCGGGCTCCTAAGCCGCGTTGCTTCCTTCATGTCTACTAGCAAGGAGATGGCTAGGTTCGGACAACGACGGTAATATCAGCACAAGCCTACAGAAAAGAACGCCGGCGCCAGCTTCAAATTATGCCGCGTCATTGAGTGCTGGCCGTCCTCTGATTCAGATAGACGCCCCTATCAAGCTCCTTATAATAACCCAGCCGGCTGCTATGAATTCAACCTTTAATACTCGTCTCCATTAACGTACGCCAAGATCTGTCTACTTCTGCAGGCAGTACCGCAGTAGTGACGCTGTGACAGCTACTAGCATGTTTTGTCACGATAGAGATCGATGGCAATGGCATACTCGTAACCTTACAAGCAGCGTTAGCTCACATTGGAGCCTGCCTCCATCGTCCTTGTGTTATAGAAAAGGAGCACCTGTATTCATGCTAACCATTAATCAAGCCCAGTTAGCACATCCCTGTCTTCCCTTTTGCCTTGGAGTAGAATCTGATCTTGGTGATGGAAAGGAGAGCCTCCTCCAGTCCTTCTGATAAAAGGCATCGATCCTTACAAACAATACTGAAGTTACACTGCTGTTTGCTCAGCTCAATATTCAGGGCTCAGTTGTGTGGATAGTTTGTTAAATCTGTGCTCAGGGTTGCTGTTGTTACGGGAGGGAACAAAGGAATTGGGCTGGAGGTGTGCCGGCAGCTCGCATCCAAGGGTGTCGTCGTCATCCTGACGGCGAGAGACGAGAAAAGGGGCACCGAAGCTGTGGACTGGCTTCATGGGTCCGGGCTGTCTGATGTTGTGTTTCACAAGTTGGATGTCAGTGATCCATCGAGCGCTGCCCGTGTAGCTGGTTTTGTCAAGGAGAAGTTTGGCAAGCTCGATATACTGGTAGGCTCTTGTTTTTTTTACTGTTAGGATATTGTCTCTGCAAGGAATTTATCATCAATTGCTGAAGCCTGAAAGCTTTACAGATCAATAATGCAGGGGTTATAGGTGCAACTGCAGAGATTGACACCACAGCACCACTTCAGGAAGTGGTACGCCCATCGACCTATCCAAGATCACAGTTCACATTTAGTACACATCCATTAGTTTAGTTCTGAAGAAATACTAGTACTAGTGCTACTAGCTTTCTACTCCCCCTTTTCGTAGTCTCTATAGCTAAAGTAAGTGGCAAATAGCTCGTAGGCAACAGTGCAACGGAGAGGCTTCAATGGTTGCTGCAGCACTCCACGGAGACTTATGAGGAAGCTGAAGAATGCTTGAAAATAAACTACTTCGGGACCAAATATGTCTCAGAGGCACTCCTCCCACTCCTTCAGGCCTCCTCCGACGGAAGACTTATCAACGTGTCATCCAACTACGGACTACTCCAAGTATACTTGTTTGAAATAGTACTACCGTCAGAGTTATCAGGCCTAGCTCATGTTCTAATTCTCAATTTTTTGTTCTTTCCTTCTTCTGCTCCAGTATTTTAGTGGGGAAGATCTTAAGCAGGAGTTAAACGACGCCGAAAACCTGACAATAGAGAGGCTAGACGAGATGTCGGGATTGTTCCTGAAAGACTACAGGAATGGCCAATTGAAATCTCATGGATGGCCCGCCGAAGCGGAGTACTTGGCCTACAAAGTGTCCAAGGCTCTGATCAATGGCTACACTAGGATAATGGCGAAGAAGTTCCCCGCGTTGCGCATCAACAGCGTGCACCCTGGCTATTGCATGACTGACATCAACTATGACACTGGAGAACTTACGGCGGAGGAAGGTGCCAGTAGCATTGTTACGGTGGCCCTTTTGCCGGTGGGAGGCCCAACAGGCGTGTTCTTCTACCGTAATGAAGTAACACCAGTTATGTAAGTCTTAAAGTGTACTCAATGATGCAGTGGATCCTAGTACCATACTTAAATTATGTTTGTTAGTGTTAGTTTAACTGCACAGTCTGCACGTCATGGAGTGTTGCATTCCCTTCGGAACTCGGTACGGCATCAGTGGTTGTCTGTCAGTCGCTCTGCGACTCTGCTCTGGAGAATTGGATTATCACTCCACAATCTACGAGTACCCAGGATCTTTACGCTCACGCAATCTGTTTTGCATAAGTTGTAGCTATTTTCTTTTTCGACACCGTGGCAGGAGTGCTGCCAATCAATCAAGTTGTAGATATTGTGATTTATCATTCGTGAGTGACACAATCAAGTTGTAGATATTGTGATTTGTCATTCGTGAGTGACAAACTCGTAGTATGTCTAGTTATGTATAATATGCATGGTTAGGATTTTGTTGAGCTTATCCGAAAAAGAATGTTCGAGTTGCAGTTATGTGTCCAGTTGCTGAACATTGTTGTATGATAGAAACCAATTGACCAGGACAGCCATCAAACACGGTTTATAAGGGTTAAAGATAGAATAGCCGGAACAATTGGATGATATATTGATTGAGCCTGAGAGGTCGTATATAAATATAGAGTACAATAGAACTTGGAGATCAAGTCAATCTACTAGAGATATAGAAAGAATCATATCGGATACAAATCATAACTAACTCTATTATATTTCTAATAATCTTGATATACTCTAATATCCCCCCACAGTCGGAGCGGGAGCGTCACGGACGCTCAGGCTGGAGAAGGAGAAGCTAGCGAGGATGCTTAAGCTGGAGTAGAAGCCGACGAGGAGTGCCATGCGAAGAGCCGATTGTGGAGTTATTTGCCATGGAGGTAGTCGTCGAAGTAGGATTGCTAATGATGAAGAGTGGCACTGTTGATGAAGAAGATGACATTAATGTAGCAAGAAGTCGATATCGGGGTTGTCGCAATGGAGAAAGGCCGCCATAGTCGAGGCAACACAAATTGGCTACCAGTGTCGTGGGAGATGTAATAGTTGTAGTAGTGGGAGGACTAAAGGGCGGTGGTGGTGCACATGTCGGCACAGGAGAGAGGCCCATGCGGTATGACGGTTGCCGGAGTAGATAGGTGATGCAAGTATGCAACCAAAAAAATAGAACAATAAGGACACTGGCAAAAATAGAACAATAGATCGCCGATATCATGTGAGGCAGAGGCATGCAAGGGATCGGCAAGGAACCGAGAGCAGTAGATCAGTGCCAGCGCGGATCTAGGTGGGTGCCGGGTATATAGCAGCATCCCTAAAAGTTTGAAAAATATTAGGACATCAGTGGATCAAATTTGTTGATTGAATTGATTCTGATTTTAGTGGTTTCAGATTTGTAAGACCTTAGAACTATTTGTATTATCCTTTTAGCAAATTTCGATTATATGTGTTGGATTTATGATGTTGTACTGAATCTATTATACAAGACTATAGAATTATACATTTGAAGTGTGCACCTCCATAAAAAAACTCTAGTTCCGTCACTGATCAATGCAGATGGACATCAACATCACTAAACTTTTGGGTGAACTAGTGCATGCAACTCAATATGTAATCAGAGCCAAGAGATCTTGCGTTCAAGACTCGGCTGGCACAATTTTTTAAAAAATAATTGCGACCCACTTCTATTCTACATCTTAGGCCCGAGAAAGCATATACGTGAGGAGAAGTGTTGAAGCATAAGTGAATTGCTCGTCTTTCCTCATCAGCTTAAACTTTTGGGTGACTAAGTTGTTGTATGCAACTCAATATGGTATTAGAGCTAAGAAGTTTTGAGTTTAAGACCCGTTGATTAAAAAAATAATTGTAGTCAATTTCTATTCCATGTCTTCCTCTTGTTTTTCCTCGTTAGGTTAAACTTTTGGGTGAATTGACTAGTGCATGTAACTCAATAATAAGAATAACGCTACTGGGATCAAATTAGTATTAGTAGTTCTTACAAAATTACAATTTCCCCCATGAGGCTAACAGTTGCATCCCACAGTTGTCATTCATTGTGATGAGCCTCATATGGAATGAAGGCATTGGTACACTTACACTAGCAGCTTGACAAACCAAGCTCACAGAGGGAGAACAAAAAAGAGGGAATAAAGAAGCGTTGCAAAAGGAATAAACAGAAACTCCAGAGTGATATATATATTGTTCGTTTGCTCCTAGTTGTCCTCTCTATTCTCATCTTGCAGCGGTGCGGGTTGCTCGTCGGCCACCACGTCCGGCAACGCCTCCTGGGACTCGCTCTTCTTCTTCATGTGGTTGTAGCTTCCTTTCTCCATGAACAGCTGCGCGAAATGGATCTTGCAGTACAAGACGCCGTTGAGCGCAGCGTAGGAGGAGGTGGTCAGGATGCATCCCCCGTGAGAGCACTTGAAGCAGCTCTTGTGGTATGACTCGCCCTCCAAAGTTAACTGAATTAATAACAGGATTAAGTTCAGAAGTACGATGTCGTTTCTCAAATAAGCAGAAAAGATTCAGAAAGATTTCTCCAATAGAAAGTTGGGTTGTAACTTTGGTTTCTCTTGCATATGTTTGATCATTTAGCATTCATAACTCTTATGGAGGAAAAAAGAAGTGCTGCATTTCTGTACCTTGTCCAGCGGGTACACTGTTTTCTGGCAGGCTGTACACTTATCCTGAGTACCAGAGAATACAGAAGATAGCTTGCTTGGGGCCCTTGACTGCGCAAACATTTATCCAGTTAATACAGTTGGCAGTAGGTACGGAACAAGAAATGCTAAAAGGATAAGCTTGGTTGGAATGACATGATGACAATTTTGTGGGGCTGTACCAGTTCACTCTTTTCTGAAGATTTGCCACCTGAATTACATAACACGGTTTTCAGGATAAGCCTTTTTAATATAAGGGACAAAAACACAGAAATAGTTTGACAACGTTAGTCACATCGTGATATTACCTGGTGTGAACTTCTTCGAGAAGCTCCCTGTCTCCTTGAAGAGCTGCTCAAAGTGTGGCTTGCAGTAGAGGACGCCATCCATGGAAGAATAGTTGCACATCTAGAGGCGAACAGTACATATAATTTGCAGGATTAAAACTCCCATTTGTCCAAGAATAACTTTCAAAGACGCAAACTGCATTGTTTTCTTCTGTATCCTGCCCAGATTTGCATTACACAGGAGAAACAGCATACACGTACCGAGAGGATCCCTTTGCAGTGGCTGCACTTGAAGCAGGTCTTGTGGTAGGAGACGCCGTCGGCCGTCAAGAGGTCGATGAAATGGACGGTCTTGTCGCACGCCGTGCACTTGTCCTGCGTGCCGGTGAAAGACATGGTGACGACGTACGCCGGGGTAGCACGTAACTTTGCAATCGCTCCTCCTTCTTCTCCGATCGGGTGATAAGTAAATATAGACGAAGAGTTGGAAAGGTGGTTTAAGGAGAGAGAATGGGAGCTCGGGAGCAAGCATAGGGGACGGGCGGACTCTGCACCGCACAGACTTTGTCAAGCGAAGCTTGATTTAGAGAGGCGGAGGTGGTGATCTCGTCTCACGTTCTCCTGCTGGAGGAGCAATCCTGCTCTTGCGATGTTTCCTACCACTTAATTCCGCCCATAAGTTTTGGGCTGTTGGCCCAGAACACGATAATCTGATGGTGCCCATGCAACCTGTTTTTTAGAGAGAGAGAGAACGACAATCTGATGGCCCATGCAACCTGTTTTTTAGAGAGAGAGAGCGCAACCTGCAATAACCAGTTTAGCCGCCGCCTCCTCCTTGTGATTCTTGATTTTCTTGTGTGATTCATGGGAGTTTACCTTGCTGAAAGAAAAGTGAAAAGTACTACATTGACCAGAATATGCAAAGGACCATGGTGGCTTGGACGGTTTGGAACATCATGCCGACCGGGTAAATTATTCTAATGTTGATCTGTCTCTGTTAATCCTCGTACAATGAATAGGTGAAACGAACATCCTACTGATTAGTAGTAAGTAGGTCGATGCATTTCAGCATGAGAAGTTGAGAACTGCGAGTATCTGTTCATCTTCTTTTTGCAGGGTACAGCTTACGATGATGCATGAGTAAACAGTCCACTTAAGATAACTGAAGCTCCGTTGCTTTCAATCAGAAACAGTAAGTTTTATGCATGGTGCAATCATAAAAAGTGATACTGATTGAAACCAAATCCTACGGCCTAGGCTACCAAAATGATGCTATCCTTAGTGCTTGAACGCGCCGAGAGGAACTCATATATGGCGTTGTCAATGTGACTAGTTTTAGTAGATGCTCCTACTACAGTCAGTGTACTGTCATATTGTCCTGCGTCAATTCCTCATGTACCGGTAGAGAGAACAAAGACTGCTTTCTCGTAGTGAGAAACTGCAAGTTTTCTAAGTTTTAAGTCTAGCTACTACTTGGTATTTAACACTGAATCCGTGGGTGTTGATTTTGAATGCTTTGCCGAAGAGTTTGTGGATGGCATGCAAAAGGCCATGCATGCAGATAGGGTAGCACTGAGTAAGGACTAATTACCAACTACGTAGATGAGACAACGAGAAGTGAACGCATGCAACCATGCATCCAGTGACCTCAACCGAACTCAACCACCCAGTCCTGAAAAACAGATCAGATGAGAGAAGCAAAGTGGAGCCATGCATGCAAGAGGAAGAAGACGATAGACATGGCAGGAAGTGTCAAAGTACATAGTGGTTTTGGCCGAATAGCGACGCCGCTGTACGTCTGTACTGTATGGAATTGAAGTTACCACGTACCGATTTGGCCCCAGAAAGGTACAACAGCAGAAGAGTCCTGCTCGTCCAAGAGACTCGTGGGGACAGCCAAGATAAAGCAACCAATAATTGGAGTTGCAGACAGAATCGCAAAGCTTCCTTAGCCCTCCAAATCCGGTGACCCTACAGGCTGTAGAAAGCATGAATGATTGGAATGGTATGAGCTGTGCTCGTGCAATGGCATCGTCATCTTGTATCAGCTGCTGGAAGGAGTACGTGTGTGATTTGAGTTGTCCTTCGCGAGCGTTTGTAGATGAACAGCGTTCCTTCCTTGCAGCTATGGAGCCCTCACTTTTCTATCCCTCGTATCTCGTTTTTACAAATCTAGTCACACCCATGTATTTACAAAAATAGATTTTTCCCACACTGCGGAAGACATGGCAGGCGATACTTATCCCCTTGCACACCGGGGGAGCGTGAGAGGTGGCCGGTGTCGCGGTAGTGCGCCCGATCGCAGGAGTGTGCGGGCAGGCAGACGAGCGCTGACGGCCGAACGTGGGAACACGGCAGACCTTGCTGCCACGCCCGGATGGTGCGGAAAGCATCTTCCCGTTGTCTCTAGGCGCGGCAACTCGTTCTCCCGCAATCACGCGCTGCTGCTGCGCTAACCACCTCCTGCACTTCCCAAGAGCCACAGGGATAGGTATCGTCTGTCGCACCTTCTGTAGTGGGGGAGAGCCTCATTTTTGTAAATGCATGCGTGAGAACTAGATTTGCAAAAAATCGATCTATATGAGGCTAGATAAGCGATGATTCTGTAGCCATCAGGGTTCGCGAAGCCATCGAAAACCGTTCAGTTTTTGCGAAAACCAAACGTTTCGAGTCAGCTCGCAAACAAAAACCGACCGGTAAACCGCCACAGTTCAAATTCAAATTCAAAAAGTTTGGAAAAAAATTATAAAAAAATCCTAAAATTAGTTTTAATAGTATTGCAACGTCTAGGATGAATTTTTTTAAAAAAATCAAATTTTGGAGACGTTTTTAGAGCCAAAAACTAGTGTGCAAAATTGAAAAAAAAAAAGTAAAACAGTGTAGCACAGTGCTACGGCCAATATGGCCTAACTCGGCCCACGAAGAAATGGGAATGGATAAGAGGTTCCAACGGCTGCCTCCGACCGCGTTATTGCGCACAGGCACTGATTCCCCAAGTCCCTTTCCAGCTCGCGAGCGCAGGCGCTAGATCCGGTCGCCGGCGGCCAAAAACCGACGACTGAAGCTCGAAAATCGAGCGGCAAGTGTCAATTTTGGTCCGGCTTTCAAGGGTTTCGACGGGCCTGCTCCCTCTTCGGTACTGCATAAACCGAGTGATTTTCGAGGTAAGCTGAGCAGATCTCGTTGAGGCAAGCTAGATGAATCATGTATTAGCTCATTGTATGTATGGATTGCTATGGTTGGTAGTTTTCTTTGGGATTCTTCACGGAGGCAGAATGGCACATTATTGAGTAATGCTTTTAGATTTTAGTATGTATATTCATGGAGGCAGAATGGCACATTATTGTTCATTGTATGTATGTTTGTCCGGCCTTGGAAAAAACACTTCCGAAATCCTCCGTGTATTCTGTACTAGTTCAGAAAAAACTATTACACACAGTAAAGATGATAACATATCATATCCAACGCACTTTATTAATAATCAGAGTTTACAATAGATATGGCACACATGCCAAATAAAAGATTTACAGCGGAAGCAGAATAAAACCAGTAATAGAACCCAATAGATTCATCACAGGCAATCAACTAGGGTAGCAGCCTATTTATCTTGGTCCTCACCATCGTAGAGATACTCCTCTAAAAATTTAGAGAAGCAAGAGTGAGTACAAAAGTACTTCGCAAGTCACACGGAAAATGCAATATTAATGAAGGGTCACAAAGGAAGGCATAATATGGTTAATTTGAGCATAAAGCAAATTTTCAAATACAATAAGTAATTTCAAAGCATAATTGGTATAGTAAAAACTGATTTATAATCCAATTTTCAGCACGGGCTCCAACCTGGAGTTTCATTCCAAATTTTCCTTATGTGGACTCTCTGCGCATATAAAAACCACTATTCTGAAACCATTTTTAAAACATCAAAATCTAATCTATGAAAGACTTGCCCGGCATGCCTATAACCGCGGGCGCGGCTAATCGATTAGTTTTAACTCTGCAGAGGTTGTACAACTTTACCCACAAGACATGATTATCTCCTTTTGCTCAAATACACACTTCCTTTGGTGTGTTGGCAGAGAAAAATCACGACATGGCCCCTATAAAGCTCCATCTCATTTAGTTATATCCACTAAGGTTTCACCGCTGGTAGGATTAAAACCACCCAGTCCAGAAGCCCTCTTGCGCCATGTGGCAGACTAACCATCCCCACATTCCCCAAATGGCAAAACTAACATGAGATATCACTAAACGGACAGCCAGGTCTGTCCCATACGAGACTTGTGGAAGCACGGTTACGTTTTACATTCAGTAACTCACAGACCGGTCCTTAACTGGCTAGATGAGCTTTTCAACAAACCTAAAGACCACCAGTCAACCATTCTCGCCCAGTCTAAACCACATTTTCATTTATGCTTTAAACCATATCAATTTTCATATCATTCCACAGCACACCAATGCCAAGGAATAACCTTTATCACAAAAGCATCTTTGATTGGCACAAATTCCCCAAACTATCCTAATTCAGGTCTAAGCTCATCTAAGTTAGTTACTATATAGCACTAGTCGATACTATATTAATGTACCAACTAGTGAGATTTTTCTTAAGGTGACAAAGTATATGGATCATCAAAGTCAAATAGGGACATAACAATTAGGAGTAATTAATCATTTAAATATGAGATTCAAATTACACTGATAAGAATTATGCATGCAGTAATTTAAATCAAAATATAATTTAAAATTATGGGATCAATATGGCCAAGGGTGTAACTTGCCTTTGTCATAGAGTAGCTACTCAGGATCATCGATCGCGAATTCTTCCGACTCTCCGAAATCTATACGCAAAAATATCCGGATTCAAATAAAATACAAATAAATTCAAATAAAATACAAAACTAGTACAAATAGATTGAGTATAATTTTATATGAATTTACGAAGAAAAATGAGATCAATTGGACTTAAGATGAAGGAGATCGGACCTTTTGAATCCAAAAATTGACCTCTCGCCGGACTTGGAGAAGAAATGATTTCCGACAGAGCTCTGGTGATAATTTTCAAAATATGATTTTACCAAATATAGAGGACACCGAGAGGAAGATTCAAAAAACATTTGAGGCCAAATGGAGGTCGGGAGTGGTCGGGAGAGCACGCCGAAAGTTCGCTAGAGTTCGGAAAGAATAGCTTGTTTAGGAAGATCCGGTTGATAGATTGGACCAACTCAAAGCTGAGAATATGAAGTATGAGGGAAGGAATCTGGGGTTCAATTTATATAGAAATCAGACCAGCGGATCGTCGGGAAACGCTCACCGGATTTATTGCCGGAATAGTAACGGGTTCGTCGGAATTTGAAGGAGCTGAAACTGTTGAATTAAAGGCGGATCGGGTCCCTTTGGGTACTGTAGTGATAGGTAACTATAGCTAACGGGTGGGAAGGAGAAGCGGATCGGGTAGGGAATAGTAACCGAAAATAAATAAATCCCGAAAGCAATTAATTTTCCACTAAAAATTCATATTAAATCCATAAATTAGCAAATAAATTATATTAAATATGATAATTTTAAGAGATATCAGTTTCAGCAATAAAAGCACGAATAAATATTTTTAAATCATATAAAATTATTATTTATAAAACATCAATTAATTTTTAAATGCTAAAAATTAAATAGGTTTGGGAAAATAGTAAAATGGTTCTAAAAATTTTGAAAAAATTCTCATAAATATTTTGGAGTATTTTTAACATAATAAAATTATTTTCAGAAATTTTAATTTTAAAAATTTTCTGCAGGAATTATTTTTGTAAAACTAAAAATGGCAAAAAGGCTTTATAAAATCCATAAAAATAGGAAACTTTCAATAAAAATCTAAATAAATTAAATTAAATAGATAGGAAATTTTTTGAGATGTTACAATGTTGAATAGTGAATGTTATGTAATATCTCGCATTCTCGCTCGTTGAAGAGTAAACATGTATGCAGTGGCAGTCATTTTGATCCACTAGTATGGTAAGTATGCTATGCATATGATGATTTCAATATGCTAACACATGGTAATTTCATTATGCTAAGTAGTTAACAACCAGTTAAGGTAAGTAGCTAACAACCTAGGAAAACCTTATTGTGCTGTACTACATTAGTTGTCATATTCACTAACAAAACATGCATCTATCGAAAGTTCAATACAAGGGGATTTCTATGCATTAAATTTGACAGCATGAGAAATATTTGGGAAGCTACCATGCAGGTAACATTGTTAGCCGCTATTTGTCAAAGTGGTTCTGCATGTATGTTCTTAGCTGTAGCATGATCTTTGTGAGTGTAGTCATCAAAATGTGTGACCTATTTTTTTTGCGGGAATGACCGACCTGTTGTTGTTTTGTATTAGCAGATAGCAGACCACGACGATGTTGTTTGGGAGCGTGGAGACAAGATGGGTGGTGGATTTCGATGTAAGTACTGTCATAAAGAGAAGAAAGGAGGCAGTGCAACCCGACTGAAGTACCACTTGGCAGGGCGTGGCACGAATATCGTCCATTGCAGTCAAGTTCCGAAGAAGGTTTGCGAATACTTTCAGCACGACCTAGACAGGACGAAGGATAAGAAGAAGGGACAGAGGGAGGAGAGGCTCAGAAAGGAATCAACAGTTGCACATTCCCCGTCGAGAAGAAGTGCATATGAAGCGTACACAGGTGATGCTGATGAGAAGGAATAACTACAGCACGCCATTGCTGCCTCCAGGGCGGAGGCAGAATTTATCAACTGGGCAGGTGGCAGGTATGAGCACGGTGCTGGTAGTGGCACCTCTACAGGGGCTAGAGGAGGGGGTGGCAGTCTATTTCCAAGGATGTTACGTAGTTCATCGCAACGGGACAAACCAACCATGGGGGATTACCACCTTGGTATAACTCGTGGCCCTGTGCAACCAAGGATTGACACTGGGAGTTGGACACAGAAGGGGAGGAATGCAAAGCAGGCGATTGGCTCGACATGAGCCAAAATTTTCCACACGGCTATTATCACGGGGAGGAAAGCAGACAATTCATATTTAGTTAGCGCCGTCAGGGAAACTCAAAAATGGGGTAAGTGAGGTTTCAAATTTTCGTCGAGTTATACCTCCAACAATAGCTCACATGGTTATCCTATATTTCATTTGCAGGCGAGGGTGTTCCGTCTCCTAGTGGGAGAGACATAGACGGCAAATATTTAGACGCAAGTGAGCTATGGCTCATATGACAGCTACGACTATGCCATCCCCGATGCTCATGCATAACTAACCACCCAATGGGTCTACAAGTGGCACGACCCCGAGTTTTATGCTATGTTGTATCAACAATGGCAAACAACAAGTACATGGACGAGGAAAAATTGGCACGATTATAAGGCGAAGTTGGTACACGAGGATTGGCTTTGATGTCCACCAAGGAATACAACATGGCCAACCAAGTGCACACCCAGCAATACTACCCGTAACGCCAAAGTTAATGTTTTATTTGTATATTTTATTTCATTGCAACTCCATTGTTTACTAACATAGCGTTCATGTAGGTTCAACACGGTGCATGTGCGACAATGGAAGGACGACGAAGCTGTGCCAGGAGTGAACATTCATAATCAGTGAGAAACATTGATTTGAAATGTCATATGCTATGCAATTGAAATGATTGTTATTGAAGTGTGGGTTTGTTGCATTGAGTTGTTAATGGTACTGAATGAAATGTTATTTCTTGATATATTATTGCTAAATGCCTGCTTCGCAATTTGAGATTGTCTAAAATATAGTAAAGGCCATACCAAAAATTTTCACATTCTTACATGCTTGTGCTATTATTGTAAAATATGTACTTTACAACTTCACATTGTTCTAAAATATAGCAAAGGTCATGCTAGAATTTCATCACAATTTTCCATATTTTTTATATATTTCTTATATTTATCTTAGATTTTTGGGCCTCTCTTGGCATTTTTATTATTTTCCAGAATTTTTTCGCAATTTTTCCTTGCATTTTTCCTTATGTCGTCGATTTTCGAATCAACCGATCGGTTTTCAAATTTTTCGACTGGTTTTCGTTTTTTAATCGGTTTGGCTAGCCGTTTGACTTTCATAAACCGTTCGGTTTTTACCGAAATTCATTCGAATTTCACGAAAAATGGTACCGACTTGATTAGGGTTTTCGAATGGCAAACGAAATTGTGAACCTCGCTGTCATGTACATAGCTTAATCAAAAGTTTGAGATTGACATCAATCTTTAGTTGTGTTCTCGAGCTTTCTTTCTTTTGATCGATCTTAGGAGGGCATAATGCAGGTGTGAAGGATCGAAAATGGCGATCATAGGGGTTGAATGATCACAGAACAATTTTTCCCTAAAGAATCTAACCAAAACCTTCCAAGACCTCAGAAGAGTGGAAGAAGAAAAATCTTCTGAAAATCAGCTCAGGAGTGCCGCGGTACAGTAAAAACATGAATGAACAGGAGAAATCAACACGACTGATCCAAACCCTGTGAAACTTTGTAGGCACCTTCCTATGGATGTCAGGAACCTATTCCAACCTTCAATCATAAGGATTGACTTCAAAGTTTTGACCTTTTTCCAGTTCAAGGAAGAGTGCACAAGAACAAACTCAAGAACAAAAACTTAGCCCTAAGTTTGCTCGTGGGATTTTGATCATCAAGATAATCCTAGATAGCCTCCCACAAATCATACCAAGCAAGAATACCCAAGAAAGATTCCTCAAACAAGCAGGATCAAGATCTACCTCAAAATCTTCCTTCTCAACCTAAAAACCGGTTTCTTAGAGAAACTTGGATGATCAAGAAGAAGCTTGTCTAGATGATTAAGGAGATGATCTACGAAGGATACATCTATCAATCATATATCCTTGACAGCACGAAATCAAGTAAGAAAGAAACTACAAGAAAAGATCAAGAGCAAAGCAAAAAAGAAGATCAAAACTTAAGGCAAATCTTGAATATGAAGATGATTTGCATTCAGATCATGAGTGTTTACAAAGCCTCTTACACCTAAGGGCAAAGCTTCCAAGGAGCACACACACAACACAAAAACACCAAAATCTTGTGAGAAACCTAATCCTAATCTTAGAGCTTCAATGCTTCTCCTCCCCCTACATCTCCTTATATAGTGGAGGCAATCCTAACCCTAGACCTGAACACACAAATGGATTCATCCACATTTACATGGGCTAACCCGAAACCTAACACTCTTAATAGGTTTTTCACTCACACAAGCACGCTTCTCAAAATGGCTATTATTGACGCTAAATCCGCTCCGCGAGCCCAAATTTATGTCCAACACCACTTAGGCCACCGCCCAGACGCTGATATTGAGCAAAATAACTATTTTGCCCTAATAATCGGACTTCCTTCTCCTCGAAGCATCGCCATTCTTCACACTTCCCACATGACCCCAATGACTTGCCGCCAAGTCTCTCAAGCATCCAGACTCCCCCGAACCATCCTCGCTTGCAAACGGGTCCAAGTCACTTGGCGCGCCACATGTCCTTATCTGCTTCACCACAGTGGCACTGGCTTCTTTGACCGTTTTGGATATTAACTCCTCCCTGAGCGTAATCCCGGTCCATGCCGTTACCTACCATGTTCATCACCAGTGCTTCACGCTCCGGCTTCTTTTCTTTCTGGCTTGCAACCACTTCCCGGCCTCGATCATCTTCCGGTGTTCCTCGATCGTTCTGGACCTCAGTTCTCCTAGCTTAGTCCTGGTCTCGCCTTCGCCTCACTATGATCAGCCCTAGAGTTCTACAACCAACACAGACAAGCAAACAATCGCATAGCACTGTTCACAATAAATGAATTACCAATTACATCATCACAGCAAACATCACAATCCGCTAGAAAGTCGACACTACCACCCCAGGGCCGGTAGTACCATACCCCCGGCACTACCGCTCCTGGTTAGTCGGTAGTGCCGCTCGCACTGATCAGCCCCGAGAGAAACCTCTCTGAAAAATAACTATCGCTCCCAAGACCGGTTGCTCTGTAGAACCGACACTACCGCCAACCCAGGCCGGTAATGCCGTCTGGCCGGCACTATCGCTCCTACATGGCCAGTAATGTCGTTCTTGACCTGACAGCCCTCAAATTGCTTCAAATTCAAAATAGAATTTAAAACAAACTAAAACTCAAACACCACATACTTAAGCCAAGTCAATAAGTTATCACCGATAAGAATAGACCTCCTTGTAATCTTTCAAAGTGAGACATTTTCGACCGTCCTTGTTGCTTACTTTGACCCATCCAATATTGGAAGCAGTCCCTCCAATATAAACGTACGGACACTGAATATCCGGCAAGCTCGATCCCTTCTGACAACGGGAATGGGAATGGGCCTTAGACAAACATTCCGTCGTCAGGAATGAAGATGTCGCACACGCAACACTGGCCGAGGAAATGTCACCGTGTGACTCAGCAACAACCTGCTGCTAGTTACAAAATATTAGCACCATAATAATACCACAATCTAATGAATAATTCGCTGTTCTTTATCGCTAAGCGTGTTCTTTGGGAAGACCATAACTGGCAGCAAGATTTTTCTGCAGACACCGAACTAGCAGGAGACAAAGGCTTGCAACTATTAAGTGCTGAGGGTTTTTTTACCATCCTCGAGAAGTAACAAGTTATCTATTGAACCAGTACTAAAAGGTACTAAAAATTTAAAGGATAAAAGTATCAAGAGTTTCAAAATAATTTTACAATACCTCATAGTACCTCTTAAAGATGGTAAAAACTCTCATCACATTCTTATGAGCCAATGGACACGGTTAGTAAAATGCCCTAGAGAGAGTTCTCTACTGTAGCCATAGCGCACATGTCCCCGTGATGCAATAGTTAAAGCTCAATGGAAGCGCTTGTTAAATATAGTTTTTACTATATTTTTGAGAGGTACTACCTCGTGATATCTCCGCTCTTTAAAATTTCGGTACCTCTTACTACTAACTTAATATATATTTTAGTACCTTTCATGAATAGAAAAAACCTTTTTGTTAGATGGTAGCAATGGCTTGATTTAGCCTCACCAACTCGACGAGAGTAGCGCATTAGCTAGCTTACATTGAGGAAAAGAACAAAGCAGGTCCAATGGCCGAGCCATACGGGTTGTGAGCTGGCAATATTCCGCCACGTTGTTCTGCAACGGTGATGCCGATTTGCTCGTATTTTTCTGAGCACGGTCATGATCTCACTTGCCATGGCAGAACAGAGCGGTGGTCCGGCCGGGGAGACGGTGCCCTCCCCTGCTTTGGCTCCTTGTCTGCTTGGCGCCTAATGCGCACAGCTTCACAATTTGACTCAGTGCATAGTAATTCTTAGGATTTTTGCTAGTCATGTGCCTTGACCATTGTATCTTGGTTGTGGTGAAAAATTAAGAGCTAGAAACTATTGATCATAAGCTCAGCCGCGCACCCTGACAATTGTATATCGCTGGTAGTGGAAGTTCAGAGCAGGGGACTTTTGCTCATGAGTTGCTGATCAGGTCGTTAAGTTTTTGGGCCGGCAGATTGGTGGTGATTGTGATGGTAGTGTTGTGAGAGTGCCCCCACCATCCGACACTTCAGTCCGTGGTCACGACGCAAGGGAGTCTCATTCGGCATCCGTTGGATCTATCCCTGTCGCGTGCACAGCCACCGAATCCTGTGCGGTCTAGTGGACCATGTCTATCAAGAGCGTGTCACGCACCAGCTGATTGGAGCTGGGGGCAAGGCGACACGTGGACAACAGCAGGAGCAAAAGAACCTTTGTGCTCTAGAGATATACTAGATAATCGACCGCGGCGTGCCACGACGCGATCGCCGCTTCCCACGCGAGCAAATCGAGAAAACATGCGATTGACGCTCCCTACGCGAGCAAATCGAGAAAACACGCGAAACGGTTGAAAGGATATAATCTGCGATTTTGCTGGAACAGAAGTTCCGCCTTGAGAAAAACGGAAAAAATGACCTAAATTTTTTTTCGGAAAAGGACCTAAACAGAATTTTATTTTTTCAAAAAATGGCTTAAACGTAATCTAAAAAAATGAGAAAAGGACCTAAATGTAATGTATATTTTTTCCAAAAAAAAAGACTTAAACGTATTTTTTTCCCAAAAAGGATCTAAACATAATTTCGATTTTCAAAAAAGGACCCGGGCGCAATACCTAAAAACGCATAAAGGACCTAAACATAACATATATTCTTTTTTTTAAAAGGACATATCCGTATTTTTTTTCTGAAAAAGGACCTAAACGTAATTTTTTTCGCGAAAAAGGACCCGAGCGTAATTTTTTTTCGCCAGCTCGGCTCAAGCCGCGAGCCAAGCCGGCGGCGCTCTCCTGGCTCAAAGCAATCTGGTGGCCGGAACTCCACCAGCTTTAGTAGAGGTAGGATATAATTGTTAAGGAACCTCGCTATCGAATAGTCCGGGGTTCCCGAACAGATCTAAAGTGGAGAACAGAGAGAGAGACACAGGTATATGGGGAGCGACGACGGTATTCTTTATTGCTTTCTCAATCCTTGTACATAGGGGGGACCCCCTCCTCCTTATATAGTAGCCGCCTAGGGTTTCAGCTAAGGGACCATCGTGGGCTTTTCATTGGGCCACGTGGTTTCCCAACACTCCCCCTTGGGCCCTTTGCCGCGAGATGCATATGCCTCATTAAAACTCCAGAAAAACCCAGTGAGAAAAATACTTGGAGAAAGAGTACATAGCATACGCTTACTATGTTGCACGAATTGCCTCGTTAAAACCTTATGCAAGAAAACTTCATGAAAAACTTGCTAAGGAAAAAGAGTACAATTCACCCGAACTTCAATTGCTAATCTTCGAGATTCATGTTGGGTATTCAAAATTCATGTTCAAGATTTATGTGGGAGTATGTGAAATATCTCCCCCTGAAATCTGCACATCTCTAAGTCTCATTATTCCAATCCCTTTTACACACCTTTCAAAGGTAGATGCTGGGAGTGATTTAGTGAACAAATCTGCAAGATTTTCACATGACTTAGTATGCAATATCTTGATCTCGTTCATCTTATGCAATTCGTGAGCATAGAAGAACTTGGGGTTTATATGCTTCGTGAGATTGCTCTTCACATAACCCATCTGTGCTTGGGCAACACAAGCTGCATTATCTTCATAAATGATTGTGGGAGTTTGCTCAATGTTCAAGCCACATGATTTCTGGATGTGGTGAACCATTCTTCGGAGCCATGTACATTCACGAGATGCTTCATACAAAGCAATGATTTTCGAGTGGTTTGTCGACGTCGAGACGAGAGTCTACTTAGACGACTTCCAAGAAATAGCTGTTCCTCCACATAGGAAAACATATCCAGTTTGGGACTTGCCAGTATGCGGGTCTGATAAGTACCCAGCATCGGCGTAGCCAACCAAATTCAATTCATTGTTTCTTCTGAAAAACAAACCAAGATCTTTGCTTCCTTGGAGGTAACTAAGATATCCTTGATCCCTTTCCAATGCCTTTTGGTGGGTTCTGCCTTTGCATCGAGCTAGCAAATTCACAATAACGCAATGTCCTACCTAGTGCTATTCGCAAGGTACATGAGCGCTCCAATCGCACTCGATATGGGAATTCTGCTCCCGTGACTTCCTCCCCTCTTCTCTAGGTCTCATATGGGTCTAGGTCTGCTTGGAGTGACCTTCCGACCATTGGAGTCTTCGCAGGATATCCTTTTTCAAATCCAAACCTTTCCAACACTTTCTGCTTGTAGGTTGATTGGTGTACCAAGATTCCTCCTTGGGCATGTTCAAGCTGCAAGCCTAAACAAAACTTGGTTTTACCCAAATCCTTCATATCAAACTCAGACTTCAAGTGTGAGCATGCTTCTTCAATTTCTTCATCCGTCCCAATGATGTTCAAGTCATCTACATAGACGGAGATTATACAGAATCCATTCGGAGATCGCTGTATAAACACACATGGACAATCTTCGCTGTTTGTGTAACCTTTCTTGCAGAGGAAGTCACTCAAGCGATTGTACCACATTCTTCCTGACTGCTTCAGCCCATACAGTGATTTCTCCAATTTCACATTGTACAGGTTTCTATTTGCTCCGTCTTGGTTCGGGATAGAAATTCCTTCCGGTACTTTCATGTATATCTCCGAATCCAAGTTTCCATACAAATATGCTGTGACAACATCCATTAGCTTCATTCTCAACTTCAAGTTGACTGCCATTGAGATCAAATATCTAAAGGTAATTCCTCCCATGACCGGAGAATAGGTTTCTTCCTAATCAACTCCAGGACGTTGAGTGAAACCTTGAGCTACAAGCCTTGCCTTGCACCTTACAACTTCGTTGTCTTCATTCCTCTTCCGAACAAAGACCCATTTGTGACCTACGGGGTTTATATGGGGAGGTGTGCGGCATACGGGCCTAAACACCTCTCTCTTGTTCAGAGAGACTAACTCTGCAGTGATTGCCTTTTTCTATTTTTCCCAATCTAGCCTTTTCTTGCACTCTGCGAGAGATGCAGGCTCGGGATCATGGTCAATGATCGAGGCAATCTTCTTTGCAAAGTATGCATCAACGTTGGTTGTTGCTCTATTCAGGGATTCTCCTGTTATTACAAAGTTTATGGCCATTTCTTCATGGGGTGCTTCATGCACTTCTACTTGCTCTTCGCTGCGATGATCAGGGAAAGCATTCTTAATTCTTATGATCTGCGAGATCAGCTTTGTAAAAGCATGGTTTCTTGTTGACAATAAGCATACATGCGACCATTTCGAGGAAGCATCGATGAGCACCATAAAGTATCGAAAAGGCCCTGACAAGGGCTAAATCGGGCCGCAAATATCCCCCTGGATGCGTTCCAGGAATGCAGGGATTTCACTTTGCACTTTCATGACAGAGGGTCTAGTTATTAATTTCCCGGTGGCACATGCAGGGCACACGAAATCTTCATGATTCGGAAAATTTTTAACATTAATGCCATGACCTTGTGAGTTGTTCACTATATTTCTCATCATTCTAAGACCAGGATGGCCTAATCTACCATGCCATAAAGAAAATAACTCAGAGCTTCTAAAAACAGTCTTCAAGTATACACTTCGGGTGCATGAATATTCATGTAGTACAACCCAGGTTCATATGAGGGACATTTTTCTAATACCATTTTTCCACATACCACGTGCTTCACAATGCACAAGTATTCTTTGCCATTTTCTTCATTGATTTTTATGTGAAAACCATTGGCGCGGATGTCTTTGAAGCTTAAGAGAGTACGCGTTGATTCAGGGTACAAAAGGGCTTCTTCGATTACCAAAGTTGTACCCATAGGCAATATAATAGTGGCTCTTCCTGAGCCGATTACATATGAGTCGCTTCGCGATCGTAGTAATCTTTCCAAATTCTTCGTGATCGATCGAAATATTTAGACTCTCTTAAAATGGTATTTGTTGTGCCACTATCAAGAATGCATATCTCTTCCATTTGGGCGCTACACGATTTCTAGATCAAAGAAATATAATTCTAATCGATAGAGGCAAAATAATCCAAATATTGCTTGCAAATTTGAAGAATATCGAATAAAGAATAAATTTCATATTTATTCATGAGGGAAGTATGCTCTTCTAGAGCTTACAATTCATTATTCAAAGAAAATGCTAACAACCATAATCTAAAAAATGCATTAAATGAATCAGAAATATGCATTAATTTCGCTTCTATGTCATCGATGAAGTTTTCTCTTCATTTGCCATAATATTGGCTGCAGCGTCGATGTCCAGGCTATTCTGTGAGGATGAGACAAGTGGGGTATCTTCATCCATGGCATCATCATCACCGATATTGGCGAAGTGCGCCTCTGCGGGGGCATTTTCTTTTGCCTTCCTCTTAGCCTGATATGCGTTGATCACTTCCTTGGATTCCCGACATATTTTCGACCAGTGTCCCCAAGTGCCACACCTGAAGCACGTTTGGTTCTGCTGTCCATACGGCTTGGTGTGCGTCTTTTCTTTATCATCCTTCTTCACTGGGGCTTTGGACTTTCCTTTGGCCTGAGACCTCTCTTTTCCACCCTGTTTGCCCTTCTTTCTATTAATGGGCTTTCTCACCTTATAGCTATTGGCATTGACTTCTGTGCCAGTGCCCCTTCCAGGTGGCTGCGAGACATAGTTCTTGCGTAGAACATCGTCTTGCGATTCCGCAACTTGCATTACATCAATCAGTTCGCTATACTCCTTGTATGTGTCCTGACGATAGCTGCGTGCACTCTGGATAGCATTTGGGTGGAAGGTGGAGAGAGTTTTCTCAATCTTCTCCTCATCAGTGATCTTCTTGCCACATAGGGAGAGATTGGTACAAATTCTGTGCAAGGTAGAATTGTACTCGCCATTGCTTTAAAGTCTCAGAAACCTCAGCGTACCCAATCTTGCTTGTGCTTGGGGCAAGATGGTGTACTTGAGCTTTTCGAACCGCTTAAAAGTGCGGTCAAAGCTCATATGCACTCTCCTCACCATGTATTCGTTCTTCAAAGTGGTTGAGAGGTGGTGCCCGAGAAAATGCAGGCTTGATCGTTCGCTTTCAGTAGTAGGTTTCGGCGTCTGCGAGGACCCTAGACCAATCGCGCGCGAGCTTCTTGCCCCAAGAACGATCTTCACGTCCGATGCCCAAGTGAGGTAGTTCTGATCGTGCGGGGCCAGTTCTTCAAACTCACGATTCATGATGCCGGACATCTGCATGATTTCAAAATTTCGACATTAGATTACTGCGTGTAATCTAATAGAAAATGGTTGCAAAAAGCATAAAGTGCAGAAAAATAAATTGCTATGCATTGCAGAGTATAAAATTGAGCAATGAATTCAAATTCATAAAGAATATACATAAAAACAGAGAAATAAAGCTAGAAAAATTAAAAACAGAGCCAAATAAATCTTCTGGATTTTCTGGCAATTTTTTCAAAATTTTCTGCAATTTTTCCAAAATTTTCTAGCAATTTTCCTTTTTTTCTTTCTTTTTTCTTTTCCCTTTTCTTTTCCGCTGAGCGGCTCGCTGAGCCTTGCTCCTTTTCCCGGCCCAACAGCACGCACACGGCTAGGGTTTCCCTAGCCGCGACAGCCGCCGCCGCCACTTCCTCTTAGCCTTTTCCCGTGCGCGCCCTCTTCTTCCGTCGAGAACGCGCACGCTTTCGGCGAGGAGGCACCGCCGCGCGCCGGCGGAGTTCGGCGGCGGCGGCCCGGCGCGGCTGCGCGGCTAGGCGTGGAGGCGCGCGCCGCTTCGTCGGCACCGCCGTCTGCGCCGGCGGAGCTCGTCGGCCGCCCGTCTCGGGCACGGCCGCGGCGGCTTCGGTGCACGGTGACTTCGGGCGCGGCGGAGTTCGGCGGCGGCTCGGCCGGCGCTTGGCGCGCGGCGGAGACGGCGGCGGGCAATCTTCATCGGGCGGCGGCGACGCGGCAAGCGGGCCGCGAGCCGGCGGCTTCGTCGTGGGCGAGTACGCGGCGGCCGCCGAAAAATCTTTGCGGCGAGAGGCGCGACAATGGCGGCCGGGCGGGTGGCCGTCTTGCGCGGCGAGGCGACGGCGGCGCGGAGGTCGGCGGCGGCGTGTTGGGCGCAGCGCGACGCGCTTCGAAAGGCGTCGCGTGTCGGTCGCGCGCGAGCGCGCGGATGAGATGCCGAGCGACGCCGAGTAGCTTTGTGCTCAACCGGCAGGAGGCGCAGACGCCGGCGCGGCGCGGTGACGGCCGCTGCCGTCGAGCCCGGCCGGCCGGGCGCCGTCGGCTTCTTTTTCGCGCGGCGCGGTGGCCGAGCTGCCGGCGCCGAACGGCACGGCCGAGCGGAGTCGGGCGCCAGGTGCTCGGTCGCGGCGGCGGCCGGCGGCTCCATGCGCGCCGCTGAGGTGGTGGTGGCGGCGCGTCGCGCTGCCGAGTTGGCGGCCGACGGCTGCGTGCGCGCCTGATGCTGACATCGCAATTTTTTTCTTTTGGATGTGTATTGTAAATTGTGTACTGTGGCTTCGTGCCGGGTAGTTGCGAGCGTTCTTCGTGTAGCTTCGTGCCACGTAGGATAGATGCGTGCATAGAAAAAAACCGATTAGATTCAATCGCTAATTCCCACATTTTCTCACCTTTTTAATTATGAACTCCGGTAGAGCTTCGTGCTGATAAAGTGTTAAGGAACCTCGCTATCGAATAGTTCGGGGTTCCCGAACAGATCTAAAGTGGAGAACAGAGAGAGAGACACAGGTATATGGGGAGCGATGATGGTATTCTTTATTGCTTTCTCAACCTTGTACAGAGGGAGGGACCCCCCTCCTCCTTATATAGTAGTCGCCTAGGGTTTCGACTAAGGGACTATCGTGGGTTTTTCATTGAACCACGTGGTTTCCCAACAATAATCCCCACCGGGCACTATAAATAGAGTATATGGGTATCATTTAAGAAAGTCGGAACACTTATAACTGAGTACCATAGATACAGATCTCTTTTACTCTCTTCCTATTCTCTAAGCTTCGGCTGAGCTCCCTTTAGAACCCATCAAAGACCCCTGATCGCTATTGTTTGGCTCTGTAAGCATAATAGATACCAAGTCAACCTTGACCATGTTGGTTCACGCTTAAGAGCATGTTAATAATGAGACAACTAATATTTATATACTCATTCGTATCATTTATAGATAAAACTAATTAAAGATAATTCCTGCAATAGATTATCTTTTAATTTTGTTTTTATAGGATTTCATAATCTTTTAATTATAACATAGAAAAAATATTTATTATAGACAATAACTTATAACGTCGTATTTTATGTTATCTACATTATCGCCTTTTCGTGAAGAGATAACTACATTATCTCTTTCTTCTCTCTCCTATATCAATAAAAAATATTACGTGTAAAACTTAGACAGGGATGATGTCGTGTCATTGTACATGTTAACAGTGGAATAAAGTAGTGAACAAACCAATGAGCAGGAGGTACAAACCGTACAATAGCATTTAATTCATCTGAGGGAAGAAACGCAGCAACTGTTGATAATTATACTACTATGTACCGTTCTACATGATTAGTTTTTTAGACGGTTGATCTGCTTATTATTTGCAGTTCAGTTAATGACTAGTGATATAAGTTAATTCACCCTAGTTCATAGGCCCGCATTGTGCAGGGCTTGGCAGGCTCGGCATACAGTTAGAAATAGAATATCGATGCTGATACCAACAAGGGAACTGTTGGCGGCACAAGACAATGCCATCACTGTACTATTCACTGCGTGCCTGGGCAGGACATGCACAACTGAAACACCATTTTAATACTGAAGTCGCTGGTCAATCTCGAGTAATGGTGCAGTTGATCAAGCATAGTTATTTAAACTGAAAGTCCATAAGAATTGAAGTCAATAGCCAGCATGCGTTCATGATACATACCCTGCTCCTCACTGGGCGACATGCTTTCCTGTTTCTTTCTGCATGATGAGAATTGAGAGGCAGCATGAGAATCCAATTTGTATCGGATCCTTTGGAATAATCCGCGAGCCAATTAAATTCCCAGCTAACTGAAGAATATTCAGTACTGCACTAGAAGCCAGAATGCTTGACCAATCATTTTGTTCATGTTTTCCCTTAAAAAAAACATTATGTGCATGTTTATGAATGACTCGTGAAGGTTGTAAACAAGAAACAGCTTCTTACCAGCACTCTGATTGAAACACACGCATCTACACGGCAGCAGCAGGAGCAACATCTGTTCACCAAAAGTTACTACTAAAAAAAACTTATATTAGACCCCTATTGACATCACTGACCATCAATGATGACTACTACTGACATCATTGACGATTTTTCGAAAAACACCGTCACTGATGAGATTAACATCACAGACGGATTTATCCAAAAACCGTATGTGATTCTGTCATACTCATCACAAACGGTTTTTGGTTAAAACCATCTGTGACGAGACTCTTATCACAAACATTTTTTTATCAAAAATCGTCTGTGATGAGCATGCTAGAATCACATAGGTTTTTGGCTAAAACCATCTGTGATTTTAATCTCACATGACTTATGATAGTAGACTTTTATGTGCTTGAGCATCGATAACATAACATATATTAACCAAATGTGTAGCTGAGATAGTATCCTCCGCCAGGAAGTGATGCACCAATGTGTGTGTGAAAAAATATAATAAGAAATCCAGAGTAATTATCCCAAAGAAGATGACAGTTGCGATGATCAAACATTCTAATAAACAAAACAAAGTACTTTAATCTGGGACAAGGCCAGATAAAATAAGTTAAAAGCAGGTAATAAAAAAGATCTGTGAAGCGTCTTCTATCTTCAGTTTGAGCAGCTTGGACCTGTTGCATTGCTTTTTCTACACAAAGCTTCTTATGTTTGTATCCTGTGGAATATAAGAACCTAGGTACCCTCATGACAGGCCCAAGAGGGAGGCCCAGAAGATACTCCCCGCGTCAGGCCCCGCTGCCGTGCGCAAGGGGACATATCCTAAAGGAGGTTGAACTTATATTTAGATATGAAAGATATGGTTGTAATCCGAGTCGTTAATAGGCCGGGTAGATGAAAATGTAAACTCTATCCTGTAACCGACTAGAATCTTGTAACCGATCGGAATCTCTTAACCGATCAGGACTCTGTAAGCCGCCCCACCCCCGCTATATAAGGGAGAGGGCGGGCAACAACAGAGGGGATCGGACTATCCAAGCCTAGAGCAATCAAGCCATAGAGCATAGCACACCTCATATCGCCCAGAGCATATTGCGCTTTGAGCAACCCCAGATCCCAGAGATCAGCATAATTCCAGCACACAGGATTAGGGTATTATCTCCTCCGTGAGAGCCCGAACCTGTATAATCTCTTGTCTTGTGTGACCATCGGGTTTGAGATCCAGCGCCTACCCTATAAATTTATTGCCGACTACAAAAGTCCCAGGGAAGTATTTATTCTGGAACTTCTACGAAGGGAGGTCACTGAAATAGGGATTATGTCTTTCTTCTTGCATGGACCCTTGGCCTTTTTGGGAGACTTATTGCTATTTTCATTAACAGGCAGAGCTAAAACAAGTGCAGAGTAAGGAATTATAGCCAGGCTTTTTATTTAAGTTCAAATCATCAGAGACAGCATTTGTAGGTTCTTCCAGAAATGGGCTATCAAATAGCTTACTCCAGGTCCTTTTTTTAGAGGTATCAAAATCAGTTTTCACCATTTGTAAAGAAAGTAAACCATGTAAACCTGTAACTGGAGCTCACTCAATAATTGAGTCTTGCTGATATAGTAGAATTTTATTTCACATTTCTTTGATAGCTTCAAAATCAAACTGGCCTAGCGGAGTCAATGGTTCTGAAATCTCTGGTGATTGAGACTGAGTTGGAATAATAGCTAGACCCCCTTCATTACTGCTTAGAGAAACAACCTCAAGAAAATAAACCTCCAAATCTGGAGAAAACTCCATACCAATCGATGACATAGCAGAATTAATTACAGAAGTGATTGATTGAGATTGTTGTTGTTCTAACATGACAGCATTCTCAGGATTAGAATTTAGTTGAGGTTGAGGCCAATTGTCCCAAGGGTCATCTGCTTCCATATTTGGAGCATTGTGAGGAAATGATGTCTCTTATGGATGAAATGCTGCCTCTTCTAGATGACCAACTCACCTCCAGGGAAAATTGGAGCATCCTCTTTTGGTGGTAAAACATCTGCAAGCTCAGTGTTGAGAATGTAAACCATCATTGTCCAAGACTCTCCTTGGCCTGCTGAAGTGTGACCTCTTTTGATCACTATTCTGCGAGGAATAGATAGGGTGTCCTGTATTAGAACTTTTGCAAGAACTCTACCTTTAACTCTATCATTGTCATGCCAATGAATTAATTTCCCAAATGAAGAAACAGCATGAGAAACATAATGAAATTTCGGAAAATCCAGCGAAAACCCTAAGAACATAATCCATCTAACTCAAGTGAAGGAAGAGGTTCTCCAATTAATTCTCTCATTATGTTTTATGAAGTGAAAAGAGTATTACATATCCAGCTACTCGGGTTGCTTGAGTACCATGATGTCTCTAGTAAATGCAGAGCTGAACTGAAAAAGACCAACTCCTAAGGGACGAGGAGTGCAGCGTAATACACGTACCATTTGCACTTATTCCACATGATCCCGAATGTTTTGAAGAGCCTGGTCCAGTTGGTCATCTTGAAGATGAGGTTCCACAATTGCAAGAGCAAACTCTTTATGCTCTTTCTCTTGGACTCCTGGGAAAACTAAGTTCGTTCGCAGCAGCCTATGCATTCCACCATCGTCCACCTACAAGCCTTCAGGGATGAAACGAACTAGATTAGGAATTCCAAAGTCCGCCATTTGCAAATTCGCCGAAGAAGACAAAGTATTGGTGGCTTTGGGAATGTTCTGTGTTCGTGTTCGGGAATGTGAGGAGTCGCGCGAGGGGAGAAGACGAAGAATGCTCGGTTGTTTTCACAATCTCCAAAAATTAAAAAAAAATCCCTCATCGCAGAGCTTATGGGCCTAAACCGTCTATGGTTTAGGCCCAAAATCGTCTGTGATCACCAAACAGGCCCCACCCCTGGTAGCCTCACAGACGGTTCTGACCTTGAACCGTCTGTGATGACACGAGTGTAACACAATACATATAGTCTTCTTTATCTTGCCCGCAATGCCCCCATTCCCCTAGCACTTCCCACAACCCCCTAACCCTAGTCGGGGCCCGCCCCCTCGGTTGCTCCCCCTCCCGCACAGCGACGTCCTCCTCCTCGGTGAGTCATGCGCAAAATCCTCCCCCTCGTCGTCTCTCCTTCGGTGAGTACCGCGCAAAACCCTTCCCCTCAATGGCGCCCTCTCCCTCTCGCCGTCTATATCTTGTTGGTTGTGTGCGCATCATGTGTAGCTTCAAATATGATCTGACTTTCCTTTGATTCAAAAAGCCGTTTATTAGAAACTTGTATAATCAAAACCCAACATTTAGGTATTAGGTCTTAGTAGATTGGAAAAATTAGGATAGTATTCTTACTATTTGCATGAATTGGGGAACCAATAACTATTCCAACTTTAGTTTTTCATTTTTGTATGCAATTACGCATAACTAATCTTTTGATTTTTTTCTGTTGCATAGTAGGTATCCTGTTATTACCAGCCTTATTTTCAAAATGAACATGAGAAACAAGCTTGTTGGATCTTATGTGCCATTTATTCGGATATTCACATGTGCTCTTGGTATACCTATATGAGCTACCATTCAGCATATATAGTCTAGGATGTTAAAACAAAATATAACACAATCAGATATTTTCTTTCAGGGTGCATTACTACCAATTTAGGCTTTTATTAGGTATTCTAAGACCACTAGTGTGTCTATATTGCTTATTTAGCGACAATAACCATATAAATTACATGATAATGGTATTGAGCCAAAAATTCAGATTGTTTGATATTCATATTACTTATTTATAGGGCTATTGCATTTTTACCTGTTGTTTGATATTCAGATTGTTCCAAATGCAATTCCATGACAATGATCTTTAGCCAAAAATTAGTAGATTTGCACTATTTGTTTTGATTGCCCTCTAAGTGTTTAATTTAATGCTAAATACATGCCCAGAATAGCCCTATACAAAATGGCTGACACTTCGAGGGTCTTTATATGTTGGATGTGCTCTAAGTGTTGTTGTTGGATTAGATATGGTCCATAATGATTCATATATGCCTACTTACTGCTGTTTGCTGAAATTCTTAGCTGACATCCATTAGTACTCAGTATACACATGACCTAGGGTCAATTAAATACCTTACCAATTGTATAGGTAAAATTTATAGAATTAAATATCTTACCAATAACTTCCAGTCAATATTTTTTAGTTCATCCGGGTGCTCTCAGATATCCTTCATTTTTTCCACTCCAATCCAATATGGAGGAAACTAAAGTTAGACAACATTCTAGAGATAGAAATATTTTACAAGGGGACAGAAGTATTGATGAGTTGTGAATTTGTTAGTTACCACTTGGGTTAATTTGTAAACCGTGTGATGTGAATTTGTAAGTTGTAGTTATGGATTCAACTTAATAATTATGAATTGCTTTATCCTTTCGATTATATCATTTTTGCAAGCTTTGAATTATGCACTTTACAATCCAAATACATCTACATATCCAACTTCGGTCGTGATTCATCATATATATATATATATATATCCCAGTGACTGCAAATTGCACACATAAGTTTAATAGATCCTGCAAACAAGATAGACAATATGGAAAAGCTGTTGGATGCTAAACAAAAACTCCAGGTAGAGATAGAACGATTGAGGGGAAAGTCTGAGTTAACAGAAAAGATTTATGACACGAAACAAAAACTGAAAGACATAGATAACAAATCGCAAGATATTAAATCTCTTAACAAGGTACTCATTATTAAGGAGTGTAGGGCGAGTGCAGAGATGGAAGAAGCTAAAGTTGAGCTTATAGAGGTAATATAAAGGTTTATAGTATTTAATTCCACGTGGTTACTGATAATATACCAAGATAACCTATTTTGACAACAAAATGATCGCTTTTGTAGGGATTAAGAGATATAACTAAAAAACTAGCCGTTATTGGTGTCAAACAAGTTGGAACTGTGCCCGAGTTGTGAAACTTTAGAGAGAACCGAAAAGCCTTTATTGCGGAAGCTATGGCATATATTATGGCAGACATAGAAACGCCCTAATGTCTCCTAGCCTTGTTTTGATCTATGAAATAATGTTGTTTCTCAATGTATGCTTGTTGACACTTATGGTATCATAACTTGTCAATGTATTATCACATGAAATTATCCTTAATATTTGTTCATCTCGAATCCAATGACTGAATAATGTCTTGCTTGTTGGAACCAAAAAAAATTTCTTCCCCTCTTGGTAGAACTTTCACGAATAGTACCTATTGTTCGAAATTTTCTTCTCTTTAAATATTTCTGCAACGACATCTACAAGGCACAACCAGTTATAGATTTTGTAATTCAATATCTAAATATCCTAAATGCATCGAAGCACATCTTGTCTGATCGGGATCATCTAAAAATATGAACATTTGTAGATAAAAGTGCTACAAATGTACATACTTTAAGATGATCTGGCCAGATAAGATATGCCTCAAAGCATCTCAGATGTTTAGATATTTAATTACAAAATTTATAACGGGTTGTGCCTTGTAAATGTCATTAAAGAAATATCTAAGGAGAAAGAAATTTTGAACAATAGGTACTACTCATGAAAGTTACGCCAAGAGTGGTACGAAAAAGTGTTATCCCAGACGATTCTATACAAAAACCGTCGTGATAGATACATATCACAGACGGTTCTTAATAAGAATTGTGATAGGTATATATCACATATGGTTCTATATAATAACCGTTTATGATATATAAATATTACAGATGGTTCTATATACAAATCGTCTGTGATAAGTGTTTTACAGACGGTTCAAAAACCGTCTGTGATTAGCTGCATTATCATTGACACATAGTTACAGATAGTTCAAAAAACTGTCTGTAACGATGTTTTTGAATCATCTGGGGTAACCTTTCTGCAGTAGTGAGTGAAACAAATCAAATCGATCGGATTAAGTGGAGACCAAAGCTACGACGTAGTACAATCGTCGCATGATGCAGCCCAGAAAAGGAGCTACCGACAGTTGTGTTTCTTTCCAAATTTTTCCTACCAAACTCTTTGTCCAGATTTTCCCAGAGATATGATATAAGTTAGACCGATCGCGCTGTCCTTGGCAAGTATATTTGTTATCACTTTCGCCACAAGTCTCATTCTGGAGAAGCAATTGTGCATGTTTAAAATAACGCGATAGATTCAGTACAGTAGTCCTAAAGATATTCATGTACTGTCGGTATTGGTGGATCATAGAAGTACGACCTTCGTTTTAAATATGAAAATTGCCAGTTCCAAGCAGAATGAAAACGAAGTTTCGTGCCCCATTGGCTACGAATACCATTTTCTGCAGTTCATTGTACCAACCACGAAATCAACAAAGACTTCATCATTTGCTCGTGGAATGAACTTTCAGTAGCCCCTTCTTCTCAGAGGCAGCTCCTGTACTTCCCGGAAAGCCACCCAAAAATCGATTTTGGCTTCATTTGATGACTCACATTGTTAACCTATACCGCGTTGATTAGTTGGACTTTTACCGTCATAAGTTTGATTCGAAATGATCTGAACCTGGCAAGCAGACTAATTTGGGCTGAGAATTATGCCCTATTTTCTAAATGCGCGCATGAAAAATATTAAGATGTGTCATGGAAAGGGTTTCAACTTTAAAAAGATGGTACATGCAATGAACACAAATACTACTCTTCTGTTATTTAATTCATGAACAAATTAATATGGTGTTTGATGCGTAATCTCGTAAAGATGACGGCCCAATGGACATAGAAAATAATTCTGGTACGAACATTGACGTATGAAAATTAAAATTCTTTTCTGTTTAACAGAACCTCAGCTCAATTATTGTACCTTAATAATAAGTTACAATAGCAGCTGGAAGATATTTGCTTTTTCTTAACAAGCATATTTGTTTATTTATCTGGAAACAAGTGGGCGCTTGAATGATTTGACAATTCGACATGCATTGATCTGGAAGCAACGGCTTATTACTGTTGCGGCATTGCCTATGCACAATATAGGGATAGAGTTTGATTAATTCTGTGACATTTTGGCACTTATATTTCTATTCAGCTGTTCTACACACAAATGTAACCGACGACATGAACGTATGGACTAGCCTAGCACGTTAGTGAATAGCGATCATGAGAAGAAAAGTAATCAGGACAGGTTTATATATCCCCCAATGGTCCACAGGACCAAAAGAAAATTAGAGGAGGCAATGCACATGTGACAAGACTACTGTTATGTATTAAATAGAGCAAATGGATTTATTAAATTAACATGATATCAATGGAAGATATACTATTTGTGTGGGATCGTGACTAGTATGCCTACTTATAATTGTATTACAACTTATAAGCAAAAAATACGTACCGGCATTATTTTATCGAGTATGTCCCATAAACTACTAGAATTATATATGATCCTATTGTTATCTCCGCATAAACAAAATAATGTAAAAGGGGGGTAAATTAATTATAGGTGAAAGAACGATCTTGAATAAATTGTTCCGTTGATGGACTGGAGTATGAATATCAAAAGTATATTACCTTCGTCGAAAAAAAAAGTATTACCTTGGAAATCTTTGGTCCTGCACAATGGGTTAACGAAATGAACGGAGTTTATCGCTACTAGAATTCAACAGTTTCCCTAGTTACGAATATCTTACTGCCGGTAACATCATGTTCGTGAACAAATACATATAGCATGTTAAATTGTCCATGCATCCATGCTTCTTTATTTCATTTTCTTCTATGTTTGGGTGGGCTTGGAATCTTGGGGCTGCTGAATTAAGTAGGTACCGCGGTCTTCTTGTTTAATACTTCCTCCGGTTACGAGTAGTTATCGTTTTAGATATAGATGCAGTCAAAATTTTGAAACTTTGATTGTTAATATCTTTTTAAATGTTTAAATTGGATACATAAAAATCATGTATAGATTTGTCTCAAAAATTAATTGCATAATATTTACAATTTTATTGGGTTTTATAAATATATTATAATAGAAGTTATTAGTAAAAGCTGTCTTGAAGACCGTATCTATCTCTAAAACGATAACTATTTGTGATCGAAGAAAGTACTGAAAGAGTATATTATTACCACGTATTGTTGGACAAATCCACGAAAGATTTTGTCAGCAAAAGTACTCTTCCATTTTTGTTAAACGGAATTAGCCAGACTATATATAATGCACGCTGCCACCTGCCACACGCACTGCACAATTTCTTTAAGAACACTAAGTCTGAGTTGCTTTCCTTGAATTGTAAGCAAATTGGAGTTAACTATCACCAAGTGGTTTGAAAAAGTTGTCATTGGTAGGAAATTCCTCAAGGTTGTCCTTGTTAGCGAGGCTTGTCGCCATTTGCTTGACCGCATCAAAGTCCATACAGTTGCTAGTTGATAACCCACCAGTAGAAAATACTAAAATTGCCGCTGAAGTGAGTTCTTTCGAAATAAAGCCACTCGATGGAGCCACAGTGTCGGGGATCGGTCATCCTGACACGTGTCCAGGTTCGCTCCGGGGCTTTAGAACGTTTTCCCCGAGTTTGGAGGACTGTTCCCGAGCTCGGGCGGAGGTCTCCCTGAGCTCGGAGGACGGTTCCCGAGCTCGGGCGAGGGTTTTCCCGAGCACATGCTGGCTCCCGCGACCTCGGCAACCTTAACCCGGTCTCCAGCATAGTATTCCTCTTTCTTACGTGACCTCTCTCCCCTGCGTGGGAACTGGGATCACCAACTCCTGTCAAATCCCCTGCGTGGGAACTAGGGCGAACTGCTCCTGTCAGACCCCCTGCGTAGGAACTAGGGTCAACTACTCCTGTCAACTCCCGTCAAGTCCCCTGCGTGGAACTAGGGTCAACTGCTCCTGTCAACTCACAGACACCGCCCGACGTCTGCATTCGAGATCAGCGCCCAGGAGTCTATAAAAGCGCTGGACTACCCCGATCAAAAGAGCAAGGAAAACAAGAGACCACGAAACAAGAGACAACAGAACACACAGCAAGAAAACAAAGGAGATGAGCTGATACACCTGCAGGCACACTTGTACGCCACACCACCTCGTCGAGCTCTCCCTCGGTCACCACTCCCGAGCGGCCTCGAGGTCGAGCTCCCTGTTCGTCCTCCCCCGATGAGCTTTTAGTCACCTTTCGCCTACGGGCAAAACTGGAGTAGAGCTATTACCCGACCCAAGGGGCTCGAACCAGTATAAACGTTGTGTCCCCTGTTCGTTTGCCCTTCTTCCCCGAGCTGTGCGCCTACCGACGCTCCCTCCTTCCCGGATGAGCACGACTCTGGGCCTCACCCTTTTACACGATCCTTCCCTCTTCTTTGCGGTTGACGGTCTCTATCGTCGACACACAGTTAACTAGAGTTTTGTTCTTAGTATTCTTGTACATGTCGCATGTCACGTTCTCACCCCAAGGAAAAGGAAGAAATCCGTCACGGTCATACAGTAAGCACTTAGGCGATGATCCATGCATGCATGCATGCATGCATGCCACGGGAATCTTCCATAGCAAACAAAACAAAAAAACAAGACGGTATGCAAATTAAACGCGAGAGGAGCGAGCAGTGGTCACATCAACGGAAACCAACAAATGCATCGCATGCAGGACCCCATTTACACGCACGATGATGCGTCTGCACACGCTCGTCATGCACGCCCCTCTTCCCTCGATGCGCCGTCACACGATCGAGTTATTCTCAAATGGTGATGGCCTTCCTGGGCGGAGCTAGATTAAAAACCTAGAGAGGGCAATCTTGAAGGAACCGTACGTGAAGAAACAAGTTTTAATTGTGAGAAAAAAGAACCAATTCAGTGTTGGGTACTACTTTCTTTAAGGCAAAATACCAAATACTAATTGATTTTTGCAGATGGAGGGAAGGCCACGACCCTTTTTGGCATTATTATTCGGCTACTACTGCTGCACTTGCGGGCCGAACAGTACGTATTGCTGCCTCGGCGCTTTGTCTCCCTGAAAAAACAAATCGTCTCATTTTCCATGGGTTTATGCATGGTTAAATCACGGTGCAGCTGCCATACTGATTGCTACCTCCATATGTATTTTCTTTTGGCATATAAACCATGAAAATATTAGAAATAACTAGATTATCTATAATTGTTATCTTTAAACACTATATTTGGTACATGTATCTAAAGAATATAAAATAATTTTGAATATTTATTAGAGTTATAAAGATAACATCACACTAATTTTTGTATTAAGATATAAAATATATGTTATATTAATATAAAAAACTATTAAAAAATACTCTCCAAAACATGGATGGACGGAGGGAGTACTTATTAGTAGACTCTTTTTTGCTGCGTGAATACCAGTAATGCTGCTCAACTTGACGTCAAATCAAGAAGACACGTGTTTATCTCTCAAGCTTCTCTGTTCTTATCTGATTTGCATCCGACATATGCGTGTAGCTCGATGGATCGATCAAGCTGATCTGCCTCTAATCTGAGAGGCGGAGAGATACCAGGGCTGCAAGAAACCGGAGGAATTAACAACACGAGCGCACGGGGCGCGCGTGGAGGCGAGACCCCGGAAGCTGAGGCCGCGGATGCCGATCTGCCATTCTCATTGACCCCCGATTTGGCGCATCGGCACGGGGCAGCGCCTCGACAAACGCAGACGGGATCGCCATATTTTTGCGGCATGTGAGAACGCCCGCCGGCGCATACATTGTCCAACCCCTTAAACAACAGAACCCCAAAAACGGCGTTCGATATAGTATCAAGACATAGCGTCCGCGATATCTCAAACCTAGCTTAAACTACGCCGAGCGAGCGAATGGGGCAGCGTTGAAACCCTTCGAGATCCGGCAGCGTGTGGAGCAACGCAATCATTATATGGCGGGGCGCGGCGCGCTTGTCGTTACGCTGGGAGGGGTAGCTCTCAAGTCCGAAGAATAACAAGAGACATGCTCCTCGTGCGAGGCCTTGATATTGCCCGTTTGTTCTCTTGTGTAGTTGTTACGCGGTGCTCAAGATTATAATAGCTGAGGCCCTTTCAGACATGTAAAACTTTTGCCGATCATTCCACATACGTGTACTGGTGTACTATCTTGAAGAGGTTGCAGATAAGGGATTCAACTCTCGTGACTCGTGAGCCGTTTCAAAGAAGTTGGAGCAGTTCCAGACAAATACCTAACTAGTAGGAAGCCCGAGTGCTGCAGCGGACGAACAATGGAATCCCTCGGAACCACAAAAGAAAACTAGTCATTTGGACGTTGATATATTCTCCAAAATACAACTTTGATTACTCATTTTTATTATAATATATGTATAAACTTATTAAAATTATAATATCACAAAAGTACTTTTTAAGATAAATCTACATATATCATTTTCATTTATCCATTTTAAATATTCAAAAATATACAATAGCCTAAGTTGATAATGTTTGACTCGTAACCCTTTTTGTGTGAGTCAGCGGGTAGGAAACCTTCTTATGCTATGGTTTTTATCAAGAACCGGTAACTACTTCGCTATGGTATTTATAGCATAGTCACACAAAACTGTTATGACAAAAGAACCTGCAAAAAGCATCAACACATATCTTCACTTCACTGTCTTCTCATAGCCTTAGAAATAATACAGTGCCGGACTACTGATTTATTGGAAACTAAAATCGGTGGTCATCTGATAATGGTTCACTCCTGTATAGCTTCATCGCATGTGTCAAAATTGTGGATAATTAATGGATTTCTGTAAATAGGGATCACGAAATGACTGTAAGGCTGTGAGTTTCATAGAAACAATGGGTAACTTTGTTTCACATTTATGCACTGCAATTAGATTATTCCAAAGTCCAAATAACACAAAGACATAAACTCACTGGAGATCGGTAACAGAACAACACAACTTCATTTTATATCCGAATCACTTCGAGTAGGAATCAAAGAAAACTAAACTGACAGGAATTTTGAACCAATATGCGTTGCATATCCCAATACCATTCAACGAAAACGAAAACAATTTTCAATCTTGAATTCAAGTAAAAGCCCCCAACATGCATCAAGTGTGGCACCAAGAAACACCAGGCTGACAGTTATAAATCACTGATCCTTTGCAAAAGTGTCGTATCGGTACCGTATACTTATCGGATATGACGATCCTCTACGATCCTTCCTGATATCGTATCGAAAAGGATCGGTGAAATTCAGTATTTAAAATTAATAAAAATAATCTCGATCCTTCTCCGATACTCCCCGATACTTCTAGCCTAAAAACATAAAGCCGAGCCCAATTTAAACCATTTCTCCTAACCCTAAAATCTCTCTTTCTCAATCATTCCACCCAGTTATCTCTCATACCGTTGACTCCTCTAAAATCCCTAGACCTAGTAGCCACTGCCCTCCACCCATCCGATCGACGACTGCTACTAGCCGCCACTTCCCCTCCAGCCTCCACTGAGCCTACGGGCCACCACTGTAGTCTCCCCTCCCTTCTCCCTCTGCAGTCTCACCGCCGCCACCCCTCTACCCAGCCCAGCGGCCACCACTATCACCTCCTCTCCCTTCTTCTACCGCCACCAAGTCTACTCATCACCGTCACCACCGTCTCCCACCTTTACAATCTCGTCACCGTCTTCTCCCTTTGCAAGCCACCGTAGTATTCTCCCTCCGCTGTCGCCTTCTCTCTTATATTTTTTTAATTTTTTAAACATGTATATACTTAACGTATCGTCAGATTCTTATTTTTGAGAAATTGCGTATCGTCGTACCGGTATTGTATATCGGTGATACATAAGCTGACACCGTACTTTTTGCTATAATGTAAGGCTATCTTTTTCCCCTTTTATGTGTACTATCAAGTCTAGGGGGTCATCCTCAAAGCCCCTGTAAGAACAGTAAGAGCAAACGAAGTAACACCATACGATGAATAATGAACTCGTGCTTTTCTTTGACGTATGCACATAATAGATGTGGGACGTAATGCTTGCTTACTTTTGCTTCTCTAAGGATTTGATTGACACATCATGCTAAACCCTAAACATACAAAATGACCTTCTACACCAGCATACCAAATAGCCCCATTTTTAGGAAGATAACTGTAAGTTTTGATGCAATCTCCTGAAATCTCACCAGGAATTGACCTTTTTTTAGTGAGATCAGAGGTAGGAAATTCCAAAATGAAACAGCGACAGATTAGACACATACCATTTGGCACCAATGAGGCCCGTTGGCTAGGACTCCAGCAAGCATGCTGGGGCGTGCAAATATTTATCGGCCTTCAGATGTTTTACACCAACATCTTGTAAGCTCTCTACCACCTTCCTTTTTGGACGTAAGCAAAGGATGCTGACGCTAATTAGCTTATCAACATTTTGGTGTCAAATAACTAAAAAGAAATAACTTTGCTTGATTAAACATACAGCTACATCTTAATAATAAAAGGAGTGCCTGAAGGAACCAAGCTGGGATCTGCAATATGAACTTCTAGAATCTGTAATCAAACATGCAAAAGCTCTGTCATTACCGAGCCAAACTAATACTGCGTATATACTTTGAAAAAAAGTCCATATCGCATTTAAAATTTTGCTAACCCGATTTTTATGTCTTCTTCGTTCTCAGTCCCTTTGGTCCATTGTAGGATGGTTTTCCTAAGGCCTTGAATTCGTTGGCAAGGTGATCAGGGTCCTCTCCCTGGTCCTATCGAACCAGTGACCTAGGATTGAATATGTTTTGCCTTTCCCCGATGGTTCCGCATTCCAATGTGAGTAGGATTCGCCAGGGATGAGCGACTTATTTAGCCTATGCGAAGCACGAAGCATAAGAGAAGAGTGTAGTGAAGCGAGTGTAATACTTGTAGCTAGGGATGGCAATGGGGACCCGATCCCTGTATCCCCGCGGGGAATTCCCCTATTAGAGGACGGGGACGAGGGAAATCTCTCCCCGTGGGGGCTTATCGGGGAAAATATTGCCCCCGTCGGGGATCGCGGGGACTAGGACGTTCCCCGTCCCCGATCCCCGTCCCCGTGTTATCACTAATAAGTGGAAGTAAATGATCATTCTCAAAATAAAAAATATATATGTGAGGTTATTATTAATAAATATGCTAAATATGAATTAGTGATTCACTCACACTTCAACCACATATGCACCATTACTCTAGTGATTCATTTATGTAGCATGTGATATTTTATATAGCATTTTCGGGGATTATTCCCCGTCGGGCCCCGCAAACCCGTTGGGATCGGGGACGGGGGAGAATTAAGCCCCGTGTACGTGTACGGGGACGAGAAAATTTTGCTTATCGGTGATTGGGGATGGGAGGGTGCTCCCCGCGGGGATTTCCCCCGTTGCCATCCCTACTTGTAGCGAATATAAGTAGTGTCAAAGCCTACACTAGCTTAGCTTTGCAGATGTTTTCAGGATGAAGACGGTGATACGATACCACTCCCAGTGATGATAAGATTCACTCATAGCATAGGTGGAAGATCCATCCAATTTTCTTTATAAAGTCCGTCCAGCATCCCAAACTATGAAATCATGCATTTGACACCTCGAACTTTACAATCCGGTTTAAATAACACTCTGACCTAGTTTTGCATAGTGGTATCACGCGTGGTGTGATGAAGTGAGTAATTTTGCCACGTAAGATGACACACGAGACAAGTTTAAGTCAATAATAAGTGAGGCTCGCAGAGTCTTTTCTTCCTAATCGAAATAGATAGCTTTTCTTCCGAATCGAAATAAAGAGGGAGGGAACTACATGGGCTAATAGCCATAAAAGTATGATTGATGCTCGGCAGGGGAGAAGCCCATGTGGGCCCACTTGTTATTAACCTAATTTGACTACGTATCATCCTACGTGACAAAATCGCCTATTTATTATATCACATGGGCAATATTAGCATGTGAAACCAGATCATAGTATTATTTGAACCGGATTACAAAGTTTGATGGATCAAATATCTGATTTTATAGTTTGGGACGTTGGAATTAATTTCGTTCGAAGTGTTATATTGACTTCTTTAAAAAAAATGCATCCCTGACAACCACAACTCATCCAAAGCAGAAACACCAATCCTGCAGGTAAACCACGAAGAAGTACGAAATGCATGTCATAATCAGCCACAATTAGACCATCCAAAAAGGGAAGATGACAATCAACAGGCGAAATCCTGACGAACTCACCAGTACCTCGAAGACAACACCTTAGATTTTGGGCAGCATCGGTAAGGCACCAAGTGGATGGCTATGTTGTATCGGAAGCCCAGAGCCTGTCCCTTGATCCGGCGATAGACACCAGACGCAAGAAAAAACAGAGTTTCTCACAGCAATCGCTAATTCTGCTTCTCCTGAACTTCCTAGCGACAATACAGCAAACTGCTCTTCTACCGAATAGAAGTTTTGGTGAAAGATTCAAGCACACTGATTTCTTTTTGCGGTGCAAAACTTCACACCCTTTTCTGTTTATTTCTCAAATACTTATACTCAAACTTTTACAGAGAAAGAAAAACGGACTCTGCTTCTATACGGATTGAAACTCAGATTTATCGAACCGTCAACGACTCCAAGACCTATTCTCAAGACTTTCCTTAACATCTACGATACGTAAAGAACATAGAAAAACAACCGAAAGGAAAATCGAAAACAAACCTTAATTAGCAAAACAAGATTAACTCAACAAAACTCCCCTAATCTTGTTTTCCTGTCTTCACCTCCACAACACCAAACTTTTCACGCATCTCGGTGAACTTAATCCTTCCTAGTGCTTTTGTCGTAATATCGCTAGTTGCTCTTGAGTTGAAACATGTTCAATTTCTAGTTCTCCTTTCTCAATACAATCTCTTATGTAATGATACCTCGTATCTATATGTTTGCTTCGATCATGATGTACCGGATTCTTGCTCAACATAATTGTCGACTTATTGTCCACTTTCATTACTATCTTTTCTCTTCTTGGTTCATAAGATTTGCAAGCAATCTCTTGAACCATACTCCCGGCATGCACTGCAGCTTGCTGCCATATACTCGGCTTCACGTGATGACAGAGCTACGACCTTTTGTTTCTGCGATGCCCAACTAATCGATTTGAGCCAAAGAAAACACTATACCCGAGGTACTCTTTCGGTCATCCAAATCGCTGCAAGGTCGCTGTCGCTGTAGCCAACCAAAATTGGTTCATCTTCTTTCTTTCGGGTATACATACACCCATAGCTTATTGTCCCTTTCACATATCGCAGATTCGCTTAATCGCCGCCATATGTTGTGTTGTGGGTGCTTCCATGTAGCGACTAACAATGCCAATCGAATGCGCAATGTCGGGCCTAGTGTTCACCAAGTATCTAAGGCTTCCCACTATGCTTCTAAACCTTGTTGCATCAACAGAGGATTGGTACTCACCTTGCTCAGTTTTATCCTTTCCTCCATAGGAGTAGAAGTAGCATTACAACCCGACATCCCACATTTCTCCAAAATCTTCAAAGCATATGCCTTTTGACACAAAGAAATTCCATCTCTACTTTGATTTACTTCAATGCCGAGATAGTATGATAACAGTCCCAAATCACTCATTTTGAAAGCTTTCTTCATTTGATTTTTGAAGCATTCAATCTCTTGAATATCCGGGCCGGTTATGATCAAGTCATCTACATACACCCCAACAATCAATGTCTTGCATCCTTTACTCCTTTTGTAAACAAAGATGCTCCAAAGGACATCTCTCAAATCAAGGGAGATCAAGGTTCTGTCTAATTTTGCATTCCAAGCTCGTGGAGCTTGTTTCAATCCATATAGAGCTTTCTTGAGTTTTAGCACTTTAGTTTCCTTCCCTTTTATTTCAAAACCAAGCGGCTGCGACACAAACACATCTTCTGTTAATTCGCCATTTAGAAATGCTGACTTTACATCCATATGATGTACTTGCCATGCTTCTTGAGCGGCTAGCGCTATCAACAACCTCACCGTCTCAATTCTCGCCACCGTGCAAAACTTCTTCATAATCAATTCCTTGTTTTTGCACGCACTTTTGCAACCAACCGTGCTTTGTGCTTGACAATAGTACCTTGTGGATCTTTTTTAACTTTGAAAATCCACTTTAGCCCTATTGCTTTCTGTCCATTTGGTAAGTCTGCTATGCACCATGTTTCATTATCTTGAATAGCATCTATTTCTTCCTGCATAGCATTTATCCAACATTGATGTTCAGCTGCTTCTTCAAAGTTTCTGGCTCTTCGGCACTAATTAAACACATGCCGAGTTCCTCAGCCAACTCTCTTGGATCTGTGATGTCATACGCTTTCCGCAAAGATCGGGTCTTGTTGTGTATTTCGAAGGTGCCGATTCTGAAATTGCTGGAGAGGTTGCTTCTGAACCTGCTGTTGACATCACAGGAGTCGAATCTCCTTGGACAGAGACATCTTCACCCAATTCTGTCCCCATGTCGGGCTGTCCAAAATCACCCGCAGAAGTGTTTTCACTTGGGTTCTGACCTTCATCACAATCAGGGGGTAAGTGCCAAGTGAATGTACTGCAGTTTGCTTCTTCTTTTGATTCCCAATTCCATCTTTTCTCTTCTTCAAACAATACATCTCGAGTTACATGAACTCGGTTATTTTTCGGATCATAAACTCGGTATGCCTTAGCTCCTTCGGCATAACCAAATAACACCATTGGCATACTTCGATCATCTAGCTTCTTGAGATTTGGTTTGACGATTTTTACATGCGCTAAGCATCCAAAGGTTCGAAAGTGCCGTACCTTCGGTTTTCGTTTATGCCAAGCTTCATATGGAGTCTTGCCTTCTAGACTTCGTGTAGGTGATCGATTTAATATATATACTGCCGTCCGACAGCTTCACCCCAAAACTTTCCGGAACATCCTTGCTTTTCAGATGCATCTTGCCATTTCTACTACCGCTTGATTCCTTCGCTCCACAATTCCGCTTTGTTGTGGAGAGTAAGGAGTCGTAGTTAACTTCTTAATGCCCTTTTCTTCACAGTATACTTCGAATTCAATTGACATGAATTCGCCTCCTCTGTCCGTTCGGATGGCTCTCATTTTCTTGCCTGTTTCGTTTTCTGTGGCAGCTCGGAATTTCTTGAAATAGTCGAATGCTTCACTTTTGTTTTTGAGTAATTCAATCCACATGTATCTGCTGTGATCATCAACTATTAGCAAGAAGTAACTCTTACCTGCTGGCGTAGAAGGAGTAATTGGGCCGCAGAGATCACAGTGCACTTGTTCCAGGACTTCTTTTGATCTGTACTGTGAAACTTGCGGAAACGGCCGGCGGTGCTGCTTTCCCAAAGAACACCCAACACAAAATTGTTCAAGATGATCTACAACCGGCATTCCTTCTACCATCTGCTTCACGCCAAGGTTCCTTAATGCTCTGAAGTTTAGGTGCCCATACCGATTATGCCACAGCCAAGCATTGTCAGATGTAGTAGCTAGTAGACAAACCGGTTCGGTGGTATTTAAATCCAGAGTATAAAGTCGGTTCTGTGATCTCTTTACCCGAGCCAACAGTGAGCCTGCACAATCGTATATGTGCATGACGCCATCTTCGATCTTTATCTTGCTGCCGTTTTCATCTAACTGTCCGAGGCTAATAATTCTGCTTTTTAGTTGTGGTATGAAGTATACATCCGTAAGCTGCCTGTGTTCATCGTTCTTGCATTTCAACAACACCGTACCTTGCCCACAAATGCTCACCTGCGATCCATCTCCAAATTTCACAGTGCCTTTCACTGATTCATCTAGATCAGCAAAGAGGTCTCTTGAACCTACCATATGGTTACTTGCTCCTGTGTCAAGGAACCAAATGCCTTCAGATTTGGCTGAATCAAGTTCGTGATCAGGAAATACCTTATTTTCATTAAGCATGACTAATCGATTTTCCCTGTGGGCGATTTCATCTACTGATGCCCTTTGATCTTCATGATTTCTCACTTTCTGGACGTCTTGGTCCTTTCTAGCCGGAACTGCTTCACGTGAGATGACGAGAGCAAAATCACTTTGGTCACCACGATTATCTTGCTGCTGGATGTTTTGAGTTAACGTGCATGCTTCGGCTAGTAACAACGCAGGATCCATATCCTCTTTTTTCTGAACATAATGAGCTTGTTCCCTCCTTGGTTTTCGACATTCACTCCGGAAATGCCCCATCATATCACAATTATAGCACTTGATTTTTGATTTATCAAATCTCCGAATTTCCTTTCTTCACTGTCTTCGTTCGATACCTTTCATGTTCACGGCCTCGACCACGCCCATGGCCTCTTCCTCGCCACGCCCTCGCCAAAAACAGCTCTTGTACCGAGTTTGAAGCTTCATTATGTTTCTTGTCCTTCGCGCGAGACTCTCCTATTGCGTGCGAGTAAGCATAAGTTGCTCTCCATCCTTCTCTCCATGACCACGGCGTCTTCCCTTGGTACTTTCTTCAAACGCCTCAGCGCCCAATCGCTTCTTGCAGCGACATATTTTCAACATCGCTAAATTGTTCAATCGTACAACAATTTGCATGAATCGATCGCACGCGATCAACAATTTTCCCACGACCGTGTCGTCTTTCAATTCAAAGACCAAGTGATCGTATCTCACCCACCAATGCGGTCAATTTTGTGAGAATTCCACAATACTCTCACTATCTCCCATGATCAACCGATCAAATTGACGCCTTAGTACTGTACTCTCGCTTTCTTGACGCGATCTTCCCGACACGCATATCTCTTATTGCCTCCCACGCCTCCTTTGCCGCTTCCATACCGCAATGGCCATCATGACGTTATCCGGGATGGATGAGATATTGTCGCTAGAGCGCCTTGATCTCTTTCTTCATCGATCAATGCATCGCCTCAATTGCTCGCCAAACACCTAGTGATCGGAGGATGATCTTCATCTTCACGCCCAAAGTCCGTAATTTGTGTCATCTAGCATAGGGTATCGAATTGGTACTCCCTTGGCGCCATCTTGAAACTCTTCCTTTGGATCGCCACTCTCTCCCGCCGGAAGTCGATTTCGATGCCGACTGCTCCCGGACATTGCCGTTGAAAGCTATAGACAACCGGCTCTGATACCACTTGTTGTATCGGAAGCCCAGAGCCTGTCCCTTGATCCGTCGATAGACACGACGCAAGAAAAACAGAGTTTCTCACAGCAATCGCTAATGCGCTTCTCCCGAACTTCCTAGCGACAATACAGCAAACTGCTCTTCTACCGAATAGAAGTTTTGGTGAAAGATTCAAGCACACTGATTTCTTTTTGCGGTGCAAAACTTCACACCCTTTTCTGTTTATTTCTCAAATACTTATACTCAAACTTTTACAGAGAAAGAAAAACGGACTCTGCTTCTATACGGATTGAAACCTGTATTTACTGAACCGTCAACGACTCCAGTACCTATTCTGAAGACTTTCCTTAACATCTACGACACAGAAAGAACATAGAAAAACAACCGAAAGGAAAACTGAAAACAAACCTTAATTAGCAAAACAAGATTAACTCAACAGGCTACCGACGAGCACCTTCCTAACATGGTCGCTTACACCGCTGGAACCGCTGCAGCAGAGGGGGCAACACATCATCGGCATTCGGCAACATGGTGGGAGATGACGGCCCGAGGCGCACAAGAAGCACACTCGCCGGCGTGGTGAGCGGTGACGCCAGCAGGTGCGAGGGCGGAGAGAGGGTAAAGGGAGAAAGAATGGTGGTCTGCTGCGGAGAAGAGTCGTACGTGGTCGGGGGCGCAACGGCGAGGTAGGCGGCGGTGTGGGCGGAAGGAGGCCGCCAGCAAGAGGGGATCGGGATAGGGGTCGGGATCGTGAGGGAAGCCGCGCTGGACTCCTCCGAAGGGTTGTGAGGAGAGGGGAAAAGGGCACCGGCGTGGACGGACAGATGCAGGACGCGCGGCAAATCGAACGGCCCTCATCTGCCCGGGCCTGAACAATAATACACAGTAATACAGTGTTTGAGACGTGGCGGCTTAATCTTCTGACCACAAAAACTATAGGTTTTATGTGATGTCCAAAATGTACTGTATTTGATATGGCTACCAAAGCACATAAGCAAATAATAAAATAGAATAAACGTACCACGTCTTAGGGTCTGATTCAACAATATCGATCCGGTGTATGTACTACTTGATTTTACCTTTTCTTTGCATTTTTATATCTGTATATGTAACTAGCTGCGTGTACGCGGCGCACGCCGCGCTAGCCGTCATGCGCTATCGCGCGAAAATATTTCGGATTTTTGGGGGTTTCTCGCAAAAAAGCTAGGCTCGATTGTAATTTCGTAATTTTTGGGGGGCTTTTACACAAAAAAACTAATTTCGGAATTTTCAGGGATCTTGTTGCAATTTTTAGGGACCTTGTTGCAAAAGGGGGCTTGGATGGTAATTCCAAAAAAATCTAGGGCATTTTCGTAAAAAAAAATGGCACTCACGCCCTCGCCATGTCGCGCGACGTGCACGTGCAAGGCTGAGGAGTCGGCCATGCGACCTGGCTGGCACAGGGGAGATGCGCCACCGCTGCGTCACGCGTGGCTTGTGATTGAGGCAAGAACAAAATTAATTAAGTTGTCCCCGATGATGCACAGGGTAGGCGACGTGGCATAGAACAGAGCGGCCGCATCGGAGGGAATCGGCATGGCACCGTGAGGAGCCCAGAATCCCCCAGGATTTAATTTATGAATTATGGATCCTAGCTTTAGTTGGAAGCAATAATCTTTTCATGTAAATGTATAAAGGGCATTGCTATCTATCATCGGTACGGATGCATCGCGAAATATCAGACGTTTGTCTCCACTTCTATATTCTTTCTCTCTCCCCACCACGGCACATCCTTCCTTGGCCTCATGAACTCGAGCGTCCTCCTCCCACCCTCCATGTCAATTTCTCTCTCTAGTTGTAGCTCACTCGCATGCCCCTGGATCTTGCTGGTTTGGTCAAACTGAGTTGGTTGAGTTGGTCCCTGCTTGCAGAGGAGTATGGGAGGAGGAAGAAGAGGAAAATCCAACTTTTGTTGTCATTGACATGTAGGCCTACATACTGGCCAAACAATAGTGGATCCTGACCCAACGGGCAATATGGACATTTTGCTAACATTCTTTCTCCTAAGATGGCTGAAAATCATATTTTGTTGGTAAGAGTGTACCAAAGCAAGCATTCACCTTTTAGTAGTGACTTTCAGCGAAGACAAAGAAAACTAGTATTCTAAAACAAATGCCACAAACTAATAGTGTCATATTATCTCAAATGGTTTTTGATTGGACGAAACACCAGTTCACCACAACGGAGAAACAATTGGCAACCTAATCTTTGTTTATTCCCGCGATAAGGCTAACAAGCTCATCATTGGGTTCCTTACTATAAAGTACTGCGCACAGCTCTCACGCCAACGCAGACCGACACAACAGTGCAATCGCAGCCTCCTCTCATAGCAAAATTTTACTTCCTTTCTTCCTGCCTCCTACGCTGAGGAGGTCTCGTCGTCCTGCACCTGAGGCGGCATTTCTCTCTCCTCCATTGATGGGGTGCAAGACTTGCAAGAAGCCCAAGGTGCACTATCGGAAGGGCCTGTGGTCGCCAGAGGAGGACCAGAAGCTCCGCGACTACATCCTCCGCTACGGCCACGGCTGCTGGAGCACCGTCCCCGTCAAGGCTGGTAAGAACCAAACCAAGCGATGCTGCATTCGCAATTCTCCAAAGAATTGAGGGGGAATTGAGCAGAGTTTTGTGTACTTGCATTGCACCGAGCTCTAATTCTAGCAGCAAGAAAGTTCTTGTCCAATTCTCCTCTAGTGTCTCTGAAATGTATCTTGGTTTGTGGGAAGGGAAAATATGGAAAAAAAATCCAATTGTTGCTCAGCTTTCAGAGAACAAATAATGAAGCTCTCTAATTTCGCATGCTTGTTTGGATTTAGCAAAATTTTGTCAAATGTCCGGCCTGTGGGTTGAATTTTCTGTGAATATTTACCTCGCGTGCAGGACTGCAGCGGAACGGCAAGAGCTGCAGGTTGAGATGGATCAACTACCTGAGGCCGGGGCTGAAGCACGGCATGTTCTCCCGGGAGGAAGAGGAGACCGTCATGAGCCTTCACGCCACACTGGGCAACAAGTAAGCATCAGGCTTTTCACCTTATCGCCTAACCTTTAGAGCAAGGAGATTGCTGGCGAGTAACGCTACTTGATTAGCAGAACAGGAGTGATTGAGTCAATCAGAGAGTAATTTTTTCGCATTCTACCAACTGGTAGTGTCGTTAAGCAGGCAAATGCAGTTCCAGAGTAGGAAAAAAAAGTTTAGTCAGTGAAAACAAAAGGAAATGCTGATGTTTGCCATGGAGACCGCTTTACGTGGTGGAGTTGATGCTGACATCTGCGTTCCACATCGAGGCACTCGATAGCTTCTTTTCCGAGTGCACAATTGATGATTGTGAACAAGCATCTCGCTTTCATTATTTTACTAGAAAGTGTGATTGGTCACGCTGTTATCTTTTTAGACAACAAAAAAAGAACAATGAAATGACAAAATCAGTGTTTACTACCTTTTTAAAAACCAAAACTACCATTTTGTTTTTGGAGAGGTGCTGTTTGTTGCTTCTCGGTGCAGGTTAGCTGATTTTGCTCCATTTTTTACTTCCCGTTTCATACGTCAAAAATCGTAATACCGTCCTTCTGATATTAACTATTTGTACAATCATTTATAAATACGCGTGTACTACAGTCAACTATTCAGACCAATCATAGCTCACTTTGTGAATTATGAAAACTGCTGCCTTGACAATCCGAGCGGCGAAGACATGTAGTACTGCTACGACAATAATAGATTCTTTTTCGTTTCACAAAAAAAAAAGACAATAATAGATTCTTTATTGGACCGACTGTACAACAATAACACCCAAGATAAAGAACCAGAGGTTGATTTGTTCGTGGCCCGTACAAATAGGCCACGTCGACCTAGCCACTCTTCTCCCCTTGCATAGGAAAAACAAGGCAAATTGACAATAGATTATGCGATTGCCCTGCCGACAAACAAAGCTCATCGAACTGTAAATTCAGAGTCCAACTTAGTGACTTGCACGTCTGACATGGTGAGGAAATTTGTTGCCGCAGGTGGTCTCAGATAGCGCGGCACCTGCCGGGCCGGACAGACAACGAGGTGAAGAACTACTGGAACTCGTACCTCAAGAAGCGCGTCGAGGGCGCGCAAGAACCGAACGCGGCAGACGCGCCACAATCCAAATCCACCGATTCCGACGTCCGTGGCAGCCCGAAACCCGGTGAAAACGGACAAGAACGCATCACCCGGCCGGCGAACTCCGACTCATCCGAGCCGGTCGAATCGTCGTCGGCCGACGACTCGAGCTGCCTCACCGATCCCGGCGCGGCCGCTGTCCGGCCGCACGCGCCCGTGCTCCCCAAGGTCATGTTCGCGGACTGGCTCGACATGGACTACGGCACCAGCCTGATGGCGCCGAGCCTGGGCGCTGGTGGTGCCTTCGACGCGAGCGGCCGCAGTCCGGCGCAGGGGTCGTCCGTGCAGGTTGACGGGGCGTGCGGCGCCGCGGTGGATTCCCTGCACGGGCTCGGCGACGGCGGCATCTGCTGGGGGTTCGACGAGACGGCGGACCAGATGCACATGCAAGAAGGAGCAGGAGGGTTTTGTGATCTGCTCTCTATGAGCGAGTTTCTTGGCATCAACTAGGCGGGAATCGATCGTGAGATCGGGTGTTAATTTCACAGTTCGTCGCGAAGTATTCGCTGGTAAGAGTTGTAAATCGTGTCGTGTATGTGCAATTAAACTTACTAGCATGTAGCGTTGGGTACAAAGCCGTGGGTTCTTCGTAAGATTTGTGGCTCGCTCTGGTTCCGGAGAACGGTACAGGAAGAATAACAGGAAGCAGAATTGCATTGTTTCAGTTCTGTTTGAAGGTATGGTTTTGACTTTTGACCGAGCCCCAAGCAACTGGCTTGGCTATTCGTTTTTGGAGACCAATACTAATCAATCGTTAGTGCGCTCGTACCAGCTAAACTTAAACGGCATTAACCGAGGAGATTCAGAACTAGCATATACGCAAAAGCTGCCAGGGAGGAGCTAATCGGATCGATACCGTTACGGTCGGCCACCCTTCGCATCTCTTCATACGCAGATGACGTGGCAATCTTTGCCAACCCCGTTACGGACGAGTTGCGAGCTATCCAAGCAGTTCTCTCCATCTGTGGCTTAGCCACAGTACTGCAAATCTATCCTACTAGTACAGTGCCTGTGCTAACGCTACGACGGCAGTACACCCGCTTATCAATTAAATGAGAAGATAAGTATGAATATAACACTTAATAATAAAAGAGAAATTTAGAATTTTAAATGAATTTAGAAAGAAAAACGGAACTAAATGGAGGTCGAATGGGCGAAAACTCCCAAAAGATTTTAAATCAAGAAAGAGAAAGAAAAAAGAATTTTCTGATTTTAGATTATTTTTTTGCAGCTTCCACAAAGAGCACAACAGGCTCTCCGGCTTGACCAAAGTAGAAGGGGAGGAAGGCGGGGTGGCCGGCGGTCGCAGATGGGTCGGCATTGGTGCGACGAGATCGCGGCATCTGCGCGCGCTGCGGGGAGGAGTCACGGTTGCGGTGAATTTCGCGAGGAAAGATGACGGTGATGGCTTGGGTTACCTCCAAAATCCGGCGATCTTTACAAGAGGGAGCACTTGGGGATTTACGCAATGCGATGGGGTGAAGGAGAGCTCATCGGCTTTTATAGCCCCGAAATAAGCATATTTATGGAAATCATAATTTGAGATCAAATTAGATTGGGAGGAAATTTTGGCAATAGAGCACGAAATTTGGGGAATTAACACCATAGATGGAAAGAGGAGATTTGGTGCGGGATTGATGGAGCTTTGTAGCTTCTTTCTTGCTTTAATGGAGGGAGGGAAGAGAAGAAACTTCTCTGGTCTGGGCTGCAGCTAGAAGAAGCTATAGGTGAGTTGCCTTCATTTTTTTTAAATATAGAAGGATTTTTTGAAAAGATAGCACATTAGGTTAAACAATTCTAGAAAAATTCTCAAAAAAACTTTCGATTATTTTGTACTTAATAAAATTATTTTCAGAAAAAATTAAATTATAAATTTGTTGAGAGACGGCGCCATGAGGTCGTGACCAAGAACCTCGCCGTCGCCAAAGCCACCGATGGCGACTGTGGAACCATTGCAGATCTGCTTCTCGCGGACGCGCTGACCCATCCCCGGTTTCCTTTTCCCAGCACGTAATGTATGGTCATTTCCTTTTCCAGGACGTTTGTTTCCTTTTCCTTGATTCCAAGACTTTTGTTTCCTTTTCTTTGTTGATGCTGACGTGAGGGAAGGTCTGTTGTGGGCCACAGGGATGATTTCGGAAAAATATGGAAAAATAAATCGCGCTCACGATCACCGGATCCGCAAGGGAAAAAGATAAAATTAAATGATTGCTCACGGCACTACCGTTCCGCGAGAAAAAATTGAAAAATTAAGCAAAGACTCACAGCATCGCTGGTTCCTTAGATAAAAATAAAACAAAAATTCAACGCTCTCATATACCAAATTAGGCTCTATGGGGCTAGATCCATAAAAAGTCTCGAGAAGGGTCATATTCGGAAAAAAATACGATCACAATGCCGTGACAATAAAAATTCAAGTCTTGTTTCCTTGCATGTGGATCCTCCCTGTTTATTTCCTTGTTTGATTCACCCTCCTTCCAAATATGTAGTACGTACAATTTTGGCCAGTAAAAAATTCAAGTATGATTTCCTTGCATGCGGATCCTCCTTATTTATTTCCTTATTTGATTCGCTCTCCTTCCAAATATATAGGTGGGGGAGGTCTGTTGTAGGCCACAGGGATGATTAGACACACTAAATAATGGTCATCGGATGTGGGTGAGTAAAAATGAGGAAAGATCTGAGACGTTCATTTTGATGAATGCAAATTTCTGGGGACGTTTTGCTGGGTGCATGAACATTGGGCCATCTCTAATGAAGTGCATTATTTAGGGTGGACGTAGGAAAAATTGCTTAGGTACATTATAAAGGGGTATAGATAAGATGCGAGGGGCTAGATAGCATCTATTTTACAGGGATTCCCGACTCAAAGGAGGATCTTCTGTGCAGATATTTAAAACTGCCGCTGCGTCCAACCAAGCTCAAAAGTACAGACGTGCAGCCGATTATACACACAAGGCAGGTAAAAGACTAGCAGGTTAGAAAGGAAAATTACTCTCCAGAGCGGCTCGCCTGTACAGGCGGACAATGTTTGGTAAAGTGGATAAAAGTTTGCAGGCCAAAAAAACTAAGGGGCCTGGGTCTAAACTTCAAGAGGTTTCATCGGGCGCTGCGCATCTGCTGGCTGTGGTATGAATGGAAAGATAGACAAAGGCCATAGTCGGTATGGACGTGCCATGCGACAATACAAACCGTAGCATTTTCAATGCGAGCACCAAGATAACCCTGGGAGATGCCGAATAGCAAAGTTCTGGACCTCTTGCTGGCTCAATGGGACCGCACCAAAGGATATCGCACCGCGGTGCTTCCAGTTAGTCCGGGGAAGGGGAAAAATAGTTTATGAGAAGATTCATAATGACTCATGGCTCAGGCCTTTGTGGAGGATTACGACCGCGACATAACTTGATGATTTCTTTCATTCATGGCAGGCCATCCATCGGGTCACTCAGCAGCCAGACACTTTGGATGACATCGCTTGGAGATGGACAACTAGTGAAGAATACTCAGCAAAGTTTGCCTATAGTGTACAATTCCATAGCACGGTAACGAATCACAATTATAAAAGAATCTGGTAGGCAAATGCATAAAACAGATGTAAATTCCTCACGTGGCTCTTCATTCAGAACATGATCCTCATGACAAACTGGAAGTAAGATGTTGGCCTCACAGTGCATACTACCCGCTCTGTGGCTCAGAACCTGAATCGGTCGTGCACTTACTGCTATCATGTCATTTCGCGAGACATATTTGGAGGAAGGTTTTCACATTCATCCATAGCCAGGGGTGACGGCTACGCAGTGGTGGAATTTGGTCCAACAAAACACTCCCATGCAGAGGCGCAAGCACATGGACGGAATCCTAATTTAGGACTTTTGGAATTTGTGAAAGGAAAGAAACGCAAGAATTTTCAACAATCCCTATCATCCTCTGCAGTCTGTCTTCAACCTCATCTTTCAGGACGTCACGAACCGAAAGATGGCTCTACATAGATCTTGACGCCGGAGTCCGAGAGGGGAAGCCAGCAGATGGACGATCGGCTCATCATCTAGCTGCGGGTTTTTCTTCCAACAGGATGAAAGCATTGCCGGCAATCAGCAGGGTCTTCGGGCAGGTGTCCAAGTCGCTCGGCCGGACTCGAGACGGACAAGAACTTGCTCACTCCACCAAGGGGGCAAACTGAGCTCTAACCAAAGAATCGTGTCGACTGTTTCAAGCGGCATATACTCCAAATCCACATCTCCAGATGGGGCAACACCCCTCTGACAGGGCAAGGCGCACTACATGACTAATCAAAGTTTTCATGCTTCAGTTGCAGATCACGGCAAATGCCTAGCAGGCGGTGTTGATGTCTTACACCCACATCGCGCGTTATCTGCGGGAGTTTTCTACGTCAGGAAAAGCCCGGCTGGCTCACACGTTATGTGTCAACGCTCGGCGGCCAATCCACATGCAGGGGGAACGGAGAGGTGGCCTGCTTTGCCGCTAGGAGAACATTCCGGCCTGAGCTCCTTTGTGCCAAATTGCTGACAGGATTGGGATGGCGGCAAATGCTGTTCTTGACAACATCATACATCCTCGTGTATGCACTTATCAGCAGCACCTCTGCAACTCGCTCCGGGGCCTCCTTGTGACAACATGGCTCAAGAGCTTTTCAGCCTTCCGGCTATGGGTTGCTGTGATCTCCACATTCCGTGTTGACTTCGCTGCCAGGGGTCAATTTACAGAGCGCCGGCAAAATTGGCCCAGACGCTGTCCCGCCCAACCATGCCATGCTGCGCGGGGATACAGGTTCAGAGGTCGCTACTGCCATGCCTGCAAAACTACAAAAATGGGTGTGTTACTTTGCTTCAGATGGATGGAGGCAAAATTGCCGATGGACAAATCCTTAGATGTAATGGACCTCCACACGGAGGGTCGCACAGCTATCACAAAACGACATCAGAAAGATGCTACACTGTAACCGGAGAATGCTTAATAGCTGGAATGTCAAGGTGAAGACAGGCATGCCAGTCTGTTTGCGGCCCGTTAGGGGGTGAGCTATAGTGGAGACTAGTCAGGGACACGCTCTACGTTGCGTCATGCGAAATTTGTAAAATTTAGCGCGACGCTGTACCACGCGAAATTTGATCCGACAGATATTTTTGAGAAAAATTGCGTAATTTCGGTTTTCTTGTTTTTTTAAAAGAAAAATAGGCTGTTTTTTTTGTGTAATTATGGTTTTCTTGATTTTTTTTAAAAATAAGTCGCTAGGACCCGTTGGCGTATCGGAGGATTGCTATAAACCATTGGTGAATCTGTGTTTTTTTGTTTTTGGGAGAACAAACGTATTTTCATTTTTCTGCGTAATTTCGGTTTTCTTGTTTTTTTTAAAAAAATGGGTCACCAGGACCCGTCAACGAATCTGTGAGCTGCTATAAACTGTCAGCGAATGTGTAGTTTTCTTTAGAAAATCGCGGAGGGACCTAAACATAATTCTGTTTTTCTTCAGATCCAATACGCTAAAAACGATTCCTTAGGACCTAAAGATAATTTTGTTTTTTGGGGTTTATTCTGCTAAAAACCGCTAGAGGACCCGAACGTAAACCACGAAGGGACTTGAATGTAATTTCATTTTTCGGGTCCGTTCTGTTAAAAACCGATGAGAGGACCTAGATGTAATTTTAATTTTTTGGAGGATCATTCACGATGATGTGGCGTCTCTCGTTGTCTCCAAAATCTCTCCGCTATAAGATATGTATATATTGGCGGGAATACTCCGTATATTAAATCTCCAAGATTTCCTGTCTCCTCGCGACGTCGGCGTCATTTTTTAGCTGGTGTGTTCGCTTCGCGCTGTGCCGCGTGGCCTGTTGGTATGGCTCGCTCGCCGTTGCGTCGCGTCGCCCAGCCTACGCGTCCGCATGGACACCTTAACTAATTTCCTCACTCAGGCAGTCACAACACCCCGCGTGGTGTAGCGGTAGCGCACTTCGCCCGCGACCAGCCGATCACGTGCTCGAGTCCCCGCCCCTGCGCGCGTGTCGCCCCGCGATTTTCCTCTACGCGACGCGTGCCGAGGGCACGTGGCGCCGGTTTTTTTGTTTTTTTTGCGAAAAGTCCCTCAAAAATTTATGAAATTACATCCAGGTCCATTTCTTTGCAGGAAGGCCCCCAAAAAATCTAAAATTAGTTTTTTACTCCATATATTAAATCCCCAAGAGTTCCGACCTCATTGTGGAGTCCACGTCGTTTTTTAGCTAGCGTGTTCGCTCCGCGCTGCGCTGCGTCGCCCATTTGCTCGCCTGTTGGTACGGTTCGCTCGCTGTTGCGCCGCGTCGCCTGGCCTACACGCCCGCATGGACACCTTAACTAATTTCTTCGCTCGGGCAGACGCGACGCCCCACGTGGCGCAACGGTAGCGCACTTCCCCCACGACCAGCCGATCACATGCTTGAGTCCCCGCCCCTGCGCGCGCGCATCGCCCCGCGATTTTCCTCTGCGCAACACCTATCGAGGGCGCGTGGCGCCAGTTTTTTTGTGTTTTGCAAAAAGTCCTTTGAAAATTTATGGAATTACATCCAAGTCCATTTCTTTGCAGGAAAGATCCAAAAATTCAAAATTTAGTTTTTTTTTGCGCAAAATCCTCTTAAAATTTCTAAAATTACAACCGGATCTGTTTTTCCCGAGAATACTCATTACATTAAATTTGAAACGTAATTTTTACCCAATGAGCGCATGATGGCTGGCGCGCCCACACATCTACTAGTAATCCAGAAAGACCATCCGAAAACCTGCGAGCGAGATTATGTCTGCCGAGTTGAAACTCTCGCTGGGAGTCCCAGGGAACCAGAAATGGCAGGTCCTCAGTCTCTCGGTGTCCGAGAACCTGAAGGTCAATTATACATGATGGGATCAAGGTCATACGCAGGCTGCATGTTGCAAAACAGGGTACGGGATATATAGATTAGCCCAGATTTCAAAACAGCGAATCACGATTAGCCTACACAGCCATTTTTCTTCGCCTGGCACTGAACAGGGAAGCCAAAATATCATAACCATGGTCCATGATCGTATGTCCTCTCTGTAGTTCAGCATTTTTTCCTTTGTGGGGGTGCCTTAAGGCTCATGTATCCTAAGTTTCGATATCCTGTCGGGTCCTTACATGCTTTGCCGAGAGTCTACCAAGGCTCATCGTAAAAACTTCTGTTATTATTTTCTCTTGAATGAAAAGCAGAGCTCCTGTCAATCTTTCGAAAAAAATAGATGTGCGTATTATTATGAATTGCTTAAGTTTTGTTCAACGGTGAGATCTGGATTCAGAGAAGAAAAGAAAAACAGCTAAAGCTCGATAAGAGTCCTTCGTATGACTGCTCCTGTTTAACTTGTCCAATAGCTTTCAATCAATACTACTGAATCATCTCAAAAACAAGGTGTACTTGTACCGTTGTATGGTCGTGATGTTCTGATCGTTTCATGTTTTCATCGTGATCAGCTTATTTGATTCCCCGTGGTAAGTTCATAATTCAGATCATTGGTCATAGATCTCAGCTTTTTGCACCTGCTGCGAAACCTAGTCTTACTGAAGCATGAAGCTTTTTCCTAACCACTGAATTAATCGAACCCAATGTAAAACGTGTATTGCGCCAAAAGTTTGCTCCTGTGAAGTCACACACGGAAGTGGAAGAAACTCTTACAAGACATCATCACCTTTAGACCCTTTTAATTTCATGGCATATGGCAGAATCAACCACCTTTTTGCGACATATGTCATGGTTTGAAACAGATTCAAACAAAGGTCAAAACACGAGGAGGTTTCATAGGATTTATTTCTCGAGGAAGCCGGGGTGGCTATGCTAGCCTTCCAAAGTGTTGAACATGCTTCACAAAGATGGTACTAAAATCGGCCAAGAAGCTCTGAAGGCACTATGATGCAGTGTTGGTGTGCAGTTTGCCCTAGATTTGGGTTTCCAAGTTCCAACAAAGTGATGCTGGAGATCAATTCCCAGAGTTTTTCCTAACCTTTGGTCTGTCTCATCGTCGCTGCCGTGTGGATCTATCGCTGATCCTAGCTGATATCCGGAAACTTAGCAGAGTTTACGTTTCTTTTTTCTTTTTTAAAAATGGCTAGGAGCTTTAGCATTTAGTGAAGAAAGAGGAGAAAGAGGAGCGGACGTCCGGATTCGAGCCCGGGTGGGTGGGGTGGTCGACACCATGCCCTACCAACTTAGCAAAGCTCGGTTCCCTATGTTTGTTTTTTTAGCATCTCATTTGTTGGGAGGAATGATAACTTGACAGCTTTTATTTATGCTAAGCAAGTTTTCTGGATAGATATTAGATAATGTTGTATGCGGCTAAATCTGCTTTTGAGTAATTGTTTCCTGCAAATTTGCAATCCTACTTCTGAATTCTGAGGAACATTGGTTTTAAGAAAAAAAAATGTAAACTCTATATCATCATCCGTTTAGCTTGCAAGGTGGATGGACATAGCTCCTATACAATCCTTACAAGCTAGAATCGTCGGCTCGATCCAGATATTCGAACAATGTGTTATTACAGTGTTTTGATACAATACCTACTACAGTAAAAAAATTAGCACAGTGATTTTACTACGATATTCTTAAAAATCTAAACCATCACTTCTTTATCTAACGTTCATACATACCTTAAGTTACAGTCTACCCTCAAAAAGCAAAAGCAAATGAAAAAAAACCCTGATCTGAGCGAGGCAGAGGGGTCAGTCCCGTAATTTCCAGCTCCCCACCCATCCCACTTGGCCGTTGCCCTAGCCAGGATCACTTCCGCGACGCTCCCAGCCTCCCCTCCCCCACCCACGAACTCGCCTGAAAGGAGGGGGAAAGTTTAGAAACTGCCCCCAAAAATTCCCAGTTCGAGCGACCAGCGCCCCGATTCCTCCCTTCAAATTCTAGCAACCGGTCGGATCTGTCCTCCAGTCCAAGCTCTCTTCGTTCTGTGCAACCCTCTGTTCGATTTCGTATAAGATTTGAGCGCTCCTCCGAGCGATGGATCCGCGGGCGTGGTACCCTCCCGGCATCGGAAACGGCCGCGGCGGGAACCCTAACTACTACGGCCGTGGCCCGCCACCGCAGCAGCAGCATCACCAGCAGCAGCCGCCGCCGCATGCGCAGGCGCACCACCAGCAGTACGTGCAGCGGCAGCAGCAGCCCTCGCAGCACCACAACTACCAGCAGCAGCAGCAGCAGCAGCATCAGCAGTGGCTTCGGCGGAACCAGATGGCTGGCGAGGGCGCGGGCGCCGCCGGAGCCAGCGACCACAAGGCGCCGCTTGCCGCCGACGGCATAGATTCGAGGTGAGAGACGCGGGGAAGGCTTGCCCTTTGTTTGGGTATTGTTAGGAAAGGTTCGGTATTTATGTGATTTGTGGACTTGAATAGTTGGATTTTGGTTAGGTGCGAGGGACGAAGCGTACCATTTTGGAGTGGATTAATGGGTGTTAGATAGGCTGAATGTGCAAATTTTGGAGAAGTTCGTGTACTTTTGTTGGTAAGGCTGTGAGTGTTTCTGTGTTTGTGGTGGACTAGTGGTGCTGGATAGGGAATCACAGACTCTAAGCATGAGTTATGTGGATAGCGTGCTTAGCTGCATTCCTCTGGACATACCTTATAGGTCCAAAATCCAAACATGTTAGCATTTGACAAAACAATCTAGAAATTGCTTCTCATGAAGTAATTTTGTCAAAGTGACAGTTTTCAGATGATTGCCGAGAAACTGACACGACATGCTCTTGTGTAGATTTTGGAGAATATATGTAGCTGTGGATGTTGTTTGCTGCATAATATAATTCTTATGCTTTCCATTTCAGCGTTGCTGAAATATGAGGTAGGGTCACTGCGTTGACTGAATTAGTGGTTGGAAGTGATTTATGAGATGCTAGAGAGAAATGGTTATTTCGTGGTCCATGATGACCACCGCATCGAAGATTGATGCGGCCAGTTAGTTTTATCGTTGCTAAAGATTGAGGTGGGGCTGCTGCATTATATGAATTCATAGTTACAAATACCTTATTATGGTCTCATTTGAGATGCCTATTATGTGGTCCATTGAATATGCCATGATTTAATTATTGGGTTACTAATCGGAGCTGTATGCAAAAATGGTTTCTCCAGTTGAAAACAACCACTTTTTAATTCACCTTCAAACATAGATGATATACATTATAAATAGACAGTCAGAGATTAAGTATATCCTTTTGCAGTTCACAAGATTGGAAGGCCCAATTGAAGCTTCCGCCTCCAGATACACGCTACAGGACAGAGGTAATATTTAGATCTTTATTTCCTTTTGTCATGTCAGTGCTGGATACTAATGATTGCTATGGACTGGCAAACATTTTGACAACTTGACATGATAATTGCTATCTATAAGCTCTCGTTTTTGGAAAGATTTGGCATCGGGTTTATATTTTTGCATGAGCTATTGATGTCTTGTGTCATGAGGAAAAAAACAACATTTTAGTTGTTAGAAATTTGGAGTTGATAATATCTTTTGATGTCCATCTTCAATGCAAACAGTCAGTTCTCAGTATTGCAGGATTAAATATTCGGCATTGCTCCTAGAACGAAAAAGGCATATGATGCCGATGGTGTCGTTGATGTGGCATAAACAAGAAGCCAGTCCTACTTGGTCATTCTGGGGGGAGGCTATCTTATCCCACTTTGGTGTTCTATAGTTTAGATTGACACACAAAGGAAAAATATTTTACTAATAAACATAGTTATTTGTTAAATCCTGCTTTAGATTTGAATCTCCCCATGTGGCATTTGAGTTCAGCAGATGATGTGATGTGTCAATACTAACGTAATACCATAATGTATACATCTGTCCTGCCAAAATTAGGTTCCCTTTCAGAATGTTCAAGTAGTTAGAATTCCTCTACTCCCGAAACACTTTGTTGGACGACTTAAGCGTTAAATCTAGTTTATCTTGTTCCTCTGGCATTATTGTTTGTTGCATATGTACTCAATCTCCTGCTAAGCTAGTGTTGTTTTTTTTTTTCAAAAAAAAAAACATTCGTACAGGATGTCACTGCAACCAAGGGAAATGAATTTGAAGACTATTTTCTGAAGCGTGAACTTCTTATGGGGATATATGAAAAAGGATTTGAAAGACCTTCTCCTATCCAAGAGGAAAGCATTCCTATTGCATTAACTGGTAGTGATATTCTTGCAAGAGCAAAAAACGGAACTGGCAAGACTGCTGCATTTTGTATTCCTGCGCTTGAAAAGATTGACCAAGATAAAAATGCTATTCAAGGTTTCGTCTGGACTATCACCTCTCCTCCTATGTGTTCCTAAAATGATGCAATGATTGAAGGAATATATTTTTGGCATATTCGATGTGACTGTTTAAACTCTTAACTTGTTTCATCTTATATCCAGTTGTTATATTGGTCCCCACGAGAGAATTGGCTTTACAAACATCACAAGTCTGCAAGGAACTGGGGAAACATTTGAATATTCAAGTAATGGTCACCACTGGAGGAACCAGCCTAAAGGATGATATTATCCGTCTTTACCAACCGGTTCATTTACTTGTTGGGACGCCTGGTCGTATTTTGGACCTTACAAAGAAAGGCATTTGCATTCTAAAGTACTGTTCAATGCTTATTATGGATGAGGTATCTCATGTCAGCTTTGCCGCTGTGTGGAATTGCTTATGTTCTGAAGTAAATAAACACTTTGTTTTCCAGAGATCTTTTCTAAAGGACTTTTGTGGTATTGCGTTCTGCAACTGTGTCTTTTATTATCACTGAACAAAACCATTATGGCATTAAAGAAAAATAAAAAGGAAAAAGTATGTACTGTTTTTAACACTTGATGAAATTTATTCACGCTAAATGTATTCTCGGCGGATTCATTCCCCTCCTTAACTTTGTCCTCAGTTTGTTGGGTCATGTGACAAATTCTTTAATTCTCCGTTCCAGCCTAACTGGATTAAGAAACTGTCTTTTTAATGTCCTTGTTTATTCCTATCCAAACAGAGAATATTCACACTTTTATTAAGCTAAGATGAACAAAAGGGGCAAAATCCAAACAGAGAATACTCACAGTTTTAAGTTCATTGTGTACTATATATAGTAATGCTCTCGTTACATAGATGACAATTTTAAAAGGTTAAGTTTGAATTGGTGTGGTGGTAGATTTGTCGATAAATAGTCATATATTCTTACAAGCAGTATTGGTTTTTCTTGTAGGCGGACAAGCTTCTTTCTCCTGAGTTCCAACCTTCTGTGGAGCAGTTGATTCGGTACCTTCCATCGAATCGACAGATTTTGATGTTCTCTGCAACATTCCCTGTGACTGTCAAGGAGTTCAAGGACAAATATCTGCCTAAACCCTATGTTATTAACCTTATGGATGAACTTACACTAAAGGGAATTACCCAGTTCTACGCTTTTGTTGAAGAAAGGCAGAAAGTGCACTGTCTTAACACTCTTTTTTCCAAGGTTGTTTTCATGAGCACCTTTAGTTTATACCTATGTGTTTAGCCACATTTTGTGACCTTGATCATAATCTGTAATTAATTTATCCGATTTCCATTTCAATACAGCTGCAAATTAATCAATCAATAATATTCTGTAACTCTGTAAATCGTGTTGAACTACTGGCGAAGAAGATCACAGAGCTTGGTTACTCTTGCTTCTACATCCATGCTAAAATGCTGCAAGATCATCGTAATAGGGTTTTCCATGATTTCCGCAATGGTGCATGCAGGAACCTGGTCTGCACAGGTATGAAACTTTTCTTTTTTTAGGTGCTGCCTTTCTTTCTGTTTTGACAGGAGGACATTTATTTGTTGCTACTTAATTTTCTTCTGTACTCTGAGAATCTATATGTACCACTCTGGACTGGAACATTGTTTTTTATCTTACCGCAATTAAAGTGTTTAGGCCGTTCAGGTCTTGCTTAGTTTGCTTGCTTGTGGTCAATAGGACAGCAGGTTTCAAAGTGAAGAAAGAAAAGATGCATTAAGTGTTATTAAAGGCTTTTTTTTGTTTGCTTATTTTATGGTACCAGTTTACAGAAATATTGGAAGCAAATTCTATACGTTTTTTGTAGAGCTAGTTAGTGTAAAAGTTAGTACATTTAGTTAGTTTTTGCTGTTCTGCGTGCTTTAGATATATAGCCTGTTTGGACCCGCTGTTGGTTAATATTATAAACTAGCTTATCTAATAAGCCCAAAGTCATTTGTGTAAATCTAGCTTATAGACTCCCGATGTAAGCCCAATTATCCACCATCTGCTTTCTCTGTAAAAGAAGAGGCTCTTAAATTCAAATGGTCATCTGGAGATAAAGCTTGGTGCTTGGTCCTAGCTCACTTTCATTTTGACATTAAGCTTAATTTAAGCCTGGCTTAACAGACAAGATGTTAGACTTGATTACACTTTCAACTGAGCAATTGCTACTTTTTTTTAACATTTGCTATGACCTTACTATGTTTACTGCAAAGTACATTAGTTCGTGCATTTGCGTTTAATGGATGGAGGAAAGATATTCTCAATGTTGTAAATGAAATGCTCCTAGACCTTAAAATAGCATGCCATTTAGAGATGAACAAAGTTCTAGCTCTTTTTTTAATCTCCATTGAAGACTTTACTGTTCTTTGCATTGATGATTCATTAATTGCAATTTATTCTTTCCCTGCTGTTTTTTTTAACTTAGATGTCTTAATTGCTTGCTACAGATTAACTAATGAATTGTTTTAGTTGTATCAATGAAAGTCTTGCTGTCAACAACATATGAGGGTGACTGAATCTGTTATATTAGTTTTTGGACTTTTTTCTGTTCTAAGAAAGCTGGATGGATCATTTGGTCTCTGGTTCTAACGTTTTATCTTTCCCTTTGCAGATCTTTTTACAAGGGGAATAGATATCCAGGCTGTTAATGTTGTTATCAATTTTGATTTCCCCAAGAATGCAGAAACATACCTCCACAGGGTATGCATTGAATGAATTGAGATTTGGATTTTTGTGTTCAGGCTATTGATTGTTTTACTAATGATGCATTTAGTTGTTCACTGAATAATCCTCCACTAAGATGATTAAAGACCTTTCGACATAAAAGGAAAATCAATACATCTAGCCTATTTTAGGACTGTCATGCTTTATGCTTGATGGCATTTTACTGCTTTGTTTTGACCACAGTGATGTGTTATTGTATTGCTTCACTTTGTTTTGTGTGTACAATTTCATTGAAACTTTTTTTTTGTAGGTTGGTAGATCTGGGAGATTTGGCCACCTTGGTTTGGCTGTGAATCTGATCACCTATGAGGATCGTTTTAACTTGTATGCTATCTTTTTCACCACTGCTGTAACATTTTTCTGTCTCCTGTTTTTCGGCTATAATAGAATATTTTTGTTGGGCACAGGTATCGTATTGAGCAGGAGCTTGGAACTGAGATAAAACCGATACCTCCTCAGATAGATCGGGCAATATATTGCCAATAGTGATCCGGCAGAGTGATCTTGTATGCCACTCTCTGGAAGTAATAAGACAACCTGTGTAAATATCAGCTCATCAGGTACCATTGCTCATTGTTTTGCATGTAGTGCATGTCTGGCCCATTAGGCTATCATTTTCTGTTCAAAAAAAAAAAGGAAAAAAAGTCATACTGATCGTTGCTGATGATTTTCATCTGGCCATGAACCACTTCATATACAGACCGCGGTACATAGGGTCTTGCAGTCTGTCAAATATTACTCCATAGTCCAAAATTTATTGGGGAAAACAGTAATGCATTAAAATACCATGTAACTTGCTTTTGTACTCATTAAAGATCTCTTTGTTAACAAAAATTTTATGTTTGCCCTTAAATTTATCAGAGTACTGGTGTGAATATCTCCTGATAAGTAATCATACCGCCCTATCATACAAGATTACTTTTCTGAATAAGTATTTTGTGATATACCAATTACTTATTTTATCAAACTAATCCTGATTGGTATCTGAATGGGATAGTACCAGACATTCACTTTACCATGACTGCATATGTATATGTATAATACTGAATTCATCATGTGTCATACGTGATTACTTTTCCGAATAAGTATTTTGTGATATACTAATTACTTATTTTATCAACTAATCCTGATTGGTATCTGAATGGGATAGTGCTAGGCATTAATTTTACCATGACTGCATATGCACGTGTATGATGCTGAATTCATCATCGTGTTCTGTTTGCTACATTTGAAACAATTCCCACCCTAGTTGAGTGCTGCAGTTGACTCACTTCTATATATGATGTAGGTTTCATTTCATGATCTCTTATGGTGTATCGCAACCCAAAGTTGTGTGGGGCACTCAGTAACAGGTGACATTGTAGACAGCTCATCTAAATTCCAGTGGACCATGTGTGCGGTTTATCGTGGCTAAGCTGAAACTTCCATCACTCTTAGACAGTAGTAATAGACAGTAGTAATGTTGCTAAAAAAGTGCCTGTTCCCAGGCTGTTTGGCCTAAACTCTTCAGACCCCTTGCCGTTCAACAATGTGTCGGCTAGCTTTTTCTACAGGACATTTTAACCCTGGTACCTTCTGCGAGTTGTGACCTTGGCGCACATCCACCTGGGCCATGCTGTCGCTGTGTGTATTAATGTCAAGCTCTATATCTTGGATGCTTTATTAGCCTTTCATTTTCCAGTATTTTGTATTTATATGCATTCTGATATGACACCTTGTAATGCCTAGATTGGATTGTACTAGATTATTTATTCGGACCAAGATATCGTTTCCTTTCTCTACGTGAGAATGTACCATGTGATGCTATGATTCTAATTGCCTGTTCTTAAGCGGAGGCTATCTTGGTACAGACAGCTAGCTGTCAGTTTTCCTTGTGGATGAGAAAAGTGGCAAATACTGGGTACTTACAGTTTGACCGTTTTCTTTAGAAGAAAAGAGCTTCTGCTTGATGCGTCTTCGATGATCATATTTCAGTGTTCCTCTTTTCTCCTTTGAGATGTCTGCGCTACTAAGTTGCTCATATTTATGAACTGGAAGCATTTGCTAATGAGTTGTGGCACATATTTTTCCTAATATTTAACAAGTTGACATTCCAGTTTCACAAGAGGAAGCGGTTCTCACTTCCCACCATGGAGGGGGATATCAGGTTGATTTTGTGCTGAACCGTCTCAGGTCTATGGACACCTTCTCTGCCTCAACCTCATGAATTTATTCTCGAATTTATGACGGGTGTTTTGGTGCTCGCTGTCTTGGGTTGACACGAAATAGGCATGATCTCTGACAATGTCTCAATGAAAGCACGCTAAAAACAGACGAGGCAATCTGGTGCATTTAACTCTGACCGACTTATCTTTCATGGTCATCGACTCATCGGATTGCCGTCCACAAGCTGGCCCGACCATCCTCCCTTCGCGCCTTGGCCTGGTAAAATCTGGACTGGCATTGCCAAGAGTAGCAGGGTTTCCCTCTTGCACCCATTGGTAACTTCCGTGCGATCAACTCTGGAGAGTGGAGACTGGGCACAGCTGCACGGTAGAGGAGAGCGTGTATTCTCCCATGAAAACGTTGAAATCTTCCAGTAAACTCCGCAAACTCTGCACCGTGGTAAAATAAAACTGGTGGCTTTGTAACACACGCATGCACACACGTACACACGTTGCGTCGCAGATCACATACGTACATCATGAAAAAACAGGACAGCAACCGATCAACGAAGGAAAGCCTCAGACAAGACAAAAGGAAAACGTGGAAGGTCTCATTATGCCCTAGGCCTTAGAGCGCCCACGATTCCCTGTCCTATTAAATCACCGTGCCGTTCTGCTGCTCCTTTGCCCTTTTAACCACGAGAACCCCTGCCCCTTCACATCGGCTCTAGGACAGAGCACTCAGTCTCTGTCTCTAGACATCGACATCGTAGCAACAACGACCGTTAAAAAAAACATCCACACCGATGAAGCGTGTTCGAAATGGTAGTGAATGCTCTAATTGGAACATAGTTATCGTGCAGTTTGCAAGGAAACAATAACTTAAGCAGTTATCGGTCTTGAGCACCGTTCGATTAAAGCAGCGAACGATCTAGATCATTGAACAGTGTTAACTACAGTGCTATCTGCAGTGCCAGTATCGCTACATTGTTTTCCAAAGAATGCTACGAACGATCTGGGCAATCGATTTTTGATCCAACGATTGATGTATAACTGCTAAAGTTGCAGTCCTCATATGACTGCATTGGATCTCTTTCCTTGTGGTCAGAGACGATCTCGTTCTCTTGATAATCTTAATGAGGTCATAACGTCCGACCATGTTTGATGCCATATAAAGGGTGCAAGGCTTTCTCATTTGTGTTAAGAGAAGTTATTCGGTTTGAGAAATTCAAGACACAGCATTTGGAGAGTTTTGATGGAACTCAGAATCCTTCATAATTCCTCAAGATCTACACTACCACCTCCAAGATACTAGTAGCGACGAGAAAGTAATGGCCAATTACTGCCTGAACATGGTTATTTAACCGATCGTAAAGTTTTATTTATAGTTGAGAAAATTTAAGTCATGCTATTTTAAACAATTTAAAAAGTTGTTACACTGAGCCAAAAAAAGAGGATGATTTACGTAGTCTTCACAAAACTTATGGAGAAAAATTATGTCAAATTTGTTAAAAGGTTATTCTTAATGCAACCGATGATTCTGTTATTCGAGCATTTAAGCAGACAGTACGCTATAAGAGATTCACAGAAGACTTAAACATCCACTCGTCAAGAATCGTGTCAGAGTTACGTGGCTGATCGCTACTTCGAGACTCGCGAGGCAGTGCAGTGGAACCACATGGTCGACAAAGGCCATACACCACGACAACAAGGTCTAGAAGGCTAGACAAGAAAGAGTCAAAGAAGCCAACCAAATTTGAAGATCACAAAAGCAAAATCAAAAAGAATAACAAGACAAAGCCTTCACCTAGGCAAGTCGCCACCGTAGAGCAACACCCGACCTTCAACAAAGGCCGTCCATGGAGTAAGAAGGCTAATCGTTCTAATGACCAGACTCGATCCAAGAGTTTTGGCGTGACCAGTGGAAATGGCCGTTGATGCCCACTGCATAACTCGCATGGGCACGATTTGCATAACTGTCGTACCTAGCAGAAACGCATGGATGCCTTTTACTCAGGTAAGTGGCCAATGCTTATACTGCTCGAAAGTGGTGGTCTCAATAACAACAAAGATGCTGGTAGAGATGAAGTAATGGTATATCAGAAGACTCACAACCATGTCAATGTCATCTTCTAAGGCTCAACTACCTATTCCTCAAAAATGCAGTTTAAATCCACATGGAGGGAGGTCAATAATGTCAACACCCAACTAGGAAAGCCAAGCTACCTAAAGATGTTGGATGTGGTCTTGACCTTCAACAAGAATGACTTTCCAAAAGGTAAGTCCACACCTCAAAAACTTCCACTAGTCGTTTCTCCTACGATAAGTAATCATAAAGTAGGAAGCGCAATGGTTGACGGTGGGTTTTCTTTAGAATTGCTTTTTATTAGTACTTTAGATGAGATGTAAATACCGTATTCTATGATACGACTAGTTCAAATACTTTCTTTGGGATAGTACTTGGTTCTTCAATAACCCCTATCCGTCAGAAAGTGTTGCTGTTTGCATTTGGAGATTCACGTAGTTTTAGAACATAGTTAATCAACTTTGAAATTGTGGATTTTGAGTCAGCTTATAATGCCATATTATACATACCGGTACTAACTAAATTCATGGAACTATTCATCACACTTACCAGAGCATCAAAATTTCTACTAAAAAATGTCATCTCTATACAAAGTAATCATTCTAATGCACTCAACTGTGATCATAAATCTTTAGAGATTATTGATTAGTTACCATTAAGAGATCTTAATGATGCAGAAAAGCCAAGTAAGGCCGAAAAGGCTGCGAAGATAGAACGACTGAAAGCAACTTCTCAGCCTAATAAAGAAGTGAGCAAGTGTCACTCAATCCTGACTACCAGTCCAAGATAGTTCTGATTGGGTCAGAAATGAAAGAGAAATAGGAAACCGAGCTCATTGCCTTCCTCCGGATAAACACAGATGTGTTTGCATGGAAATCACCCGATATGGAAAGAATCCCAAGGTATTCAATCAGTACAAGCTAGCCATATGACCAATAAAGTAGAAGCTATGGCGTTTTGCTCCTGATCGGCAAGAAGCCATTCGACAAGAGTTGGATAAACTCTTAGATGTGGGTTTCATTCGCAAAGTCAACCACCCCGATTAACTCACAAACCAAGTCATGGTCAAGAAAGCCAGTGGTAAGTGGCTCATGAGCATTGATATTAGTTTAAGTACTACATGTCCTAAGGATGATTTTCATTTACCTTGTATCGACCAACCGGTTGTCTCAACAGTAGGATGTGAATTGATGAGTTTTCTGGATGCTTACTCAGGCTATCATCAAATAAGTATGGCAAGAGAAGATGAAGAGAAGACTGCCTTCATCACCCTATTCAGTGTCTACTGCCACGTCAAGATGTTGTTTAGGCTGAAAAATGCTAGAGGCACCAGTGCCTGATGTAGAAGAACTTCGTAGACCAAATAGAGCGTAATCTGGAGGCTTATATAGATGATCTCATTATAAAGAGCATAAAAAGCTCTCTGATTTGACATAAACCTTTAATTATTTGAATAAACATGTGATCAAGTTAAATATAGAAAAATATACTTCTCGTGTTTCTTTTGGAAAGTTACTTGATTTTCTTGTTTATTTTCGTGGAATCAAAGTTAATCCTGAAAAAATCCGAACCATTGAGTCATTACGACCACATTCTAATATGATGGAGGTCCAAGAATTAACTGGTCTAATGGCAGCACTTAGTCGCTTTTTTTCTCAATTAGGTGAACGTGGGTTACCTTCCTTTAAGGTAATCCGTAAGCATGATAAACTTTATTAGTCGAGTGAAGCAAATAAAGCCTTTGTAGACATAAAAACCTATTTAGCAAGCCCAGCTATATTGATATCACTCTACCCAAGAGAACCTTTGTTGATATATTTTGCTGCTATACCTAATATGATCAGTGCAGTACTAGTCAAAGAATGAGATAAGGTTCAACAAGTTGTTTGCTACGTAAATGAAGTATTGCATTGACTGAAGGAGTGCTACCCCAAGTCCAAAAACTATTTTATGCTCTATTAATGGCTTCTCGTAGACTAAAACATTATTTTCAGTAACAGGAGATTACAATGCCATCGTCCTTTTGCTTAATTATTATTTTTCAAAATCAAGAGACAATTTGTTGTATTGCTAAATGGGAAGTAGAACTTGAGTCATTTGATATCCATTTTTTTGATTGGAAAACCATTAAATCTCAAGCTTTGGCAGATTTATTGCTGAATAGACTAACTATGAATCATTGAAACAGAATGAGTCTAGCTTATACAACCACTGGACGTTGTATTTTGACGATTCTCAAGATCTCAATAGCTCGAGGGCTGCATAATACTGGTCACGCCATAAGACAATAAGTTATAATACATAATCCAAATACAATTACCTACAACAAATTGGTGACCATCGACTTTTAGCGAAAGATGATTTGCAATATATCGTAAACCAGATTAGTATGGAATACTTTCTCCTGAATACGTGTTATTCTAGCTTTCAAATTTTGTTCCAAACTCCGTATCATTCTAAAATTTCGATGCAAATTTTTACTATTTTTCCTTATGTTATTTGCTAGCATGGACTAGAGTAAAACACCATCCAAAGGACAAATAAGTAATATAAGAAAGAGAGCTACTACATTCTTTTATAGATGTGCTTGTGAAAATATAATATCTTATATTCAAGAATGAATGGAGTATTAATGATCTGACGAGACAATGCCTCACTACCTGAATGAGATTTGTTGCAACACTCGTGTTTGCACCAAGACTTGGAAGGTATGGTCAAAATCGGCAGATTTGAGTCAACAGGATATAGCCGATTTTTAACTCGAAAAGATTTAAGGATGTTTGGTAATTGCAAATATGTGAGGAAAGATCAACCGGATTGAGGCCGATACGAATCGTTTCCTGCAAATGTGTTGTAATAGGACTCGATCGGTCGACGGGTATAAAAGATGGACGTGGGCAGACGAAAAAGAGAACAACACAATCAATCAACTCGTATATACTTTTCATCTACTTTTTCAGTCGACAATGAGTAGTTTTGTAATCTAGATTCTCCTGTAACTCAATTTGGTCAATAAAGTTGTGCATCACCGATCATTGATCATCTTTTGTTACGCCAATCAGGTTCGATTTTCTCTGATCTTGTTGCGCATCGCCTTCATCAGAGTTGATATGCCTTTATCCTCTGATTAGCCTTAATCGACTAATTAGATTTACCCTTACTTTTGATTTAATCAGCTTTCAACTGATTAGGTCTGAGCCGATTGTCCCATAGGATCGGCTTTACGCTTATTTCGTATTTTTCTTACTGATTGTAGGATCAAATCGGTTGGCACGCTATGAACCAAATTTGAACTAGGTGTTCGTCTGGTGTGTTGTGGTTGATAAACCCTACATCAAGTTTTTGACGCCAACACACTCTTGGCACTCCTGGTGGGACCACAAGATGTCTTCTTCCAACAAATCGATTCCGCCGTTTGACCTCAACGCCGAAGCCATAATCATTCCTACATTAGACAATTTGATGCCAGAACAGCGTAAAGAAATCGAAGATTGGAAGGCCACGTTGGAGGAGATTATTCTGGGTTGCTACCAAAAAAAACAGACGCGGCATCACTCAGAAGACCGCATTACCGACGGTCAATGCCCTCGGCGACGCAAGGATCGCTAATAGCCCGATAAGTCAATACGTGCCTGCGCAAGCAGAGTTATCGGCTATGATTGAACAATCTGTGCACCATGCCTTGATCAATCAATCATCGGCTTTAGTCACTACTCTCAATCCGATGATTGCTAATAGCGTCAAAACTGTCACTCAAGAATTGGCTTCGTCTGGAGGCCTGGTAGATCCACTGCACACTTTACCAAACTACCCTGTTTATTCAGTAGCCGCAAAGTACTCAAAACAAGGGCATTGGTGCAAAACTGACGGCTCCAATTCCATCAATGATGCCAACTCAACCCACTGTTATACTATATCGGGAAACTCATCCTAGCGAAGTAGTACATTACCAGGCATACACTGATGCCACCAAGTTGAACGTGTCGGCTAATTTACCACCGTTAGGTCCGTTCTTCGCCTTCCCACAATCTGTCCCACAATCGATTGAGTCTAATAGATATTCTCTGCACCATGAGCCGATTCCACCCAGGAATCCGGTTCCGCACAAGGTGGTAACTTATACATAACCCTTCGTCCCGTTGCCGGAGCGGCCGGTTAGGAGAAGCGATGGGTATGATCAATTCCCTCAACATCCGTTGGCTCAACCTAATCGGCAATGCGAGCTTGCACTTGGGGGGGGGGGAGGGTAGAATGCCGGTTATGATCATTGGCGGGTCCCCGATGTTTCGTCGGCTAGTAACATTAATTGGGCCTACCAAATTTCTGTCGTGTTGAGAGATCAATTCGGCTTACAGCCAAAGGGTAGAGTCATCAGCTATAGAAAGCCGTATTCTGATTATATTGATCGAATGCCATATCCACATAATTTTAAAGTTCTTGATTTTGCCAAATTTTTTGGAGATGATTCAGTTACAACTTTAGAGCACGTTGGACGCTTTATTGCTCAATGTGGCGAGGCAGCTCAGTCTTACAGGCTGAAAATTAGATTATTCCCCTCGTCTTTATCAGGAGCTGCTTTCACTTGGTTTACTAGTTTACCTCTAAATTCGGTTCATTTTTGGAACGATTTGGAAAGCCGATACCATGAGTACCTTTTCTCCGGCAGTCAGGAACTCAGGATTTCAGATCTAAGCTCTATCCGACAGAAATTTGGGGAATTGGTAATTGACTACATTAAGAGGTTTAAGGCAGTTCGAAATCGATGCTTTAGTGTTACATTGCCTGATAATCAACTGGCCGATTTAGCTTTCCAGGGGTTAATTCCCCCGCTTAGGGAGAAGTTTGGTGGGCAGGAGTTCACTGACCTAAGTCACCTGCTTCATCGCGTGTCAGCTCAAGAAAACTGATATCCTGACAATAGGGGGTTCTAGGATAAATTCAAGGCAAATGGTAACAACAAGGAAAAGGATAAGGCCAAGGTTAATATACTCGATTATTTCTCGAGTGAATCCTCTGAAAATGATGAGGCAGAGGTGAATATAGCCGAATGGGTTAAGGGTTCCAAAAAGTCATTGGTCTGCTCATGGCTTAAGCCGACTAAAATTAAGTCGGAGGTCAAATATGCGTTTAATGTGTCCAAATGCGATCGTATTTTTGATTTATTATTGCAAGAGAAAATAATATGATTGCCTAAAGGGCACGTCATACCGTCGGATGACGAGATCAAGAAGCGAAGGTATTGCAAATGGCATCATTCATTTTCTCATAATACTAACGATTGCAATATTTTTCGCGAGCAGATCCAGTCGGCTATTGAAGATGGTCGGCTAAAGTTTGCAGATGAGCCGACCATGCAAGTGGACGTTAACCCGTTCCCCATAAACATGGTGCAATATTCACGCAAGGTGAAAGAGCCTATGCACGATGAGAGATCAAAACAGACTCAACGAGTTGATGTTCGACCGACCTCGAATGATGACAAAACCTTGAAGATCACGATTGGTTCGCTACAAATAGAAGCCGATCATGAAGGCAAGACCTCAAGAATGGTAAAGCCAATGGGGGATCCGCAAGTTGGTCGATGGTATAAAGCCGAAAGATCGCTGCCGCGGAAACCGATCAACAAGCCTGGGCCAACATTTTCTCATTTACTAGAGAAATACGAAAAGATAAAGAGTCAACCCCGATATCCTCTGTGTTGGCCAGTCAATCTATATTGGCCAGAGAACCGGAAAAAGGCTCATCAAAGGTGTCCCTTTTGGCAGTTTTGCTGGGAAATGGGAATAGCATTGCCATCACCATACTCATGCCCGATGGAGCACTATCCCCGGGACGATTGGCCAAGACGATCGACTAAAGATCGATTATCCAGGCCGATACGGGATCATTTTAGCAAGACTTATAGAAAGCTGATTCAGGAAAGGATTTCTCTTCCAGATCAACCTAAGGTATAGGTGGAGGAATCAAGCTCTGCGATGAAAGAAAATATGGCTAGAAAAGTACGTAAGCCGATCGAGCCCAATCCAAGATGATGCCTATTGGGTCTTAGCCGATCACAACGCAGACGACTTCAGAGGCTAAGGACTCAAGAAATTAGAGAGGCCGAATAAGAAAAACAGATAGTCCAGACATTCAATGAACTTCGGCCAATCAAAACCGTGAAGAAAGAATGGAGGAGGAAAGATCATATTAAAGAAGAAACAGATTCATCTGATGATTTGGGTTCGCCCATGATTCGAGATGATACGCCTCCAATCGACATCAATATGGTGTTCACGCTGCCAGCCGAGTTCAAGATCAAAACTGAATCCGCTAAAGAAACCTTTGCTCAACTGTGTTTGGGTGCTGAAGACGCAGTATTTGAGAAACCACGTGATGCTCATCGGCATCTGAAGCTGTTGTATCTGAAGGGTCACATAAACGGCAAGCCGATTTCCAGGATGCTGGTGGATGGGAGAGCAACTGTCTATCTGATGCCATATAACACCTACAAAAAGCTACGTAAGACCGACGAAGACTTAATCAAGACTAACATGGTGTTGAACGACTTCACAGGAGACCCCACCGAGGCTAAAGGCGTCATGGTCACGGAGTTGATTGTCGACAGTAAAACTTTGTCGACTGCTTTCTTCGTTATTGATGCCAAGGGCAACTACAGCGTGTTACTTGGACGAGACTGCATACATGTGAACTGTTGCATCCCGTCGACTATGCATCAACTGCTTGTCCAATGGAATGGAGACGAAGTAGAGGTCGTTCCAGCCGATACATCGGCTTGTATTGCTATGGCTAGATTGGATGTGAATTGGCCGCATGAAGAGGCCGAATGCATATCGGGTAAAGCACTGGATGATTGTGATTTTATTTGCATTAGTAAAATAGGTCTTATGCCGATCAGTATCAAGCCAGGCATATTTAATCGGGCGAATGAGATTTTGCACCGATGGGGTCAAAGCAAGTGATGAGGGCTTTACAAGATAAAATGCAAAGCTATCGGCAAATAACAGATAGCTATGAGGCCATCGAAGATTTCTGAGAAATCGAAAGGTTAGGCCAAGGATTTACATCGATAGATCTACTTGAGGAAATCAACATAGGAGATGGCGATTGAAAAGGACCTACTTTTATTAGTGCAAGGTTAGATGCAGCATACAAGAAAAAGTTGGTTAAAATTTTTAAGAAGTATAAAGATTGTTTTCCTTGGGAATACTATGAGATGCCTGGCTTAAGCCGACAACTTATTGAACATCGGCTACCTATTAAGCCAGGATATCGGCCGTTTAAACAATATCCCCGATGTTTTAATCCGGCATTGTATAACATTATAAAGGAAGAAATAGAGAGATTATTAGAAGCCAAGTTTATCAAGCCTTGCCGATATGCTGAATGGGTCTCTAATATTGTTCCCGTTATGAAGAAAAATGGCAAGCTTAGGGTATATGTCAATTTCAGAGATTTGAATAAAGCTACTCGAAAAGACGAATATCCGATGCCAATAGCCGATATGCTTATCGATGCTGCATCAGGAAATAAGATTATCAGCTTTCTGGATGGAAATGCCGGATATAATCAAATATTCATGGTAGAAGCCGATATAACAAAGACTGCTTTCAGATGCCCCGGTGATCTAGGGTTATTTGAGTGGACAGTTATGATGTTCGGTTTAAAAAATACTGGTGCGACTTACCAGCGAGTGATGAATCTAACCTTTCATGATTTAATCAGTCATATAATTAAAATTTACATCAATGATGTTGTTGCGAAATCTAAAGATGATTTACAACATCTGGCCAATTTAGAGACCGTTTTCAATAATACGAGAGCGCACAGCTTACAGATGAATCCTTTCAAATGTGCGTTTGGCGTATCAGCTGGGCAATTTTTAGGTTTTATGGTTCACAAGAGAGGAATTGAAGTTAATCAAGAGAGAGTTAAGGTCATAGCCAAAACGAAACCGCCTACATGCAAAAATGAGTTGCAGAAGTTGATCGGCAAAATCAACTACCTACGACGGTTCATCTCGAATCTTTCTGGTCAGATTCGCGCGTTTACTCCATTGTTAAAATTGAAGGACAGTCAGGAATTCATTTGGGGAGCCGATCAACAAAAGGCTTTCGATGAGGTTAAAGAGTACTTGACCAACCCTCTAGTATTAGTTGCACCATAAAAAGGGATTACATTCAAGTTATATATATCGGCTGAAGAAGAAGCGATAGGAGCAGTTTTAGCACAAGAAATCAATGACAAAGAGAGTGATTTTCTATTTAAGCTGACAATTGCTGGGTGCTGAGATCAGGTACCCCTTCGTGGAGAAACTATGTTTATCTTTATATTTTGCCTGCCCAAAATTGCGACATTATATTTTAGCGTCGGATTGTAAGGTAATCTGCAAAACCGATGTTATCAAATATATGTTGTCCGCCCTAATTTTGTGAGGTCGACTTGGCAAATGGGCTTATGCCTTGATAAAGTTCGACCTATCGTATAAATCGGCTAAAGCGGTTAAAGGACAAGCAATAGCTGATTTTATAACAGGAGATGAAACTACTGTCAATCTAGTTTCCGTTGCCCCTTGGCAGCTATATTTTGACGGATCGGTGTGTCGAGAAGGTAATAGCATTAGTATAGTGCTCATTTCTCCTAAGGGACATAACTTCGAGTTAGCGTTTCGGTTAAATAGCCGATGCTCCAACAATCAGGCAGAGTATGAGGCATTGCTTAAAGGCCTGCAGTTGTTGGAAACTATCGGGGTAAATGCTGTGGAGGCCTATAGTGATTCCTTATTAGTCGTGCAGCAGATTAAGGGAGAATACCAATGCTACAATAAGATATTGCGTAAGTATTTAGGACAGTGTCTTGATGCGATATGGTCGTTCACTTTATTTTCTATTGGTTACATTCCCCAAGAAATGAACAACAAGGCTAACTTATTAGCTCAGCAAGCATCAGGTTACAAAGATTTTAGCCGATATCTAATGCTCGAGCCGATTGACAAAGCAATAATGTGTGTTGATACTGTCGACTGGAGAATGAAAATAAAAGAATACCTGATCCATCTATCTAAGCCAACAGAACCCAGAGTTAGGCAACAAACGTTAAAGTATGTTGTCTTAAATGAGGTTCTGTATTATTAGACATTAGAAGGATTGCTACTGAGGTGCCTTAGAGCCGATGAAGCCAAAATAGCAATGGGTGAAGTGCACGAAGGCATTTATGGGTCTCATCAATCGCTTACAAAATGAAATGGATGCTTAGATGCACACGGTATTTTTGGCCGACGATGTTGGAAGATTGATTCCGATATTATAAAGGGTGCCAGACTTGTCAGAAGTTTGGCAATGTACAACTTGCGCCTGCATTGGCTTTGTATCTGATCATAAAACCTTGGCCGTTAAAAGGATGGGGAATAGATGTAATCAGTCAAATATTTTCCGCATCGAGCAAAGGCTACAAATTTATTTTAGCTGCGACCGATTATTTCTCTAAGTGGGTTGAGGCTATACCCCTCAAAAGGGTCACAAGTGTCGAAGCTATTGGATTTGTTGATGAACACATTATCCATCGGTTTAGAATACCACAAACAATCACGACCGATCAAGGTACTATGTTTATGTCCAATGAATTTCAGAATTATGCAAAGAGCCTAGGAATCAAGCTGTTAAATTCGCCACCTTATTATGCTCAGGCTAATGGACAAGCCGAGTCATTCAATAAAACTTTGATTAAACTAATTAAAAGGAAAATCGATGAAAAACCGAGGGGTTGGCATACAACATTATCAGAGTCATTATGAGCCTATCGGCTAGCATACCATGGATCGACAAGGCTTTCACCCTATCAACTAGTTTACGGTCAAGAAGCCATTTTACCAGTAGAAATTACTATTGACTCTATACGAGTGGCTAAACAAAACGGTTTGTCGGCCCAAGATTACAGTGATTTGATGATTGATAACTTAGATAACTTAGCAGAGTTACGTTTGTCTATATTGAATCGGCTTAAGAAGAATAAAATAAGAGTTGCAAGGGCATATAATAAAAAGGTAGTACATAAGTCCTTTAATGAAACCGATTTAGTTTGGAAGACCATACTGCCCGTTGGTTCTAGAGATAACTAATTTGGGAAATGGTCACCTACGTGGGAAGGGTCGTATAAAATAGATCGGCTTGTTGATGGAAACTCCTACATACTCGAGACGTTAGAAGGAGTTGTTTTGCCTAAGGCGATTAATAGAAAATATTTAAAGAGATATTATCCTAGCGTTTGGATTGGAGCTTAGTCGGCTAAGAAGAAATATCGTTCTGAAAAGCCAAGTTAACTCGATGCGGTTAATTGGATAAAAGGAGGTGGATTGCATAGATAAGATAAGTACAAAATCGGTTAAACAGTCGATTATAAAATTAAAAGTGTTACAAAGGTATTGTTCCAAAAAGCCGAACATCCAAGAAGTTTTCATCATAACAAGATTAACATTGAAGGCCAGAACTACGAAGTCTTGCGCCCAGAGCCGACAAGGTGCCTACAGCCTTGGCAATGATGTCCTGCACCTCGTCGACTATGAGTTGGTCTTCCTTAGCGTTTTCAGGCACGGGAGTTACCTTAGCCGATTGTTTCTTCACGCTGACTACGACCATAGCAATGCCAAGTTTTTGCTCCTTGATGGCTGATGAAGTCTTCTCTATGATTTGTTGGCCTTCTAAGATTTGTTTTTCCTTCTTGGCTAGCTCTTCCGTTAGAAATTTTTTTGTCGACTCAAGCTTCATGATGGTCTCTTTGCTGGTCTTGAGCAATTGAACATCAGTGTCGAAACTCAGCTTCTTCGCATTAGCATCGGCCACCAACTCATACAAAAGCTTTTGGTCGGCCTCTTGTGTTTCACGTTGGGCGATTCTCATCTGGGAAACCTCTACTAATGCCTTCTTCCCATCCAAATGGAAGACATTTAGCAGTGCCTCCATCACCTCCGGGGGCAAGTCAGCTTCAATGGCTGCCATGGCATCATGAATTGGCTGGTTGTTGCCAAGAATCTCTAATTGAGGCTTCATCACCAAGTCAAAGAGCTTGTCAAGACGCTCTTGCATTCCAGGAGCCGAGGTCACTGCAACTGACGCTTCTTTGGAGACTTCAAGGATTTTTCTGATTTTCACGTCATAATCATCTATAGCCATTATCCCTCTGGATCGTCTAGATCGGCCAAAGAGAAGCCCAGTAAGTTAGTTGGGTCAGAAGATTCTAAGACCACAGCGACTGTAGGGGCCAGTGGCGTCGGTTGAGAAGAGGGTGGTGGAGGCCCGACGGAGATTGCAGGCAAATCGACTAAGATAGCAGCCGCTTGTACTGACGCACTAGGCTGAAAAGGAAACAAAAGTCCGCTAACCCAATGAGCTGACATACTCATGGTACTCCCAAAGATTCAACCTACCTCTACGGTAACCGATGCACATGGCGAGCTTTCACCGCTTTGCTCTTGAGGCTTGGGACCTCTTTTAGCCGGTGCTTTGGACGATTTGGCCTTCTTCTTCCCTGGAAAAAAATCGGCCAATGATGAGTCTCAAAAGAGATATGAAAGGAAGACATGTGATCAAGGTGTGCTTACTGGGTTGCTGCTTCTTCTCTATATCCGATAGCGACGGACTTTGGATGCCCAGAGTGCCAGAAGTATATCCTGTTAGACCAGTCGACTGACGTGGCCTTTTGCCTTGGCCACTGCCTGATTGGCCGGAGATCGGCTTCTTGCCAGCAGCCTTGGTCTACAAAGTAAGGATGAAAGCCGATTAGATGAAATTACTTACAATAAAGATTATGGGTTAAAAGGAATCCGATTTAGTCGGTACCTCGCCAGTAATATCTACTTGGTTCGAGTTAGTATAATCGGAGGATTTGGATTCATCACTTGAATCAGTGCTAGAAGGTGCCGTCAGCTCAGGTAAATTTGGAAAGAAGATATTAATAATGACCGATGACGTCCGTTCCAAGAAAAGCGCCTCCGCAATAGAAGACCACCATGAGGTGAAGCGGCATGACCAACGGGTATTCAAAAAGAAGTACGACAAATCTTTGTTCTGGAAATCATCGGCTATCTCTAAAACAATGTTAGCTGCTGCAACATTTTGTACTCTGGCTCTAGGTTGAAGCCGATCAAGGAGTTGAAGACAAGGGATAACCTAGCCAAAACTCAACTGCCGAGCATAGGTTGAAGGGTGATAAAACTCGTACGATGGCTGAAATGTCCAATTTCTAGTATTAAAGCCGACGTGCATATGCTAGGGGAAATGAATGTCTTGTAAAAATCCAAGGTTGATGGAGGCATCGAAGAACTGTCGGCTTCCAGATGTAAAAATGATGGCTACGAAAAATCGGCTACGCCACTTGACGATTACTCAAACAATGGGTACCCCAGCGGCCCGGAGTAACGAACGGGTCATCCCATGCCCAGTTCCGACCAAAGGCCTTGCCGGTCTACAAAAGACATTCGACCCCGACCTTATGAGCTGCTCCAAGGTCGTCCCCGACCTAACGGGGCGTCCGACCCCCGCCATAGGTCGGACTCCCCGCCGGCTCCGACAAAGCTGAGGCGATCACCGCCAAGGTCCAGGTGTCAGGCCTCCGCCGGCCATCAGCCACGTGGTTTGCGGACACAACCACTCGAAGTGACCGTGCGAGGGCAAGTGGCTCCTTCCCAAGACAGCACGAAGGCTGCTAAAGTCAAGACTCCAGTCTCATCGTCCGGTCACGCACAGTACGGAGATACGCCCTCCCGAGGCAAGCACTAAAGACGCAATATGACGCCAAGACGTCCAGACCGCAGAAGCGTGTGTCTTGCTTCCCAATGAAGCAGCAGACTGATCTACTCGATGAGCCCACCAACCCGATATGGGCAGAAGAGGGGGTCGACCAACAACCAAGACCAAGGGTCAGAGCTAGCATAGAGATCTTCACCCTTCCCTCTCTCGACTTCCCATGTAGCCTGCCCCCTCCGACTATATAAAGGGAGACAGGGTCTTCTAGGATAAGGACACTCTCCTACGCTCCATTGGACAGTCTCTCAGACTCCCTCCTTTTGGCCTTTACGAATAGATAGCGTAGGCTCTCGTGTTCGAGCTCTCAGCTCCCGCTTGTAAACACTGTGTAGTCTTCTGCACCTAAAGCAATACGATAAACACCACACGAACTGGAGTAGGGACATTCAGCCCGAACCAGTATACATCCTGGGCCTTTAGGTCTAACCATTCAAGGAGAGGGAGCGCGCGGCCCCTTAGACTTACAAATTTACTTGCCGGTGACTCGAAACCCCGACACCACTATATCTGAAGAAATCTTGTTGACCAAAGTCGTCAGTACTCAATTGAAGGAAGAATGATAAATATTTTCTTGAGTCGATCGGTGTAATCTTTGTCTCATTCCCAGAACACATGATATATCTCTCACCATATGATCGGCTAGCTCTAAATTGGGGGATGGCATTTTCTGCAGTGTCCTCACGAGGAAGCGTTGTATCTTCTGACTCTAATTTGAAAGATCGACTGAACAAGTAGTAAAGCCAGATCTAGATAAACTAAAGAGGGCCGCCCACATTGCCAATAAAAAAATTGGTCAAGCCTGTAAATAGCCGACTCCTTATTGTATACATCATTTAATAAACTGCTCCTAGCAGCATTTTGCCCAGGGCAAGCCGACGTTCTTCCACCAAGCGCTCCGCTATCAGCTGATACACCTGCGTCGGCCCAAGAGAAACCCCGCAAAACAGGAATCTGTCCAACCACAAGTTCAAAAAAGCAACATGCTCTTCATCCGATACCGGCCCATTCACTTTGTTGTTATTGCCGATGTAGTTGCTCCATCCTTCGCCTTTGGACTGGATCAACTTATACCTCGGCTTGCCACTATAAGACGATATTTGTTCGCCATCCGGTCTAAGACAGCACAACTGGGCCATATCTAGAAGGGTTGGGCTAACAAGACCGGTGCGAAACATGAAAGCATTGAGGGTGTCCAACCAGAAATAGCAGGCCGTGGCCACTAAGAGCTCATTGGCTTCTGGATCGGCTAAAGAGAGGGGAAGACACTCAGCTATACCCATCCTTTCCCATTCACCCCTTTTCTGAGCTGCCACGCGGATATACCAAGACCTCCATCCTTTAAGCGCTGTCGGCCAGGCTCTAAAGCTTTTGTTCCAACCTTCTATGTTGTATCTGGTAGCAGATAGAGGAAGGCGAGGAATTTCTTCATTGATAACCGTATCGGCATCTAGGTTTCCTACTGGTCTTAGGTAAAATTGGTCGTTGCCATTAGGAATTGGGATGAATACCTGAGAATGATCCATTCAGGCAATCTTGGTAGGAAGCCGATTGAGGGCAGATGATGGTGAGCACTGAAGGACTTGATGACTGAAGAGAAGAAGCCGATTGCAGACAACTCGAGGACTTGAGCGCGTGAAAATAACAGTGTGGGGGCCGTATATTTGTAGCATGGTGAAAATCTGAAGAGGCGGGAAAAGGATCTCAAAGGACGTGAACGGTTAAAACGCACGATGTGCGCATCGAGATTTTTACGGCACCATTAAAGCAACGATCACTGCTGAGGACTTCCTAATAAGCCGACATTGTGCAAGGCTGATGATTGAGATTTTTGGAAGATAATAAGTTGTCTCCCAAAAATGGGGGGCATATGTTTGCACCAAGATTTGGCAGGTATAGTCAAAATCGACAGATTTGAGTCAACAGAACATAGCCGATTTTTAACTTGGAAAGATTTAAGGATGTTTGGTAACTGCAAATATGTGAGGAAAGATCAACCTGATTGAGGCCGATACGAATAATTTCCTACAAACGTGTTGTAATAGGACTCGATCGGCTGACGGGTATAAAAGATGGACGTGGGCAGACGAAAAAGAGGACAACAACACAATCAATCAACTTGCATCTACTTTTCATCTACTTTTTCAGTCGACTAAGAGTAGTTTTGTAATCTAGATTCTCCTGTAACTTGATTTGGTTAATAAAGTTGCGCATCGCCGATCATTGATCATCTTTTATTACGCCAATCAGATTCGATTTTCTCTGACCTTATTGCACATAGCCTTCATCAGAGTTTATCTTCCTTTATCCTCTGATTAGCCTTAATCGTCTAATTAGATTTACCCTTACTTTTGATTTAATCGGCTTTCAGCTGATTAGATCTGAGCCGATTGTCCCATACGATCGGCTTTACGCTTATTTCATATTTTGCTTATCGATTGCAGGATCAAATCGGTTGGCACGCCACTGACCAAATTTGAATCAGGTGTTCGTTTGGTGTATTGTGGTCAATAAACCCTACATCAAGTTTTTGACGCCAACACAATGATTATGATACGGAGTACCTTTAGACTTTGAAGGCCTCCAGTATTATGGCAATACTAGTCAAAGAGATCGAATTGTAGGAAATCTACGAAATCCGTTTATCTACCCTCCTCTATGTTTTTTTTTTCAAATCTAGCTTCCCTACTGTTAGCACCAAAATTTGACAAGACATAACCGATTTGGTATGCTAAGGTTGAAAATGGATAGGTTTTGGCCGGTATCGGTTGAAAACAGAAAGTTAAGTTAAAGCTAGAGTTCTAAACGATATTGAGTTAAATATGGAATTTTGTCTACAAGAAATAAAGGCTGATACGTTTCATGGTTTGTGACGGATCAGAGAAAGATATGATCGGCCTATACGCTATAAAAGAGGATAGAGGTGAGTCAAAGAAATATACAACAATCAATCAAACAACTTGCATATACTTTTATTTACTTTCCGTCGACTAGGAGTAGCTCTTGTAATTTATACTTTGTAATTCGTTCTTGATCAATAAAGTTGCGCACCGCCGATTGTTGATCATATTGGATTACGCCAATTGTAACACCCTAAAATTTGAAAATTATTGATTAATATTTTATTTCTGATTTCCTGCAATTTTATTTGAATTTTTAGATTTTTATAAATATTTTTGCTATTTTTATATTTATTAAAATAATTACTGCAAAAAAATAAAAACCCAAAAATTTCCAAAAATAATTTTATTAAGTCCTAAATAATCCAAAGTATTTTTTAATTTTTTTCTAGAATTACTGGACCCATTTTGCTATTTTATCCAAGCCTTTTTCTTTCTCAGCACTAAGTAATTCGGGAAATTTTTTTTGACAAGTGGGACTGGACCCCACGTGTCATATCTTTCTTCTAACTGCAGCCCAGACCACAGAAAGTCCGTTCTCTTCCCTCTCTCCATTAAAGCAAGAAATAAGCGCCAAAACTCCATCAATCCCGCACAAATCTCCGCAAATTTGTGTAAAACGGATTCCTTTCTATCTCCTCTTTCCACCCATGGTATCAATTCCCCAAATTTCACGCTCTATTGCCAAAATTTAGTCCCAATCCGATTTGACCCCAAATTAGGGTTTCCATGTACATGCTTGTTTCGGGGCTATAAAAGCCGGCAGCAAGGAGCTCTTCTCCACCCCATCGCATTGCGCAAAACCCCAAGTGCTTTCCCTTGTAAAGATCGCCAGATTTTGGAGGTAACCAAAGCCATGGCCGTCATCTTTCTAGGCGAAATTCGCCGCCACCGTGCCTCCTCCCCCCGCCGCCGCAATGGAGAGCTTATCGCACGGCCACGACTACATCGCCACCACCACCTTCCTTCCCCCTTCTGTTGGCAAGTTAAGACTGTAGAGCACTGTGCTCTCTGTTGAAGCTGCAAGGAAAAAAATCCAAAATCAAAAAAATCTTTTTCTCTCTCCTTTTCTTGATTTAAAAACTTCGGGGAGTCTGTTCTCCTCCGTTCGAACTTTGATTAACTTCAGTTTTCTTTCAAAATTCATCTAAAATCTTAAATTACTTATTTATCTTAGTTTGATATTTTATTTGAATTTATTTAGATTTTATGTGAAATTGGATGATCTTCGCGTATAGATTTCGGAGAATCGGAACGGTTCGCTGTCGACAATCTCAAGCATTAACCCTTCGTGCAAGGCAAATTACACTTGAACATGTTGATCCCAGAATTTAAAATTATATTTTGATTAAAATTATTGCATGCATAGTTTTATCAATGTAATTTAAATCCTAGTTTTAAATGATTAGTTACTCCTAATTGTTATAACCTCAATTGACTTTGAAATATTTGTACATTGTCATCTTAGAGCAAAATATCACTGTTGATACATTATTATAGTATTAACTAGTGCTATATAGTAAATAGTTTGGACATGCTTAAACATGAATTTAAGACTTTTGGAGGATTTATGCCAAACCAATATTTATGTTAAAAATAAAGTTATTCTTTAGTGTCGGTGCACCATGGAATGTTATGAAAGATAATGTTATTCAAAAGAAAGTAAGACATGATTTAGACAGGGTGAGAATTGGTTATCAGGTGGTAGCGCCATGATTATGGGTTTGTGATAAGCTCACGTAGTCAATTAAGAATCGGTCTGTGTTTCGCTAAATGTAAAGCCTTACTGTGCTTCCATAAGTCTGGAATGGGACAGATCTGGCTATCCATATTGCAACATACCATGGACAGTCGTGCCATTAGGATGAAAGTGGTGTGAGCGTGAGTCTGCCACTCAGCGCAAAAGGGGGCTTCTGGATTGGGCGGTTTAACCCTACCAGTGGTGAAACCTTAATGGGCATGACTACATGGATGGAGCTTTATAGGGGCCTTGTCGTGATTTTCTCTGCCGCACATCAAAAGAAGTGTGTATTTTGGTAAACAAGAGATAATCTTATCTTGTGTGTAAAGTTGTACAACCTCTGCAGAGTGTAAAACTAATCGATTAGCCGTGTCTGCGGTTATGGCATGCTGAGCAAGCCATTAACTGATTAGATTTTGATATTTAAAAAATGGTTTCAGAAAAGTGGTTTATAAGTAGAGGGAGTCCACATGGGGAAATTTGGGATGAAATTTCGAGTTAGAGCCCGTGTTGAAAATTCCATTAGAATGAAGTTTTTTTACTATATAAATTTTGCATTGAAAATTACTTATTGAATTTGAAATGTTGCTTTATGCTCAAATTAACCATATTATGCCTTCCTTTGTGACCCTTCATTAATACTACATTTCCTGTGTAATTTGTGGAGTACTTTTGTACTTACCCTTGCTTACTCTGTTGTTTTAGAGGAGGAGTATATCATCATCAGTGAGGATCTCGATGACTAGGTCGATGCCCCAGTCGATTGCCTGTGTCAGATTTGCTAGGCTCTACTACTCCTTTTTGTTTTTCGCTGCTCTATTTTCAGCTGACCTATAAGCCATTTATATGGTAAAACTCTGATAATTAAATAAATAAAGTTTCACGTGATATATTGTGGTATCAGTTTTGTTTACTGTGTGTACTAGCTTTTTCTGGACTAGTACAGGATACACAAAGGATTTCAGGGATTTATTCCCAGGGTCTAACACCAATCTACCCAGGTTTGCTTTTTCCCGATCTTGTTGCGCATCGCCTTTTTTAGGAAAATTTGCCTTTATCAAAACCAGACTTATCGTTACGTCTGATTTAATCAGCTCAATAGCTGTTTAGATCAGATTATTATTGAAAACCTAATCGGCTATTATAACTATTTAGATTATAATTTTCTTAACGACTGCAGGATCAAATTTGATGGCACGCCTCGAACCACTTAAACCCAGTATTTGCGTGTGTTTGAGCCTATCATATCATTCGTCATATTTTTGACACCAACACCCACACATACATTTGCAAATTTAGCCCACTCCCCTATCACGAAAGCCACAGCAGGCAACACCTATCCTTGCCACGCCCAGGGAGCGTGGAAGGTCACCGGAGCCCCGGGAGCTCGACCGACCGTGGGAGCAGCGCATGGCCCACCCGGTAGGAGCCCTTCCACACTACTCGGGCGTGGTAGCGAGGTGTCGTGCGCGCTGCCGCAACTTCTCCTGCACTCCACGGGTGCGGCAACGCCTCCTTGCGCGATTTCTCGCCCTGACATGGTGCCGACCACTTTCTGGGCTCCTTGGGTGCGGCAAGGGACATGTGTTGTCTGTTGCGCCTTCCATGGTGGGAAAGAGGACCAAATTTGCAAATGCATTCACGGGGGCTAGATTTGCAAAAAAAAACAAGACACATAAGGCTAGATAAACGAGGATTTTGAAATCTGCTATTACCTTCGCTCAAAAATACTTATCACTTTTGACCAAGACACACTTACTAAGGTAATAGTTTGTTTTTATTTAAAATGACTAAAATATGGTTGAAAACTGATCCAATTGACTCAAGGCCCACCAAATATGTGGTGGAGAAGAGGAAGGTGGAAATCAACGAGAGAAAAAAATGAAAAATTATGCATTAGGAAGTGTGGAATGCAAGTGTTTGTGAACAAGTAAAATTATCAAAAGCGACAAGAATTCGTGAACAGAATAATTTATAAGAATAAATCAGTCGATTGATCGCTAGACATTTCCTATTTTTCCCAAGAAAGTGTGGCAGAAAATAGTATCATCTGATAAGTATCGCTTTTAACTTCAGGAAATCAAGGAAATCTGATGATGTCCACCGTCTTGTTTCCGGAAGAATGGGCAAAACCAGCAGCGGATGGCTCTGTTTTGACTCGTTCCTGTTGGGAAACCTGATGGCCCGTTGAGGCCCATGCTGGTCCCTTATGCCAAAATCCTAGAAAGCGCTATAAAAGGAGGAGGGGTCCCCTATGTACCGTAATTCATTAGCAATAAAGAATTTCCGCTTCGCTCTCCCTAAACACGCTCTCTCTCTTTTCGCTCTCCACTTCAGATCTGTTCGAACCCCGGATTATTCGATAGCGAGGTTCCTTAACACGTTATCGCGACGAATTGCTCTACGGAGATCGATTGAAAAGGTGAGAAAAAGTGGGATTAGCGCTTGAATCTAATCGCTCTTTTTCTATGCATGCATCTATCCTACGTGGCACGGTTACACGAAGAACGCCGCCGCGTCTCGACGGCCACATTACATGTATTCACCGCTCATCACAAAAAAATCACGCGCCTCGGTTCGCGGCACGCCGGCTTGAAGCCCGGCACCGCCGCCGCTCGCACTGCGTGGCGCGAAGGCACGGCCGCCGCAGCCCACACCGACTCGGCGTCCCCAAGACGGCCGTCTTCGCCGCTGGCACGGTTGCCTCGGCTGCGTGACGCCATCGCCGGCAGGCGCGGCGGCGCCGACACTGCGCCTCGTCGGTTCGCTCAAAGCCGCTCCGCCGGCTGGTCGCCACAGACGCTCCGCTTTGGCGCTACGCCCAGACAAAGCTCGGTCCACACCGAGCGCCTCGCCGGCCAAGCCGTCGGCGCTCCATCTCCGCACGAAGCCGCAGCGTTGACCCTCGGACGGCGCGCGCGCCACGCAGACGCCGCTGCTCTCGATGAATCGCTCGGCCGCTGCGTCGCCTCGACGCACGCGCCCACCATCCGTGGGGCCGCACGCAGCCGCGCCACCGCCTCCGTCGCGCGCCGCCGCCGCACGCGCCCGCCGCCGCCAGCCGCCGCTTGGCTCGGTCCATGTGCACGGCGCCGCCAAGACGCACCGCAGTTCGGCCCGCTCCGCCGTCGCGCCTCCGCGCGTGCGCCGCCGCCGCGCCTCTGCGACGCCGCTGCCGCCCGGCCGCTCTTCATCTCGCCAGCGTCGCACCGCCGAGGAAGACGACCGCCGCCCGGCCCGCTCGGTCGCCGTCGCCGCGGCGGCCCGCCTCGCCCCACGCCGCCGCCGCGAACCGACCGGCCTCGGCCTCGCGCCCGCTCGATCGCCGCGACGCAGCGCAGCGCGCAGCCTACGACCAGCCCGCCATCGCCATCGGCTCCGCTGAGCGCCGCGATCGCGCCTCCGGCGTCGCGCGCGTCACCCGTCGCGTGCCGCGACGGCATCACCCACGCCGCCGTCGCCGCCCTGCGCCTCGACCTTGTGTCGGCGCTCTCGCCTTGTCTTTGGCGCCACGGCCTTGTCTTGCGCAAGACAGAGGAGGCGGCGGCGCAAGCGCAAAGGAGGCGGCGTGGACAGCAAGAAGTGGCGTGGGCAGCAAAGGGAGGCGGTGCACTGGAGAGGCGCGTGGGGAAACCCTAGGCAAGGCAAGTATGGGCCAGGGCAAGGCCCATTTAAGCCGGTTCGGCCAGAAAAAAAACAGAAAAAAAAGGAAAGAAAAGGGCAAGGAAAAAAAAGAAAAAAAATTGCAGAAAATTTTGAAAAATTGCCAGAAAATCAAGAAGATTTATTTGGCTCTGTTTTTAATTTTTCTTGCTCTATTTCTCTGTTTTATGAATTTTCTTTATGAATTTTGAATTCTTTGCTTTATTTTATATATTGCAATGCATATGAATTTAATTTTCTGCACTTTATGCCTTTTGCAACCATTTTCTATCAGATTACACGCAGTAATCTAAACCAGAATTTTGAAATCATGCAGATGTCTGGCATTGTGAATCGTGAGTTTGAAGAACTGGCCCCGCACGGTCAGAACTACCTCACTTGGGCATCGGACGTAAAGATTGTTCTTGGGGGCAAGAAGCTCCGTTCAGCGATTGGTCTAGGGTCCTCGCAGGACGCAAAACCTACCACGAAAGCGAACGATCAAGCTCGCATTTTCTCGTGCACCACCTCTCACCACTCAAGAATGAATATATGGCGTAGGAGAGTGCACTTGAGCTTTGGACCGCACTTGAAGCGGTTCGAAAAGCTCAAGTACACCATCTTGCCCCAAGCACAAGCAAGATTGGGTACGCTGAGGTTTGCGACTTCGATCAAAGGATCAGTACAATTACGCTTTGCATGAAATTTGTACCAATCTCTCCTATGTGGCAAGAAGATCACCGATGAGGAGAAGATTGAGAAAACTCTCTACCTTCCACCCTAATGCTATCCAGAGTGCACGCACTATCGTCGGGGCGCATACAAGGAGTATAGCGAATCGATTGATGTAATGCAAGTTGCGGAATCGCAAGACGATGTTCTACGCAAGAACTATATCTCGCACCACCGACGAGGCACCGCATCAAGTCAATGCCAACAGCTACAAGGTGAGAAGCCCACTCATAGAAAGAAGGGCAAGCAGGGTGGAAAAGAGAGACCCCAGGCCAAAGGAAAGTCCAAAGCCCCTATGAAGAGGGATGACAAAGAAAAGACGCACGCCAAGCCGTATGGACAGCAGAACCAGACGTGCTTCCAGTGTGGCACTTGGGGACATTGGTCAAGATATGTCGAGAATCCAAAGAAGCGATCAACGATATCAAGCTAAGAAGAAGGCAAAGGAAAACACCCATGAGGCGCACTTCGCCAACATCGGTGAAGATGATGTCATGGATGTAGACACCCCACTTGCCTCATCCTCACGTAATAGCCCGACATCGATCTGCAGCCATGATTATGGCAAATGAAGAGAAAACTTCGCAGATGATATAGAAGGTAAATTAATGCATATTTTATGATTCTGCTTAATGCATTTCTTTTAGATTTTGGTTGTTAGCTTTTTCTTTGAATAAAGGATTGTAAGCTCTAGAAGAGCATACTTCTTTCATGAATAAATACGCAATTTATTCTTTATTCCAGATTCTTCAATTTTGCAAGTAATATTTGGATTGTTTTTGCCTCTATCGATTAGAATTATATTTCTTTTATCTAGAAATCGTAGCGCCCAAATGGAAGAGATATGCATTGTTGATAGTGGCACAACAAATACCATCTTAAGAGAGTCTAAGTATTTCCAATCGATCACGAAGAACGCTGAAAGATTACTACGATCGCAGAAGCGACTCATATGTAATCGGCTCGGAAGAGCCACTATTATATTGCCTATGGGTACAACTTTGGTAATTGAAGAAGCCCTTTTGTACCTCGAATCAACACGCACTCTCTTAAGCTTTAAAGACATCCGCGCCAATGGTTTTCACGTAGAAACCAATGAAGAAAATGGCAAAGAATACTTGTGCATTGTGAAGCACGCGATGTGGAAAATGGTATTAGAAAAATGTCCTCATATGAATCTGGGTTGTACTACACGAATATTCATGCACCAAGTGTATACTTCCTTGAAGACTGCTTTTAGAAGCTCGAGTTATTTTCTTTATGGCATGGTAGATTAGGTCATCCTGGTCTTAGAATAATGAGAAATATAGTAAACAACTCACAAGGTCATGGCATTAATGTTAAAAATTTCCCGAATCATGAAGATTTTGTGTGCTCTGCATGTGCCACCGGGAAATTAATAACTAGACCCTCTGTCATGAAAGTGCAAAGTGAAATCCTGCATTCTCGAACGCATCCAGTGGATATTTGCGGTCCGATTCAGCCCTGTCGGGCCGTTTCGATACTTTATGGTGCTCATCGATGCTTCCTCGAAATGGTCGCATGTATGCTTGTTGTCAACAAGAAACTATGCTTTTGCAAAGCTGATCTCGCAGATCATAAGAATTAAGAATGCTTTCCCGATCATCGCGTGAAGTCCATTAGAATGGACAATGCCGAGAATTTACTTCAAAGGCATTTGATGATTATTGCACAAAGAACAGGATAGCGATTGAGCACTCTGCACCGCACGCTCATACGCAGAATCGACTAGCGAAGCACTAATAAAGAGGATCAAGTTCATTGCCGCACCGCTTTTGCAGAGTTGTAACTTGCCCAACACTTGTTGGGGACACGCAGATCTCGCACGCAGCAGCTCTTATCAATTTCGGACCGTCGGCCTACAACATCCATTCTCCTATGCACTTTGTGCACGGATCATCCCAAGATCTCCCATCTTAGAAAATTTGGGTGTATGGTATATGTACCTATACCACCCTCAATGGATCGCAATGGGCCCTCTCCGCAAGTCTGGGATATACGTTGGTTATGAGAGTGCATCCATAATCGGTATTTGGAACCCATGATCGGAGACTTGCATACTGACCCGATTCACGATTGCATCTTTGACGAGGATCGCTTCCGTCATTAGGGAGGAAATCAACCTTTGGATGAAAAATACGGAAATCATATGGCATTCCACCGATCCCCGCACATGACCCCGAACTAATGAAGCAAATCAAGAAGTCCGAAGATAATTGATTTGCGAATTTAGCAAATGAACCGCTGATCATTTTGTGATCCAAGGGCGTGGTTAAGTCGCATGTACCCGCAAGGAATGCACCGAGAGGGTGGAAATACCAAAGAAAATAGAAGGTATCCTCAACCTGCTCAGAGGCCTCAAAGAAAAAGAGCAGCAATCTGCTCCTCAAACCCAAAGTACCCGAGACGTCTGGAGAAAATCAAGCAGAGGACTTACCACAACCAATCACGAAAATGCCCCAAGGAAAGAAGGGGAGCCAGTTGAGACTGCACTGGAAAGAAGCCAACAGAAAGGCAATTCCAGACTTGAATCTTCCATCAAGGAAGCCACGAAATAATGTGTGCGCACACATAGGCAATGAAAGCTAAAGGAACTTGCTCTGCGATAGGAAAAGCAAATAAGAGCAAGTAGAAGTGCATGAAGCACCCCATGAAGAAATGGCCATAAACATTGTAATAACAGAGAATCCTGAATAGAGCAACGACCAACGTTGATGCATACTTCAAAAGATGATTGCCTCGATCATTGATCATGATCCCGAGCTCGCATCTCGCAGAGTGCAAGAAAAGGCTAGATTGGGAAGAATGGAAGAAGGCAATCACTGCAGAGTTAGTCTCTCTGAACAAGAGAGAGGTGTTTGGGCTGGTATGCCGCACACCTCCCCATATAAGCCCTGTAGGTCACAAATGGGTCTTTGTTCGGAAGAGAAATGAAAACAACGGTTGTAAGGTACAAAGCAAGGCTTGTAGCTCAAGGTTTCACTCAACGCCCGGAGTTGATTATGAAGAAACCTATTCTCCGGTCATGGGAGGAATTACCTTTAGATATTTGATCTCAATGGCGTCAACTTGAAGTTGAGAATGAAGCTAATGGATGTTGTCACAAAGATATTTAGATGGAAACTTGGATTCGAGATATACATGAAAGTACCTAAGGAATTCCTATCCCAACCAAGATGGAGCAAATAGAAACACATGCAGTGTGAAATTGGAGAAATCACTGTATGGGTTGAAGCGATCAGAAGAATGTGGTACAATCGCTGAGTGACTTTCTCTGCAAGAAAGGCTACACAAACAAATAAGATTGTCCATGTGTGTTTATACAATGATCCCGAATGGATTCTCAGATAATCTCCGTCTATGTAGATGACTTGAACATCATTGGGACGGATGAAGAAATTGAAGAGGCATGCTCATACTTGAAGTCCGAGTTTGAAATGAAAGATTTGGGTAAAACCAAGTTTTGTTTAGGCTTGCGGCTTGAACATGTCCAAGGAGGAATCTTGGTACATCAATCAACCTACACACGTAAAGTGTTGGAAAGATTTGGATTTGAAAAAGCATATCCTGCGAAGACTCCAATGGTCAAGGTCACTCCAAGCGCACCTAGACCCATACTGCACCAGAGAAGAGGGGAGGAAGTCCCGGGAGCGGAATTCCCATATCGAGTGCAGTTGGAGCGCTCATGTACCTTGCGAATAGCACTAGACCGGACATTGCGTTATTTGTGAATTTGCTAGCTCTGCAGATCAGAAACCCACCAAAAGGCATTGGAAAGGGATCAAGGACATCTTCCGTTACCTCCAAGGAAGCAAAGACCTCGATGCATTCTTTAGAAGAAATAATGAATTGAATTTGGTTGGTTATGCCGATGCTTAGGGTATTTATCGGACCAGATACTTGGCAAGTCCCAAACCGCTATGTTTTCCTATGTGGAGGAACAGCAATTTCTTGGAAGTCGTCTAAGCACTCTTGTCTCGACGTCGACAAACCACTCGGAAATCATCGCTTTGTATGAAGCATCTCGTGAATGTGCATGGCTCAGAAGAATGGTTCACCACATCCAGAAGTCATGTGATTTGAATATTGAGCAAACTCCCACAATAATTTATGAAGATAATGCAGCTTGTGTTGCCCAAGCACAAATGGGTTATGTGAAGAGCAATCTCACGAAGCATATCAACCCCAAGTTCTTCTATGCTCACGAATTGCATAAGATGAACGAGATCAAGATATTGCATACTAAGTTATGTGAAAATCTTGCAGATTTGTTCACTAAATCACTCCCAGCATCTACCTTTGAAAGGTGCGTAAAAGGAATTGGGATGATGAGACTTAGAGAAGTGCAGATTTCGGGGAGATATTTCACATACTCCCACATAAATCTCAAGATGAATTATGAATACCCAACATGAATCTCAAGATTAGCAATTGAAGTTGGGAGAATTGTACTCTTTTTCCTTAGCAAGTTTTTCATGAAGTTTTCTTGCATAAGGTTTTGACGAGGCAATTCGTGCAACATAGTAAGCGTATGCTATGTACTCTTTCTCCAAGTATTTTTCCACTGGGTTTTTCCGAGTTTTAATGAGGCATATGCATCTCGCGCAAAGGGCCCAAGGGGAGTGTTGGGAAACCCGATGGCCCGTTGAGGCCCATGCTGGTCCCTTATGCCAAAATCCTAGAAAGCGCTATAAAAGGAGGAGGGGGTCCCCCCTATGTACCAGAATTCATTAGCAATAAAGAATTTCCGCTTTCGCTCTCCCTAAACACGTCTCTCTCTCTCTCTTTCTGTTCTCCACTTCAGATCTGTTCGGGAACCCCGGACTATTCGATAGCGAGGTTCCTTAACCGTTCCCACTCCGTAAATGCATTGGATGGATAGTGGATAGCTGGGACCGGCACAACGCGAACAACATTTATTGCCCTCCTCCGACCGAAGGGAAAGAAAATTGCCAGTTTGTGTGTGGTTTCATCGTCAGAAAAGAATACAAGGGCCATCTGCCGAGCTCCGCTCCACCCGGCCATACTCTGCGCCTAATGGTTCTCTGGTGGAAAAAGTCGTATAGCACGTTAAATTTTCCTCGAAAATCTATTCGACATTCTAATCTATAAAATCAGACGTTTAACCGCCTAAACTTTATAATTTGGTTCAAATAACACCCTGATCCGATTTTGTATAGTGATATTGCCCGCTTAGCGTGATGAGCAAGTGCTTTTGCCACGTAGGATGATACTCTGGACAAGTTTGGTAAATTCATAGACTTCTCTTCCAAATCGAAATAGAGAGGGAATGAGCTACAAGAACCAACCATCATTGAAGCATGATTAAGAGCTCGGTGAGGGAGAAACCCATGTAGATCCCATCTTTCGTTGATTTAAATTTGCTAGTGTGTTATCCTATATGACAAAACTATCAATTCATTACGTCACATGAACAATACCACTATGTGAAATCGGGTTAGGGCATTATTTGAACAGGGTCGTAAATTTCAGGGCTCAAATATTTAGTTTCATAGTTTGAAGTGTTGGATGTACTTTTAATCAAAGTTTAGGATGTTATATGAACTTCTTCCTTCTTCTACCACTCTCACGTCTTAAATGCCGTGTCAGGCCAATGGCTGAAATACCGTAAACTGTTTCTCTGAGTCGACAGAAATGTAACTGTTATTTCTTCATTGAAGAAGAAGAAGAAATGCTACTGATGAGTTCCCATAAATGTTTCAGATTTTGCTGTGGTCGTCAACCAAACATTATAGCCCAGAGCCACTTTTTTTTTTTGAGGAGCCCAGAGCAGCAGATGTTCGAGAAGCCTAGCCAAGTTTCAGCCCAAACTTGTTATTGCATGTTGGCCTATATTAAAAAGAATTATTCTTCACTGTCACCACGGACGCGGCTCTCTTAACCTGAGATATCCGCTTTTTCCGGTCCACCAAGGTGGAGCCCAGATACGTGGCTGGACCAAAAGCGCAACCCAATCCCTCAGTTTCCGCTTGAAGAAAAGAAGGAACCAATCCCTCAATTCCCCATTAACCCAGCGATTCGCCCCAAATCCTACGCACAATATAATCGAAGCCTGTTGCTTGCCAATCTGTTATTCTTTATGTTTTACAAAAAAATCATTTTTTTTTTGTTAAGGAACTGAATTATGACATTCACAAGTATCCAGAACCCATAAGGCTTTCGACAATCTGACCTGGTTCAGGAGCACCAGTGATCAGAGATGGGGATTCTTCAGGTGCTTACTAAGATTCAGGTGCACATTAATCCAACAGATCAAAACAAGATAACAACAATGAGAGGAAGACAAAATTAACACTAGGAAAATAACAAAAAGGACTGCTTAAATCTCAACAACAACAACAATGTGACTTCTTAACTACACATAAGAATGTTGCTTGTCAAGCATCAAAGATGTACACCACCAAATTAACACACCTGTCTTGGAAGTAATATATATATATACAGAGCAGACTTTACACACCAGGCACGATTTTCTTGCATCGACAACACACTACACACTTGGAACGGTGAAAGAAGAACAAACAAGCAACCAACCACCGATGAACACTTTCACTTTTTCTCGTTGTGACTATGGAGTGTTTTTTCAGGCACCAAAGCACCCGATGAGTTTCTTGGGAGCGTGGCCCGTGGCGCGGTACTTGGCAGCCATCTCCTCGGCCTTCAGGACTTCCTCGCCGCGCTTTGCCTCGACCATTGCTCTCTTCTCCTCGGCTTCCTTGTGGATGATTGCGACATTGTTCTTCATCTTCTCTGCGTATTCAGCCTTCTTCTTTTCCAATTGCTCCTGGACGTGTGTACATTTATAATCTTTAGTTCGCAGGATGGCATACGAAGATAATCGTATTGAGAAATGCTGGAAAAATGTAAAGTGTACAGCACTAGACAAGAACATATCTCAACCTTCAAGGAAAAATGCAAAGAATGGAAATAAAGAAAATACCTCAATCTTCTTCAGCTGAGCTTCTATGTTTGATTTTTTTGTGTTCTCCCACGAGAGAATAGCAGATAGCTTCTTAGCAGCCCTGTGGCATTGATGTCAATTGATTCAAGGTTAGGAATTTTCACATCATCCCCTTAACAAAACGTGTATAATGATTTCAGCAACAGATAATAGATATAAGTATATATAGAGTTTTTACCATCCTTGGAGGTACCACCAAATTACCCTTAAACTCTTGCACCTCTTGGTACTTCACCTTTTAAAATTTTTGTATCTCTTAGTACTAGCTCAATGTATATTTTGGTACCTCCCAAGGATGGTAAAAAGTCTTAAGTATATAACTTCACATGATATCCGTTGGTTTTTAATTTTGGTAATGTTACTTGCTCTCTATGTCTTCTCATTATTGTTTCAATTACACAGGATTTGCAAGAGTAGACATATTACTAACAGAAAGCCATACAGAGCTTCGGATTCCCTGGTTGAAACTATTCAAATGGCTGAAGAGCTCCTTTTCAATATTCACATGCGCTGTAACAGTTTGGTGAAACTGTACTGAAAAAGGCACACTGATGCATGAATGTAAGCCAGTAACATACTTGTTCTCAGCTTTTGTCTTCTCGTTCTCCTCCCATGCTTTAATCAAAGAGTTCCTCTTCTCTGTTTCCACCCTTGCAAGAGCAATATCTGGATAGCGGTTTTTCAGGTTGTTTATCAGCATAGTTGTACACTATGACAAGAAGAGAACTCAAATTATTCAATAGTTACCTCTGTCATGTGAGCTCCCTTTCTCAGCTGCAGCTTTCTCAGCAGGAGGTTCATCTGCAACCTCTGGTAAGCAGAAAATGGAGAACTATTTCATGAGCAAGTTGCTACATCACTATTTGCTAGTAAGTAGTAAGAAGATAGCAATTGTGTGTATCATGCCAAATGATTTTCAGCAACCCATTAGTATCGTGACCAGTTCATAATCTATGACATTATCTTCCAGGGAGCATATAGGCTCTACTTTTGAGAACGGTTAAACATTCAGCTCGCCAAATGCAACACATTTCTTTAGAAGTTCTTTGTGCAGTGGTGCTCAGATAGCTTGTCTGCCAAGAGCAAGACTGCAAAAGTTTACTTCCAGCATCTCCCTTGCTACCATTTACGCTATTGTATGATGACTTGTGAAGGACTTTTCTTACTCTGAACTTTTCCAACCACAAAAGCAAACAGAGTAACGATGGAAACCTACTCCAGCACTTTTGGATAAAGGAATGACTTAATACACTAAATTTTCAGCATCCAATGCACTTATGCACACTTTTTTTTTTAATATCCTTGAATCAATCTCTAGCATGGTTAGCGCATAATGCTTAGAACTACTGGGCGCATTTTTTAATGAAGTGGATCTGCTTCTAATGTATAGGTGTTTATAATTAATAATTTCCAAAGTTTGGATGTTGCTTAACAGTATGTGAGCTTGTAGCTAAGTTTTTGAAACCATGAGCTTGTAGCTAAATAACTTTGCAGAGTTTCTTTACTTTTTTTTTCTTTAGAGAGGGAGCTCCTGCAAGATTGCTATTTATTCGCAGAGTAATTGGGTCTTGTAGGATAAGGAAAGCACTCTGTCGTTGAATGTCAAACCAGAGGACAGCGAAAGTTGCCTGGCATGCCAGATCATATTTATCCACTCATTGCACATTTTCACCACAATGTTTCTCCATTTGACACTACCTACATGCTCTGTGTTTATCTATTTCAAATTATTAATACCGTATGTTGAATTTCCATGACATTAACTTTTATATCGTTGTTTAGCAGGAAAATTAAATGCTTCATAGGCTCATAGCGCATGATTTGCCCAACTATGCACGGAACTGATGTACTGAACTCTTACAGTATAGTAGTACATCTATGATGACTTAGAGCAGCAATAGAAAGCAACTGCCTGGTTGTCCTAAAACTGGTATATGTCATTTTAATATGATAGCTCTATTCCTTTAAAAACAAGAATATGGCAGTAATCATGATTTCTTTGTGACATGATTTCTGCACTCGTAATTGCACATGTACAGATGTACTAATCTTCATTCAGAATGGAAAAGAGGGAAAAGTTAAGAGAATTTATCTGTTCTAAACCCAAATACTAACTACTATGTACTTGGTTTGAAGAAAAATGCAAGAACTTTTCGGCAATCCAGCAAAAAGGAGCCAAACCCCACGGCAAAGGTTGTTCTTTATATGCCTTTGTTTCTGTTTAATTCTTTTTCTCCCAGCATAAAACTTTGGACACTTTCTAGGGTGTTAAAAGTAAATTGAGATTATTCTGAAAAAAAGGGAAATTGGAATGTATAAAAGAGAGGAGAAAAAGAAGAGCAGAGGAAGAAACAGGCAAAAGGGAGGGGAAAGTGAAGAATTCAGGAAAGTTCCAAATACTATCTTTTCCAAGTTCCAATTTAAACCTTCTGCAAAGATAAATTCCAGTGAAGCTATACATGTTTAGCATCAAACAATCAGCTTAGTTTTACACCCCCAAAATAGCAATGTATGTTGTCCTAAAACCTATACTGTAATAAGATGTGAAGCCAAGTTCCCCAAGATGTTTTTTAGGTTTGTTTCCTTAAAAGTCCTGCAGAACTAAGAGAACTGATATCCTTGCACTCTAGTTCCCAATCATGATTGCATCCACTGTTGCACAAGGAAGCCGTTTAGAAAGAAGGAAAATTCACATGCAAAGTTGAGATATTTACTACATCAGTTTACAACACCAAAAAAAAGTTATAATTTCACATGCAAAGAGTTCTTTAAAAAATCGCATGCGAAGAGATGTTTACAGAGAGTCTCACTGGCAAAAGGTTTCTCACAGAAATTTTCACAGGTACAGGACAAACTCCAAAACAATCGATACGTGCAACCAACACAAAGAATTACTAAGAAGAAATATGTTATCGAATTATACTCTAGGTTTCACAACAACAACAAAATCATGTCAACAACAGACCATACGGACCGAAGAAAGCAAGGCAACCGTTCAAGGATCATCAGTACCTAGTACTACCACTGTACAACTACCATAAAGCACAGGGAAGAAGCAGGCATACAAAGAAAAAGGTTGCTTCTATATCCTAGCACCTGCACACAGCACCTTTTCCATCACAAGCCTTGACCAAAGAAGGAGCGAATTAAACAGCAGAGGCGGGTAAGTACTCACTCTCGACGATGGCCAGAGCCTTGGAGTCCTCGACGGCCGGCTTCTCCTCCTCGGCGGGCGGCGCGGGCGCGGGGATGACGGCCTTCTCCTCGGCAACGTCCTTGGCCGGCGCTTCCGGCTCCGCGGCGGAGGCGGGGGCGGGGGCGGGCGGCGCCTCGGGCTCCGGCGTCACCTCCACCTCCACCTTCTTGGCCTCCTCCTCAGCCATACCGATCGCAGGGCGTCTTCCCTCTCGCGGCGGCCGACTGTACGTCTGGTGGGCTAGTCGCTAGTGCTTAGCTTAGCTGTTTGTGCTTAAGCTTCTTGTGGTGTGTCGTGCTGGGTGAGGGCGTACGCGCGTGGTGGCGCGTCCTAATAACACCGACCGGTTTAACAGTTAGCTCGTGTCTGGACAAAGCTGGAGTTGGGGAGTAGTGGTGGTAGGAGATGATTGTTTTTTTAAGGCTGCAAGGGGGAGGTGTGTTCTCTGACAAAAGAGGGCCTAGTATTCTGCCGAATTGGGCAATGGGATTGGAGCTTCCTTGGCTCAAGGGTAGTTTTATAGCCCGGGTGGTTCGAGTAGGGAGTGGCGTTTTGTAGGTGGAGTGGTTAGTATGGCCTCGTGTGTACGGTGAGAATTAGATTTTTTTAAAAAGGTATAATAATGTATACAACTCATGTACGCTACACTCACGCAACACACGTACATATACATGTGTATCCTCTACATATGATAAGAAAGTAATTCCTGTTGGACACTCACATGTGTGTACCTGTTTTTAATTATTCGGGTGAAAAACATTTAGTTTATTTGCAAGGATCGAACCCAGTCCGGAGGGATGAGCACTCTCGCGCTCTCTCATTGAGCTATCGCTCGAGCCTCTGGTGTGAAGTAAATTAGGTAACATTGATACCACGTTTACTGTATGTTATTATTTGTTCCGGATAGAATCTAAGGGGTCTATTAGAAATATAGGAATTTTAAAAATCTTAAGAAATAGTTTAATTCTGAGGAGTTGGAAGAAAAATCGGTGTTCCAAATGGTCCTAAACTACTTCTGTTATTGTATTGGTGTGTTAGGAATTGATGTTACGTAGATTGATAATGCTTTGCTCTTGGAAACATAAATTTAGCACTCTTTTTGCGTATGAAATTTGTGTAAGAAGTGGTTTGCCCATTATATTCTAGTTTAAACTTTTTTCTCTAATAAAATTGAACGCTTCTCTTTCATTCTTTTAAACAACTAGCATAATTCCGCGAAGAAAGAACAACTAGCTAGTAGTTTCCTTGAGCTGACAAACGAATTGTTTATTGTGTTTACAAACCATCCATGCAGGTATGCAGATACTCGAGCAGTCGAGCTTCGAAGGGCAAGCAAACAAACAAGGTATGTCCGTACCGGATGGAGTGGCTGAGATCAGACGGTGCGTGCTGCAAGCGAGATTATAAAAAATGGGATCGGGCAAGGAACCCATGGGCGACACGTGACGGCGACATGGCGCGGCGCAGGCTAAGGCAGTAAGGCTAGGGACCCTCGACCTCGAGACGGGGCCGGGCACGGGCACAGGCGCATTGGATCCCAGCGCGCGCGGCCTGCGATATTGCGCTGTGCGGTGGCCCCCGCGCACCGCGGCGCTGGGCGCTCGGATCCCGGGAGCGCGGCGAGGCCACCGCATCCAAGGCTCCAAGCAACGTTCCAACTATTTACCGTCTCGCGAGTCGCGACACAGAGCATGGCTTAGCCAGCTCCCTCGCTAACTAGCCAGTACAGGTAGTTTCACAGAAGAAAGAAGTAGGTTCAAACAAATGGCAGCACCGCGACGGTACACGTGCCCCCGGTGGCATCAGTGTGTACGGTAACGTCGGTGAGACGGGTTAGGAGGTAGGGCCATCGGGTGATTTCCGTAGTTTATTTCAGCAAGTTTCAGACAGCTACGTATTTTTTTTTTACAAATTATTTAAAAAAACTACGGATCTTAACCTCTATTTTACAAAATTACAGATTTTAAGAGAACGTGTGCCACAAAACTACAAGTTTTAAAATTGATTGTTTCTTGTACGAATCTTACAGAGCAGGCCCACATGACAGTCTTACGCGTCCATATTTTCTGTTTCACTCGTGCGTAAAGCTCTCATGATAACCAATTCTATAACCTGTAGTTTTGTGATACAAGTTCTCGTAAAATCTGTAGTTTTGTGAAATTGGAACTAAAATCTATAGTTTTTTTTATAATTTGTACAAGAAACTAAAATTTACTCTAGTTTGTTTTTATCGGAATTGCTATTTCGATGGTGTTCTTTGGTGAGGGCACCCTTCCGTTTGTGACATGTAGTTGTGTCTTCTTTCTTCTTTCACTTTCTTTTCCTCAAAGCTCTCTCGTCGCGATAGTTGGCGCCGTTCACTTTATCTTAGTTTTCTTCTTATTCCTTTTCCTCACTCAAAAAGTTTTTGTTTTCAAAATCCCCTAAGTTTTTAAATAAGATGTATATTTTTAATAATTTTTAAATGTTTTTGAATCAAAAATTTTTGAACCAAAAGTTTCTTGAGTTGAAACTGTTCAAAACAAAAGATTTTTCGATTTGAAAGTTTCCAACTAAATTGTTTTGTACTAAAAATTTTCGAATCAGAAATCTTTGAATCGATTTTTTTTTTGAAATTTCCCCACTTGAAATTTTTCTCATTTCAAAATTTTGAAGTTGAAATTTTTCCAGATGAAAGTTCTCAATTTGAATTTTCCGGAATTGAAATTTTCTGAGTAGGAAGTTTCGAAATTGAAATTTCATAAGTTGAAAATTTTCTGATTCAAAATTTTTTGATTTGAAATTTTTCCTAGTTAAATTTTTTGAATTGAAAATTTCCAAGTTGAATATTTTCGATTTGAAATCTTTTTCGAGTTGAAAGTTTCTGTTTAAAATTTTCTGATTTGAAATTTTTGTGTTAAAGAGGAAGTAAGAGGGTAAGAGAAGTGAGTAGAGAAGAGGAAGAATTGAGGTGAATAAAGAATTTGGCACGTGATACGTTGGAAAGATGTCATTAAATTTTTAGTTTGAGCGTAACAGTCGTAGGACGGACGGAAAGTCGGCAATGACCAACCTGGTCGTTTTCCGCGGAGCGGGGCGCGCGCGCGTGCATCTGGCTGGCCGGATGCAGCGGCCGACAAGTGTACTCATGGGCGCCGTCGGCAGCACGGGAAAATGCACGGGTTTGAGGCGGTAACCAACGAATCGGGCTAATCGATGGCCGCTCCGCGTGTACCTCGGCGTATAGGCTATAGCTAGGTTGAAATTGGATTTCTGGGGAGCCACGTATTCTAAGACCAAGCGAAGTAGATTTGTCAGAGCACAGTCTATGCATATCTGTTTGGTCATATAACTTCGCTTTCCGACAGTAATACTGCTGTTTGTTTAGCCATTTGTTAAGGGCTCGTTGCTGCTGTTCATTACTTTCACCGTTGCAGTGTGCTGCACTTAGTTTTACACGTCACATACTTTAGAAGTTTAGAGTTTAGACTACCTTTCTTGCAAAACTTTGTTAGAAGCCGGCACAGAAACTGTGACTTGCTAAACTTTTGACACGATATTAGAGTAAAGTGTAATAATAAAAAATACAAACAGCTTCGCAACTGATTCTTCTCATTGTAAAATAACTAAATAAGTGCCTTGTGCAACTGTCCAATACAGTGTTGGACAGTCATTTATACCATACAGATAAACAAGAACAGAAGATGCTTTGCTGGTGAGTGCAGCCACAGCAATGCCATTCAATTATTGAGGGGCAACAGTCAGAGCTAAACAGAGTAATGCGTTATATACAAGTGAATCTTACTTACATACTCTCATGTTATGTCGTCGGCACGTATATGGAATCAGGACTACACACCAGTCTCATTACATTGTTTTTTTGACACGTAACAGTATGGGCCTGGAGGCTCTACTGTATGTATGTACGCGCGTATATATATATAAAAAAAAGATGTTTATGTATAATGGAAAAAGGATAGAAATATATTAAATCTCTATAGCAAATATCATTAAGCAAATGCTCCTAGCCAATCAAAGATCATTTGCCTATATTCTTCATTTAAACAAACATTCCTAGTTTGTGATAATTGGCACGATATCATCAAACACGGTTATTTCTTTATTTCCAAATGTGCCAATGAACAGTGATAAGATTTTCATAAAGAACATTGAATTAAAGGTTGACCTGATCCTCTCCACTTTGACCCGTATCCATCATATTATCCCAATTGATACCAATAATATTCCAGCATGCTTGGCTAAATTCTTTTTTGACATAGCACACAATACTGATCACCTTCGAAATGATAATGTCTCCTGAGTATCATATTTTTGGTGTTTAGTATGTCCACCAGAAGCCATGCAAAAAGTTGAGCTTCATAACACATTTGCTTTTCCAAAGCCAGTTGAGAGGCTGTGGAGGGTTGAGATTACTAAAACAGTGCTTCTAATCTATACCCCTTTATAATACACTTAAGCATTCTTTTCTACATCCACCCCATATAATACACCCCACTAAAGATGGTCTAACCTTCATGCACCCAGCGAAACGTTCCCAGAAACTTGTTTCCATCAAAATTAACCTCTCAGATCTTTCCTCAGCTTTACTCACCCACATCCGATGGCCATTGTTTAATGTGTCTAACTCATCCCTGTGGCCCACAACAGATCTCTCCTCACCTCCAGCATCATCTCAAGGGAAAGGAAACAAATATCTTGGAATTAAGGAAAAGGAAACAAACGTTCTAGAAAAGGAAAAGATCATATATTACGTGCTGGGAAAAGGAAACCGGAAGATAGGACACTATACTAGTATCTTTAAGAAGAGTATTGTGTAGAGCCCCCATATGTAACTCCAATCATCATAACCATCATTTATTTATAGGTATCGTTTGATATCATCGATGAACTTGGTGTACTCTTCAAAAGCATCAATGGATAAAAGTAGGTTATATTGCTCTTTTATACCCGGGTTTTGTAAAAATTCTACCACTGAAATTTGCGATTTTTTTTGCAAAGTTAAAGTATGTTGGATATTGACTCCAAAAGATATTAGAATTCCAAAAGTCCATCCAAAACTTATACTTCAACACTCCCCCTCACGTATAGCCTCCCTCAGACCTAGGACATGGAATAGAAGTGGGCTGCAATTTTTTTTTAATTGCGCCAACCAGGTCTTGAACTTGTGACCTCTTGACTCTGATACCATATTGAGTTGTATGCACCAATCAGTTCACCCAAAAGCTTAAGCTAATGAGAAAATGTGGGCAATTCACTTATACTTCAACACTAGTGAGCCAACACCAACTGTTGCCATAGAAATCCCTGTGAAGATTGTAATACTTTTCATAATATCCCTTCGCCAAAAAGAGCCTTGAATCCATGAACTGTGTGGAACATTTTTATCATAATATTTTCCCACGTCAGCTTAACCCAAATTGGGTCATGGTGATTGACTGTAAAATTTGTGCAAATTCTTCATCGAAAGAGTTTCATTCTGCGTTTGTAGGTTAATTATGCCAAGTCCTTTATTTTTTGGCTTACAAACAAGATCCCACGCAGCTAAATGTCCACCTTTTTGTTTAAATCTGATCCTCTCCAAAGAGTATTGTTTATGGGCTCGATCAATATTATTCATGACTATCACTGGAATCATAAGATAGCCCATATAAAAAAGTTGGTAGATGAGAAATTACTGAGCTGATCATTGTGAGCCGACCACCATAGGATAAATAAGATGCATAGCTAGGTAACTGTCGCCCCACTCGATCAACCAATGGTGAAAAATATTGAACTCTTGGCCTATCGTTCCCAACGGTAACCCCAAGTATGTGAAAGGTAGAGTGCCAATTTAGCATCCAAACGTATTAGCTAAGATGGGCATTTTAGCTTCATTTACATTAATGGGAACTATGAGAGATTTTTATAATTCACTCGCAGTCCTATGGAAGTAACAAAAGAATTTAGCTGCCCATTAAGACAGAAAAGTTGGTTGCTTCTGCTTTCATAATAAGCAAGGTGTCATATGTGTATTGAACAATAGGATTCACTAGAAATCTATACGCGGCGTGCCACGTTGTGGGCGCCGCTCTCCACATGAGAAAATCGAGAATTTTGTTTTTTCTGAAAAAGGGCTTAAACGTAATGGTAAAAAAACGGGAAAAAATATATGTTTTTTCGGGGAAAAAGATCCGAACGTTTTTTTCTCGAAAAAGGACTTAAATGTAATTTTGATTTTATGGAAAAGGATCCGAGCGCAAGCCTTAAAAACGCATAAAGGACCTAAAGCCGGCTCGAGCTGCCACGTGGGGGTGCTCCCATCCAGGAAGTCTTCTGGAATTAGTAGAGGGGATTATTTGTTTCCAACAGGATTAAGAGCTTACGAATATTCCTTCTATGTGCTTCATTAATAATTGTTTGTAAAAGGTCCACTACAGAACAAAGATAGCAGTGAAAGTTTATGGCACCTGTCTGACCCCTCTTTTGTATTCTAAACATTTCCCTAGCACACCATTTAGCAAAATTGAAGAAGTCCCAGAAGAAAGCAGGTTTTGTAGGATTTGAATAATAACATTGTGTTGTACCATATCAAAGGCTTTCTCCTAATTCAACTTTAAGATAGCATTGATGTAGATATTCATAAGCCAACGCTAAACAATCTGTATTGTTCTGGTTTTGATAGATCCATATTGGTTTTTATGAACAATTTTAGAATGATCCTTTAGAGTAGATCAACCAAGAGCTTTGTTACAAGTTTGAGAGAAAAGTTCAACAGCGATGGACCTGTAGGCTGTAGTCGTTGACATTTTTTGGAGACGCCTTCTTTGGAACCAATGTAATCTGTGATTTGTTGATGCATTTCAATTGGATCCAATTCTCGTAGAAGTCTTCACACAACTTATTAATGTATGATCCAAATTCGTTTTGGTTTTGTTTCCTACTCTAATTTAGAGTTCTACTATTATACGGAGTTTTTTATGTTCTAATATAAATATGTACCTGTAGTTCATAGAATAGAGTAAGACATGGCAAAAAGGCAAGTAAGGCGAGAGAAGAAAAAAAAGGTAGACTCGTTGTAAACATCTCTTCGTATAGTGATATTTGCCTTCGTGCGTCCGTGACTTTTCCCAAAAGAGATTTCCACTTAAATCCCTGTCTCCTATTTCCTTTGATACTATATTTTTGCCGTACGTTTTGTAACAAGTGGTATTAGAGCTCTAGTTTTCGAACAAGCCGCTGCCCCTAAGAGGGGGTGACTCTCGGGGGCGGCCATCTGCTTGTCATCATCAAAATAATCAAGGGTGGCTATTGCGTGGTATCATCGTAGCCATTGCACGACATCTACACATCATAGGAGATCCTATAAAAAATATCATCGAATCGGTTTGATCCTGATCCAAGCTTCGGTTCTCGAGGCAAGATTTCGAGCCTCACGCCATGAGATTACGGAACTCTTCACTGTTGTAGCCCCAAAAAATTATTTTTTCAGAACTAGCCTCATGCATTTTTTTTGCAAATATGGCGCTGAGTGGAGGCGCGGTATCTAAATTTAAATATAGTTCATTATATATAAATTACGATACCATATATTTAAAATAGTTATATATATATATATAACCGTGACGTGTAGCATAGCTTTCGTGATAGCCCGCTATAACTATGATAGCTTTTTCATATCCCTTACCGCGAAAGACCCGGAGCTACGATTTAAATCCTAGTTTTGTTCAGTAGAAAAACTATACACATAGTATTTGAAAGCCTCAAATGTACACGAAGTAGTAAACCAACTTCTTCTATTTGAGCTAAAAGGTAGAACAGAGCATTTATTCGATCCGAATTTGTTCGAACAGCAAATCTGAATACCCGTTAACTATCCACCCGGCCCATTAGGCAATGAGCAAGTAGGTCGACCCAGAGCAGCAAGGCCGATCGTGTCGATCGAGTGCTACAGAAAACAACCCTAAGCTAGAAACTAGAAAAGAAGATACTCAAGTTGGTTGATGGAAGTAGTTTTTTTAAAAAAAAAACTCTTCAATGAAGGAACTTGATTGAGGCTGGGTTAAGTTGCTGTAAGGATACTCGTCAATACCATTCCAAAGCTATACCGGTGTAGCTTTTGAAATAGTACATTTCAATATTGGCATATACCGGTATTTCATTCTAGAGTTTAATATAATAATATAAATTTATAAGTAGAAATAAGTCCATTTTACATCCTTGGACTTTATAAAAAAATTTATTTAATACTCTTAACTACAAAACCAGATATTTAAACACTCTAAACTTTAAAACCAAATCAACTTACACCCTGAGGTTAAAATAAAAAAACTTACTCCCTAAGGTAGTTTTGGAGGGTGGTTTTGCTGTTGAGGATCCAAATCAATGTGGTTTTTGCCATGTTGGCAGCCATATCATTGGTTTTTGCCGATGGCAATTAAATAAGAGGAGGGAGAATGATGACATAAAGAAAGATAATAGAGAGAGTGTAAGAAAATGGTTAACAATATATGCTATGCTACACGTCATGGTTTAATGTAATATATGTGTGAAAAGGAGGTGATCCCGCCGCACCTTCCAGTACGGCTACCTTGTTATAACTTCACTCCAATAGCAAACCTAGCCTTAGGCACCCCCTCCTTACAGTTAAGGGTAATGACTTCAAACATGGCCAGCTCCAATAGTGTGACAGGTGGTGTGTACAAGGCTCGGGAACGGATTCACCGCCGTATGGCTGACCGGCGATTACTAGCGATTCCGAACTAAGGACAGGTTTTTGGAGTTAGCTCACCCTCCCGAGATCACGACCGTTTGTCCTGCCCATTGTAGCACGTGTGTCGCTCAGGGCATAAGGGGCATCATGACTTGTCCTCATCCTCTCCTTCCTCTGGCTTAACACCAGCGATCTGTTCAGGGTTCCAAACTCATAGTGGCAACTAAACACGAGGGTTGCGCTCATTGCGAGACTTAACCCAACACCTTACGGCACGAGCTGACGATAGCCATGCACCATCTGTGTCCGCATTCCTGAGGGCACCCCTCTCTTTCAAGAGGATTCGCGGCATGTCAAGCCATGGTAAGGTTCTTCGCTTTGTATCGAATTAAACCACACGCTCAACCACTTGTGCGGGCCCCGTCAATTCCTTTCAGTTTCATTCTTGCAAACGTACTCTTCAGGCGGGATACTTAACGCGTTAGCTACTATATACACATTCATGTATATATATATTACTATTTTAAAAATGTGGTATCGTTAATTTATATAATGAACTATATTTAAATTTAGATACCACGTCTCCACTCTGCGGCAATCCAATTTTTTTAAAAAAACCAAGCTATAGTACAATGGTACTGTAGCAATATCACGCTATAGTACCACGATATTTTTTTTTTGAATTTTGGATTGCCACTGAGTGGATGCGCGGCATTAGGTATTGCAGCACACGAATTATATTGCAGCACTCCCCATGCGCAGAAATTGTCTTACAATTTCCACGCTCCCCATGCGCGGGATTTGCGGACCCGAGGGCCATATTTGTAAAAAAAATCATACGGAAGTTAGTTCTGAAAAAAAATATTTTTTTGAGGCTCCAACATTAAAGAGTTCGAGATTACGAGCCAGAGTTGGCGTCCGTGCATCATCGGATCAGGTAGTGCAATGTACTCGATGTTTTTACCATTGCAGCCTCTCTCTCTCGTCGAGACCATAGTTCAACAAATCACCGAAATCTCAGAAGTCTCAGCCAAGATTTCGAATTCCGACCGGGGACGGGATACAAAATCCTGACCAAATAAAAAAAATTGAAAAAAAATTAAATTGCTACGGTAATCTAGAAAATCTAGCCGAAAACTTGGGTTTTTTTGCCGATTTTTGACTTTTTATGGCCGAATTTGGTCCAATAACCCTTAAGAAAGTCGTCTTGCATGAAAATTTGTTGAAAAACTGATTTTTTTAGACATTTTAATATTTTGATAGAAACATTGTCATATTTTTATAAAATTGTACAAACTTGGTCATGATCTAAAAAATTTATGGTACTATATTCAGTAGTGTAGGATCATACAAAAAAAATTCAATTTCAGAATAATTGAACTTCATTTGTTATCTTTAAAAAAACCAAAAACAGAATGAACATAATTGGGATAGTAACCTTGTCAGAATTTTATAAATTTTCTCGAGTGTGATCATGATCCAAACTTTTTATGAGAGTTTAAGAATTTTCTCGGTACCATTCTATAATTTTTTTAAAAAAAATTGAACTTTTTTTTTGCTCAATCAAATATATGTAAGCATTGAACTTCGTTTGTTATATTTCAAAAATCAAAAACAGAAAGAACATAAATGGTACAGTTGCCTGTAAGAATTTTATAAATTCACTGGAGTGTGAGCATGATTCAAAAATTTTATGATATCTTAATAATTTCCTTAGAACCCTTCTGTAAAAATATTTAAAAAATTAAACCTTTTTTTATTGCTAAAGCAAATCTATGTATTGAGGCTTTTGTTAGGACGTAGCATTGTCAGAATTTTTGGAACTTCTTGAAGCTTTATCATCATATGAAATTTTTATATAAATATTAATGCCACATCAGGACCATCCACAAAAAAATTCAAAACTTTCTGACGTGATTTGAACTATTTTTCATTTGGTTGAAGTTTGTCGGTAAGGTTTTTATCGGAACAGTAGCACTTTCCAAATTTTTTAAAATTCATGAAGCTTGATTATCATCTGAAAAATTTATGGAAACATGAGTGATGCATAATAACCATGCACAAAAAATTTCAAAACTTTCTAACGTGGTTTGTTCATTTTTCATTCGGTTCAAACTTGTCAGTTAGCGTTTTATCAGGACAGTAGCAATGTTTGAATTTTAAAATTTTCTCGGATTTTATAATTTTAAAAAAAATTATGGGAACATCACTGATGTGTCAGTAAACTCCATAAAAAATTTCAAAATGTTTCGACATCGTTTGAACTATTTTTCGCTCAGTGCAAATTTACTGAAATGTTGGCAAATCTCTGAGATTTCGAAAATTTTGGCCGAAATTTCGTTTTTCCCGGTAGAAATAAAACCAGATTTGATTTTTTTTTAAATTTCGTCCGAGATTTACTTGAAATTCCGAGATATCGGCAAGATTTCGGATTTTGATCACCAGCGAGATTTCATCCGAAAATGAAATTTGAATCCTTGGTCGAGACATTGTTTACGCCGTATCCAAAGCAAAGAAGAAATGGTCATATCCGCTTCCACACGGTCTGCTGCTTCCCAGTCTGTGTCAAAAATAGAACCCGAGAAGCAGCAGGCCAACAAGTCTCACGCTATAACCAGTGGCGGACACACGGGGTTGTGCGAGGGGCTAGCGCACCCCCTCTGCAGGAGCTGCGGGTGGACAAGAGCGCCGCCGCCCACCGGCTGGGGGCGGAGGAGGCGCGCCCGCCAAAGCCGGGTGGAGGAGGCGCCATCTTGGCCGTCGCCGCCCAGGTGGAGGGGCCGAGGAGGGGGCCGGCTTGGCGGCTCACCTCGCCTCGTCGGGTCTGGTCGTCTGGGCGCCAGGCGGGGCCGTGAGGGGAGCTAGGGAGGGGCAGGTCGTCTGGCCGCCAGGGTCGAGTTGTGAACCCATGCGGGGAGGAGCCGGCCGGCCACCGGCAGGAGGCGGGTGGAAGCGCGGAGCCAGAGGGACGTGCAGTGCTCGGGAGTTGGGAGGAACCGAGCAGAGAGGTCTGAGTCCAGCCGGCCGAGGCAGAGGATAAGGTAAGCAGGTGAGTTTTTTTTAATTATTAACTAATTAGTAAATTGTAAGAACCATAAAATATCACTGTATAATTGCATATAAGATCGTAGGTTTCTTAGTAAATTTAAATTATTGGTTGATTAGTAAATTATTTTCTAATATAATTTATTATAGGCTACGCAAATTTGTAAATACAATAGAACTTTTTAGAAATATGTGTCAATTCAATAAAAAATCAGTTTGTCATACCTAGCATCCTCTCAACTTTTGCTCAACGCCTGGCTATAACCTAAGGAGAAGCGCGGACGGGAAGGGCAACTATCTAGTGGACTCGCCATGTGTGCATTTCAAAGCTGCTGCACAAGGTGAACAGAAGAAATACCTGCCGTTCTACTAGATGCACACGATAGCACACCAGGAGCTACTGTCCGTGGCGTGGTTTTGGTGATCTTTGGTCACTTTTGCTACACGCACATCAAGATTACTAGGAAGTTCCAATTCCCAAGCTACTTGCATAAGTGTACATCAAGTGTACCAGAAGTTCACAATAGATATGCTTTATGTACACAGAAGTGTACCAAAGATTATGCAAACCCATTGCTGCATGCACAAAAGGAATATACCGAGAGATTTATCAGCCTCAATTCGGTGATTTCAACTCGCCTCGACTCTGTACCATGACTTGACTCTATATTGAGTATTGACCTGTGCTCTACTCGACGACTGTTCCAACACCAATTTCGCTAAATATCATCGCTGCACCACCCAATGCCATGCCTAGATACCATTCTATGCCATCTGTATTGACAATCTTCTGCCACAGCCGATGACAGATGTACTTCTATTGGAGGTGAATTTCTTTGCAATTCAGGCTGTTGTATCTATTATTGGCTCCATCCATACGGGATTAATCATTAGTGATTTCTTCAACGATCCATCATCTATTATGGGTTACTGCAGTAAGATCTACATATATAGAGTGTAAGGTGGAGTTGCAGGCTTTTAACACAATGAGTTAATTTGGGCTACGCTTGATCGAGGAGACTTTGAAAAAAATCAATATCAATTGAGGAGACAACTGAATTTGGTGTTCAATCACCGTTTGGATACGTTGTAATTTCGGATCACTTGCGTGACCATTATAAAGGCTTTGGCAATAGTAATTATCAAGAATTTGATGACACCCTAATGGTAGCTAGCATTATACTCTCCCGAGTTTTAATATTTAAAAGTGAAGGTTTTGCTCTAATATCAGTTTGAGATTAAGGATTAAAGTGTAAGAAGAAGTTTGCTTCTATGTGGATATTACAACATTATCCAGTTGTCATAGCTTGATATGGGGGTTTATTGCAATTTATACTCCATTGACAACACAAGAGTTTCTTTCACCTTAGCAGTTTTATAGGAGCAGTTTCAACTATGTCATGGAATTTAATTACCTTTGAAGTCGGTAGTTTAAAGTATGTGATAGTTACACTTGCAAGTTGCTCTCTAATGGGCATTCTCTGCCGAATTTTGTGTTTCAGTTGGAGCATGTCAAATATTCATAAAATGAGTTCTTCGCTATCTATCAAACGCCGCAAGTGATGTTTTGGCTTATGTTGTTTGATGATTGAGCATTTGTTTGGGGAGGTCAGTTGTACAGACTCAAACTTTACTAGGGTTATAAATTATTGAAGACCCAAATTTCTTTGTCTGCTTTGTTGATAACTTTGTGTTTGGATCTACTAGTGGTTTGCTCAATTTGGCTTTATGAGAATCGTTTAAATAGACTGTTCCGGTCTTTCCTATTCAGATAGGTCCATTGGATTTTTAAGGCATAAGGTCTATTGATGAAGGCTTATTTTAAGGAGATTTTGATATTTCAGGTACAAAAGCGAATTCGTCTCAAGGTGGAGATTATTAAAATATGATCCGAATTTGTTTCGGTTTTGTTTCTCTCCTCATATAGTGATATTTGCCTTCGTACGTCCTTGGTTTTTCTTAAAAGGGTTTTCCACGTTAAATCCATATCTCACGTTCCCTTGATCCTATATTTTTGCCATGTATTTTGTAACACAGCCTATAGAAATCACTCTTGATTATGTGCCAACACTTCTTTAAAAAAAGAAAATGAGAGACCAGGTTGTGATCTACACATGTTTGTGATGAGTATTTGATTGTGTTTGAGCTTATGACACTCAAGTTTAAGTTTGAAATGAGCTTGCTTTGATTTTGAGCACTTTAAGTTGAGTGGTTGTGGTGCCCTAGAGTGGTCATAGTTTTGCCTAAAGTAGTCTTGGACTTACCTTGAGTGGTCATAGCCTTGCTATGAGTGGTCGTGACCTTTGTGACCTCTAAGTGGTCGTGTCATAGAGTGTCCATGCACTGGAGTGGTTGTGATCTCTAAAGGAATGATCGTGACCCTTGTTGGAGTGGTCTTGAGTGGTCGTGACATCTGTGGGAGTGGTTGTGACATTTGTAGAAGTGATCGTGACCCCTATTGGAGTGGTCACAGCCAAGAGTGGCTTTGAGTGGTCACAGACTAAATGGTCTAAGGTGGGATCTTTAGATGTTTGACTGGTCACTAATCATTGTGAGATTACTAGTGAATGTTATCTTGAGCATTTCTATGTGATGGTTTGCTTGTTTGGGATGGTTGCAGGACTTCGGTGCTAGATCATGATGAGGCAGAGGAGAATGGGACTAGGCTAGGAGAGCTGAGGTACAGACGGTCAAGGTGACGCCGAAAGATGACTGAGGTTAGGGAGTTGTTGCAAGTCTGGATGACAAGTGAATGGATGAGATGCTAACTTGAGCCCTACTCAAGCAGAAGAAGATCGTTGGATCAAGGGTTCACAGATGGAGTAATGGTTAAGTTAGTGTATGGTCAAAACCCGTTCTATTGTTGGGTTTTGGGTTATCCCATGTATGTGTGAGGGAGTGAATCTTAACCTTTGATGGGGTTTATTGAGAGCTAAGAAAGTCATCTAAGGGTGAAAGTTACTCCCAGTGTGCTATAAATTGAGGGGTGGAGGGATGCATCCACACCAAGTAAGTGAACCAAGTCTTAGAGAAGGTTTCTTTGTAACCATCACTCTCTAAGTAATGCAAGATTCAAGTTCATCTATGTTCTGAAATCTATTTAAGTTCTTGCATTTTCGCTTGGTTATTTCTTGTAACTCGAGTTTTGCTTCACCTCCTTCTATTTGATGTGCTTTTACTGGATCTAGAACGTGTAAGAGATTGAGGAACTCATCCATAATTTGTTCCAATCTAGTAAGATCCACTAGAACTTACTCTTGCTCAAGTTCTTAATCTCCTTTCCTTTTTAAGCCTTTGATATCTCTTTAGTTTCTTTCTTTCTTGATCTTTTGCTACCAAGGATGAATGATTGTTGGATGAATCTGATGCAGATCTTGTTTAAGGCTTACCTAGATGATTGGGAGATTTTTGCTTGAAAAGGGAGGATTCTTTGCAGATCTCATCTTGCACATTTGAGCATTGTTTCTTTAGTGTTCTTGCTTGCTGTGATATGTGGGAGACTATCTTGATCATCACATCCCCACGAATAAGCTCAAGGTGAAGTTTGTGAGTTTATCCCCGCCTTGGTGCAACCTTCCTTCAAACTGAAAAATGTCAGAATTTTGATATAAATCCTTGCTATTGAAGGTTCCCAACATCCATAAGAAGGTGTACACATGATTTGAATCAGCCGATTAAAAGTTATCTCGATTCTTTTTTTGAAATCGTGTTGATTTTATAGTTTATCCTAATTTTACTATTCACCTGAGAGCACTGGACTTTTGCCCATTGCAGGCCTAGCTGAACCTTTTTGTTGGCTCTCTTAGTGGCTCGATTTTTTGAGTGAAGATTTTATTTTGCTCCTATTACCTCTCTCTCTCTCTAGTTGGCATTTTCGGTCCTACAGACATTAAACCCATCTGGACCTATTCCTTTGTCAATAAGAATTTGCTTTATTATTTTGTCAATCTCATCATGCGTGAACCTTTCTGTTACAAATTGTAAACCTGGGATAGGGACAATCAGTTCATCCAAATCAAATAGCATTTCTGTATTAGCAGAGGTCCCTGGCCTATTTTAAAAGAATGACAAAGAATAGCTGCTTTTTCATTATGATCTGTGGCAATGTTATTATCTGGAGTAGCAAGTCCTCGCATATCATCATCGCACCGTTCAACGAGATTGTTAATTTGGATGTACAAGAACAACCAAATCTAACCAACAAGTTTGCTAGTTACTCATCAAAACAAAGCGGGAGATAAGAACACAGAAGGCGTTAGATTATATGCATATAATCTTCTTTTCTTCAGCTTAAATACTACTACTGAATAAGCCTAATTTTACCAACCTACCAATGAAGCAGACAAGTTGTGTGCAGGTAAGTTTTTAAAAATCTTGCATCCACATCTTCGCGGGTCCCGGACGTGTTGGATACATTGCGAGATATCGAGCTCGAAAGCGACGCGTGTCGGTAAGCCACCAATTCCATCCATCTCTTTTGCAATTCCTTTACACACATATGCATATTTGTAATTTTCTTTCCTTCAGCTTAAGATCCAAGCTGATACGTTGCAAACGTTGCAGCCACAAGCCTGCCATTTGGATTTAGGCTCTAGTTCATCTGTTCATGCATCCATATCCCTGTCAGTCTCTCACCTATATTTGGCTTTGGTCTTAAAGGCGTTTTGGAGTCAAAGGAGGGTTGTTTTCAGCTGCGTACCACCTGGACCAACCTGCCCTGGTACCTTCTGGAGATTTTCTTCTCATTTCTCAACTGTTCTGTCGTTTTAGTGACTGGACAATCTTCAGAACATGTGTATTTCCATGTGTGTGCTAAATTGTATTTTTATATTCCTTTTTCTTGATAAAGATGTGTATGCATGCTTTATATCTTCAGACAAGGGTTTATAAACAATTATGAGAGCCTTGCCACCTTGACTTGCATTATTCCCGGTGCCAGCTCTTTGTATTTGTGCATCGCTGGAGATTCTGCCAACAAGATCGTATTGCAAATAGAATCTTGTAGCTGCATGCAACTATGTATGAACTACGAATTCTGAGATAAGCAAAAAGGCCTGTATACAATACTAACTAGACAGATCATTCTCTGATGATTTAGGTTGGAAGCACGAAGTCTCCAACCACCTCTCTAACACATTTCCTGACATGCTGACATATAGGAGTGCAACAGTGCATCAAATGACTAGGTTTTATTACCAACACGGTGTTTTCAGGTTTCAGGTTAACATTTCTGAAGTATCAGTATCAGTATCAGTATCAGTCGGCCAGTGTTTTCAGGTTTCTGTGCCGTGTGAGTAGAGCTTAATTTGCGGCCGAAAGACGACTGGTTTCTTGATCACGTTTTTGGGACTGATTACTGTAATTAGGTGCAAAGTCTCTTCTCTGATTTATTTTGCCTTCTTTTCTTCACGAGATTAGGATAAGAGTTTTTGCAGTCAAAGGATCGTTTTGCGTCGAGTCCCAATCGAAGAAGTGTTCCATGCAAGGAAAAATTTCTACCCTTTCTCTTATAGCCGCCAATGTGGTTCAGTCCAATCAAAAGGTGTGCCTGAAAAGTGTGGAGTTTTTGCTTTCGAGCGATCAAACAGGAGATTCACATTGCAGTTGCAGGGTTTTCTTCACCAAGTGTACCTGAGCTTGCAACACTCATATATTGAAGAAGGATATTAGGTGTCCCATTAGTCTAGTTGATAGGCCACCGGAATTCTTTCATGAGTGCAAATTTAAAGCACAAGTGAAATGTAGGATCTCTGAGATGGAAGAAATTTCCCGTGTCATCTAATTAGAGCTACCTTGGAATTGGTAAGAGCATGCTGAAAAAAACTGCATGGATCCTGAAACAATTGAAAAACTAAGAAATAATCTGCATCTAACATTGAGCTACTAACACCAGGTTGCAAGATCTGCTTAGTTTTTGTTCTAACCACTTTCCCTTGGTAGAAAGCAGAAGCACTATCTGAACCTGTACTTTAACCAAAGGCAGGAGCTATACCATTCATTTCAAGAAGAAGCAACAAATATCAATCCCAAGCGGAGTGACACCAACACTGGAAAAGAGTCCCAAACTAGAACTCATACCAAAGCACCAACTACACCCACAAAGCAACCAGCTTGTGGAGAAACAACAAAGAACGCCATCCCCTACAAACAACAAAACCTAAGACAAGAGTGTCCACAAGGCACAACACAAAACTGAAAATCAAGACTCTTGCAAGGGCTTAAGATGCAGTCATCAACACCAATGCTCACCATGGCAGTAGCCACACCACAGGTCACTGAAACACCACAGCCACACCATTGACTATGCCAGCACAAGCACCAACACAACACCAAACAGCAACCACCAGCAAAACAAACCACTATGAGAGAATGTGGAGCCATAGCTAGCACAGTGCAATAGGACGGTCAGCAAGACAGCTTCGGGCAGGAGAGGGGACGACACAACACGATGAAAGGGATGGCAAGCATAACTAGAATCAGGGTTTGAAAAATAGACAAAAATCGTTGGGAAATCATGATTTTCGACTGTATCGGTCCGGCTCGAATCAGTCAATAAACCGGTCCAATTCAAAATCAAACTCAAAAAAATCGGAAAATCTAGAAAATTTAATCCAAAAGTTCCCTAAAATTAGTATTAATAGTTTTTTGACATCTGGCATGAATTTTTTTAAATAAACCGAATTTAGGAGATATTTTTGAGAAAAACTGAATATATATAATAGAAAAAAGAAAAAATGGGGCAAAGCAGTCAGCAATTCCTAATTTAATTGAGCTACAAATCATGTTATAAATTTTTGAAATTTTTTGTGTGAGGTCCTGAGGCAATGCTAATGATGTTGTAAAATTTTCAGACAATGCCCAAACTTGTGGATTTTTGTAAAATTCTGAGAGTGCAACTATCTTTGTATATGCTCTTCTGTTTTTTTATTTTCTAAGGGCACTAAATGAAGTCTAATATTTCTGGAAATGTTACTACATGATCCTTGGGAACTGTTTATGATGCCATTAAAATTTTTGAGCATGATCGTGCTTGTAAATTTTTATAAAAACTGACAGTGTCTCTGTTCCTTTTCATTAATTGTTGTTTTTTTATTTTCCAGAAGTACTAATTGAAATAAAAAATTATTGAAATTTCTCTGAGGTGTTTTATAGATTAATTGGGATTTATTCAGAATTCATACAATTTTCTTCCATTTTTTCTTGAGTGTGCCGATTATCGATGTAAACAGGTCAAAAATCGAACAAAACCGGTCCTTAAGTGTGCCGATCTAGGTTGAAAATCGAACAAAACCGGTCAAAAATTGAATGAAATGGTCAAGCCGGTCGGGAATTCAAAAAACTTGACTTTACAATTCGCTCAGTTTCTACCTATTTTTATCGATTTTTCAACTCAATTCTGTAATGGAAACCTGACCAGAGTCTGCACGACGCAACAAAACGACGACCAGCCTCAGGAAAGGACTCGGACCGACTGCACTCACGGGGCCTCCACCACGATTCAGAGGCGGAGGCGGCAATGAGGGGCTTGGTGGGCTCCACTCCCCCCCACCACAAAAGACCCCCCGTATGCTACATTGAGAGAGAAGTGTTTTCAAAAATAAACATGAAAGATATCTTATAACGTTTTCAAAACATGAAAACTCGTAAATGTCAACTATCACCTCTTTTGAAGCAATGAAAGGTAATTTTTTCCCTTTGCATATTAACATACTAATACTATATTACATGCATTTAAATTTGAACTATAATATGTCGGCTTAGTAGTTTTTATATTTAGTACATGTACTTGTGTTCAGCCCCCTCTTGAATGAATCTTGGCTCCGCCACTGCCACGATTGACCTTCTCCAGGGCAACGGCAGACTGTCGGGCCATACTACTGACGCACATCGCGTAAGCTACACCGCTCCCGCGGAGTTTTGTGAAATTTACTATTTTTAAGCGTTAATCTCAGATTTTCTAATTTCGATGAAATTCTGAACCTGTACTACTACTCGAATGACTGGTATTAGTCCTTGTCACTAGGTGGCCAATGTTTTCGTATCTCATTTTCAGGCCCCAACGGTTCCTTTTCTTCTCTTTGTTCCTTTTAGATAAGATAATCGCACCAACAATCACAACGCCATGATTGTAGATTCGGGTTTATCGCAAAATTTGCACAAGTGCTGTCGTGCTTTACAGTAAACGGAATAATTTGTGTCCCTACGTGAAATGTCTCGTGTCCTTTTCTGAATGACTTAGCGAGGTGAACACTTATTCTATTGTCGTATAATTTTATAAACAATCAAAGAACTAGTGTGAATAATTATTTTCGTTGTCGGGTGATCCCAAGGGGGCATTTGATATGCCTGTTGGATTTCCTGAGCACACAAAGATTTGTTATCAGTACCATTTTTATTTGTTCAAACCTAAACAAAGTGGCACAGTTCAACCAGTTAAAGCTCAAACAGTTGTACAAAACGTTTCTCCCGATCACAAAAAATGCTTCCGAATCACACTTTTTTGGATGCTTTACAGGTGCTAAAAAACGAAGCATTTTCGTAATTGTCTGCTTACAGTTGCAGACAATCGCCAGAAAAGAGGCATGGGTTTTTCTTTCTCTCGCCAATATTCGCCTCCCTTTCTCCTTTTGATCGAATTCCTAGTTCAATGTATCTGGGACCTGCATGCTCACCATGCTGTGATGGTGAAATTGGATTGATCTGAGCATCAACCTATAGTCGAAGGTAGGGGATATTTTGATAGCAAAATACGAAAGTAAAGCGAGAGCGCAACGAGAGTAAAAGCTCTCTTCTTTCGTGCACCCACTCAATATTGGGCCAAGCCCATTACCGAGCCGAGCTATGGGTAGGGCTGGCTAGGAAAGGTGAGGGTCAGACCAAGCCCAGTAAAGTACTCAGGGCTCAAAACCCGAACCTAAACTAGGCCCATGTCGTGGCTTTCTGCTCTGATTTCTTTCGCAAGAACAGGCTAGCATGTAAATCTTACGCAGCTGCGAGATTTTTTTTCCTTTTTTTTAGAGTGAGACGCAAGTGTATTATTATTGGCCTGAATGGCTACATCACGGAATAT